>OY821521.1:125913459-126545959 GCA_963682025.1 Cordilura impudica
TTTCCATTTTTCATTTTTCATTTTCCATTTTTAATTTTTAATTTTCCATTTTTCATCTTCCAATTTTCATTTTCCATTTTTCATTTTGCATTTTCCATTTTTCATTTTTAATTTTTCGTTTTTAATTGTTAATTTTCCATTTTTCATTTTCCATTTCCATTTTTCACTTTCCATTTTCCATTTTTCATTTTTCATTTTTCATTTTTCATTTTTAATTTTTCAGTTTTAATTGTTAATTTTTCATTTTCCATTTTCCATTTGTTAGTTTTCATTTTTCATTTCTAATTTTTCAATTTTCATTTTCCATTTTTCGTTTTCCATTTTTCATTTTCCGTTTTTCGTTTTCCATTTTTCATTTTCCGTTTTTCATTTTTCATATTCCATTTTCCACTTTTCATTTTTCATTTTTAATTTTTTTTTTGTTAATTTTTTATTTTTAATTGTTAATTTTTCATTTTTCATTTTACATTTTCCATTTTCCATTTCTCATTTTTCATTTTTCATTCTCCATTTTTGATTTTACGTTTTCCATTTTTCATTTTCCATTTTAATTTTCCATTTTCCATCTTCATTTCCCATTTTCCATTCTCCATTTTCCATGTTTCATTTTCCATTTTTAATTTTTCTTTTTCCATTTTTCATTTTTCATTTTTAGTTGTTAATTTTTCATTTTCCATTTTTTATTTTTCATTTTTAATTTTTAATTTTCCATTTTTCTTTTTTCATTTTCCATTTTATATTTTACATTTTTTATTTTTGATTTTTTATTTTCTATTTTTAATTTTTAATTTTTAATTGTTAATTTTTCATTTTCCATTTTCAATTTTTCATATTTCATTTTTTAATTTTTCATTTTCCATTTTCCATTTTCCGTTTTTCATTTTTCATTTTCCATTTTCCATTTTTGATTTTCCATTTTTCATTTTCCATTTTCTATTTCTCATTTTTCATTTTCCACTTTCCATTTTTGATTTTCCGTTCCCATTTTTGATTTTTCATTTTCCATTTGTCATTTTTCATTTACCAATTTCCATTTTTCATTTTCAATTTTTCATTTTCCACTTTCCATTTTCCATTTTACATGTTTTATATTTCATATTTAATTTTTAATTTTTAATTTTTAATTTTTAATTTTTAATTTTTAATTTTTAATTTTTAATTTTTAATTTTTAATTTTTAATTTTTAATTTTTAATTTTTAATTTTTAATTTTTAATTTTTAATTTTTAATTTTTAATTTTTAATTTTTAATTTTTAATTTTTAATTTTTAATTTTTAATTTTTAATTTTTAATTTTTGATTTTTAATTTTTAATTTTTAATTTTTAATTTTTAATTTTTAATTAAAAATTTTTAATTTTAAATTTTTAATTTTTAATTTTTCATTTTCCATTTTTCATTTTAAATTTTTCATTTTCCACTTTCCCTCTTTCATTTTTCATTTTTCATTTTCCATTTTCATTTCCCATTTTCCATTCTCCATTTTCCACGTTTCATTTTTCATTTTCCACATTTAATTTTTCATTTTTCATTTTTAGTTGTTAATTTTTCATTTTCCATTTTTTATTTTTCATTTTTAATTTTTCATGTTCCATTTTTCTTTTTTCATTTTCCATTTTATATTTTACATTTTTGATTTTTCATTTTCCATTTTTAATTTTTAATTTTTAATTGTTAATTTTTCATTTTCCATTTTCAATTTTTCATATTTCATTTTTTAATTTTCCATTTTTCGTTTTCATTTTTCATTTTCCATTTTCCATTTTTGATTTTCCATTTTTAATTTTTCATTTACCATTTTCCATTTTTCATTTTAAATTTTTCGTTTTCCACTTTCCATTTTACATATTACATATTTCATATTTAATTTTTAATTTTTAATTTTTAATTTTTAATTTTTAATTTTTAATTTTTAATTATTAATTTTTAATTTTTAATTTTTAATTTTTAATTTTTAATTTTTAATTTTTAATTTTTAATTTTTAATTTTTAATTTTTAATTTTTAATTTTTAATTTTTAATTTTTAATTTTTAATTTTTAATTTTTAATTTTTAATTTTTAATTTTTAATTTTTAATTTTTAATTTTTAATTTTTAATTTTTAATTTTTAATTTTTAATTTTTAATTTTTAATTTTTAATTTTTAATTTTTAATTTTTAATTTTTAATTTTTAATTTTTAATTTTTAATGTTTCATTTTTAATTTTTAATTTTTACTTTTTAATTTTTAATTTTTAAGTTTTAATTTTTAATTTTTAATTTTTAATATTTAATTTTTAATTTTTAGTTTTTAATATTTAATTTTTAATTTTTAACTTTTAATTTTTAATTTTTAATTTTTAATTTTTAATTTTTAATTTTTAATTTTTAATTTTTAATTTTTAATTTTTAATTTTTAATTTTTAATTTTTAATTTTTAATTTTTAATTTTTAATTTTTAATTTTTAATTTTTAATTTTTAATTTTTAATTTTTAATTTTTAATTTTTAATTTTTAATTTTTAATTTTTAATTTTTAATTTTTAATTTTTAATTTTTAATTTTTAATTTTTAATTTTTAATTTTTAATTTTTAATTTTTAATTTTTAATTTTTAATTTTTAATTTTTAATTTTTAATTTTTAATTTTTAATTTTTAATTTTTAATTTTTAATTTTTAATTTTTAATTTTTAATTTTTAATTTTTAATTTTTAATTTTTAATTTTTAATTTTTAATTTTTAATTTTTACTTTTTAATTTTTAATTTTTAATTTTTAATTTTTAATTTTTAATTTTTAATTTTTAATTTTTAATTTTTAATTTTTAATTTTTAATTTTTAATTTTTAATTTTTAATTTTTAATTTTTAATTTTTAATTTTTAATTTTTAATTTTTAATTTTTAATTTTTAATTTTTAATTTTTAATTTTTAATGTTTAATTTTTAATTTTTAATTTTTACTTTTTAATTTTTAATTTTTAAGTTTTAATTTTTAATTTTTAATTTTTAATTTTTATTTTTTAATTTTTAATTTTTAATTTTTAATTTTTAATTTTTAATTTTTAATTTTTAATTTTTAATTTTTATTTTTTATTTTTTAATTTTTAATTTTTAATTTTTATTTTTTAATTTTTAATTTTTAATTTTTAATTTTTAATTTTTGATTTTTAATTTTTAATTTTTAATTTTTAATTTTTAATTTTTAATTTTTAATTTTTAATTTTTAATTTTTAATTTTTAATTTTTAATTTTTAATTTTTAATTTTTAATTTTTAATTTTTAATTTTTAATTTTTAATTTTTAATTTTTAATTTTTAATTTTTAATTTTTAATTTTTAATTTTTAATTTTTAATTTTTAATTTTTAATTTTTAATTTTTAATTTTTAATTTTTAATTTTTAATTTTTAATTTTTAATTTTTAATTTTTAATTTTTAATTTTTAATTTTTAATTTTTAATTTTTAATTTTTAATTTTTAATTTTTAATTTTTAATTTTTAATTTTTAATTTTTAACTTTTAATTTTTAATTTTTAACTTTTAATTTTAAATTTTTAATTTTTAATTTTTAATTTTTAATTTTTAATTTTTAATTTTTAATTTTTAATTTTTAATTTTTAATTTTTAATTTTTAATTTTTATACCCTATACCACTATGTGGTTTGGGTATAATGACTTTGTGCTGCTGTTTGTAACAACCAAAAATATTTGACCCAGACCCATCTTTAATTATACCGATCGAATCAGAATCACTTTTTGAGTTGATTTAACAATGTCCGTCCGTCCGTCCGTCCGTCCACCCGTCCGTCTGTGTGTCCATGTAAACCTTGTAATCAAACTGCAGGTCGCAAATATGAATATATTTTGATGAAATTTGGTACGTAAACTTTTATCGGCCATGGGATGAACGCTATTGAAATTGGTGAAATTCGGTCCATGTTCAGACCTAGCGCCCATACAAATTACCCCTATGAAATCGACATAAATTGCCATAAGATCCAAATTGTCATATAGATCTTACTCAAATTGGGTTTGTATGCGTTCATTACATCCATTAATGAGTAGTCCAAAATGATCCCTTTGGTCCCATATAGAGCTGCTTCCCGATATTAACTTAAATCTATTAAAAAACAAAAATATTGCACTGATTCTTCTCAAATTTTGTTTGTATATGTTTTTGCAAAATACAAGAGACGTTACCAACCATGGTCAGGATCGGTCCATTTTTGGACCAAGTCCCCATATAGATATAGCATCTAATATGAACTTTTTCATATCTGCAGCCAAAAAAATTAATAAAAATCCCACTCAAATTTGGTTTTTGCTTATTTTCTATGTCCAGTTAGTTGGGCCTAAGAGATAGGGTTTCCAAACGCATGGTATAGGGTATCATATAGTCAGTCTAGACCGACTATAATTTTCTTACTTGTTAATTTTAATTTTTAATTTTTAATTTTTAATTTTTAATTTTTAATTTTTAATTTTTAATTTTTAATTCTTAATATTTAATATTTAATTTTTAATTTTTATTTTTTATTTTTTAATTTTTAATTTTTAATTTTTAATTTTTAATTTTTAATTTTTAATTTTTAATTTTTAATTTTTAACTTTTAATTTTTAATTTTTAATTAATTTTTAATTAATTTTTTTTAATTTTTAATTTTTAATTTTTAATTTTTAACTTTTAATTTTTAATTAATTTTTTTTGAATTTTAAATTTTAAATTTTTAATTTTTAACTTTTATTTTTTAATTTTTAATTTTAAATTTTAAATTTTTAATTTTTAATTTTTAATTTTTAATTTTTAATTTTTAATTTTTAATTTTTAATTTTTAATTTTTAATTTTTAATTTTTAATTTTTAATTTTTAATTTTTAATTTTTATTTTTTAATGTTTAATTTTTAATTTTTAATTTTTAATTTTTAATTTTTAATTTTTAATTTTTAATTTTTAATTTTTAATTTTTAATTTTTAATTTTTAATTTTTAATTTTTAATTTTTAATTTTTAATTTTTAATTTTTAATTTTTAATTTTTAATTTTTAATTTTTAATTTTTAATTTTTAATTTTTAATTTTTAATTTTTAATTATTAATTTTTAATTTTTAATTTTTAATTTTTAATTTTTAATTTTTAATTATTAATTTTAAATTTTTAATTTTTAATTTTTATTTTTTAATTTTTAATTTTTAATTTTTCAGTTTTAATTGTTAATTTTTCATTTTTCATTTTCCCTTTTTCAATTTTCATTTTCCATTTTTCATTTTTCAGTTTTAATTATTAATTTTTCAGTTTTAATTATTAATTTTTCATTTTCCATTTTCCATTTTTAATTTTTCATTTTCCATTTTCCATTTTTCATTTTCCATTTTTCATTTTCCATTTTGCATTTTCCATTTTTCATTTTTCATGTTTAGTTTTTCCTTTTAATTGTTAATTTTTCATTTTCCATTTTCAATTTTTCAGTTTTCATTTTTCATTTCTTTTTGCAATTTCATTTTTAATTTTTCACTTTCCATTTTTCATTTTCCATTTTTAATTTTTCAGTTTTAATTGTTAATTTTTCATTTTCCATTTGCTAGTTTTCATTTTTCCTTTTCCATTTTCCACTTTCCATTTTTCATTTTCCATTTTTGAATTTCCATTTTCCATTTTTCATTTTTCATTTTCCATTTTTCGTTTTACATTTTTCATTTTCCATTTTCCGTTTTTCATTTTCCATTTTTCATTTTCCTTTTTTCATGCATTTTTCATTTTTATTTTTTTTGTTAATTTTTAATTGTTAATTTTTAATTTTTCCATTTTTCATTTTCCATTTTGCATTTTTCATATTTCATATTTCATTTCCCATTTTCCATTTTCCATTTTTCATTTTCCATTTTTAATTTTCCATTTTTCATATTCCATTTTCCATTTTTCATGATTCATTTTCCATTTTCCGTTTTTCATTTTTCGTTTTTTATTTTTATTTTTTTATTTTCTATTTTTATAAATTTTTAATTTTAATGATAAAAAATATGTGGTAAAGTTTGGTTAGGCCAATATGACACGTGCAGTATTAATATACACACAACTATAATGACTTCAACGATACGAAGAATTACAACATATACAACATATCTTAAGAAAAACAACAGACACACTGAAATATTTTATTTTTTCAAGAGTTTTTTCAAAGTTTCATTCATAACTCGTGAACCCTTTGACCGATTTTGAGATTTTAAATATCAACTCCTTTGGGATGTTAATAAACGATTTTATAGAAAAACGAACGGTCTAGCTTAGATATTTACGGAGTGATCGTGATTCCACAGACAGGCGGAGAGACGATAGACGGTCATCGGTAAATCAACTTCCATTGTTATAATGATCCAGAAAATATATGGTTTTGGGGTCTCAGGAATTTATTTCGATGCGTTACAAACGGAATGGCAAACCTATATACTGTGGAGGGTGTAAAAGCAGTATGCTAAACAGTTATCTTTTATTAAACAAAATTTTTGTCTACCTAAAGCAGTGGTGTTAAAAAAAAATAGTAATTGTGTTAGAGAGAAAATGAGAATTGCACTGTAGGAAATTTTCATTGGGTTAATAGCAGTGCTAGTCTCTGTAGGAATTTATTTTTTATTGAAAATATGAAACTGTTAATGTTGTGTGTAAAACTGTTTAAAGAATTAAATTAATGCGTTACGTTGTTTAGAACAAACAAATTTTAAATCTGAAAAAAAATGTTCACAATTTTTATTTGTCGATCTTGTTTTCTTTTAATTGTTCACTAAAATTTGTTTTTTTTTTTTAATCAAACAGATTTTCTTTTTCATTTAAATTATTTTCCTTAAATGTTTTCTAACAAATTACCAAATACATATATACTCATAAAATATTTTTCGTATATTACTATTATTTCTTTTCAGTGCATTCAAAAAAAATGAGCATGCATCCGTCACACGTCTTCATTCGTCGCTGTGTTAGCTATGGCAGCTGTCAAAAACACAATCTCGAACCATATGGCTTTGTTTGCCTTTTTCTCCATTTTGTTTTGGTAAAGAAATGCGATAGAGATTAAAAAATATAATATACAATATATAATGTGTGCAAGTGAACAGCTATGCTGCATGTTTTCAACCACTGGCAGCATAAAAATAAAAACAATGGAAAAATAGTGAGTATAAACAATAAAAAAAAATGAATTGTATTTTTTATAATTAACATTTAATTTAGTAATCTGTGGTATTTTCTTTTCAGAAATAAAACTTATAAAAGGTACATATTAAAACCCAAAGCTTGTGATTGTTATAATACCAGTATTGTTGGTATAAATGCTGGTAAAATTTGCCAGTAACATTCACCACTACTCAACCCAGGGTCGAAAGGAATGAACCAAGAATTACTATTGCTGGTGGGAGACACGAAACTTTTCGCAAGTTGAATTGTGGTATTATTGCTTTGGATTGTGACTTGCGTGTCAGTGGTCCTCATCGCTTTTTTTCATAGACATCTTGGAATGACACTAGCTGAAAAAAACAAAAATTAGCCACAACAGAAGCAACAAAATCTGAAATTCAACAACAGTTATCTACAATTGAAAATGATTCTAAATAACATGCTGCTGAACAGATTGAATTAAAAAAGATATGACTTCAACAATTACAATTCAGGGAACAATAAATACAAAACCACCAAGAACAAAAAAATGTATTGAGGCTTTGAAAATGGATTTGAAGACTAAAGAAAAACAACTTTAGGAAAATGAAAACAGACAAAACAACAAGAAGACTTACAAAAGTTAGTAGATTTACTACAAGCAGAAGTTGCTAAGAAAACCCAATAACTTTAAGAAGTTGAAAAGGTGACAGAAAATTTCAGTGGCATAGAAAACGATTTTTTGCAACAATTGCAAGAATAAAAGGAGAAAAACAATTAAGTTAATACCATATATAAATCTTTTCAATTCATTGATATTCCTGTATGCGCTGCATTTGTTTTTAAACCAATATATTTTTCTTCTGTTTTCTGTTGGTACCAAACAAAGCCCTAATTCAATTTCAGTTGTAAGTACAAGATATGATAATTTTTGTTTATTAAGCTATATATTCCTTGAAAGTATTTAGTATTTAATATGTTCGTTATTATATCAATCAAACAGCAATAGCAAATTAGTAGTAGTCACAAATCTACACAATCTAACAGCTCACATAGTCCTTCCGACTCACAAAACACAGACAGCAATCAAGGTGATGAATGTCTAGTGGCTCTACTGTTGCAACACCTTGGGAGTGAGGCAATGGATATTTTTGATTCATTCAACGTTGATCTGGATACAATTGCCTATAAAATTCTTGTTGGAAAATTTGATAAGTACTTCATACCACAAGTAAATAAGGCAATAGAACGTCATAAATTCTGTACAAAGAGACAAGGAAATGAGGAGTCACTTGATGAGTACATGACTTCGTTGAAAAACCTTAGCAACACCTGTAAATTTGGAACGTTAAGAGAAGAATTAATAAAAGACATTTTTGTATGTGGCTTATCTTCCAAATATATGCACATAAAAGAGCGGCTACTGAGTGAAGGTGACATTTCTCTAATTAAGGCCATGCAAATTGCTAAGGCAATAACAACAGCTAAAGAAAACGTAAATCAACTCAATGAGGACAACAATTTTATTGGAGCTTTGCATTTACAGCCTGGAAACTTGTTAAAAAACAAGCCAAATTATAAGAATGGTTCAAATTCGACAAACGGTAAACAGCAGAATTATTCGTTTACAAAAACAATTACAACAGATGCTTGCAGCCGTTGTGGTCTGCAGCAAAGAAACCAGCATACAGCGTCATTTGTTATATATGTCAACGACCTCATCATTTTGCAAAAATGTGTCGCAGTAGCAGCATACAACAACAACAAGAGCACTACCAACAGCAACAAAAACATTATCAACAAACATCAAGGAAATACATAAAGCAAATAAATGCAGAAACTGAAATGGAAAATGAAGACGAAGACAATACAAATGATCTGTTCATAGGAATTTTAAATACTAATAACAACAATGATAAGCACTGTACAAAAAATGATAGAGATGAGAAAATAGAAAATGTAAAAAATGAAATAAGTGAGTGGAATATTGTGACAATAATTAATGAAAAACAAATTCACTTTCAAATTGACACTGGAGCACAGGCTAATATAATGTTAATACACACGGCTAATTATTTGAATATTAATCTCTATAAAGATATATTTATGTACATGTAAGCAAAACAAATATTTTGACCTTCAGTGGTGAAAAGTTACCTATTATAGGCAGTGTCAGTTGAAAGTGAATTTTAAAAACAAAGAATATGTATGTAAATTTTTTATTACAAACATGAATTGTAAAAATATATTGGGTTTAAAATATGAATATTGTTCAATACATAAATGTGTTATTTGTGGATAAAATTTTTAATAATTACAAAGAAATTTTTTCTGGTCTAGGAGAGCTAGAGAACAAATGTGAATTAACTGTTAGGCCGGAATTCACTCCAGTCATTGATCCACCCAGAAAAATACCTTTTAGTCTACATGAGCATTTAAATAACGAATTGAACAGAATGGAATAGTTAAATGTCATTGTTAAAATTAATGAGCCTACGGAGTGGGTTAGTTCAATAGTTCTAGTAAAGAAACCAAATGGTAATTTACGGTTGTGTCTGGACCCAAGAAATCTAAATAAAGCTATAATGAGACCACATTATCCATTTCCAAATGTAGACAATTGCAAAGCACAATTAAGTGGTTCTAAATATTTTGGCTCATTGGATGCAAATTGTGGGTTTTGGATGATACCTTTGACTGAAAAATCATCTAAGTTATGTACATTTAATACGCCATTCGGGCGGTATAGATTTTTACGACTACCGTTTGGAATTAGCGCTGCTCCTGAAATTTTTCATAGCGAAATGATCAAACTTTTCGGTGATATTAACGGTCTTGTTATCTATATCGATGATTTTTTAATTCATTCTCCCACAATTGATGGTCACAACAAAATTTTAAAAGAAGTCTTAGAGAGGGCAAAACAAGTTGGTTTGAAATTTAATAAAGAGATGTCCAAGTTTTGCAGAAATGAAATCAAGTTCATAGGACATATATTTAGTGCAAATGGAGTCATTGCCGACCCCGAAAAAATTAAATCTATTATTGATATGCCAACACTTAAATGCGTCTCTGACTTGCAACGTTTTCTCGGTATGGTGAATTATTTGGGTGCATATATAAGTAATTTTTCCTCAAAAAACAAACATCTGCGTGATTTGTTGAAGCATAATGTGGATTGGCAATGGAGTGAAATTCAACGTAAAGAATTTGAAGATTTAAAATATGAACTAACCAAAGCCCCCGTTTTAACATATTTTGATCCGAACAAGCCTATTACACTTTCAGTTGATGCTTCAAAGTTCGCAGTTGGTGCTACTATTTTACATGGAAACAATCCTATTGCATATGCTTCTGCCTCACTTACAGACACTCAAATAAACTATGCTCAGATTGAAAAAGAACTATTTGCCATTTTGTTCGGTTGTACTAAATTTCGTGAATACCTCTATGGCTTAAAAGTCGTAGTGGAAACTGATCACAAACCACTTGTATCACTATTTACAAAACCATTATACAAGATTCCTGCCAGGTTACAAAGATTTATGCTACGGTTGCAGTGTTATGACCTTAATGTTCAATATAAACCAGAAAAGTACCTATACATTGCAGACACACTTTCAAGAGCTCCTCTTAAGGAAAATACTTGAAAGGAAATTGATAAGGATTTGTCACTACATTGTGATTTATTAATGAAAGAAATAACTCTATCCGAAGGTCTCCTTAGTGAAATTAAAGAAAACATAATAAATGATGAAACGCTTCAGAAAGTAGTTGCATATATAAAAGATGGGTGGCCTTCCAATAAAAAATCTGTTGATAAACTGGCTATGCCTTATTACAATATCAAAGAGGACTTAATTTTTGTCAATAGTCTGCATGAAGGTCACATGGGTATACAGCATTGCCAAAATTTAGCAAAAAGTACAGTTTATTGGCCAAATATTAATCACGATATTTTTAATCTTGTTTCCAATTGTGAAACCTGTGTCAAACATCAAAATTCAAACGGCAAACAGGAACTACTTCCTCATGAATTTATAGACTTGCCATGGTATAAATTGGCAACTGATATTTTCGAATTTGAAAAAAAACAATACCTTTTGGTAGTCGATTACTACTCTAAATTTATTGAAATTGATATTTTAAATGCAGGTTATTGCAGTAAACAGGTTATTACAAAATTAAAATCTATGTTCGCTAGACATGGTATTCCTAAAATTTTAGTTTCAGATAATGGCCCACCGTATAACTCAAAAGAATTCAGTCAATTTTGTAATGATTGGTCTATCGAACACATAAAATCTAGTCCGCACTTTCCTCGGTCGAATGGCATGGCAGAACATTCAGTTCAAACTATAATCAGAATTATTGATGTCGCGCCAGTTAAGAACAAAAATACCGACTTTAGATGAAAATCTCAGACCGAAAGTGATGAATAGAGAAAAGTACAAAATTCAGAAAATTATAACAAAAAAGCTGTCAAATTGCAACCAATTTTCCCAGGTGAAAAAATCATGTTCAAACGTACACCAGTTTCAGTTTGGTTTCCTGCAACAGTTGTCGAAAAATGTAAAGAACCTAGGTCATTTTTGGTAAAAGATAGTGATGGAGTGATTTATCGGCGAAATAGAGAACACTTAATGAAAAGGCGAAGACCTATAGAAAAAACAAATGAACAATGAACAAATGAAGAGCATGCAGGTTCATGTAATAGTACTTTTGTTCAACCAAATAAGACTATAAGTCCGACTAATAGCCCTATGGTAACTAAAATTCAGTCTATAAGTCCAAGTAATAGCTCTATTGTATCTCAAAATCAGTCTGTAAGTCCAAGTAATAGCTATATTGTATCTCAAAATCAGTCTGTAAGCCCAAGTAATAGCCCTATTGTAACTCAAAATCAGTCGGCAAGTCCAATTAATAATCCTAAGATAAATCAACATTTAAATAATGCAGCAAACACAAATCAAGTCGAATATGTAACTCAGAGGGGAAGAAAAGTTAGAGAACCAAAGAGACTAAACCTATGAACATTAAAATTTACATACATTATATAAATACTACATACTATTTGTACATATATTTGATTTTTAATTATTTTATTAGAACATTAGAATTACATAATACTTTTAATTTTTAAAGAAGGAAGATGTTGTATCATTAAGTAGTATCTAAGTTTAACAACATAATATATCAACATTGTAATACACAACAATAACTAATAAACGATTCTCAGGCAGTCATAGAGAGACACTCAAACATATAACAGGAGTAGCAAGTCCTGCTGTAGTATCGGCGCTGGAGGAGACAGTTCTGCGAATGTACCAGCCTGTGAAAATTTTATTATACTTGTTAAATCTGTGGCTGTATTACTCGCAATACAAAATCTAGACGGCCATTATCCATAAGAAAATTAGCTGGCTTCAAATCTGAATGTATCACTCCATTTTGATGGATAGAATTTATAGCCTGAAGCATTTGATACACAAAGTTTATGACATATAAAGGTAAATTTATAAAATTTTATGCAAATCCGTAACTCCCTTTTCCACTACCAAAACAAGTAAGAAAATTATAGTCGATCTAGACCGACTGTACGATGCCCTATGCCATGGTTAAGAGACCTTATATCTCCGGTCCAATTAATTGGATATAGAAAGTAAACATAAACTAAATTTGAGTGGCATTGTTATAAATTTTGCAGATATGAAAAAGTTCATATCGGGCGTTATATTTATATGGTGACTAGGTCGAAAAATGGACCGATCCTGACCATATTTAGTAAAGTCACTTATATTTTGAAAAATTATATATAAACCAAATTTGAGAAAAATCTGTGCAATATTTTTGTTTTTTGACTGATTTAAATGAAGATAGCTCTATATGGGGCCTATGACTAAGAATTGTTCTATAGGGATTATTTTTGGAAATCACGTTGGAATTTGAAATGGGGAAAATTAGGCATCATTGCGCCAAGATATGACGTAAAATAAGAAGACACCTCTAAAAATTCAGTGTGTTTATTGTAATATTAAGTTTATCAAATTGGTTCCTTTTTAAAATATTTTGTTTACATTTGTTATAACTCTAAATATTAAAGTAAATGTAAAAGCCAGGTGGAGGGTATCACAGATTCGGCATTGCCGATTTTAACACTTGTTTTATTTTTGTTTGTATTTTTAATTACCTCTATTGTTACTTATCATAGAACCATTGCATTTTAATAAAGAAACACCATATTGACTTTTATAAAAGATTTATTTATTATAAGTATATAACAAATTAAAGAGTTTATTATAGTTACAATGTAATTGGAAAAATAAACATTATATAAATAAAGACATACCGGTTCGGACCTCTCGATAACGTATAGAGTCTTGCCTCCCCAAGATCAGAGCCGATTAAACACTACATATAAAAAACAAATACATACATATATACATATATAAATAAGATTTTTTAGTATTTTAAGTTCGTATCCATATGCATAATTTTGAGTACAAAATGTATAACTAATCACTTAGAAGCTTATAATTAGAAAATAACATTTTGTATAAAGCGAATACATTAAAATTGTAGTGGGAATTACTTTTTCAGAAACGCATAGTGGTGACGTTGTTGCCGAAGATATAGTCAAATCGCCATCTGGCATATCGACACCAGAATGTAAGACCATATATTCAAATTCTCTTACGATAAAGTTATAACATCGGTAGCCAGAAAATTAAAATATCGTCTGTTAGCTAGGAGTTTTAAATTTTTTAACTTGTCTGCCAATTCTTCTACCATAACACTACAATGGTAAACAAATTATTGTAGGTTGAAAAATTATTGGCTATATCGAGAAGTGCACGTGTCAACTGTAACTTGTCTTCGGTTAATACATTTTCTCTAATTAAAAGATCTTCTCCAACGGAAGCGACCAACACATTCCTTAATTCAGCATTAACTTGTATCGGAAATTTGAATTGGCTATGAAAATAGTTGCGCTCATCTTTGTTTCTGTAATTCCTCTTATATGTTCTAAGTCTGTAGAATCCTTACATCCCTCCATTTTGGCTTTAAATTTTGTTTTGTCCGCCTCAGGAGGTTCCTGTAACTCTTGAGTTTTCATTGAGGATATTTGTTACACCAACATTTGTTGGGCAAACAACCTGTTGATTAAATTTTTCTCTGTACAAATACTAAATACAAGTTTACACATTCTCTTTTGAAACTATAATGTATATTATGTTACTTACTTTAATGCCATTATTATTTGACTTTTAAATAAGTCGTATTTGTGATAATCTGTGCTGTGGAATATCCAAAGTTCAAAAAAAATTTCTTCTCAAATTAGATTTTTTGACAGTAATAACCACCAATAAATAAAAAAAATCTATACAACGTGTATAAAGGTGATAGCATATAATTTTTAATATAGCTGTTGCTTCCGATTTCTTTACCAAATACAACCCTGACTTGATAGTTTAAAAAAAAAATCAGTGTTGTATTTTTCTGACTGTCGTCACTGGTTACATTGTGCGTCACTGTTTCAGTGACGACTAAATGCAAGAGCGTAAGAATACATGTGAGTTGAGCAGGGATAATTGTCCTATGAAATGAACAGCACTGATCTAAAGGAAAACATTTGATTAAAATAACAAGAACTTCTGAAGATTTTAATATATATTCATATAATATGAGAAAATTAAATGAATATGTTAGTATATTGGAAACTGTGCGTTTTAAAGTTTTTGATCAAATAGAAAATATAATTGAATTATTACATAATAATCCTTTGTTATGTAATATTGAAAAGAAAAGTGGTTATATAATTAAAAATGAGAAATGACTTTAATCTACCATATACAATTAATATTGAGCTTTGGGAAAATATTAAAGAAGCTTCATATCCGAAAACAAAGAATGAAATACTTAAATTATATTCGATGTTTGGGTCAACATATATTTGTGAGTCTTCATTTTCCTCGTTAAAATTGATTAAAAATAAAACTGGAAATCGTCTAACAGATTGAGGGTTCGCATAAAGTGTTGACCATATGATATTGATATTGATCGTATTATACAACATGAATCATAAAATACAGTCATAGTCATATATATTTACACAAACTAAAAATTTAAGTATGAACCGAAATAAAACAAAATTTTGACACTTTATGAATAAATTTGCAATAAAAAAACTTCTCTATCGCTATTCTTAAAGTGTAAAGATTAGGTTAGTTAAAAAAAATGCATTAACACAATTGATGGTTGTTAATTTAAATCAAAAAAGAAGTCAGTCCATACCAGTAGTATATATGTGGGGTTTCTAGACCACTTTTGCCGTACATTTGGATGCTACTATGAGCTTCCAATTGTCACCGCAAGTAGTATCGTAGATGGCGCCACCATATGCACCACGTTTAGCAAAAACTCACACCCATATTCACCTTACTCAGAGTTGAAAACCTAATGTTTAGCAAATCTCACACCCATATTCACCTAACTTATAGTTAGCAATACTATTAGTTATGTTGAATTTCGCAGTTTTTTGGCTGGCAGCACTATTTTTTAACAAAGTCACAATCCTAAATGCAATTTTTCATGCAGTTTAACAGTTTTCATACTGTTTGAATCGGCCTCTGGCTATAAATATTCATGTTCAGAAAACTTTTAAACATGCTTTTTGTATCGCCCTCTGTTAAAAATGGTTCCACATTGTTTAACAAACCAAAAACTTAACTTCAAATTGTTTACTAACAAAAACTCACACCCATATTCGCTTTACTTATAGTTAGCAATACTATTAGTTATGTTGAATTTCACAATGTTAGTAGGTGGCAACATTATGATTTATTGAAGCCTAAAAAGGCACTATACATTTTTTTTTTATGTGTAAACATCTATACGCTGGGTGACTTATGATTGTATTGGTGAAAAAATTATGATATAACATTGTTTTTTTATGCAACTTTTTTAAAAGCGTCATCTATGTATCACTTATATACGTCTATATTGGGATATTTTTAACTTTTGTTGTTGAATTAGCTGAAACAGTTTTTGCTATAAGTGATAAATAGATGACGCTTTCTGTTTGATTTTAAAAAATGACATTAAAAAATTTTTAATTACTAGATGTTTACACATCTTCCCTGATTTTTTTTTATTTAAAAAAGTTACCAGATAAGGAAAAATGTGTACTGGTAACACTATTTTTTAACAAAGTCGCAATCCTAAATGCACTTTTTCATTCAGATTTGAATCACCCTCTGGCTATTATTCTTCATGTTCAGAAACCTAAATGCATTTTTTTTCATGCATTGTGAGAGTTTTAATACTGTATAAATCAGATTTCATACCGTTTGCAGTTACTGTATACAAAATTGATGCTTTTTTCTTTTTTAACCCATAAGTAGGTGATAAAATTATGATTTATTGAAGTATAAAAAAGCACTATAAATTTTTTTTTTATTTAAAAAAGTTACCAGATAAGGAAATATGTGTATCTACTTGCTATTGGCAGCACTTTTTTTACTAAGCAGAATCGCCGACTTCGCTGTCTGTTTAGCAAATCTCAAAAATCTTTTTCGGTATTGACACAACTTTTTTAGTAAGCAGAGCCGCCGAGTTCGCTATATCAATTTTTTTGTTATAAGTACATAGCAACTTTTTATTCCGTTAATTTTGAATATTTAACAGTTTTGATTTTCTTTTTCATTCTTTTTTTATTAACTGTACATTTTATAATTATATTTATATTGCATCTTTAATTAATTCAAAGTGTTTTTTATATTAAATTCATATTTCACAATACAATTTTAATGTGTTAGTATCATAGTTTTTAGATTAAATTTTTATTTCACAGTATTGCGAAATCATTTAACCACAAAGCTTTACTTATTGCTGTTTACTAACACATTAATACAAAAACAACCAAATGCAGTTTTTCATACGGTAGTTTTTAAATTCCGTTAAATTTGAATATTTAAGAGTTAGTATAAAATGTTGACAGTTTTAGAAGACAACATTTATTTAATTTTTATACCCTCCACTCCAGTGTGCAGAGGGTATATATAAGTTTGTCATTCCGTTTGTAATAATAAGAAAAAAAATTTTGGACCCCATAAAATATATATATTTGTGATCCTTATGACAACCGGAGTTGATATAGCGATGTCCGTCTGTCCGTCTGTGGAAATCACTATGACGGCATCAATCGGGCAGCTAGGGTGCTCGTCCCTCAATAGGATAGCTAACGTGATCTTTTTTACTGAGAATGATTCACCAAATTCATGGGAAGATTTCTATTTCAAATTTCATTAAAATCGGTGGAACAGGGCCAGGGAAATCTCTGAAAAAGTAAAAAAAAATGAAAAATATGATGTTTCTATATTGTTCTTGTTGTTATTCAAAATGTTGTATTGTTGTCATAGCTGGACTTGTTGTTTTTGTAGTCTTTGTGGTAATAATATAATAAAAACTAACCCTTTATACATTTTTTTTTTATCAACACTGGTAGAAAAATTTAAAAGTTTCCATTGTTTTGGTATCACTAAAAAAATTTACTATATCATTTCTGTCATTGCCACGAGCCTGCCTGCAAAGTTTCAGATCGATTGGGTCACGGGAAAGACACTACGAGTTAATATAAAGGGAGTAAAAATTCACCAGCATCTAAAGCAAATAATGCTAAAATACCTAGTTGTTATTAAAAAAAAAACAATGTAAATTTAACAAAAAAAAATTTTGTGTATTAATTTATTGAAAGAGAAAAACACAAAAATAACGTTTGATGTTGTATTTTTTGTGTGTAATATTTACATATACATACATACACATATTAAATAATACAAATAATATACATACATATATTCTATATATGTATGTATATCCATAATAACTGCATGTTAGAAATAAATCGGTATATTATTTTATTTACATAAAATTCTGCAATATTTTGTTGTGGGGAAAATACATTTCTTTTGCATTAACAGAGTGTCACTTCATTCTGCTCAGCGTGACCATACCACAGTAGATGGCGCCACAAGTTTTGTTCTAATCAGCTTTGCAATAGTTATTTCTATTTTAACATGAATGTCAATATTTTCAAATAGATATCATACAGAACAATGTTAAGAGTATACACCGGCTGGTCTTTTATTTCATACGTGTTTTCATTATTCTTTTACAAATATGTAAGTTTGGCATATTAACTTTTTGTCGTTTTTACAAAATAGAGTTACCGAGTTCATCAATAAGTTTTTTGCTTTCAAAACAGTTCTACATAGTTATATAGAATTATTATTCTGCTTTACCTACAAAATATCTGATTGCGAATACATCTAATTTTTAAAAATTGTTTATAATTACTAAAGCATTATTATTCACATACATATAAAATTGCACTTTTTAAATTTTCCATTCAAATTTTAGAAAATATCAATTCTAAAAACTGGAACTAAAATTTCCAATAATAAATTTGAAAATATTAATTGAATTTCAGAAAATCATATCAAAACGTCGGAAATAATAATTTTAAGTTTAGAAGGCATCAATTGCATCAAATTCCAAAAAAAAAAAAACACCAAATATGTTTACAATTAAAAAATGTTTACATTTAAAAAAAATATTGGCATTCAGGAGAAATTAATAGCTTTTCAGTAACTTCTTTTAACGATAATCGAATCGTTAAAAAAAGAAAAGCGAAATTATCAGTAAATTGTTTAAACGATATTCGCTATTGTTAAAATCAGCTAAACGACAACCATTTTTGTGTTGTTTATTCAATCGATAAAAACTTAAATTTTTAGGTTGAAATGTCGTCATACATAAATAAAAATCATAAAATAGTGAAAATATTTTGCTTTTATTAAAAACTTTTTTATATAAATAAAAAAAATTAAATAGCATATTCAATTCATTATTTCATTTTCAAATAAATAAACAGAAATATTAGTAAAAAATAGAGATATTAAACATAAACATAAAATCATCCTGTCAAACACGAAGTAATTTGTTTTTTTTTTTTCTATTCTTCTTTGCGTTTTTCGCTTATTTTGACAGAGATGCCACTCGTTTACAATTTAAATAAATAGAAAAATAGATTTGTCGACTGTCGTTAAGATGTATGTACTTAGTGAATCACTTAATCCTTAGTGCAAACAACAATAGCTGTCGATATATTTTGCGATTGTCGGATCGTTGAAATTTACAGAATCGGACTACAGAAAACATTAATTTAAATTCAATGAATTTTAGAAAACCTCAAATGATATTTAAGAATTGCGAACATAAAAATTGTTACATAAATAAACGCAATTTGATGAGAATGTTATTTATATATAAATTTTCACAATTTCTTTTGGATGAATATTTGAAGTTTTTCAGAAAATAAAGATAACAAATTATTTTATTTAAAATGTTTGGGACATTTGGTTTTTTGCGTTTGGCATCACTAATTTGATTATTTATTATTATAAATTTATTCTCTATGTTTTCCAAATATGGCAATATTTTAATAAAAAAGTTGAGAGAGCTTTTTTTTGGTTATTATTTTGTTACTCCATCCGACCTATATGGCCGCAATGAAAAAATATTTCACCAGTTAAAAGAAACTATACAGCCATCTCCAATTAGCACGATTTAATGCATATAGCCACCCTACACAACCATTACCTTTGCAATGGAGGTTAGGACGAGCTATTTAATTAGCAAAAACTAAATTAAACGAGAAGTTATGTCATATAACCGGAAACGCATACCAATATTTTGTTTACATTTATTATCAATACTCAAACCGAGGTGGAGGGTATCAAAGATTCGACACAGCCGAATACAACATTCTTACTTGTTTTTTTTTTTCATAATATATAAAATTTTAATATATTTTATTTTTTTTCTTAGTTTTTTGTCTTAATTAAAAAAAATTTTAAATTTTATTGTTGAATGTAGTTTTGCTGCATTTACATTCTTGTATATATGGATTTAAATTTATACATATCTTATATTTCAACTGTCATTTCATACTTTTATTCTTATTCTCAATTACAAAATACAACAATGAATTATACGTTTTTATCAACTATGCATTGTAATGGAATAACCGGTATTTTACACTTCAATTTTGCTCTTTTTGACATTTATCGGTTTTGGCGGTTCTTGTTTGCTGATGGTTTATTAAAAGCCACTACCTTGAGCGGGATTAAAAAGTTTTAACCTCGTGGCAAAAAGTGTTCATCAGCTCACAAGTCAGCACCTTACCAATAAAGTTAACCTTGTAAATTCTGTATAACACGGTGTAATTGTTCAACGTATTTGCATCCTACTTTTGAATCTTGAATTAATAAATATTTAAGTGGATTTAAAGAAATTAACCCTGTTTTTTATATGAATTTTCCCTCTAAACTCTAACCCCAACTTTTCTCCTAAGAGAATTAAGACAGTATTGTTACAACCTCCTGTAGCTCTACATACACTGCGTCACAAAATGTCCACCTTTATTCGAGTTACACTTCACGTAACTTATAACGTCACATCTTCTTGTAACTTTGTTTAATTTTAAATTTATATCGCTCATAAATTATACATGGTCCTTCGACGTCCTACGTGAACCAGCAAATCTTCCGCTGCTGAAAATCTATAATTCAACAAACATTAAAATAAAACATTATTTTATCAATTTGGTCAAGTAAAATATTTAATGAATATCTGCCACGACTGTAGTATCCCATTACATAACATCCCTGTGTCTGGTTATCCGACTACATAATACAATACATCAATAAAAATCTGACATTTGTCTAACGAAAGAAGAAAAGCACATTGCGAAGAAAGAAGATAAAATACGTAAGCTTTAACACAAATATGCCATTGTGCGAAATTTATTAAAATTTATCAAAATAATACCATAAATTGAGTGATAAAAGTTGAATAAAGAAAAAAGTAAAAATTTTCAACATATTTCCCAAAGAAAATTGTGTTGCGACGTTTTGAAGAGATAAAGGAGAATTTTGTTTTCTATCGCAGACTGCATACAGGCAAATATATTTTTATTCGTGTCCCTAGCCAGTTTTGGTAGTAGAGTGGACGAAGTGGTTAGTGCTGCTTAAGCTTAAGACTAAAATCCGAAAGTTGTATGCCAACAAAGGAGTCTTCAACAACGTGGTGTGTCATTTGATGTAGCAGTTGAAAGTATCTGCGAGTATACCTCCGCCAGCTTCTTTGAAATATTCTCAATTTGCAGAACGTTTAATTGCAAATGGTTTAAGTCCTATGCAAAAAAAAAAACGAGTTTCTCAAGAATTTCACACAACACTAACTCCACAATATTACAGATTATATAGAGATGTTACATGCCACACAATAACAACAATTTCTATTTGACGCGTCCAGATTTCAACTCCAAACATCAGCAAATAGTTGCCTAAATAAGCGAGAATATAACATGTACATACAACTAAAGAAAAAGAACAGAATTTCAACAAAAATACAACTTTTTTTCACAGAAAATTTTAGGAAAAAAAACAAAAGATTATAAATAAATTAAACTTAGAGTCACGAGGAGAGTTTTACCCTTAAAACAAAATTATAACTGCTCATACTTAAGAAATACTAAAGAAGAGATATTTTAAAACAGAATATTGACACGAAATTAATCATACTCGTATCAAACAAATGCACCCAGGGAAATCTATACAGCTATTCTACCAACGTCCTACTAAGAGGAGTGGATCACGGTGACGCAACGAACAATCAAACTATTGTAACATATAATATAATCGCATAACACACAAAAATTAATATCTTGAATCCGCTATTAACATTATTTTACACATTACAGATAATAAGTATTTGTAGTTGAAATTTTACAGTCACGGTTGTCAACGTAAACCCAACACTTTGTTTACCAACAAACACAGAAGTAGTCAGAAAGAAGAAATAACTACCATTCAATTAGAAAGAAAAAAAAACCCCAAAACGAAGAGGAGCGATCAACACAGTTCATAAAATTACAAGAACACAGCACTAATCGTATCACAACAAAAAAAACGTAAGTTTTTCTATTCCATTATCACATAAATCTCATTAAAAAAAAAAAAAAAAAAAACGAAAGGAAAGGAAAATATACACAACACCAATATACGCTTTGACATTAAACCAAATTTCACATGAAATAACTTAATTTTGGTATATCATAATTAACTGTATCGCTAATATATTTCACTTGCCCAAATAATACTACGTGATTTACTTTATTGTCCCTGTCCATAAAATTAAAGATCCCTCTCCATCAAATGAACCAAAACTGTCAAACAGTTGCCAAAACACACTAGCTAACGTTCTTATTGGATTTTGTATACGAAATAAATGAAAGATCTCTATATAAAACTATCGACACGTCATCAAATCCTTATTAGTCTGTTTTGTGTATTAGATTGATATCCATACACAAGAGATAGCTAAGCTAAGGTACTTTAGTTTTTTTTGTGAATGAGTGTCAACAAAAAAAAAATCAAATTCCTATCAGACACCTTAATTTATTCGTACATAGATTAATAATCAAATTATAACTACAGTTCAGTTCGCTTATAACGAACAACGGTTACAACGAACGAACGTTCACAAAATATTTTCTCCCAAGTTTTGAATTTTTGTTTTAATACGGTTATAACCAACAAAATGTGGTAATCATTTCCTTTTTAAATTTAAAGATTAAAAATTAAAAAAAAAAAAAATAAAAAAACAAATTTGGAAACTCTTTATGAAATGAACAATGCATGAATTCTCTTTTTAATACTTTTATTTAATGTTGTACAAATCATTAAAATGTATCAAAATAACTAAAATTACTCACTTAAGAGAAAATAATTAATGTTTAACCATTTGGAAAAAAAAATACTTCGTATATAAAAAGTTTGAGTAGATCAACGTCGTCTATAACGAACTAAATTGGCATTCGGAATTCGTTCTAATTGAACTCCATTGTATAGACATAGCAAAATTTTCTTTAATTTATGTCCTACAATTTTCATATATTTAACAAGTAAAATTCCCCTTGAACACTGATCGTGCCATTTTCTCTTATTAAGGCAAGGTAAATAACAGCTTTCTTCCTGAAACACAACGACTGTTAAACTATTCTTGCAGATTGTACTTTTTCTTTTATGAATAATATTTTATTGGTTGTGAGTATATCTCGCAGATATCTTATGAAAATCTTTGATTAAACATATTACGAAAATTATTTTGGAAAAAAAAAATTTTTTTTCTTTTTGCTCAGTTGTTGTTTCTTCTTCAATATATATACATACATAGATATTTAAACGCCTTCCATCCCGTGAAGATTTTCTATTTTGCTTTTATTTTTTATTCTTACTCATTATAATGGCTGATCAGTTCATATTCGACTCTGATGACTTAGTCACCTTTTGCTCGGAGTTCGACAGCATTCCGGTTGAGGAACTTACGGATTCCTTATTAGAGGTCAATCTCCAGGACCTTAATAATCGTTGGAATCAAGTCCAGAAATCTTATAGAGCTCTCTGTAATGTAAAAGATGAAAAGTCCCTTGTACTTCCCTCAGCTTCTCTGTCCCTAGACGAGGGCAGAAATGAGAATCCGTCGGATCAAAGCTTCGACTGTATCAAAGTCCCGCCTTGTGATACAGAAATATTTTATGGTGGTTACGAAGAATGGCCGGCATTTCGTGACATGTTCACTGCCCTATATATTGAACGCCCGAGAATGTCTCCAGTACAAAAACTTTACTATTTGAGGTTGAAAGTTAAGGGTCAAGCAGCCAGCATAGTAAAGAAATATAAATTATGCGCGGAGAATTTTGAACTCGCATGGGAAGCTCTAAGATCTCGTTATGAGAACCGGAGAATATTGGTTGACAATCAATTGAAAGTTCTACTCAATCTCAAGCAAATCGCATCTGAAAGTAGTGTAGCCCTCCAAGAAATCCAGTCCACAGTAAATGATTCTTTGGCAGCTTTAAAATCTCAAAATATTCCAATTGAGGACTGGGACCCTATAATAGCCTATGTTCGACAAAACTCCCACATGAAACCCTCTCTCTGTGGGAACAATCTCTTAATTCTCATAAGGAACTTCCAAAATGGTCCCAGATGAATTCCTTTTTGTCAAATAGGTATGAGGTAGTTGAGCGACTCAATAGTATTCAAGGAGTCAAAACCCCTTCTCGGAAAAGGCCAGACTCTGAGGTAAACACATTTAACACTGAAGGTGTATCGCATTATCCCTGCAAGATCTGCAAATTAAGTCATTCCCTCAAAAATTGTCCAGACTTCAATAATCTTGATCCCCAAGCAAGAAACGAATATGTTTCAAAGAACAGAATTTGCCTCAACTGCCTTTCGTATACTCACCTCCGAAAGAATTGTACAAGCAAATTTACCTGTTCCCAATGTAAGAGAAATCACCATTCTCTTTTACATTTTTCAAAACATAATACTGTGGATCATGCAGAAACAGTGCGAAATACTTCTCAACACTTAGGTACACGACCAAGCACCTCTGCTCAGGCACAGACTTCGGCCCATTATGTTTCGAGCATTAATAAACCATTTTCTGAAACAACCCTGCTCCCAACGGCGATAGTTCAAATTGCACATAAAGAAGACACCTTCAGTGCCCGTGCCTTTTTGGATCAAGGCTCAGAAAAATCCTTCATCTCAAGAAAGATGCAACAGCGTCTCATGCCCCCAACAGAATCGAAAAACTTCCAAATTCGTGGAATAGGCGGTAACATCGTAGGAAATTCGAACTCTCTCTGCAAGTTGACTCTCTTCTCTCAGAAGTACAACCATCATATAGATGTAAATGCTATAGTCATTCCAAAAATAACTAAATTGTTACCCAGTTCTCCGATATCTCAATCGAACCTACAATATGCTGAAATCTCGGAGCTTGATCTAGCCGACCCAGAATTCTACTCTCCAAGCCAGGTGGATTTATTACTTGGCAGCAATATTATCCCAAGTCTCTTGTTGGAGGGGGTAAAGACAGTGTGCGAGTCTCTCCTCGCACAGAATACGATTTTTGGTTGGATTATAAGCGGACCAATCCCAACGGAAACTGTCTCTACATTTTCAATTGAAGCATCTGAATTTTCCGAGGATCCCATTTGTGCACAGTTACGCTTGTTTTGGGAACAAGAAGAAGTGTCACACAATCGTCCAGTTTCGAAGGATGACGAATATTGTGAAACTATACGCGAAAACGACCACTCGCAACTCAGAAGGACGATATATTGTCAGATTGCCGTTTAAAACTACATTCCCAAACGATTTATCTCTCGGCCCTTCTCGATCTCAGGCAATATCACAATATTTCAGAATGGAGAAATCTCTCAAAAATAAACAGGATCTAGCGGAAACGTACCATAGCGTTTTAAAGGAATATCTTTCACTCGGTCACATGGATTATACATCCTCTACTGAAATTTGCTCACCTAACTCTTATATATCGTTTTATTTGCCCCACCATGCAGTATTCAAACCCGAGAGCAGAAGTACTAAGGTACGAGTTGTCTTTAATGCGTCGAAGCGGACAGGCTCCGGTAATTCACTCAATGACATCCTCTATGTCGGACCGACGTTAGCTGATTTGATGACCCTTGTTTTGAAGTGGCGCCTCTACAAGTACGTTTTCAATGGTGACATCGAGAAAATGTATCGCCAAATTCTCATACACACCGATGATTCTCCGTTTCAAAGAATTCTATATCGTCAAAACCCAGAAGGCCCCATACTAGACTTCGTTTTAAAAACTGTCACTTTTGGAGTAAACTGTGCACCTTACTTGGCTATTGGACGCTGATTCAATTAGCCAAAGACTCTGAAGAGAGACTCCCTCAGGCCTCCTATATCTTGCGAAATGAAACTTATGTCGACGATATCCTCTCAGGATCTCACGACCTGCAATCCGCCCTTGATTCTTTGTCACAAGTAGTCACTGTTCTCAAATCTGCCGGATTCCCTCTGAAGAAAATCACTTCAAATTCCACAGAAATTTTAGCATCTGTTCCACAGGATAACATTCTAGACACAGATTTTCTTAAATTTCAAGATACCAGTGCAACCAAAACTCTTGGTATCCAATGGAATGCTCTAACCGACTGTTTCTCATATACTGTCAAAGCTCCAGATCCCGCTGACTCTATCACTAAGAGACAAATTCTCTCCTCAGTTTCGAAACTTTTTGACCCAGCTGGATGGATATCTCCGGTAATAATACAGGTGAAAATCTTATTGCAACAGCTGTGGCTAGAAGGAAAGGATTGGGATGAATGTGTGAAGCCCCACACACTTGTTAAATGGAACCATTTTGTGACATATATAAACTCTATTTCCCAATTGAAAATCCCTCGTTGGGTCAATTTTGCCCCCCGACTAGTGAGTCAAGTGCATGGGTTCTGTGATGCCTCTGAAAAGGCTTACTGCGCAGTGGTATATCTCCGCATACAGAGCGACAGCGTTGTCAGTTCTCATCTTTTAGCTTCCAAATGCAAGGTAGCCCCAATTGATCCAGTTAGTCTCCCTCGTCTAGAATTATGCGGAGCTGTTCTATTATCCAAGTTAGTTCAAAAGATCATCTCTTCTCTACCTATTTATAATTATGGCCTCTACCTCTGGTGCGATTCTTCCATAGTCTTAGGATGGTTAGAAAAACCACCATGTACTTGGAAGACCTACGTGGCTAATAGGACTGCTGAAATAATAAGAAATGTTGGTAACGTCTCATGGCGGCACGTACGATCTGCGGATAATCCTGCCGATATAGGTTCACGCGGTTGCAATCCTCAAGATCTCCTTGATAATTCGCTTTGGTGGAACGGTCCAACTTGGTTAAAAAGCTCCCCCGAAGAATGGCCACTGACCACTCTGGCCCATGAAAAACTTCCCGAGATAAGAAAAGTTGATATTTTCTGCACGTTCGAAGAGGGTGACGATATTTTGGAACGATTCTCAAAGTGGGATCGAGCCATTAGGGTCCTTGCATACGTGTACAGATTTATCTCTAAATTAGTATCGAAAAGGGTAGAGCACCTTGAGTTTAAGTCACCTACAATCAGTCACTTCGAATTTCTCAAAGCAAAGAATCGTTTGATTTCTCTAACTCAAACTAGATATTTTCACAGAGAGTATTATTGTCTGAAAAATTCAATGCAAATTGACAAAAAAAAGCACTTTATATCCCTTAAACCCATTTCTTGATAGTAAGGGCGTTATAAGGGCTAATGGCAGACTCTCGAACGCAGCTATTTCTTATAATGAACGTTACCCTGTTATATTACCCGTTAAATCACGATTTTGTAAGCTTTTTAGTGAATTTATACACAATCTCTTAATGCATGCTGAACACAATTTGATGATAAGGGCAATTCGAAATGAATACTATATATCTTGTCTGAAATCCGCGATAAAGAAGTGTATCCGAAACTGTAAAACATGTGTGATTTACAAACAAAAAGTGCGTTCTCAAATGATGGCAGCACTCCCATTGGAACGAAGTACATTTGCCCTACCCTTTTCCGTGACAGGAGTAGACTTCTCCGGCACCTTCTCAACGAAAACCTCAACATTGCGAAATGCACCTTATCAGAAAAGTTATGTATGCGTGTTCGTTTGCTTCAGCACCAAAGCAATTCATCTCGAGCTCTGTTCGGATTTAACTTCTGGATCCTTTCAAGCAGTCTTCGCAAGATTTGTCGGACGCCGAGGACTTCCAACAAAGGTTATGTCAGATAATGGAACGAATTTCGTTGGAGCTGAACGTGCTCTCAGTAGAGAATTCAATGAGTTTCTTAAAACTGTTTCAAAGGACATAGGTGAAAAATATATCTCACATGGATTTCAGTGGTCATTTATCCCGCCAAATGCCCCACATATGGGTGGTCTCTGGGAGGCCGGTGTAAAGTCCTTTAAAACACACCTACGGAAACTTGCACAAAATCAAAAATTCACGATTGAGGAGTTCACCACTCTTCTAACCCGAATTGAGTCTGTTCCAAATTCACGGCCACTCTCTCCCATGTCAGATGATTCACAAGAATTGCTCGCTCTTACTCCAGCCCATTTTTTACGGGGTGCTCCACTCATAGCATTTCCAGAGGTCACTTCTGATTCCCTCAAACTAGTCGATCGCTGGGACCGCTTGAAGTCGCTTCACCACCAATGGGCGCAGCATTGGAAAGACGAATACTTGAAAGAGCTACAAAGAAGATATAAATGGAAAAACTCCGAACCTAATATTCAGGTGGGACAACTCGTAGTAATTAAAGATGATTTAGTTCCTCCGAGCGAATGGAGACTTGGACGAATTCAGCAACTTCATCCCGGCAACGATGGTCTCGTACGCGTAGCTGATATACGAACACAGAACGGCACCATCACAAGAGCAATCGTTAAGTTGTGCGTTTTGCCGAACGAACAGCCCGAAATGCTTCATAATAAATTATTAAACTCTAGCCTTTAATGTATGCTCCTAATGTTAGTTAAAACCATTTTGTTCGTTGTCCCCCTTATCCTGATCCCTTTCACAAAACCACCACACATTTACATAATTCGCATGTTTTTTTCCTCATGTATCCCGTACTTAATTATTGTTTATTCCACAGGTCGCCTAGAGATCCAGCGGTACACCAGTGTGTGATATGCAAGCGCTACCATTCGCTAAGGTACTGCCGTAAATTTTTAGCATTGAGTGTAGAGAGGCGCCGTCGTGTAGTAAGATTTCACGGCTACTGTCGCAATTGTTTGGCACGCTCTCATTCCACACCCCAATGCTCGTCAGCCGATCTGTGTCTGCGATGCGGTCGAGAGCACCACACGCTCCTTCATTTAAAGGCGACCCAGTTAATACGGCATGGTCCACAAACTCAACAGCGGGACCAACGTCACCGGCGTTCTTCGCAGCAACCTCAACGGCAACAGCCACAAAGCCATCAACAGCAACAAACTCAACAACAAGATCAACGACACCGGAGCTCTCCGCATCAACAGCAACCTCAACGGCAACAAGCCCGCAGACGACAACTAACAACAACTACTACGACATCGAATGTCAACCACATTCAGCCTTTACGAGCATCTACTACTGATCCTCGCCGAATCTTGCGTGGTGCACTGGAAAGATTGGAAAAAAACGCTATAATAATGTTGGCCTAACAGGCCAAGGGGCGCAGGATGTTGAATGTAGTTTTGCTGCATTTACATTCTTGTATATATGGATTTAAATTTATACATATCTTATATTTCAACTGTCATTTCATACTTTTATTCTTATTCTCAATTACAAAATACAACAATGAATTATACGTTTTTATCAACTATGTATTGTAATAGAATAACCGGTATTTTACACTTCAATTTTGCTCTTTTTGACATTTATCGGTTTTGGCGGTTCTTGTTTGCTGATGGTTTATTAAAAGCCACTGCCTTGAGCGGGATTAAAAAGTTTTAACCTCGTGGCAAAAAGTGTTCATCAGCTCACAAGTCAGCACCTTACCAATAAAGTTAACCTTGTAAATTCTGTATAACACGGTGTAATTGTTCAACGTATTTGCATCCTACTTTTGAATCTTGAATTAATAAATATGTAAGTGGATTTAAAGAAATTAACCCTGTTTTTTATATGAATTTTCCCTCTAAATTCTAACCCCAACTTTTCTCCTAAGAGAATTAAGACAGTATTGTTACAACCTCCTGTAGCTCTACGTACACTGCGTCACAAAATGTCCACCTTTATTCGAGTTACACTTCACGTAACTTATAACGTCACATCTTGTAACTTTGTTTAATTTTAAATTTATATCGCTCATAAATTATGGTTTTTACGTCTAAAATAAATGAATAAAATATTTAAAATGTAACTACATTGCATTTTTTCTTAGAACATTTCAATGTAGGATATCTTTCAGTTAGTTATTTTTTGTTTTATAAAGAATACTTTATTTAGAAAAGATTTTTTTATAAGTTTAAGCTTTTCGTTTATAAAATTTTATGGTTGCATTAAACCTATAAGTAATTCAATGAAAAAATTTATCATATTTAAATTTTTATTTCAAAATATTTTTTAAATCATATTTCACATAATCAAATTTTTTTAACTATTTTTTATTTTCAAGCATCTTTCAGTTAGTTGCTATAGTTCTTTTTCATTTTTTTATTAGGTAAAAATATGTCCGTTAACTTTGATTTTAAATACATTTTATATATTCTATTGATTTTTTTTTTTTTTTTTGAGTTGACAACATATTTTTTATTCACAAACCCCATTTTTTTAGATATATAAATATTCGTTTATTCAAGTTTATATGTTTCTTTCTATTGAATTATTCCAATATATATTTTTTGTTTCTTATTAAGTTAAATTATAACCAATTTTAATACCACTTTTCAGACTTTAATATTTATTTACTAAATTTGTTATTACATCAGACCAAAATTTTTTTTTAAATATTAACGATCAAATCTTTATTTTTTTTTCAAATATTAACGATTTTCAAACAATTTTTTTATATTTACTTTTCAATATTTCAATTAATGTTTTCAGTTTTCAGGTTTTCAATTTATAATTCAGGTTTTTAAATTTTTAGTTTTTAATTTTTAGTTTAATGTCTTTCAGTTAGTTCCTATAGTTGTTTTTCATTAATATTGTAGTTTTTTATTCTTTTTATTATTGTTTTATTTTAGAGTTTTATAAATGGTTGCAATAACTAGAATCGTTTATAAATTATGTAATTTTATTAAAGATAGAACTAATTCAAAGGAAACATTTTAAACAGCGCACTAACATGGAGTCACGTTTCTATGCTATTTTATATTTTTAGTTTTTAGTTTTTATATTTGCTTTTCAATATTTTAATTTAAGTTTTTAGGTTTTCAATTCTTAATTTGAGTTTTTAGTTTTCTAATTTTTGATTTTGCAATTTCAAATTTTTTAGTTTTTAGTTTTTATATTTGCTTTTCAATTTTTAATTTTTTGTTTTTAGTTTTTTAATTTTTGATTTTTCAATGTTAAATTTTTAGTTTTTAGTTTTATATTTGCTTTTCAATTTTAAATTTTTAGTTTTTATATTTGCTTTTCAATTTTTAATTTTTAGTTTATAATTTCTAATTTCTAACTTAAGTTTTTAGTTTTTTAATTCTTGTTTTCAATTTTTAGTTTTTAATTTTTAGTTTAATTTATGAAACATTTCTTAAATACTTTTATACTTTGAGTTAATTTTGATTAAATATAGAAAATTAGGAACGTGAAGCAGAATTCTTACAATTATTAATCCAAACAATATTAGAGATTAATTTAAGGAAGTTGTATATTTCTTTCAATATCATTTTTTTTCTTTATGGTTTTTAGCAAGGTTAGGAACAACAAAAATTATATATTTAGTCTTATTTAAGTTTTTCAATATAATTTTTTCTATCCAAATTATAAAATTTTCTACAAAATATCTACAAAATTAATTAAATTTACTAAAATTTAAAAATATTTCTATTAAAAGCTTAAATAAAAACCAGGGTCTATCGTTTGACTATCTGCCGAATAATAATTTTTATTTTTCTTTTTCATATCATACATATATTTTCTTTGTCATATAAAATTTAGAAAATGTTTCTTTGATTATTTTAAAATATTCTCAGCACAGTGCTTACACTATAATAATTTATTGAAATATTGAAAACTTATAGATTTTTTTTTCATATTAACAAATCTCATATGAAGTTCTTTTGTATAGTTATACCCTCCACTCCAGTGTGCAGAGGGTATATATAAGTTTGTCATTCCGTTTGTAATAATTAGAAAAAAAATTTTGACCCCATAAATTATATATATTTGTGATCCTTATAACAACCGGAGTTGATATAGCGATGTCCGTCTGTCCGTCTGTCCGTCTGTGGAAATCACAATGACGGCATCAATCGGGCAACTAGTGTGCTCGTCCCTCAACAGGATAGCTAACGTGATCTTTTTTAGTGAGAATGATTCACCAAATTCATGGGAAGATTTCTATTTCAAAAATCATTAAAATCGGTGGAACAGGTCCAGGGAAATCTCTGAAAAAGTAAACAAAAATGAAAAATATGAATTTTCTATATTGTTCTTGTTGTTATTCTAAATGTTGTATTGTTGTCATAGCTGGACTTGTTATTTTTGTGGTCTTTGTGGTAATAATATAATAAAAACTAACCCTTTGTACATTTTTTTTATCAATGCTGGTAGAAAAATTTAAAAGTTTCCATTGTTTTGGCATCACTAAAAAAATTTACAAAATCATTTCTGTCATTGCCATGAGCCTGCCTGCAAAGTTTCAGATCGATTGGGTCACGGGAAAGGGGTTAAAATCGATCCAAAATTTTTTCGACAAGCAGACACTACGTGTTAATATAAAGGGAGTAAAATACCTAGTTGTTATTAAAAAAAAAAACAATGTAAATTTAGCAAAAAAAATTTTTGTGTATTAATTTATTGAAAGAGAAAAACACAAAAATAACGTTTGATGTTGTATTTTTTGTGTGTAATATTTACATATACTGTCATATCCCAAAGTTCAAAAAATCTGTCTCCTTATTTGGCTGCCTTATGCTACCATATTGTTAAAAAGGAAAAGAACCGAGGGTACCTCTACCGAGCTGTCAACACTGGTAACTCTTTTAGTTTTTGCGCGGCTATGGCTCGTCGGGCTTGGTTGAAGGTATACACAGTCATGTGTACCAGTGTGTAGTTTGCCTGTAATAAAAGGTTTTAGGGGCAAGAAAAACATTAGTCAAGTCGTCAAAGATGGGGTTAGATGTTGTTAACCCTAGAGGCTCCCTCCCGTAACATTCCTTAAGAATATTTCGCCTTTGGTAAATCGTGCCTAAAACTTTTATAATTTACCCCAAATTTCGCTTTTGTTTCACTTCCGAATACCTACCTTGCCTTTTTAAGCAGCCATTTCCGAATTAATCATATTATCACTAAAGGAAAAATTCTAGTTTGTTTACTCTTTATTTTATAATAACTTTAAATACTTAATAATGGCTTTAAATACTTAAGTGTATGGTCTCACGTGCATCTAGTTACAAAAGTTATCGCATAGAGTAATTATTATCTTACTGTAGTCTTAATACTTTACATGTGATTTGGGTGTATGCCTGCTTAGTCATTACCCTTCTTACAGAACGTTTGGCTTTCCAGTCGGAACACTCTCGAGCCTATGCAATCATGCTTGGCCCTTCTACTTAACCTACCGGGTTTCCTATTTATAGCGCTATATTTAAGATTCCCTAGTAGTTCTGAGACCGCGATCATTTTTTCACGCTCTATTACACTTCATAAGTAGGGTTTACATTATTGTTTGGCTCTCGCACTGGTCAGAAACAACCACTGCAAGTATTTACACCTATAACATTTAATGTCTATATTTGTCTGAGTACTCTATGTCTATCTGACTTCGGACTCATATCCGTACAATGTTTTTGTATATACTCATGTAATGTTTACCTTGAGTTCTTAAAGTGTTCAAAGTTGGGAGATCGTTTAAATTTGGTTTAAAAGTTATATAAGAATTCTAATATTAATTTTAATGGGAATTTCAAAAATTATTCTTAAATTTTAAGATCTAAAAATACCTTATGTAGATATCGTTTTCACGTTTAATTTGATTTAAAATTTATATGTGAATTCTAATACGTTAATTCTAATTGGAATTTCAATAGATTACTCTTAAATTTCAAGATTTAAAAATACCTTATGCAAATTCGAAAATTATTCTTCATGTTTAATTTGATTTGAAATTCATATGTGAATTCTAATAAGTTAATTATAATTTGAATTTCAAAAAAAATTATTCTTAAATTTTAAGATTTAAAAATATCTTACGTAAAATTCGAAAATTATTTTTCACGTTTAATTTGATTTGAAATTCATATGTGAATTCTAATAAGTTAATTCTAATTTGAATTTCAATAAATTATTCTTAAATTTTAAGATTTAAAAATACCTTATGCAAATTCGAAAATTATTTTTCACGTTTAATTTGATTTGAAATTCATATGTGAATTCTAATAAGTTAACTCTAATTTCAATTTCAATAAATTATTCTTAAATTTTAAGATTTAAAAATACCTTATGCAAATTCGAAAATTATTTTTCACGTTTAATTTGATTTGAAATTCATATGTGAATTCTAATAAGCTAATTCTAATTTGAATTTCAAAAAATTATTCTTAAATTTTAAGATTTAAAAATATCTTATGCAAATTCGAAAATTATTTTTCACGTTTAATTTGATTTGAAATTCATATGTGAATTCTAATAAGCTAATTCTAATTTGAATTTCAAAAAAGTTATTCTTAAATGTTAAGATTTAAAAATACCTTACGTGAATTAGAAAATCGTTTTCTCGTTTAATCTGATTTAAGATTTATATGTGAATCCCAATAGGTTAATTCTAATTGGAAATTCAAAAAAAAAATTATGCTTAAGTTTTAAGATTTAAAAATACCTTTTGTTAGTATCAAAAGTTGATTAAACAGTATATGTGTAATCCCTTTAATTACATGGGATTTTTCGAAAAATATTTATCTTAAACAAGAAAAACAAAAATATTACATTACAGTGAATTTGTTTTTGGTAAACTGTGCTAATGATAATTAACTTTTATAGTTTCCCTTTTTCTTTGTTTAGATTTTTTCTTCGTTATTTCTGAATTATGTTTTCTTGTTTAACCAATAATATTTGTTTCTAAAGACTCTCCTTGGTATTATTTTAAATTAATTTTAACTTAATTTACAATTATCTTTTACCTTTCTTTTGTTTTATTAATAATTTTATATGCGCAGTTAGGGCATATTGACGAAAATTGTTTGAACTAAATCTTGTTTTAAGCTCATTTTATATGTTTCTAAATCTATTTTATGCGCTGATTTTTACATTTTGTTTTTCTTTTTTTTTTGACGAAAATGAGATTAAATAAAATTCGTAGAACTGCACATTACGTACAAAAAGAATTTATACCAAAAACTTAAAGTTTTTAGGACATTTAATTGATTAATGTCACTGTTTTCAATTTGAGTTATTGAATCGGTTAATAACCAAATGAAAAGTGTCTCCTTTCTCGGTTGAATAGTTCTTATATTGTACATCTGTTTCTACTCACGGTTTGCTGCACTCGTCTTGTTGTACGTCGAGGCTCGTACCTGACTTGTGTGAATCTCGATGTGTGACTGCTGATGGATGCGTGTGACTGCTGATGGATGCGTGTGACTGCTGATGGATGTTTGAAGATTTTGTGTGACTGCTGATGGATGCCTGGAAGTATGTCAATATTTTACGTGGGACTGCTGATAGATGCTTGAAGATTTTGTGTGACTGCTGATGGATGTTTGAAGATTTTGTGTGACTGCTGATGGATGCTTGAAGATTTTGTGTGACTGCTGATGGATGTTTAAGAATTTTAAACGTGGCTGCTGATGGATGTTTGAAGATTTTGTGTGACTGCTGATGGATGCTTGAAGATTTTAAGCGTGGCTGCTGATGGATGCCTGGAAGTATTTTAAGCGTGGCTACTGACGTATGCCTCGAGATCTCGTGTGGCTTTTGCCGCTGATGTCCTCCTTCTGGTTGTCCGATATCAAATGACCTTTTCGTTCTCACTTGCCTGCTTTTGTTGTCTCTCTCTGCAATTTTTTTCTTATTTCCTGTTTGTAGGGTTGTATTTTTGTCTCTTTTTCTCGCATCGTGTCGTTTTTAGTTGCCTTGCCAGATTTAATTTGATTTACTTCTAACGACTTACAACTGGCACAGTACACACCCTCTTACGTAGTGGGAATTTGCAAATACGATTTGCTAATATGATAAAGGGTATTTGCAAACGTACTGTTACGCCTTTAGGTCCTTGGCGTGGAATACTCCGATGGGTTTCCCTTGCAAATTCTTTACCTCGTATAGGCAGTTTCCCACGATTTTGGCTATCCGGTCTTTTATGAATTTTCGACATAATTTAGCGGAGATTTGTTTGGCGAAGTCTGATAGTTGGAAGTTTCTGCGGAATATTTCCTGTCCTACTTTAAACTTGGATAGGCGGCACCTAATGTTATATTTCTTGGCATTCGTTTCATACGCTTTATGTAAATTTTCTCTGATGTCAGACCGCACTATTTCTAAAAATTCATGTCGGTTTTCGAAACGGTTTTCTGGATCTTCCATCAAGCTTAGTCGTCTAGCTAGTTTGTACGTGGCCGCGTGTGTTATCATGTTATTACCGAACAGAGCGAAGTATGGTGTTACCCCAATTGCAGTGTGAATTGATGATCTCAGTGCGCACTCGATCTCGCATAAGTGCAGATCCCATTCTTGTTGGTTGGAATATAGATAAGAACGTATCGCAGCTAAAATTGATTGGTTCACCCGTTCTGACGCGTTCGCTTGCGGAGCGTAAATAGCGGTCCGTAAGTGGCTGATACCAAAACTGTCAATTAAGTCTTTGAATTCGTTGCTTATAAATTGTTTACCGTTATCTGACACTATAGTCTCAGGGCAACCGAATTTGTAGAAAACTTCGCGAATTAGGAAATCAATGACATTTTTAGACGTAGCCTTTGTCATGGCTTTCAATAAAACAAACTTCGTAACGTAATCCAGAACAATAAAAATGAAACAATTACCTCTTTTCGAGCGTACGTATGGGCCGAGAAAATCGATATGGATCCGCTGAAAAGGTCGAGATGCATCTACTTCTTTACCCATAGGTGGTCTTAGTACTAGGTTGGAAGGTTTGGATTCCTTACACGTTTCGCATTTATTAATAAAATTTCTGATCTGTATATTCATGTGCGGCCAATACATATATTCGCGAATTCTCCGAATCATTTTGCCTATTCCGCCGTGTGCGACTTTTGGTGGTTCGTGCGCGTTTTTAATTACGGTTTCGGTTAAGGTAGTCGGTACCCACAATTTCCAGGAGTGGTCTTCCTGCAGAATATCCCCGTTATAGTAATTTGTTCGCTTATACACGAAATTGTCAATAACGCGAATGTCGGGTGAACTTGACTTCTCGTTTCGCACGGTTTCGATCAACGCAAGATAGTCCTCCGATTGGAATTCATCACTATTCAAGTCAATTAACTGTTCACCTTCGATACTGTCCAAAGCATAACGTGACAGCGTGTCCGGCACGAAATTTTGTGTTCCTTTTCTATGTCTAATCTCAAAGCTAAAACTTTGGAGTTGAAGACTCCACCGAGCTAATCGTCCACTCAAGTCTTTCTGTGACATTAGCCACTTAAGGCTAGAGTGATCGGTAATCACTACAAAATTCATTAGTTCTATATAAGGTCTAAACCGTTTAATGGCTGAAACTACCGCTAAGCACTCTCGCTCGGTAACTGAATAATTTTTCTGTGCCGACGTTAACTTTTTAGAAAAATAAGCTATCGGATGTTCTCCCCCTTCGTCTGCTTCTTGAAAGAGCACTGCCCCTATTCCCACGTCGGAAGCGTCACATTGAACGTAAAAGCATTTTTCAAAGTTTGGGTGTGTTAACACTGGTGTTGAAATCAAACAAGATTTTAATTGGTCAAAAGCTACTTTCGCTGGTTCCGAGAACTGAAATTTAAGTCGTTTCTTCAGAGTTTCGCAGATAGGTGCCGTGATGGTGGCGTAATCGTGGATGAATCGTCGGTACCAACCAGTGGTCCCTAGGAAACTACGTACCTGTTTAAGCGTCTGGGGATAGGTCATATTCATGATGGCTTGTATCCTGTCTGGATCGGGTTTTACTGAACCTCCCCCCACAATGTACCCTAAATACTTCAGTTCTTGACAACAGAACTTAGACTTATTCACATTTATAGTCAATCCGGCATTATTAAGACATTGTGCCACTTCTTTCCAGCATTCGACATGATCTACGAAATTGGGAGATACCACCAGCAAGTCGTCAAGATAGACGAACACATTATCTCGCATTCGTCCTGGAATCACCTTGTCCATTAGCCGGCATAGTCTTTGGGCTGCATTGCATAACCCAAATGGCATAACCGTAAATTGGTACAAGGGTCTTCCAGGCACCGTGAAAGCAATTTTTTCGCGGCTTGACTCTGCTAGCGGTATTTGCCAAAAAGCGTCTTTCAATTCGATACTTGAAATAAAATGCGTGTCTCCCAAACGACTCAGAAGCCCTTCAATATGTGGAAGTGGATAAGCATCCTTCACTGTGACGTCATTGCGTCGACGAGCATCCAGGCATAATCGAACCTTCTCTCCTTTTTGGACGAAAGAAATTCTATTATTCCAGGGGCTCTCACTCGGTTCAATGACTCCCAGCGAAATCATCCTATCAAGTTCCGCGTACATTAGCTTCTGAACTGCTGGCGACACTGGATAGTGTCTTTCTTTTACCGGGACCGCTGCCTTTCCTAAACCTTTACGGGTGAAACATGGAAAGTTCTGAATAACCTTATCTAAAACGTTTTGTTGTTTGTCGTCGAGCTGATGCATGCGAGGAAACATATTCGCAGAATCTTCACATAACTGTTCGGTTGTGGCTAAACCATTTATTTCTAAACGTAGGAGCTTGAAAATTTTCATAAAATCGACACCGAGAAAAAGTTTGTGCTTCAATGACGGAACTAAATAAAAATCGATATTCGCCGAAATGCCGTTAAAATTTATCAAAGATCTAACGCGACCGATAATACTATTCGCCCTACCATCAGCGGTACTTATTGTGGATCTATACGGATGAATAATCAATTTGGCCTTTTCTACAAACTCTTAACACCCTTCGCCTAGGCAAGAGACGGTTGCTCCACTGTCTAGCAAACCTTGTATTGAGGTTCCATTTATCGCAATGGTGGTGTATATTCGAGCATCTTCTCCCTCGATTAAGTTAGCTGAGGCGATTTCTTTACGGAGTTGTTTTCTTTTATCATAGCGTTGTCTGGTTTTGATAATTCTTTCCGATATTCTCCCAAATATCCTATTTCTAGTCTCCTCATATTCACGCATTCTTACATGCCAAGGTTTTCTCACTGGAATCTCAACAGTTGATGTATTTGTTGGAATCATCTCCAGTTTTGGTTTTGGTAAAATGGCTATTTTCTGGTTTAAGTTTTTCTCAACTGATGCATTTAAATCAGTTGAAGCTGAAATATTTGATAATGCTGGCATATCAGTAAAAGTACCTGTCGCCTCTATGATATTTATTGGTGTTTCGTTAGTTGGTGTTGGGTTGCGATTTTCTTGGAACGGGCCTCCAACCCTGCACGAGATCCGTTCCCCGGTTTCCCTGGCATACTGGACATCTTGGGGTAACTGTGTTGTCGTAACCACATTTGTAACAAAATAGTCTTCTTCGTTCCGACGAACAATCCATGAAAGTATGACCCTCTTCCTTACAATTCCAGCAGACTAATCTTCGCTTTTCAGTGACTGCATGCGTTTCCAAAGGCGTTCCCTCTCCCGGTAAATCCAGTTCAATCTCGCTAATTTGTTTCGCTTGATACCTAGCGTTAACATATCTTTGGTTGTTGAGCATATTTTCCGCTCGCCTTCCTTCAGTTCGAAAATGAGCTAAACCAAACGGTCTTACGGCAAATAGCAGTTGCGTTATCGCTGGCTTCAGGTTACCTTTCATGATGTCTACTAGATCTTGCTCCATTATTGGGTTTGTCTGTTGATTCCTCAAGTGTATCACCGCATTGCAGAAATCGTCAAATGGTTCATTGTTTTGTTGACGTCGATCTAAAATTTTACGTTGTATATCAAAGTCGCTTTCATACCTATGAAAATATTTCACCAAAGCATTTTTCAGAGTCGGCCAGTCACTAATATTGTTGTTCATCCTCCTGTGGTCCCATAACCAATCGAGGGCTGATCCACTAAGAAAATGATGGAAATTGCGAATAACATCTTCCCAAGGACATAAAAAATCTGATTGAAGCGTCTCTACTCTGAATACAAAGTCCTCCACGCTTGGAGTTTTTGGGGTTCCATCAAACTTCAGTCCCCACTTATCAATTCTTCGAGAAGAGTCAAAATCTGGATTGTTTTGGTAGGGAAGGTTCTGTGGTTGCCTACCTTGAGCTGGACAATTGTTGAACCACGGTACTTGTTGTTGGTTGACTTGGGGGTGGTGGAACATTGAATCTTGGTACGTGTTGGGTTATCGGTATGTTTTGGTTGTAACCTGGATTTATTTGTTGGTTAAACATGCTATGATGTGCATCGTTTATATTTCTACCATAGCTGTTATCCCGAAGTTGTTGAGATGTAGTCCATCGCTGAGCTTGAGGTGCTGGTGAAGCATGATGTGGTACTGCCCGTTGAACTGACGGTTGTGCATTCTGCGGTGCCTGCATTCTTTGTTGAGTTGAAATTACCCGATGATCCATACCCCCCTGCTGCGACATCGCACTTAGGGTAGCTTGTACTATACTAGGTACTAATGCTTCTACTCTGGCCTCAACTGCACGCATCACCTCCAACTGTCTCAATCCGGTGTTTGCCCTTTCCTGTTCTTGGCGTTGTGCATCTCTGATTGATGGATTCAATATCGGTGGACGAAATTCCTGTCGTATTTCCCTCGCGGTTAAGCTACTATATTCGGGTGACGGAATGGTTGTGTTTGCTGATGAATTGCCTCCGCTACTCCCTGACTCATCTAATGCTTCTCGAATCGTCGTGTCCTGATTATTTCCTGCGACTGTAATATTACTTGCTCCTCGTGGTAGTATTTGTTCTGTCACTGGATTACCTACCGGTGAATTCTGTACTTGTGCAGTCGTCATAACGGTTTGACCTGCTGTTGAAATCGTTGTTCCAATAGTGGTATTTCCTGCTTCCATGGTTTTTGTTTCTAACCCACTTCGGGTTTTTACCATAACCGATGACAAAAATATTCTAAAATTGTTCTAGCTCTAGGCTAACGCTGAGATAGTCAAGGTGGGTTTTTGATAAATATTTTCAGAAATTGAAGAGTTGTACTATCTTTTAAAATCAAAGCAAGACTGTTCTTGAGCTTTTCCAAACTACTTAACGGAATCCCAAAATTTTATTTCGGAAGCCAATTGGAATGACTAAGGATTTGAAAATCGATTTGTGAAAAATGTTTACGAAATGAAATCGACTAAAAGTTATTGTAATTCAATTCACAAACAAAGTTAAGTTCGCGTGGTTTATCTGGTTTCTGAAAAAATAAGACGTCAATATGAACGTGGTTATACAAAAATAATTGTCTATATTGACCACGTTATTGGAAAAATTTCGTCAAATTGGGCGAACTGAAAAAAAAATATAGTCAATATGGACTAGGTTATGAAAAATTTTTGTTCTATTGAACGAATTTATGACGAATCTATGTTAGTCAATATGGACTAGGTTATGAAAAAATTTTTGTTCTATTGAACGAGTTTGTGACGAGTTTATGTTAGTCAATATGGACTAGGTTATTAAAAATTTTGTTCTATTGAACGAATTTATGACGAGTTTATGTTAGTCAATATGGACTAGGTTATAATAAAAAAATTATCAATAATGACAAAAAAAAATCGTCAAATAAAAAGGTAATGGCAGTGGGGTTGATACATCCGGATTAAAGGATTATCAGATTTTGAAAAATGTCGATGACTTAACTTTGACCACGGTCTTGAAAATTCACCGAAACGCACGAAGATATTGAAACGGTTTTACTAAAAGAAAAATAAATAAAAACAGATTTTAAAATTTAAAATCAACTATATCCCGAAGGATGTTCGGTTTACCTCGAAGTTATGTTAGGTAAACCCCCAACGCAAAAGTAGCTGTGTTCCTTTAGAATTCGCTCAAAAATATTTCAATGAAATTATTTCTACATGTGTACGTCGCTAACAACAAAACCACTTAGTTACGACCATGTAGGAGAATCGCTAACAGAAACACTTCTAAGTCCTACGGAGAAGGTACGCATAGGTACATGAACCAGTGAAGGTTAACCCCCGATTACCCCGACCTTTACGAATTCTAGGGTTCGCCAGAACAAGCCGGACCCCCCTTATGAATTCTCACAGTACAGAATAATCGGACTGTGAATGCCCTGTGCATTCGTGACAAACTGACACAATTGACCAACCCTAATCCCGTCCCTGGATCGGATGAAAAGGTGAAGGAATTGACTCTTCCTTTATTTGGCAACAATTCCAAACAAGAAAAAGATTTAACAAAAATTAAGGAATAAAAAAAATAAAAATTGAGTATCCGGGTTAATGATAATTGATTTTGATATTATATAGTAAACTTATAAGGATGAAAATGTTCGATTGATTTGACATTGGTGGTACCGGTTCTATAACTTATGAAATTGAGATGGAATTGGCTTTAGTAGGCTAGAAATTTAATGACATTTGAGCTGTACCTTTAACTATCGTAGCAGCTGAAATTTCATCAATTTCAAACCAAAAATGTAATATCTAAAATTTAATTTTGAACTTAATATTCGGAAATCTATTTATGCAAAAAAAATAATGAAGGCAGAAATATTATTTCATAAACGCTGTTGTTTCAATCCATCTCCAAATTCGGATACAAATTCTCAAGAGTGCACAACTGGGTATTTTCTTAAATTCGACTGGAGCGACCGTCCGCCATTGTAATTATAAATGAACGATACTATTTTTTGAAATGTAATTAACTATTGTGAATCCTGATATTTGTAAAACAATCTAAATTGATAATCGAATACTAAAGCCAAAAGTATTCAAAGTAATAGTCGAATTATAAAGTGAAATGAAAACTAATACCAAAATTTTTTGTTTGTTAGATTTATCGTAATTGCAATTACTACTGTAATTAATATGCAATTTTTTAATTTTGTTTAAATGGTGCGTGGTAAAGAAGAAGAAAGCATATATTTCAAAAATTCATAACTGCACTGTATTCTTAATCGGACCGGTTTCTGGCATTTCAGCCTTCATCAGCGATTTATTGAACATTGTGATAATTGTTATGTTTTAATTGAATAGATTGTTTCTATATGAAAATTTTTTTCTACTTAGGGCGGCCGTGAGGTTTCGAACCATGAACCTTCTCACATACACTCGTACTTGCACTTTTTGGTCAGCGCTTTAACACACTCACCTAAAGTCAGGCCTACGAGCAGTGTGGTTAGTTTTCACTTTTCGTACCATACAGCTTTACTTTGTATTAATTTCAGAAGATACAACTCTGTCCAAACAAACAATCGTTACTTTTGAATTTTTGAATATTTTTTGCATTTATACTTCTAATTTCCACTATTCTCAGTTTTCGTAAGAGTTGTCATATGTGATGTACGGTTTTTGTACATACCTACATATGCACTTTACATTATTTGAGATGACGCTTTGAAGCGAAGAAAAATTTTTTGTTTGTTAGATTTATCGTCATTTTTCAGACATATTGCAATTACTACTGTAATTAATATGCAATTTTTTAATTTTGTTTAAATGGTGCGTGGTAAAGAAGAAGAAAGCATATATTTCAAAAATTCATAACTGCACTGTATTCTTAATCGGATCGGTTTCTGGCATTTCAGCCTTCATCAGCGATTTATTGAACATTGTGATAATTGTTATGTTTTAATTGAATAGATTGTTTCTATATGAAAATTTTTTCTACTTAGGGCGGCCGTGAGGTTTCGAACCATGAACCTTCTCACATACACTCGTACTTGCACTTTTTGGTCAGCGCTTTAACACACTCACCTAAAGTCAGGCCTACGAGCAGTGTGGTTAGTTTTCACTTTTCGTACCATACAGCTTTACTTTGTATTAATTTCAGAAGATACAACTCTGTCGTTACTTTTGAATTTTTGAATATTTTTTGCATTTATACTTCTAATTTCCAATACCAAAATCAATTCAATCAATCACTGAGATACCAAAGTTCACGTATCACCCGACAATGATTATTCAAAATCTGAATATCATCGTAAGATGATAATAAAAATCAATATCAAAAATGCAAAAATCAGAATGGTGATAAATAAGAAAAAATAAAAATAAGATATAAATAACTTTGATAATCACCATCGATTATCAGAAGCAGATATACAGCAAAAATGATAATCTAAAAATTGTAAATGTTAATAAAATAATATACAGTAATGATCAAAAATAATCTAGCAAATTCAAAAAGATGGATCTAAATCAACATGACTTATGACGAATATAACGATCGCTCTCATTCGAACTGAATGATTGAAATCAAAATTACCAATCTTAAATCCGATTGATTGACCAAATTCAAATCGAACTAAAAAAACACAACAGTCTAAAGAATCAGACTAATAAACTAGAGTCAAAAAGCAAAATAATAAGAAAAAAAAATTTTTTTTTATAATTAAAATCAAAAAAAATCAACCGAAATCGATTAACTAAGGCCTACCTTTTCTATTATGATATGAAATGTGGGTCAGCATTAAAGTTAATACGCACCTTTAAATCCTGGATAACTGAAATTTTCTTATAATTTAGATGAATTATAGTTATTGATGGCTGAACCAAGAAAGGTATTCGGTTGGTGAAACAAGGAAATTTTATAAACTGATGACTTGATACGATGTTAAGTTGAGCAACTAAGGCACCGAACTTTTAATGAAACCGGGATGAATCTCCTAATTGGATCCTGACAGAGTCGCAACAATAAAGTAAAGTTATACCACTTGACCGGACTTACTCCATCGTTCTTCCAAAAATCGTCTGTCCTTTATGTCGCTAATACCATGTCAATTACCTGACTTGATATGACTTACATAAATTCTAATGATTCTAGCTAGTCTCACACATTGACTACGGACTGACTATTCTCAGGCTGACCGGGACTAATGTAATGCAACAGCTAGTTGGTTTCGGCATTCTCGTTAACTTTCGTAAGTTTTCATTAAAAATCTAAAATGTCTACTGCTCGCAAATTTCATTTTCGTGCCCCACGTTGGGCGCCAAATAACTGTCATATCCCAAAGTTCAAAAAATCTGTCTCCTTATTTGGCTGCCTTATGCTACCATATTGTTAAAAAGAAAAGAACCGAGGGTACCTCTACCAAGCTGTCAACACTGGTAACTCTTTTAGTTTTTGCGCGGCTATGGCTCGTCGGGCTTGGGCGGGTGTCCGTGCCAGTCGGTTGAAGGTATACACAGTCATGTGTACCAGTGTGTAGTTTGCCTGTAATAAAAGGTTTTAGGGGCAAGAAAAACATTAGTCAAGTCGTCAAAGATGGGGTTAGATGTTGTTAACCCTAGAGGCTCCCTCCCGTAACATTCCTTAAGAATATTTCGCCTTTGGTAAATCGTGCCTAAAACTTTTATAATTTACCCCAAATTTCGCTTTTGTTTCACTTCCGAATACCTACCTTGCCTTTTTAAGCAGCCATTTCCGAATTAATCATATTATCACTAAAGGAAAAATTCTAGTTTGTTTACTCTTTATTTTATAATAACTTTAAATACTTAATAATGGCTTTAAATACTTAAGTGTATGGTCTCACGTGCATCTAGTTACAAAAGTTATCGCATAGAGTAATTATTATCTTACTGTAGTCTTAATACTTTACATGTGATTTGGGTGTATGCCTGCTTAGTCATTACCCTTCTTACAGAACGTTTGGCTTTCCAGTCGGAACACTCTCGAGCCTATGCAATCATGCTTGGCCCTTCTACTTAACCTACCGGGTTTCCTATTTATAGCGCTATATTTAAGATTCCCTAGTAGTTCTGAGACCGCGATCATTTTTTCACGCTCTATTACACTTCATAAGTAGGGTTTACATTATTGTTTGGCTCTCGCACTGGTCAGAAACAACCACTGCAAGTATTTACACCTATAACATTTAATGTCTATATTTGTCTGAGTACTCTATGTCTATCTGACTTCGGACTCATATCCGTACAATGTTTTTGTATATACTCATGTAATGTTTACCTTGAGTTCTTAAAGTGTTCAAAGTTGGGAGATCGTTCTCAAGTTTAAATTTGGTTTAAAAGTTATATAAGAATTCTAATATTAATTCTAATGGGAATTTCAAAAATTATTCTTAAATTTTAAGATCTAAAAATACCTTATGTAGATATCGTTTTCACGTTTAATTTGATTTAAAATTTATATGTGAATTCTAATACGTTAATTCTAATTGGAATTTCAATAGATTATTCTTAAATTTCAAGATTTAAAAATACCTTATGCAAATTCGAAAATTATTCTTCACGTTTAATTTGATTTGAAATTCATATGTGAATTCTAATAAGTTAATTATAATTTGAATTTCAAAAAAAATTATTCTTAAATTTTAAGATTTAAAAATACATTACGTAAAATTCGAAAATTATTTTTCACGTTTAATTTGATTTGAAATTCATATGTGAACTCTAATAAGTTAATTCTAATTTGAATTTCAATAAATTAGTCTTAAATTTTAAGATTTAAAAATACCTTATGCAAATTCGAAAATTATTTTTCACGTTTAATTTGATTTGAAATTCATATGTGAATTCTAATAAGTTAATTCTAATTTGAATTTCAATAAATTATTCTTAAATTTTAAGATTTAAAAATACCTTATGCAAATTCGAAAATTATTTTTCACGTTTAATTTGATTTGAAATTCATATGTGAATTCTAATAAGCTAATTCTAATTTGAATTTCAAAAAATTATTCTTAAATTTTAAGATTTAAAAATATCTTATGCAAATTCGAAAATTATTTTTCACGTTTAATTTGATTTGAAATTCATATGTGAATTCTAATAAGCTAATTCTAATTTGAATTTCAAAAAAGTTATTCTTAAATGTTAAGATTTAAAAATACCTTACGTGAATTAGAAAATCGTTTTCTCGTTTAATCTGATTTAAGATTTATATGTGAATCCCAATAGGTTAATTCTAATTGGAAATTCAAAAAAAAATTATGCTTAAGTTTTAAGATTTAAAAATACCTTTTGTTAGTATCAAAAGTTGATTAAACAGTATATGTGTAATCCCTTTAATTACATGGGATTTTTCGAAAAATATTTATCTTAAACAAGAAAAACAAAAATATTACATTACAGTGAATTTGTTTTTGGTAAACTGTGCTAATGATAATTAACTTTTATAGTTTCCCTTTTTCTTTGTTTAGATTTTTTCTTCGTTATTTCTGAATTATGTTTTCTTGTTTAACCAATAATACTTGTTTTAAAAGACTCTCCTTGGTATTATTTTAACTTAATTTACAATTATCTTTTACCTTTCTTTTGTTTTATTAAAAATTTTATATGCGCAGTTAGGGCATATTGACGAAAATTGTTTGAACTAAATCTTGTTTTAAGCTCATTTTATATGTTTCTAAATCTATTTTATGCGCTGATTTTTACATTTTGTTTTTCTTTTTTTTTTTGACGAAAATGAGATTAAATAAGATTCGTAGAACTGCACATTACGTACAAAAAGAATTTATACCAAAAACTTAAAGTTTTTAGGACATTTAATTGATTAATGTCACTGTTTTCAATTTGAGTTATTGAATCGGTTGGTTTAAAAACCAAATGAAAGGTGTCTCCTTTCTCGGTTGAATAGTTCTTATATTGTACATCTGTTTCTACTCACGGTTTGCTGCACTCGTCTTGTTGTACGTCGAGGCTCGTACCTGACTTGTGTGAATCTCGATGTGTGACTGCTGATGGATGCGTGTGACTGCTGATGGATGCGTGTGACTGCTGATGGATGTTTGAAGATTTTGTGTGACTGCTGATGGATGCCTGGAAGTATGTCAATATTTTACGTGGGACTGCTGATAGATGCTTGAAGATTTTGTGTGACTGCTGATGGATGTTTGAAGATTTTGTGTGACTGCTGATGGATACTTGAAGATTTTGTGGGACTGCTGATGGATGTTTAAGAATTTTAAACGTGGCTGCTGATGGATGTTTGAAGATTTTGTGTGACTGCTGATGGATGCTTGAAGATTTTAAGCGTGGTTGCTGATGGATGCCTGGAAGTATTTTAAGCGTGGCTGCTGACGTATGCCTCGAGATCTCGTGTGGCTTTTGCCGCTGATGTCCTCCTTCTGGTTGTCCGATATCAAATGACCTTTTCGTTCTCACTTGCCTGCTTTTGTTGTCTCTCTCTGCAATTTTTTTCTTATTTCCTGTTTGGCTTAGGCATATTCGCTTCTGTCAGAAGTTTCTAGAAACTTCTAACGAATGTAGGGTTGTATTTTTGTCTCTTTTTCTCGCGTCGTGTCGTTTTTAGTTGCCTTGCCAGATTTAATTTGATTTACTTCTAACGACTTACAACTGGCACAGTACAATACATACATACACATATTAAATAATACAAATAATATACATACATATATTCTATATATGTATGTATATCCATAATAACTGCTTGTTAGAAATAAATCGGTATATTATTTTATTTACATAAAATTCTGCAATATTTTGTTGTGGGGAAAATACATTTCTATTGCATTAACAGAGTGTCAGTTCATTTTGCTCAGCGTGACCATGCCACAGTAGATGGCGCCACAATTTTTGTTCTAATTAGCTTTGCAATAGTTATTTCTATTTTAACATGAATGTCAATATTTTCAAATAGATATCATACAGAACAATGTTAAGAGTATACACCGGCTGGTCTTTTATTTCATACGTTTTTTCATTATTCTTTTACAAATATGTAATTTTGGCATATTAACTTTTTGCTGTTTTTACAAAATAGAGTTACCGAGGTCATCAATGAGTTTTTTGTGCTTTCAAAACAGTTCTACATAGTTATATAGAATTATTATTCTGCTTTACCTACAAAATATCTGATTGCGATTACATCTAATTTTTAAAAATTGTTTATAATTACTAAAGCATTATTATTCGCATACATATAAAATTGCACTCTTTAAATTTTCCATACAAATTTTAGAAAATATCAATTCCAATTATAAATTAGAAAATATTAATTGAATTTCAAAAAATCATATCAAAACGTCGGAAATAATAATTTTAAGTTTAGAAGACATCAATTGCATCAAATTCCAAAAAAAAAAAAACACCAAATATGTTCACAATTAAAAAATGTTTACATTTAAAAAAAAATATTGGCATTCAGGAGACTACTTTTAACGATAATCGAATCGTTAAAAAAAGAAAAGCAAAATTTATTGTTAAAATCAGCTAAACGACAACCATTTTTGTGGTGTTTATTCAATCGATAAAAACTTAAATTTTTAGGTTGAAATGTCGTCATACATAAATAAAAATCATAAAGTAGTGAAAATATTTTGCTTCTATTAAAAAACTTTTTTATATAAATAAAAAAATTAAATAGCATATTCAATTCATTATTTCATTTTCAAATAAATAAACAGAAATATTAGTAAAAAAATAGAGATATTAATCATAAACATAAAATCATCCTGTCAAACACGAAGTAATTTGTTTTTTTTTTCTATTCTTCTTTGTGTTTTTCGCTTATTTTGACAGAGATGCCACTCGCCTACAATTTAAATAAATAGAAAAAAAAATTTGTCGACTGTCGTTAAGATGTATGTACTTAGTGAATCACTTAATCCTCAGTGCAAACAACAATAGCTGTCGATATATTTTGCGATTGTCGGATCGTTGAAATTCTGTCGGATCGTTGAATTCGCACTACAGAAAACATTAATTTAAATTCAATGAATTTTAGAAAACCTCAAATGATATTTAAGAATTGCGAACATAAAAACTGTTACATAAATAAACGCAATTTGATGAGAATGTTATTTTTTATATATAAATTTTCACAATTTTTTTTTTTGATGAAAATTTGAAGTTTTTCAGAAAATAAAGAGAACAAATTATTTTATTTAAAATGTTTGGGACATTTGGTTTTTGCGTTTGGCATCCCTAATTTGAATATTTATTATTATAAATTTATTCTGTATGTTGTAAAAAAAGTTGAGAGAGTTTTTTTTTTGGTTATTATTTTGTTATTCCATCCGAACTATATGGCCGCAATGAAGAAATATTTGGCCAGTTAAAAGAAACTATACAGCCATCTCCAATTAGCACGATTTAATGCATATAGCCACCCTACACAACCATTACCTTTGCAATGGAGGTTAGGGCAAGCTATTTAATTAGCAAAAACTAAATTAAACGAGGAGTTATGTCATATAACCGGAAACGCATGCATATAGGTATATAACCTAAATGTATGCCAATCAGCAACCACGATGACCAAAAAGCAAACACCGAAATAAATTCGAAATAATAGAAAAGACGAAAACCAACCCAAAGAATTTGCTGAAATAATTTGGTATTAAGTTTAACAAATTGTTTACTTTTTCATTTACATTTATTATCAAGACTCAAACCGAGGTCGAGGGTATCAAAGATTCGGCACAGCCGAATTTAACACTCTTACTTGTTTATATATAAATTTTCACAATTTTTTTTGGATGAATATTTGAAGATTTTCAGAAAATAACGATGACAAATTATTTTATTTAAAATGTTTGGGACATTTGGTTTTTTGCGTTTGGCATCCCTAATTTGATTATTTATTATTATAAATTTATTCTCAATGTTTTCCAAATATGGCAATATTTCAATAAACAAGTAAGAGTGTTAAATTCGGCTATGCCGAATCTTTAATACCCTCCACCTAGGTTTTCTTGCACTATTTGTAACAAATGTAAATAAAATATATGAAAATGTAAACAATTTGATCAATTTGGTAATTTATTACAACAAATACTCTGAATTTTCAGCATTTACGTTTAACAATTTTAAAGTCAATAGAAGATAGTAAACAAAATATAATTTTTAATTTCGGATCTTTTTCGGAATACTTGTCCATGTCTTATATTTTAAAAGCACTAGCATTAATCAGTTTTATTTTTCCGATCTTATTACATCAGTTTGTCATTCCATTTGTAACGCATCGATAAATGAATTTGCGTCTATGTGTTTAATGCAAGAGATTTCTTACTTTTGTCCAATTGTAGGAATTTTTTGCAAATTTTTTTTTTAACAACTTAATATTATATATATTTCAATTTTAAACTTTAAAATTAAAAATATATATCTTTTTTTAAATCTGGTAATAACTCTATAATATGGAGAAAGTAAATGCGTGGCTTCTTTAATAAGAATGACAAGTAAAAAACACTTTTGTGCAGTTTACTTGTTTTGTGCATTTTTTTAATACATACATAAGTACGCCATCTTTGTAGATCTCTTCGATTTTATTAAGTAAGTTTGTAAATAAAAAGAACATTAAAATATTATAAATGTAAACATAATTCATTTTAGAAAAATGTCCGTTTTCGATGATGCTGAAAACACATCAAAGAAATACAGAAAACAAAAGTTTTACTCAAGTTAGTTGAGAGACGAGAAGATAATGGGATGGAACAGGTCAAAGATGACGACTTTAAATACAGATGCAAGGCTTGTGAAAAAATATTAAATTGCGATAAATCAGATCTAAGTATACATGGTAATAACCATGTCTTAAAAAAAATCATGTGAGTCCGATCACAAGGGAGATGTGTAAACATCTAATAATTAAAGAAAACATCAACATCATATTTTCCAGTGCATAAAAAAAAGTCGATAATGCTGTTTTCTGAAATTCAATTGATGTTTTCTGAAATTCGAATGATGTTTTCTGAAATTATATTGATGTTTTCTGAAATTCTATTTATGTTTTCTGAAATTCAAATGATATTTTCTGAAACTCGAATGATGTTTTCTGAAATTATATTGATGTTTTCTGAAATTCTATTTATGTTTTCTGAAATTCAAATGATGTTTTCTGAAATTATATTGATGGTTTCTGAAATACAATTGATGTTTTCTGAAATTATATTGATGTTTTCTGAAATTCTATTTATGTTTTCTGAAATTCAAATGATGTTTTCTGAAATTATATTGATGGTTTCTGAAATACAATTGATGTTTTCTGAAATTCTATTGATGCTTTCTGGAATTCAATTGATGTTTTCTGAAACTCGAATGATGTTTTCTGAAATTATATTGATGTTTTCTGAAATTCTATTTATGTTTTCTGAAATTCAAATGATGTTTTCTGAAATTATATTGATGGTTTCTGAAATACAATTGATGTTTTCTGAAATTATATTGATGTTTTCTGAAATCCTATTTATGTTTTCTGATATTCAAATGATGTTTTCTGAAATTATATTGGTGGTTTCTGAAATACAATTGATGTTTTCTGAAATTCTATTTATGCTTTCTGAAATTCAAATGATGTTTTCTGAAATTATATTGATGTTTTCTGAAATACAATTGATGTTTTCTGAAATTCTATTGATGTTTTCTGAAATTCAATTGATGTTTTCTGAAATTATATTGATGTTTTCTGAAATTCTATTTATGTTTTCTGAAATTCAAGTGATGTTTTCTGAAATTCCATTAATGTTTTCTGAAATTCAATTGATGTTTTCTGAGACTCGAATGATGTGTTCTGAAATTATATTGATGTTTTCTGAAATTCTATTTATGTTTTCTGAAATTCAAATGATGTTTTCTGAAATACAATTGATGCTTTCTGAAATTCAATTGATGTTTTCTGAAATTGAATTGATGTTTTCTTAAACTCGAATGATGATTTCTGAAATTATATTGATGTTTTCTGAAATTCTATTTATGTTTTTTGAAATTCAAATGATGTTTTCTGAAATTATATTGATGGTTTCTGAAATACAATTGATGTTTTCTGAAATTCTATTGATGCTTTCTGAAATTCAATTGATGTTTTCTTAAACTCGAATGATGATTTCTGAAATTATATTGATGTTTTCTGAAATTCTATTTATGTTTTTTGAAATTCAAATGATGTTTTCTGAAATTATATTGATGGTTTCTGAAATACAATTGATGTTTTCTGAAATTCTATTTATGTTTTCTGAAATTCAAATGATGTTTTCTGAAATTATATTGATGTTTTCTGAAATTCTATTTATGTTTTCTGAAATTCAAATGATGTTTTCTGAAATTCAATTGATGTTTTCTTAAACTCGAATGATGATTTCTGAAATTATATTGATGTTTTCTGAAATTCTGTTTATGTTTTCTGAAATTCAAATGATGTTTTCTGAAATTATATTGATGTTTTCTGAAATTCTATTTATGTTTTCTGAAATTCAAATGATGCTTTCTGAAATTCAGTTGATGTTTTCTTAAACTCGAATGATGATTTCTGAAATTATATTGATGTTTTCTGAAATTCTATTTATGTTTTTTGAAATTCAAATGATGTTTTCTGAAATTATATTGATGGTTTCTGAAATACAATTGATGTTTTCTGAAATTCTATTGATGCTTTCTGAAATTCAATTGATGTTTTCTTAAACTCGAATGATGATTTCTGAAATTATATTGATGTTTTCTGAAATTCTATTTATGTTTTCTGAAATTCAAATGATGTTTTCTGAAATAATATTGATGGTTTCTGAAATACAATTGATGTTTTCTGAAATTCTATTGATGTTTTCTGAAATTCAATTGATGTTTTCTGAAACTCGAATGATGTTTTCTGCAATTATATTGATGTTTTCTGAAATTCTATTTATGTTTTCTGAAATTCAAGTGATGTTTTCTGAAATTCTGTTGATGTTTTCTGAAATTCAATTGATGTTTTCTGAAACTCGAATGATGTTTTCTGAAATTATATTGATGTTTTCTGAAATTCTATTTATGTTTTCTGAAATTCAAATGAAGTTTTCTGAAATTATATTGATGTTTTCTAAAATACAATTGATGTTTTCTGAAATTCTATTAATGTTTTCTGAAATTCAATTGATGTTTTCTGAAATTATATTGATGTTTTCTGAAATTCTATTTATGTTTTCTGAAATTCAAGTGATGTTTTCTGAAATTCTATTGATGTTTTCTGAAATTCAATTGATGTTTTCAGAAACCCGAATGATGTTTTCTGAAATTATATTGATGTTTTCTGAAATTCTATTTATGTTTTCTGAAATTCAAATGATGTTTTCTGAAATTATATTGATGGTTTCTGAAATACAATTGATGTTTTTTGAAAGACAATTGGAAAATGTTTAGAAAAGAACATATCATAATTTTTTCACAAATACAATCAGTTAAAGTCACACCGATTTACACTTCAGCTCACACCGATATGTTACGCTGTTTTTGCGATTGCTCGTATAGATGTTTACACATAAAAAAAAATATCTTTTAAAACCAACAACCAAAATTATGTTTACGTTATAAGATCCCATTTGCAAGCCATTTTAATTAATTGTGTAAATTTAAAATGCACATCTAGCCATATAAAAGATGAATTATACAGAATAGTAAAAATATTTTTTTTATAATATCTGTTGGTTTTTTATGTTGTTTTTATGTAATTCTAATGATATTCTTATCTTATTTTTTATGATATTTTTTTCGTTTTTATGTTATTTTTGCATTATTGAAATTGAAAATTAACAAATTCAAAATAATTTTTTTTTTTGAGAAATTTAAAAAAGTAGTGTAGGGAAAAATGTAGAGAGAAAAAAAGTGGGTGTAGGGAAAAAAAAGGGATTTTTTTTCATTAGCGTAGAGATTTCTGTAAAAATCTCCTGGCATCACTGGTACCTACTAAAAAACAATGTAAGATTTCACAATATGCGACTCATATCCGCTTTGTTCAAAAGCTTTCATAAGACTAAATGAAATTGTTACTTATGCATGAAACACATAGACGACAGAGGCTACACAAGCACACGGATACAAATGCTACTGGCTGCAATTGTAGTCGCGTAGTTAACTACTTAATTTTTTTGAAAACGACTGCAACATATAACAACAATATAAACAGCTGTTTTTATACAAAAGCATTTTTATTTCAGTAGTGCCAATTATATATTTTTTTACTTTATTAAAATAGAAAAACTTGTATGATTCTATATAAAATTGTCTTAAATATATTACTTATTTATAATGCATTATTATAACGTAAAAATAAATAAATAAATTTACTTGTTAATAGAATTATTATAGCATTTCATTTTGCGATTAATTTTTTCAACAAAATAAAATATTTCATAGCACTAATATCTTTTACATATTTTGTTATATTGTCAACACTATTTATACCCTCCACTCCAGTGTGCAGAGGGTATATATAAGTTTGTCATTCCGTTTGTAATAATTAGAAAAAAAAATTTGGACCCCATAAAATATATATATTTGTGATCCTTATAACAACCGGAGTTGATATAGCGATGTCCGTCTGTCCGTCTGTCCGTCTGTCCGTCTGTGGAAATCACGATGACGGCATCAATCGGGCAGCTAGGGTGCTCGTTGGCATAAAAAATGATTCATTAACATCCTGAAAAGTTTGCTATTTAAAATCGTCCAAATCGGTCGATTAGGGCCCGAGATTTGAATGAAGAACTAAAAAAAAGTCTTGAAAAAATATAATTTTCTATGTTGTTCTTGTCACGATCACGCCCTCAATAGGATAGCTAGGGTGATAATTTTTAGTGAGAATGATTCACCAAATTCATGGGAAGAGTTCTACTTCAAAAATCATTAAAATCGGTGGAACAGGTCCAGGTAAATCTATGAAAAATTAAAAAAAAAATGAAAACATGATGTTTCCATATTGTTCCTGTTGTTATTCTAAATGTTGCATTGTTGTCATAGCTGGACTTGTTGTTTTTGTGGTCGTTGTGGTAATAATATAATAAAAACAAACCCTTTGTACATTTTTTTGTGAACTCTGGTAGAAAATTTTAAAAGTTTCCATTGTTTTGGCATCACTAAAGAAATTTGTTAGATCATTTCTGTCATTGCCACGAGCCTGCATGCAAAATTTCAGATCGATTGACTCACGGGAAAGGGGCTAAAAATCGATCCAAAATTTTGTCGACAAGCAGACACTACCAGTCAATATAAAGGCAGTAAATAAAGGGAGTAAAAGTTCACCAATAATTTAAAAAACAAATTTTTATGTATTAATTTATTTAAAGAAAAAAATAATTAAAAGAAATAGTAATAATAATAAAAAAAAATAATATACAATACAAAAAAAAAGAATATATAAATAAAATAAAATAAAGATAAATGCATTCATAGCATTATAATACATATAAAAGGTCAATGTTTTCTAATCGTAACCGTAACGAGTCAGTTGTTTTTTTTTACATGAAAATCATTTAAAACAGTTACCGAACGTAACCGGAACGTCCCAATACTTTTCATGTGAAAAAAAGGCTGACACGTTACGTAACAGTTACATGTCGCTAACTTGTTCTTTACACAGGCTACTGCTTTTGCAGCCAACTTCAAGTCTATTTATATAGTTTCGTAAGCATAACTGATAAAATTGTTTCTATTATTTTTTGCTGTAAGTAATAAATTATAAATAAACTGAATTTGCAAACTAAAATGGATACATATATTGGAGGTGCTTTAATACAAAAGAGTTAACGAAACAAAATCAAAAAAAAAAAACAACTCTACAACATCAACAATGGCAGTCATATGTTCTTCAAATAGAAAAAAAAACTGCAAGTGTGTTTTGTTGGCTACAAAACAAAAATAGTGTTGACAATATAACAAAATATGTAAAAGAAGTTAGTGCTATGAAATATTTTATTTTGTTTAAAAAAAAATCGCAAAATGAAAGGCTATAATTCCATTAATAATCAAAAGGCGTTAAACTAATTTATTTATTTTTACGTTGTACTAATGCATTTTAAATAAGTAAAAGTAATTGTATATTTAAATAAAAATGCATTTGTATTATATGTTGCTGTCGTATTCAGAAAAATCAAGTAGCTGACTATACGACTACAAATGCTGCTGCCAGCAGTCGTCTATGTGTTTCATTCATGATGTTGCATTTTTTTGCGAGCAATACTTACATATATTCTAAATAAAGAAATAATAGTTCTTTTCATACTGCGAAATCTATACAAATATATGTATGTACAAATACTATATGTCAAATTTCAAATTTGCAATAATTGATACATTTTTGAAAGAAAATTGTATAATATGAAATGTCTTTAATTTATTTCATAGAAAACAATTTTTTGAGGTGCGTGGATTTTCCATATTTACTGTTTTACTATTTTCGTAATGAGGTTAAATGAGTTAAAAAGAATTTAAAATATTTGAAAATATTAGGTGAGGATCCTCAAGATGTAATATACGATCGGTCTAAAACTTTTCACTTAGAGCCACAGTTAAATTCGAAACAACAAAAACCCATATATTTTGTGCATAAAGTTTAACATTAAATGTGCTTTTCTAAAATGTCTATACATTTTTTCTCATTCATTTCTGACCATCTTCAATGTAAATTTACCAAAGTTTTTTTTATTGCAATATGTATATAAAACTTAAAAATTTAACTTATTATTCTGCGATTTTCATTACATCACAAAATGTTACAAATTGGCACTACTGTTTCAAAAACAGAAAACTTCTAAATCAGTTGAAAACAGTTGATCTGTAAAACTGTGTGTGAAATTGTGTCAAATAAAATTACAAATATTAATAAATATAATAATACATATATATATATTTTATTAATTTTGTTAAGAATTAGCACAAAATTGATTTTCCATTTTGCATTTCATTTATAAAGAATTCTGCCATATTTTGTTAAAGGAAAAATCCATTTTTGTTATATTAAAAAAAACAGACTTGCATTTAATTTTTCCGTGACTGCCTCAATAATTGCGTAGATGCCACCACAATATTTTTTCTAATTAAATATTAACCAATATCTAACTAGAATTATGATTTATTCTGACTAAAAAGTTCCAATTAAAAGTTATTCATCCCAATTATGAATATTCTCAAGGAATTTCTTTCTCACGGAAAATACATTTCTCGAGAAAAAAATTCCTCCAATTATAAATTCCGCGTGAACAAAAAATGATTAACTGGCATCATCGAATTTCGAAGCCACTTGCTTTGCTTATTGACAATTTATTTTCTATTTGAGATCAAATACATTTCTCAAATCTCCAACGTTAATTCTCAAATGCCCTCAATAGTTCGAATATAGTCTTCTCAACTTAAAAGGCACATTTTTTATATGCCGATTTTCATAGTTATCAAATTGAGAAATTTGTGATTCTCAACTTGATAGCAAAGAAATATTTCCAATCGGTATCAAATGGAAGGTACGGAATTGCCATATTAAAAAATATTATACTAATTTTAGAAATGAAAACAATGTACTTTTTTTAATGTTTCAATTTAATTTCATTATATATTTAACATTACTATGTACATGTTTAACATTAAATGTACATATTATGTACATTTTTTAAAATCTAGAATTAAAAATAAATGAATTAATTGGTTGTACATTTTTTGAAAAATTCGACAAAAACCAGAAATAATTAAAAATATATCAATGATTTGTACTTTTTTGGCATTTTTTAATTTAATTTATTATTTATGACATATTTAAATAATATCTCAGACTTAACACAAATCGTATTCAAGTTGAAAAAATGTTTGGTCTCAAGTGGAGAAAAGTGTTGGATATCCAATTGAGAGTAAAAATGTTTCTCAAAGATTGGAAAAAATGTTAAGTCTCAACTTGATGTCAAGTTGAAAGCAAACAAGGAGAAAAATTGTTCAACCCAAGTTGAGAATTACATTTGACATCAATTTAAGAACTTAACTTTTCTCCAACATTGGAGAAATAATATTTCAATGCATACTGGGGAATGACCGAAACTAACACATAAACAGTTTTTTCCTATTTGAAAAACATATGACTGTCATTGTTGCTGTTGTAGAGTTGTTATACCCTCCACTCCAGTGTGCAGAGGGTATATATAAGTTTGTCATTCCGTTTGTAATAATTAGAAAAAAAATTTTGGACCCCATAAAATTTATATATTTGTGATCCTTATAACAACCGGAGTTGATATAGCGATGTCCGTCTGTCCGTCTGTGGAAATCACGATGACGGCATCAATCCGGCAGCTAGGGTACTCGTTGACATAAAAATGATTCACTAACATCCTGAGAAGTTTGCTATTTAAAATCGTCCAAATCGGTCGATTAGGGCCCGAGATTTGAATGAAGAACTAAAAAAGTCTTGAAAAAAAAATAATTTTCTATGTTGTTCTTGTCACGATCACGCCCTCAATAGTGCAGCTACACTGATCATTTTTAGTGAGAATGATTCACCAAATTCATGGAAAGATTTCTACTTCAAAAATCATTAAAATCGGTGGAACAGGTCCAGGGAAATCTCTGAAAAAGTAAAAAAAAAATGAAAAACATGATATTTCTATATTGTTCTTGTTGTTATTCTAAATGTTGCATTGTTTTCATAGCTGGACTTGTTGTTTTTGTGGTCGTTATGGTAATAATATAACAAAAACAAACCCTTTGTACATTTTTTTATCAACTCTGGTAGAAAAATTTAAAAGTTTCCATTGTTTTGGCATCACTAAAAAAATATGTTAGATCATTTCTGTCATTGCCACAAGCCTGCCTGCAAAATTTCAGATCGATTGGGTCACGGGAAAGTGGTTAAAATCGATCCAAAATTTTTTCGACAAGCAGACACTACGAGTTAATATAAAGGGAGTAAAAATTCACCAACATCTAAAGCAAATAATGCTAAAATACCTAGTTGTTAATAAAAAAAACAATTGGGCAATTCACAATGGGTAATGTATCGTTGTATCTCTTGTATCGTGTATCACTTTACAATAGTGTAAAATTGTTGTTGGTAATTTTCACTGAAAAATCTGATACACGATCCAACTTCATTTGCTATGTTTAGTAAATGTTGTATATTGTATCATAACATGTCAGTTTCAAGTGAATGCCAGTTTTTATGAAAAAGAAAAAACAAATACATAGAATATTATCAGCATAAATAATTATAAAATAAAATATGGCAAATAATGCAAATAACGAAAATACATCGATAAGTTTATTTATATAAAAATTAATGTTTATATTTTTAGTATGTATTTTCTCTTTCAGTACCAACCAAAACATTTAACATTTTTTTTTTTTCATTATAAATTAAAATGCAAGAGGTACGTAACTAAAACTCTAGGGTATATCTCACGACCAAAAAGCAAACACTGACAAGTGTTTTCTCTTATACAAAATAGCAGAAGCGACGAAGCGATCTTTCCTCGTTGGATCGAAAATTACTAAAGAAAGCGTTTTACAATATGAAAATACAACTGAGTGTTCACAACAAATGATTGTATTGTGTATTTCAATACAACATACAATATACAACACCTGTTGTGAATTGCCCAAATGTAAATTTAGCAAAAAAATTTATGTATTAATTTATTTAAAGAGAAAAACACAAAAATAACGTTTGATGTTGTATTTTTTGTGTGTAATATTTGAATATACATACATACACATATTAAATAATACAAATAATGTACATATATTATATATATGTATGTATGTATATTCATAGTAACTGCATGTTAGAAATAAATCGGTTATTTTATTTACATAAAATTCTGCAGTATTTTGTTGTGTAGAGAATACATTTCTTTTGTATTTACAGAGTGTCACTTCATTTTGCTCAGCGTGACTATGCCACAGTAGATGCCGCCATAATTTTTGTTTGTTCTAATTAGCTTTGCAATAGTTATTTCTATTTTAACATGAATGTTAATATTTTCAACTAGATATCATACAGAACAATGTTAAGAGTATACACGGGTTGGTCTTTTATTTCATACGTTTTTTCATTATTCTTTTACAAATATGAACATAAGTTTGGCATATTACCCACCAATCTCACATCACACTGCAAGTTCGAAAAACTCAATACACTCACATTTTTTTTTACTAATACACACACATTTTCCGCAGTGGTCACACTAATGGCACCAAATTTTTCGTGCGAATAGTGGCAGACACTAACGATGATTAATGTTACCCTGTTATAAATTTAATGCAAATTTACTGGATTCTGTAAAATTGTAATTAAAGTTTTAACTTGTTAAATCTACTATAATGATTTATTTTTTGAAATGCGCATACAAAAACGCAAGTTTGTTAATTATAGAGCATAAATATTATTAACTATTATTAAAATAATACTAATAATAATAAATGTAAACATTTTCCCTCAAACATGTGCCTGTATAATAAACTTGGTAACTCTACTTAAAATAAAATAAGAGAGAGAAGTATACAAATTTTTTCAAGTTTACGCTTCGACAACATTTTAAAAATGAGATTGCAGTCAGATGTTTGAGCATAAAATTTAATGGCGATGGATTCGACTAATTCGAACAATTTTTCGTTGATAATACGTACACAACGATTTTACAATTTCAGTGTGATGTGAGATTGGGGGGTTAACATTTTGTTGTCTTTACAAAATAGAGTTACCGAGTTCGTCAATGAGTTTTTTGCTTACAAAACAGTTCTACATAGTTATATAGAATTATTATTCTGCTTTACCTATAAAATATCTGATTGCGATTACATCTAATTTTTAAAAATTGTTTATAATTAATAAAGCATTATTATTCACATAAATACAAAATTTCACTTTTTAAATTTTCCATTCAAATTTAAGAAAATATCAATTATAATAAAAACTGAAAATAAAATTTCCAATTATAAATTAGAAAATATTAATTGAGTTTCAGAAAATCATATCAAAACGTCGGAAATAATAATTTTAAATATAGAAATATCTTTACATTTAAAAATGTTTACATTTAAAAAAAATATTGCCATTCAGGAGATATTAATAACTTTTCAGTACCGCGATTCAGTAACTTCTTTTAACGATAGTCGAATTGTAAAAAAAAGAAAATTGCAAAATTATCAGTAAAGTTTTGAAACGATATTCGCTATTGTTAAAGTCAGCTGTTGTTGTTATCTAAACGACAACCATTTTTGTGTTGTTTATCCAATCGATAAAAACTTAAATTTTTAGGTTGAAATGTCGTCATACATAAATAAAAATCATGAAATAGTGAAAATATTTTGCTTTAATTAAAAAACTTTTTTATATAAATAAAAAAATTAAATAGCATATTCAATTCATTATTTCATTTTCAAATAAATAAACAGAAATATTAGTAAAAAAAATAAAGATATTAAACATAAACATAAAATCATCCTGTCAAACACGAAGTAATTTGTTTTTTTCTATTCTTTGTGTTTATACCCTCCACTCCAGTGTGCAGAGGGTATATATAAGTTTGTCATTCCGTTTGTAATAATTAGAAAAAAAAATTTGGACCCCATAAAATATATATATTTGTGATCCTTATAACAACCGGAGTTGATATAGCGATGTCCGTCTGTCCGTCTGTCCGTCTGTGGAAATCACGATGACGGCATCAATCGGGCAGCTAGGGTGCTCGTTGGCATAAAAAATGATTCATTAACATCCTGAAAAGTTTGCTATTTAAAATCGTCCAAATCGGTCGATTAGGGCCCGAGATTTGAATGAAGAACTAAAAAAAAGTCTTGAAAAAATATAATTTTCTATGTTGTTCTTGTCACGATCACGCCCTCAATAGGATAGCTAGGGTGATAATTTTTAGTGAGAATGATTCACCAAATTCATGGGAAGATTTCTACTTCAAAAATCATTAAAATCGGTGGAACAGGTCCAGGTAAATCTATGAAAAATTAAAAAAAAAATGAAAACATGATGTTTCCATATTGTTCCTGTTGTTATTCTAAATGTTGCATTGTTGTCATAGCTGGACTTGTTGTTTTTGTGGTCGTTGTGGTAATAATATAATAAAAGCAAACCCTTTGTACATTTTTTTGTGAACTCTGGTAGAAAATTTTAAAAGTTTCCATTGTTTTGGCATCACTAAAAAAATTTGTTAGATCATTTCTGTCATTGCCACGAGCCTGCATGCAAAATTTCAGATCGATTGGCTCACGGGAAAGGGGCTAAAAATCGATCCAAAATTTTGTCGACAAGCAGACACTACCAGTTAATATAAAGGCAGTAAATAAAGGGAGTAAAAGTTCACCAATAATTTAAAAAACAAATTTTTATGTATTAATTTATTTAAAGAAAAAAATAATTAAAAGAAATAGTAATAATAATAAAAAAAAATAATATACAATACAAAAAAAAGAATATATAAATAAAATAAAATAAAGATAAATGCATTCATAGCATTATAATACATATAAAAGGTCAATGTTTTCTAACCGTAACCGTAACGAGTCAGTTGTTTTTTTTTACATGAAAATCATTTAAAACAGTTACCGAACGTAACCGGAACGTCCCAATACTTTTCATGTGAAAAAAAGGCTGACACATTACGTAACAGTTACATGTCGCTAACTTGTTCTTTACACAGGCTACTGCTTTTGCAGCCAACTTCAAGTCTATTTATATAGTTTCGTAAGCATAACTGATAAAATTGTTTCTATTATTTTTTGCTGTAAGTAATAAATTATAAATAAACTGAATTTGCAAACTAAAATGGATACATATATTGGAGGTGCTTTAATACAAAAGAGTTAACGAAACAAAATCAAAAAAAAAAAAAACAACTCTACAACATCAACAATGGCAGTCATATGTTCTTCAAATAGAAAAAAAAACTGCAAGTGTGTTTTGTTGGCTACAAAACAAAAATAGTGTTGACAATATAACAAAATATGTAAAAGAAGTTAGTGCTATGAAATATTTTATTTTGTTTAAAAAAAAAATCGCAAAATGAAAGGCTATAATTCCATTAATAATCAAAAGGCGTTAAACTAATTTATTTATTTTTACGTTGTACTAATGCATTTTAAATAAGTAAAAGTAATTGTATATTTAAATAAAAATGCATTTGTATTATATGTTGCTGTCGTATTCAGAAAAATCAAGTAGCTGACTATACGACTACAAATGCTGCTGCCAGCAGTCGTCTATGTGTTTCATTCATGATGTTGCATTTTTTTGCGAGCAATACTTACATATATTCTAAATAAAGAAATAATAGTTCTTTTCATACTGCGAAATCTATACAAATATATGTATGTACAAATACTATATGTCAAATTTCAAATTTGCAATAATTGATACATTTTTGAAGGAAAATTGTATAATATGAAATGTCTTTAATTTATTTCATAGAAAACAATTTTTTGAGGTGCGTGGATTTTCCATATTTACTGTTTTACTATTTTCGTAATGAGGTTAAATGAGTTAAAAAGAATTTAAAATATTTGAAAATATTAGGTGAGGATCCTCAAGATGTAATATACGATCGGTCTAAAACTTTTCACTTAGAGCCACAGTTAAATTCGAAACAACAAAAACCCATATATTTTGTGCATAAAGTTAAACATTAAATGTGCTTTTCTAAAATGTCTATACATTTTTTCTCATTCATTTCTGACCATCTTCAATGTAAATTTACCAAAGTTTTTTTTATTGCAATATGTATATAAAACTTAAAAATTTAATATTTTTTATTATGTATTAACTTATTATTCTGCGATTTTCATTACATCACAAAATGTTACAAATTGGCACTACTGTTTCAAAAACAGAAAACTTCTAAATCAGTTGAAAACAGTTGATCTGTAAAACTGTGTGTGAAATTGTGTCAAATAAAATTACAAATATTAATAAATATAATAATACATATATATATATTTTATTAATTTTGTTAAGAATTAGCACAAAATTGATTTTCCATTTTGCATTTCATTTATAAAGAATTCTGCCATATTTTGTTAAAGGAAAAATCCATTTTTGTTATATTAAAAAAAAAACAGACATGCATTTAATTTTTCCGTGACTGCCTCAATAATTGCGTAGATGCCACCACAATATTTTTTCTAATTAAATATTAACCAATATCTAACTAGAATTATGATTTATTCTGACTAAAAAGTTCCAATTAAAAGTTATTCATCCCAATTATGAATATTCTCAAGGAATTTCTTTCTCACGGAAAATACATTTCTCGAGAAAAAAATTCCTCCAATTATAAATTCCGCGTGAACAAAAAATGATTAACTGGCATCATCGAATTTCGAAGCCACTTGCTTTGCTTATTGACAATTTATTTTCTATTTTTTGTGTGTGTGCAAACGACCCTACAATAAATGTCCCAATAAACATTTTTGTTTGCTATCAACTTGAGGTGCATTTGAGATCAAATACATTTCTCAAATCTCCAACGTTAATTCTCAAATGCCCTCAATAGTTCGAATATAGTCTTCTCAACTTAAAAGGCACATTTTTTATATGCCGATTTTCATAGTTATCAAATTGAGAAATTTGTGATTCTCAACTTGATAGCAAAGAAATATTTCCAATCGGTATCAAATGGAAGGTACGGAATTGCCATATTAAAAAATATTATACTAATTTTAGAAATGAAAACAATGTACTTTTTTTAATGTTTCAATTTAATTTCATTATATATTTAACATTACTATGTACATGTTTAACATTAAATGTACATATTATGTACATTTTTTAAAATCTAGAATTAAAAATAAATGAATTAATTGGTTGTACATTTTTTGAAAAATTCGACAAAAACCGGAATAATTAAAAATATATCAATGATTTGTACTTTTTTGGCATTTTTTAATTTAATTTATTATTTATGACATATTTAAATAATATCTCAGACTTAACACAAATCGTATTCAAGTTGAAAAAATGTTTGGTCTCAAGTGGAGAAAAGTGTTGGATATCCAATTGAGAGTAAAAATGTTTCTCAAAGATTGGAAAAAATGTTAAGTCTCAACTTGATGTCAAGTTGAAAGCAAACAAGGAGAAAAATTGTTCAACCCAAGTTGAGAATTACATTTGACATCAATTTAAGAACTTAACTTTTCTCCAACATTGGAGAAATAATATTTCAATGCATACTGGGGAATGACCGAAACTAACACATAAACAGTTTTTTCCTATTTGAAAAACATATGACTGTCATTGTTGCTGTTGTAGAGTTGTTATACCCTCCACTCCAGTGTGCAGAGGGTATATATAAGTTTGTCATTCCGTTTGTAATAATTAGAAAAAAAATTTTGGACCCCATAAAATTTATATATTTGTGATCCTTATAACAACCGGAGTTGATATAGCGATGTCCGTCTGTCCGTCTGTGGAAATCACGATGACGGCATCAATCCGGCAGCTAGGGTACTCGTTGACATAAAAATGATTCACTAACATCCTGAGAAGTTTGCTATTTAAAATCGTCCAAATCGGTCGATTAGGGCCCGAGATTTGAATGAAGAACTAAAAAAGTCTTGAAAAAAAAATAATTTTCTATGTTGTTCTTGTCACGATCACGCCCTCAATAGTGCAGCTACACTGATCATTTTTAGTGAGAATGATTCACCAAATTCGTGGAAAGATTTCTACTTCAAAAATCATTAAAATCGGTGGAACAGGTCCAGGGAAATCTCTGAAAAAGTAAAAAAAAAAATGAAAAACATGATATTTCTATATTGTTCTTGTTGTTATTCTAAATGTTGCATTGTTTTCATAGCTGGACTTGTTGTTTTTGTGGTCGTTATGGTAATAATATAACAAAAACAAACCCTTTGTACATTTTTTTATCAACTCTGGTAGAAAAATTTAAAAGTTTCCATTGTTTTGGCATCACTAAAAAAATATGTTAGATCATTTCTGTCATTGCCACAAGCCTGCCTGCAAAATTTCAGATCGATTGGGTCACGGGAAAGTGGTTAAAATCGATCCAAAATTTTTTCGACAAGCAGACACTACGAGTTAATATAAAGGGAGTAAAAATTCACCAACATCTAAAGCAAATAATGCTAAAATACCTAGTTGTTAATAAAAAAAACAATTGGGCAATTCACAATGGGTAATGTATCGTTGTATCTCTTGTATCGTGTATCACTTTACAATAGTGTAAAATTGTTGTTGGTAATTTTCACTGAAAAATCTGATACACGATCCAACTTCATTTGCTATGTTTAGTAAATGTTGTATATTGTATCATAACATGTCAGTTTCAAGTGAATGCCAGTTTTTATGAAAAAGAAAAAACAAATACATAGAATATTATCAGCAAAAATAATTATAAAATAAAATATGGCAAATAATGCAAATAACGAAAATACATCGATAAGTTTATTTATATAAAAATTAATGTTTATATTTTTAGTATGTATTTTCTCTTTCAGTACCAACCAAAACATTTAACATTTTTTTTTTTCATTATAAATTAAAATGCAAGAGGTACGTAACTAAAACTCTAGGGTATATCTCACGACCAAAAAGCAAACACTGACAAGTGTTTTCTCTTATACAAAATAGCAGAAGCGACGAAGCGATCTTTCCTCGTTGGATCGAAAATTACTAAAGAAAGCGTTTTACAATATGAAAATACAACTGAGTGTTCACAACAAATGATTGTATTGTGTATTTCAATACAACATACAATATACAACACCTGTTGTGAATTGCCCAAATGTAAATTTAGCAAAAAAATTTATATATTAATTTATTTAAAGAGAAAAACACAAAAATAACGTTTGATGTTGTATTTTTTGTGTGTAATATTTAAATATACATACATACACATATTAAATAATACAAATAATGTACATATATTATATATATGTATGTATGTATATTCATAGTAACTGCATGTTAGAAATAAATCGGTTATTTTATTTACATAAAATTCTGCAGTATTTTGTTGTGGAGAAAATACATTTCTTTTGTATTTACAGAGTGTCACTTCATTTTGCTCAGCGTGACTATGCCACAGTAGATGCCGCCATAATTTTTGTTTGTTCTAATTAGCTTTGCAATAGTTATTTCTATTTTAACATGAATGTTAATATTTTCAACTAGATATCATACAGAACAATGTTAAGAGTATACACGGGTTGGTCTTTTATTTCATACGTTTTTTCATTATTCTTTTACAAATATGAACATAAGTTTGGCATATTACCCACCAATCTCACATCACACTGCAAGTTCGAAAAACTCAATACACTCACATTTTTTTTTACTAATACACACACATTTTCCGCAGTGGTCACACTAATGGCACCAAATTTTTCGTGCAAATAGTGGCAGACACTAACGATGATTAATGTTACCCTGTTATAAATTTAATGCAAATTTACTGGATTCTGTAAAATTGTAATTAAAGTTTTAACTTGTTAAATCTACTATAATGATTTATTTTTTGAAATGCGCATACAAAAACGCAAGTTTGTTAATTATAGAGCATAAATATTATTAACTATTATTAAAATAATACTAATAATAATAAATGTAAACATTTTCCCTCAAACATGTGCCTGTATAATAAACTTGGTAACTCTACTTAAAATAAAATAAGAGAGAGAAGTATACAAATTTTTTCAAGTTTACGCTTCGACAACATTTTAAAAATGAGATTGCAGTCAGATGTTTGAGCATAAAATTTAATGGCGATGGATTCGACTAATTCGAACAATTTTTCGTTGATAATACGTACACAACGATTTTACAATTTCAGTGTGATGTGAGATTGGGGGGTTAACTTTTTGTTGTCTTTACAAAATAGAGTTACCGAGTTCGTCAATGAGTTTTTTGCTTACAAAACAGTTCTACATAGTTATATAGAATTATTATTCTGCTTTACCTATAAAATATCTGATTGCGATTACATCTAATTTTTAAAAATTGTTTATAATTAATAAAGCATTATTATTCACATAAATACAAAATTTCACTTTTTAAATTTTCCATTCAAATTTAAGAAAATATCAATTATAATAAAAACTGAAAATAAAATTTCCAATTATAAATTAGAAAATATTAATTGAGTTTCAGAAAATCATATCAAAACGTCGGAAATAATAATTTTAAATTTAGAAATATCTGTACATTTAAAAATGTTTACATTTAAAAAAAATATTGCCATTCAGGAGATATTAATAACTTTTCAGTACCGCGATTCAGTAACTTCTTTTAACGATAGTCGAATTGTAAAAAAAAAAGAAAATTGCAAAATTATCAGTAAAATTTTGAAACGATATTCGCTATTGTTAAAGTCAGCTGTTGTTGTTATCTAAACGACAACCATTTTTGTGTTGTTTATCCAATCGATAAAAACTTAAATTTTTAGGTTGAAATGTCGTCATACATAAATAAAAATCATGAAATAGTGAAAATATTTTGCTTTAATTAAAAAACTTTTTCATATAAATAAAAAAATTAAATAGCATATTCAATTCATTATTTCATTTTCAAATAAATAAACAGAAATATTAGTAAAAAAAATAAAGATATTAAACATAAACATAAAATCATCCTGTCAAACACGAAGTAATTTGTTTTTCTATTCTTTGTGTTTTTCGCTTATTTTGACAGAGATGCCACTCCTTTACAATTTAAATAAATAGAAAAACAGATTTGTCGATATTAATTTAAATTCAATGAATTTAAGAAAACCTCAAATGATATTTAAGAATTGCTAACATAAAAATTGTTACATAAGTAAACGTAATTTTATGAGAATGTTATTTTTTATATATAAATTTTCACAATTTTTTTTCGATGAAAAGTTTTTCAGAAAATAAAGATAACATTAAATTATTTTATTTAAAATGTTTGGGACTTTTCGTTTTTTGCGTTTTTCATCCCTAATTTGATTATTTATTATTATAAATTTATTCTCTATGTTTTCAAAATATGGCAATATTTTAAAAAAAAGTTGAGAGAGCTTTTTTTTTTGGTTATTATTTTGTTACTCCATCCGACCTATATGGCCACAATGAAGAAATATTTGGCCAGTTAAAAGAAACTATACAGCCATCTCCAATTAGCACGATTTAATGCATATAGCCACTCTACACAACCATTACCTTTGCAATGGAGGTTAGGGCGAGCTATTTAATTAGCAAAAACTAAATTAAACGAGAAGTTATGTCATATAACCGGAAACGCATGCATATAGGTATATAACCAAAATGCATGCCGATCAGCAACCACGATGACCAAAAAGCAAACACCGAAATAAATCCGAAATAATAGAAAAGAAGAAAACCAACCCAAAGAATTTGCTGAAATAATTTGGTATTAAGTTTAACAAATTGTTTACTTTTTCATTTACATTTATTATCAAGACTCAAACCGAGGTGGAGGGTATCAAAGATTCGGCACAGCCGAATTTAACACTCTTACTTGTTTTATTTTGTAGCCAACAAAAATAGAAATTAGCCTAAGTTGACTACAGCAGCAAAAGTGGTCATGTAGTCGTGTAGCTGTGTTGGTGTCAAAATAATCGTTTTCATATAAACGTGTGTATTTTATTTTTGACAGGCTGTAGTCGTGTAGCGGCTGTCGTCTATGTGTTTCATGAGAGAGTTCGGCTTACTGGTGCCATTATGTATATGTGTGTGTAAACAGAAATATACGATATCCCAGCAGTCATTCCGAAGATTGTTTTAACAAAAATCATTTTACTGTGCCTTCTTCGAGCACTTTTGATGATTAAAAACTGATTAATCACATGCGGTATTAGAAAAAGATTAAGAAATGATTTTTGCTTACGCTTAAAAAGTGATTTATAGAAAAATGACATTAAATACGACTCAAAAATAAGTCGAAACTGATCAGTAAATTGGATAAAAAAGGTTCTCAAGAAGAGTCGGGGGTAAGGTAATATTTCGTCCCAACAAAAGAATCTTTTGTGGTCAGCAAAAGAGCGCATATATGGCTGTTTTAATAGCACAGAGGAGTCAAAAAATACTCCACATGATCACTTATTGCATAAAATGTTTACTGGGATTTTATTCACTATCTGTAGAAACAGTTTTTTAAGTAAAACAAATCTGCACACAATTTCAATTCTATTTCGTTCACAATGATACGATCACTTTGTTTACTAGCTAGCAGTAAAATAAGAAAATAGTATTATAATACATCGCAATGATGAATTGTACTTCTCAATTAGTTTATTTTTAATGTGCCATAAGAAGTTCGGTTTGTGCCAAGAAATTAATGAATGCATGTTTCCCAGGGCGAAGCTTGATCATTGCACTTTGATTGAGTTGAGCTCCGCGACTATTCCTGATGTGGATAGCTCGTGCTTACAATTTTTGATAGTTGGGAATGGCGTTTGTGCAAAGGAAAGCATGAACACATGTTCCCAGGGCGAGGCTTGATCATTGCACTTTGATTGAGCTGAGTTCCGCGATTATTCCTAATGCGAATAACTCGTGCATTAAATTCTCGGTAGTCCGGGAAAGGCGTTTGCCTGCGTCAAACATTAAATAATAAATTTTAAAAATGTATTATAATTAAATATTATTATTATTTTTTTTAAACAACAATTTTTTACAGGGTAGATTTTTTATGGTTTCACTACTACTTTTGAATGCAAGTATGTACTAAAAGTAGAACCTTAAAATCATATTATTTTTTGCAACCCTAAAAATTGCAGTATTTTGTATAAATAAAATAATTTATATTTATATTATTTTTAATATGCGCTTATTATCGATATACATATACAGAATATATGAATGTTATTTATAGTATTTTTTTTATTTGCAACAGTATTATGTATCAATTTGTAATATTTTGTGATCTTATAAAAATCACGAATATTGATATTGATTTTATATAGTTTCTTTTATTAATTAACTAACTTAAATATTACGCCATAAAATGTTGATATTGGTGAATGCACAGCTATGACAAAATACAAAATTTAGAATAACAATATAGGAAAACATCATATTTTTTTACCTTTTCAGTGATTTCTCGGCACCTCTGAAACCTATTGTCACGATTTAAAAACAGAAACCTTCTCACGATGTTGGTGTATCATTCTCTAACAACAAGCGCCCTAGCTATCCTATTGAGAACGTTATCGTGACAAGAACAACATAGGCAAATCATATTTTTTCAAGACTTTTTTTACTCCATCGTTCAATTCTCGGGTCGAGTTAAACCGATTGTTAGTGAATCATTTTTTATACCAACGAGCAACCTACTTGCCCGATTGAAGCCGTCATCGTGATTTCCACAGACGGACAGACGGACAGCCGGACAGACGGACAGACGGACATCGCTATATCAACTCCGCTTGTTATAAGGATCACAAATATATATATTTTATGGGGTCCAGATTTTTTTTTTCTAATTATTACAAACGGAATGACAAACTTATATATACCCTCTGCACACTGGAGTGGAGGGTATAAAAAGTTGAGAGAGCTTTTTTTTGGTTATTATTTTGTTACTCCTTCCGACCTATATGGCCGCAATGAAGAAATATTTGACCAGTTAAAAGAAACTATACAGCCATCTCCAATTAGCACGATTTAATGCATATAGCCACCCTACACAACCATTACCTTTGCAATGGAGGTTAGGGCAAGCTATTTAATTAGCAAAAACTAAATTAAACGAGAAGTTATGTCATATAACCGGAAACGCATGCATATAGGTATATAACCTAAATGTATGCCGATCAGCAACCACGACGACCAAAAAGCAAACACTGAAATAAATTCGAAATAATAGAAAAGACGAAAACCAACCCAAAGAATTTGCTGAAATAATTTGGTATTAAGTTTAACAAATTGTTTACTTTTTCCAATATTTTGTTTACATTTATTATCAATACTCAAACCGAGGTGGAGGGTATCAAAGATTCGGCACAGCCGAATTTAACACTTTTACTTGTTTTTATTATAAGTTGCTTAAAAAATCCTTAATTGTTGATAACTCAGAATAATTTTGTTGAACACTTTCATTGTTCACCGTACTTTCACTTGTATAAGAAATGTGTTTTTTTTTCATTATTATTAATGCTTTATGAATTTCTTAAACTTTTATTGGAACTTATGTATTTATTTTCCAACAACACGTCTTTATTTTATTTATGATCGATCAATTTGTTGTATTTTCTAATGTGAATATAAGTTATTTGAACTGCCGCAGAACTTTGTTCTATTAAAAAATAGTTGTTAATCGTTTGCTTATGTCAGGCAGTTATAACAAGAAAACACTATGTAAATCTGCAACAAGTCGCAATGCATTAAAAAATGTATATTAAAAAACAAAAACAAAAATGATTGAACGTTATTGTACTTGTTTAAGTTATTCAAAACAAATTTCACAATACATATATTATTTTTCATTTAATGATTTTTTAAAATGAATATTTTATCGCTTAGTTGTTGTAGAAATTTTAGAATTATATTTGCCAATAATTGAAATGAAATACGCACATGCATATGTTTTATTTTAATGCTATTAAGAAAAATGTATGTTACAAACCAAAAATTATTGAACGTGCTGCGTACTTGTTTTCATGTTTGATTCGAACTTATACATGTATGTTGTAAATAGATGTAGATCACTTCGTTTGATTTTGTTTGACGTCACTTTTAACAAGAAAGCGAAAGGGGGTAATGAAGTTGCGTTGAATCAATGTATTCGACAAGTTATCGTGAAGAGATTAATGAGATTAATATTACTCTCAGAGCGAGGGATTTACGTGGGGATAAGAAATAAGTGTGTCTTCAGGAAAAACACAAATTTGTTTTTGAGTACGTTATCTTTACTTTATTTCAACCGTAATCGTGAATTGCAAAAATAAGACTGACTTATTACTAGTTAGATCTATGATATATATTGTTCAGCCAATACTGATTGTATTGCTGATCAATGCAATGTACCAATTTTGTATTTCATAATCATATACATTCGGTTGGTACATTGTTTCCGTATTAATAAACAAAAATTTAAAATGTTCTCCATTTCAGCTTACATTGCTTCCGCGTAAACAAACAAACACCCAAAAGATCTGTATGTCAGCGTACATTGTTGCAAACAATGTTCATATGACCGATATTGATTACATGGAATTTTACCATGTTAAATAATTTGACATAAACACTCGAAAAAGAAACAATGCATGCGGAAATGAATGAACAGCAAATATTTATAGTAAAATTAAATTATGTCAAAATATATGGATTAATAAAAAAAATATAAAAATATGCTTACTTGCTAGATTGAGTAATCACATCGATACTCTGCAATGAGTCAATAAAAAATGTGTTTTGAAAGCCGCAAAACATCGATATGATTTTACAAAGTTTCTTCATCATATTCAATCATATGATGATCTTTGAGGGTGTTACTATAACTCCCCCACCGTTATATTGAGGCTCCGACGAAATATTATAGATTTGAACCTTCCTTCTATATATATATAATGTTAGTACAACAATTGTGATAAATATAATCACATTTATTCCATTACTTGTTATATTTAATATTTTATTATACTTATGCCTAAAATCTATTTCTTTAAAATTGTTTTCATACGTTATTTGTTTTACATATAAATCTTCCAATCTTAGGTCTATAAACGTTTTATTTTCTTTAATATCTGTTATTAAATGATATAAAATTTCATCTTCTTTGAAACTTATCTTATCGTTATACTATGTTATATTTTTTGCTGTTATTTTACAATTTTCAAATTTCAAAACAAATGTACCTGATAGTTTTTCGTAATTTTCGTGAATACAATTTTCCGTTAGGTTTCCATAGAAATTTTTGAATAAAAGAAAACCTTGTTTCATTTCCTTAATTTCCGGATAATCAAATTTTCTCAAGGTGCATTTAGCTTCGTTATTGTTAACAATATCCTGAATACAGGGATCCTTAAATGGTTTAAGATTTTTTAACAAATTATCCGTTACATTTATATAAAAAATATTTCTGTTTTCATCAATTAATATTTGATTTCCTTCCAAATACAATGATTTATTTTCCTTATTGGGAATTGGTTCAAAGGTAATCTTAGAGTATGAATTAGGGGAATATTTTGGAATGGAAAGAATGATTGAAATAGTGTCTTCAATGTTCGCTACACTAATTTTAATATTATTGTAAGTCTCAAAGTCATCTGTCAGTTGTAATTCTTTTTGGCTCAGTACATCCGTAGGAACAATACCCAATTTACCCGTGAATATTAGTTGACCAATATCATCTACGTGATTCCTCAGCAATGACATATCGTTATCAATCTGGTATATGTGTTCTAAAAACCTTACTTCATCTTCTATTGTTAATATCTTATTTTGGATCTCATTTTTGTATTTGTTTATATATTTTGCAACTTTGGTCTGTTGCTTGTTTATATGGGTTGTAATATTTTGAATCTGTGAAGAGAGTGTTTCACTTATCTGGACGAATGAGTTCATTTCGACTGAGTTATTTAATACATTCTCTTTCAGAATATCGAGAGTGTGCCTGATTTCTTTTTCATCGTCGCTGTCCATATTTCCAGTGATAAACTTTATTCCCTTACCAAGTCCATTTACAAGGCCGCCTCTATTTCTAAAATGTGGGGATAGGTTCTCTATTTTAACTCTTAGTAGGTTGAAATCATTTTCTATTGTCCTCAATAAAGGTCTAAGGTCCGAAACGGTTCCATCCAACAGTTTCATGTTTTCCCTTATTATTTCCAAAGAGTGGTGATAGTTTGTTAGATTAACAAAATGAACGATCTTATGATAATGATCGATGATTCTTATATCTTCTTCTTTTATAGGGAGATATCCCTTGTTGTCTTTTACGTCTTGAATGTACATCCTCTGTGAATCCAGAAGGTGCAGAATTGATGCCAAAACTATCACGAAATACAGAAGTTCCATCTGAAAATAAATATTTTTTGACTTATGTAGTTCATGATGAATTTTGGTCGATGTTTTGGTATTTTTTTTTTCTTTTAATGTGAGATTTATAATATTTATGTCCTCCATTCGTCACAACGTGGTCATTGTCCAGTTCGGAAACTACTACTTTCCTAAATTTTGAGTGGTTCTTCCCTCCTCTTTCATCCTTTAAATATACAGGGCCTTTTTGAATATCTACGTTTTCCCGTGTCCTATTAAGTTTGTTGATGATATTTTCTTTCGCCTTTATAATAGATTCTCTAATTGACTGGTAATCATCGCGAGTTATATTTCCGTTTCTGAAATCAACTGGTTTTCTTTTAGTTGTAGAATGAATAGTGTTATTATAAAATATAATAATTTGTATATCTTTTCCTCAACTGATTCTATTTCTCTATTGGGGTCATGTTTTAGAAGTCTGATGTGCTCGTTAATGGTGTTGTGTAACCTTTCTATATCAGAATTCGAAGTATGATTATTGTTCGATGTATAGTGGATTTCAAAATTTTGTTCCCTAAGAAATTCTAACAGAGGCAAGGCCTTGAAACCCAATTCGTTATCCATAATTAACTTTTTTATAGCTCCGACTGTTGACAAATATTGTGTCAAAGCGATCTTGAATTCAATCCCAGATCTGTTCTTTATTTTTATTGCCTGAGCGTGTTTGGAAAATTTATCAATAAATTTCAGAAAAAGCGTTTTCTCCAAACTATAAAATACATCTGCATGAACTATCTCACCTGGTTTTTCCGGTGTTTCTGTAATCCTAAATTTTTGTTTAATTGGATGTCTCCCATATTTTTCCTTATTACATATGTCGCAATTATTTATGTATTGAGTTATTCGTAACTTCAATTGTGGGTGATATATTTCTAATTTTAACTCTGCGAAATTTTCATTTATACCTCTGTGATTATTTTTCTTATGTTCGTTTTCAATTATTTCAGTTAATTCATTTTCGTCTGTGACATCCCTTAATATTCTGTGGCACATAACCACTTTAAATCCACTGTTGGTCTCAAAATATTTGCCTATAATTTCCCTAAATTTTCTAGAAATGTGTTCATCGTGAATCAACATTGCATTGGTCCTATCGGAATCGAAGTGATTTTTCAGCAATTTTATTATGGTCTGTTCATCAAATTTCTTAGCTGAAATTGTTTTTCTCTTGTTCCTAAATATGTTTTCATTTCTTATTTTGAGTGAGCCCGATGTTGTTTTAACAATGTTGATTTGTCGTCGATAGAAATTCAGAGGGTTGGTTGTTTCTATGATCATATTATTACTTGTGGGAGCGTTATCCTCATTCGTCAAATTTATCTCAACTCTAGACAGTGCATCAGCATTTCCATTTAGGATTCCCTTTTTGTATATGATTTCATAATCATATTCTTGCAACCGAAGTCTCCACCTTACTAGTTTTGAGTTTGGTTCTTTGATGGGAAATAACCAAGTTAAAGGTCTGTGATCAGTTTCAATCATGAATCGCCTTCCGAACAAATATGGTCTTAAACTGTTGTGTTGCCCACACTACAGCCAGTAATTCTTTTTCAATGGTACTGTAATTTCGCTCGTGATCGTTTAGCGTTCGGCTTATATAACAATTGGGATGTCCATCCTGGGACAGCACTGCTCCTATGGCGAAATTGCTTGCATCGGTCTGCAAAATGAATTTTTTATTAAAATCGGGGTATGCCAGTACAGGAGAATTGGTTAGTAGTCTCTTAAGTGTCTCGAAACTTTCTTTATATTCTGGGTCGCTCATATCAATTTTGACATCCTTCTTCAAATATTTAGTCATTGGCTTAGCAATTTTTGAGTAATCTCCTATAAATTTTCTGTAATATCCCGCCAACCCCAAAAATTGTTTGATCTCTCTTTGCGTAGTAGGTAATGGAAACCTCTGAACACAATTTATTTTTTCCGGATTTGGTTTAATACCCTCCTCCGTTACAACGTGACCAAGGAAATTTGTTTCCTTTTTCAAAAATTCACTTTTATCAATTTGAATCTTAAGATTCACCTCTTTCAAACGCTGAAACACCTTTGTTAAGGATTCTAGATGTTCCTGCAACGATGTAGAAAATATTATTATGTCATCCAAGTATACCAGGCAGATCTTTTTAATCAAGTCTCCCAGAACGTTATTCATTAAACGTTGAAATGTTGCCGGTGCTGTCCTCAGTCCAAAAGGCATACGAAGGAACTCGTAGTGACCTCCCTCCACACTGAAAGCTGTTTTAGCAATATCCTTATCGTGAATTTCAATTTGATGAAATCCTTTAGCAAGATCCAGTGTTGTAAAGTATTGACATCTACCCAGTTTTTCCAGGATTTCGTCAATATTGGGAATGGGATATCTATCGTCAATCGTGACTTCATTCAGTTTCCGATAATCGATCACCAATCACCATTTTTTCTTTCCACTGGCATCCATTTATTATTTTCCTATCTAACATTTCCTTAATTTGCTTTTTTACCTCGTCTTTATGAACGTAGGGGTAGCGATATGTTTTCGCAGCAATCGGAATGTTGTTGGCTGTTCGTATTTCATGTTTAATTGCGTTAGTAAATGTTAAGTCATTATCTTCTGTATAAAAAATTTTCTTAAATCTATTTATGAGTTGCAAGAGTTTTCCCTTTTCTTCAACATTCCAATGATCGGTCCTTATTTGTTCCAAAAGTGGAACTTTAGAATTTTCATCTCCAATATCATGAAAATAGAAATTTTCATTGGTGACATTATCAATTTTTTGAATGTGCAATTTTACTTTCTTTGGGGTATTTCCACTCACCTTTATGGCAGCATCTATTTTGAAGTTCTCGGCTTCATATATTCCTTCCCTGATTTCAACATCTTGGTGGTTAAGCAAAGTTTTTGGTGTATATATTAATCCTTCTTTGTTTTCAATATTTAATTCCACATTATATACACCGTCTGTTTCGAAAAAATATTCTTTATCTTCTAACGTGTATCTCATAGGTATCTTTTTATTTCCTATTACTAAAAAATTATCCTTCAAATCTATTATCGCCTTTAGCTTTCTTAAAATATTGTTGCCCAACAATCCATCGTATCTTGTATGAAATTTACAGACAAAAAATTCGACTTTGTCAGTGGTATCGCCCAATTCTCCGAAAAGTGGGATGGATACCTTTTCCTTTATTTTTATAATGTGCCGTAGTGTCTTCAAATTTATAGGTTGGGAATTAATTTTCCATTTTGAATGGCAGATTCCTGGATTTGTTATCGAATGTGTCGCTCCAGTATCTACAATAAGCCTAAGGAAACCTAATTTTGTCTTAACGGTTATATACGGCAGCTCTCCATTGAGGCTACTTGCTGAAAATTTTCAGCGTTATTTATCTCCATCGGTTCGGGCCTTGGTTGGTGGTTTCCATTATCATGCCATCGTGACTCTTGTGTATTGTTTCTTAAAACATTTTGTTGCTGTTGTTGAAAATTTTGTTGTCGTTGTTGTTGTTGTTGTCGATAGTTCTGGTCGTTTTGCCACTTAGATTCCTGTGTATTATTAATATAAAACTGTCGTGAGTCCTGTTGATTCCCATTGGTCTGTCTAATATTATTTCGTTCTCTATTTCCTTGATATTTCCTATTATAACTATCCCTATTTGACTGTGATGCATTTCCATTATTTTGGTGTCCTTTGGCTTGTTTAGCCTTTCCTAAATGTATACGGCCATCTTTACCCATTTGGTCGTATCCGTTTTCGTATAGAATGTCCATAGCTGTTTCTAGTGATGTCGGATTTCTACATGCTAATACTGTTTTCATTGGTTCTGGAACCTTACTCTTGAATATATGCAGAGCAGATCTCTGGTTATTTATGGAAACTTGATTCGCGGCTTCTCCTTCACCCAGAACTATAACACCTTTATTGTTCAAACGTCTCAATTTATATTTTATGTCATTATAAAAATCTACAGTATTTGTCTGAAACGTGACCGCTCTTAGGTCAGCATAAAGCTCATCACAACTTTTTCTTTCGCCAAAGTTATTTTGTAAAGCCCTCTTTATGTCCTGCCAAGATTGAACCTGTGTATTTATTTCAATTATTTCCTTTGCTCCACCAACAAGTCTACTCTTAATTATGTCCGAGAACAATAATTGTGACAATTCGTCATATGAGGCGAGTATGGGATATACTCTGTCCACTAGTTTTGTGAATGTCATTAGGTCATTTCTGTACCCGTTGAACTGGGGTAGGGTGTTCAAATACCTAACTGGATCCAAAGCAATTTGTTGGGGGTTTGCCATTCTGGAGTATTAAAAGGAATGAGGTATTTTAAGGAAAAGGAATGAATTGCGCACAAAAGAAAATCAAAAATTAAAAAAAAAAAATTTTTTTTTGCAAAACAACAAAAATAAAAATTTATTTACGCGAGAAAATTGAATCGCACAAAGACATCGAAAATTTCGCGTAGTACGTACAAAAATATAAATTACTTTTGTTTTTTTTAAAAAAAAAATTTTCCACAAATTATATATCACAAAAATAAATTCAATATATTAACAATAATACATGTATTCTTACTTTAGTAGAGTTGTTTTTATGCTGCAGGGTTTCTTCTCTTCTTGAAAGCCAATGTTGCTGGTGTTAGTTGTAAGGATGTTGTTGATGGTAGTCGCCAATGTTGCGTTGTCTTACGTATTATTACTTTTTGTTGTTTAAATTTATTCGTACAGGCGAGTCACTTTGCATAAATGTTTCTTAATTAAATTCAATCTTTCAATTCAATTTCAAATTTTTCCTTTATTAAGGACAGTCACTAAATTTAAATTTCTTATTTTAATTTCAATTTATTGTTACTAGTCAAAGGATTTAGCTTTTCCATAGTTAAGGATATGTCCTTTTTCACTGTTAAGGATATCTCTTTTTTTCTTGTCAAGGATATGACTTTTTTTTATTTTTTTTTTTTTTTTTTGAGGATTAGATATTAAAATATCAATCCCATCCTCGTCGCCAAATAAGTGTGCCTTCAGGAAAAACACAAATTGGTTTTTGAGTACGTTATCTTTACTTTATTTCAACCGTAATCGTGAATTGCAAAAATAAGACTGACTTATTACTAGTTAGATCTATGACATATATTGTTCAGCCAATACTGATTGTATTGCTGATCAATGCAATGTACCAATTTTGTATTTCATAATCATATACATTCGGTTGGTACATTGTTTCCGTATTAATAAACAAAAATTTAAAATGTTCTCCATTTCAGCTTACATTGCTTCCGCGTAAACAAACAAACACCCAAAAGATCTGTATGTCAGCGTACATTGTTGCAAACAATGTTCATATGACCGATATTGATTACATGGAATTTTACCATGTTAAATAATTTGACATAAGCGCTCGAAAAAGAAACAATGCATGCGGAAATGAATGAACAGCAAATATTTATAGTAAAATTAAATTATGTCAAAATATATGGATTAATAAAAAAAATATAAAAATATGCTTACTTGCTAGATTGAGTAATCACATCGATACTCTGCAATGAGTCAATAAAAAATGTGTTTTGAAAGCCGCAAAACATCGATATGATTTTACAAAGTTTCTTCATCATATTCAATCATATGATGATCTTTGAGGGTGTTACTATAACTCCCCCACCGCTAGATTGAGGCTCCGACGAAATATTATAGATTTGAACCTTCCTTCTATATATATATAATGTTAGTACAACAATTATGATAAATATAATCACATTTATTCCATTACTTGTTATATTTAATATTTTATTATACTTATGCCTAAAATCTATTTCTTTAAAATTGTTTTCATACGTTATTTGTTTTACATATAAATCTTCCAATCTTAGGTCTATAAACGTTTTATTTTCTTTAATATCTGTTATTAAATGATATAAAATTTCATCTTCTTTGAAGCTTATCTTATCGTTATACTATGTTATATTTTTTGCTGTTATTTTACAATTTTCAAATTTCAAAACAAATGTACCTGATAGTTTTTCGTAATTTTCGTGAATACAATTTTCTGTTAGGTTTCCATAGAAATTTTTGAATAAAAGAAAACCTTGTTTCATTTCCTTAATTTCCGGACAATCAAATTTTCTCAAGGTGCATTTAGCTTCGTTATTGTTAACAATATCCTGAATACAGGGATCCTTAAATGGTTTAAGATTTTTTAACAAATTATCCGTTACATTTATATAAATAATATTTCTTTCATCAATTAATATTTTATTTTCTTCCAAATACAATGATTTATTTTCCTTATTGGGAATTGGTTCAAAAGTAATCTTAGAGTAGGAATTAGGGGAATATTTTGGAATGGACAGAATGATTGAAATAGTGTCTTCAATGTTCGCTACACTAATTTTAATATTATTGTAAGTCTCAAAGTCATCTACCAGTTGTAACTCTTTTTGGCTCAGCACATCCGTAGGAACAATACCCAATTTACCCGTGAATATTACTTGACCAATATCATCTACGTGATTCCTCAGCAATGACATATCGTTATCAATCTGGTATATGTGTTCTAAAAACCTTACTTCGTCTTCTATTGTTGATATCTTATTTTGGATCTCATTTTTGTTTTTGTTTATATATTTTGCAACTTTGGTCTGTTGCTTGTTTATATGGGTTGTAATATTTTGAATCTGTGAAGAGAGTGTTTCACTTATCCGGACGAATGAGTTCATTTCGACCGAGTTATTTAATACATTCTCTTTCAGAATATCGAGAGAGTGCCTGATTTCTTTTTCATCGTCGCTGTCCATATTTCCAGTGATAAACTTTATTCCCTTACCAAGTCCATTTACAAGGCCGCGTCTATTTCTAAAATGTGGGGATAGGTTCCCTATTTTAACTCTTAGTAGGTTGAAATCATTTTCTATTGTCCTCAATAATGTTTTCAGGTCCGAAACGGTTCCATCCAACAGTTTCATGTTTTCCCTTATTATTTCCAAAGAGTGGTGATAGTTTGTTAGATTAACAAAATGAACGATCTTATAATAATGATCGATGATTCTTATATCTTCTTCTTTTATAGGGAGATATCCCTTGTTGTCTTTTACGTCTTGAATGTACATCCTCTGTGAATCCAGAAGGTGCAGAATTGATGCCAAAACTATCACGAAATACAGAAGTTCCATCTGAAAAGAAATATTTTTTGACTTATGTAGTTCATGATGAATTTTGGTCGATGTTTTGGTATTTTTTTTTTCTTTTAATGTGAGATTTATAATATTTATGTCCTCCATTCGTCACAACGTGGTCATTGTCCAGTTCGGAAACTACTACTTTCCTAAATTTTGAGTGGTTCTTCCCTCCTCTTTCATCCTTTAAATATACAGGGCCTTTTTGAATATCTACGTTTTCCCGTGTCCTATTAAGTTTGTTGATGATATTTTCTTTCGCCTTTATAATAGATTCTCTAATTGACTGGCAATCATCGCGAGTTATATTTCCGTTTCTGAAATCAACGGGTTTTCTTTTAGTTGTAGAATGAATAGTGTTATTATAAAATATAATAATTTGTATATCTTTTCCTCAACTGATTCTATTTCTCTATTGGGGTCATGTTTTAGAAGTCTGATGTGCTCGTTAATGGTGTTGTGTAACCTTTCTATATCAGAATTCGAAGTATGATTATTGTTCGATGTATAGTGGATTTCAAAATTTTGTTCCCTAAGAAATTCTAACAGAGGCAAGGCCTTGAAACCCAATTCGTTATCCATAATTAACTTTTTTATAGCTCCGACTGTTGACAAATATTGTGTCAAAGCGATCTTGAATTCAATCCAAGATCTGTTCTTTATTTTTATTGCCTGAGCGTGTTTGGAAAATTTATCAATAAATGTCAGAAAAAGCGTTTTCTCCAAACTATAAAATACATCTGCATGAACTATCTCACCTGGTTTTTCCGGTGTTTCTGTAATTTTTGTTTAATTGGATGTCTCTCATATTTTTCCTTATTACATATGTTGCAATTATTTATGTATTGAGTTATTCGTAACTTCAATTGTGGGTGATATATTTCTAATTTTAACTCTGCGAAATTTTCATTTATACCTCTGTGATTATTTTTCCTATGTTCGTTTTCAATTATTTCAGTTAATTCATTTTCGTCTGTGACATCCCTTAATATTCTGTGGCACATAACCACTTTAAATCCACTGTTGGTCTCAAAATATTTGCCTATAATTTCCCTAGAAATGTGTTCATCGTGAATCAACATTGCATTGGTCGTATCGGAATCGAAGTGATTTTTCAGCAATGTTATTATGGTCTGTTCATCAAATTTCTTAGCTGAAATTGTTTTTCTCTTGTTCCTAAATATGTTTTCATTTCTTATTTTGAGTGAGCCCGATGTTGTTTTAACAATGTTGATTTGTCGTCGATAGAAATTCAGAGGGTTGGTTGTTTCTATGATCATATTATTACTTGTGGGAGCGTTATCCTCATTCGTCAAATTTACCTCAACTCTAGACAGTGCATCAGCATTTCCATTTAGGATTCCCTTTTTGTATATGATTTCATAATCATATTCTTGCAACCGAAGTCTCCACCTTACTAGTTTTGAGTTTGGTTCTTTGATGGGAAATAACCAAGTTAAAGGTCTGTGATCAGTTTCAATCATGAATCGCCTTCCGAACAAATATGGTCTTAACTGTTGTGTTGCCCACACTACAGCCAGTAATTCTTTTTCAATGGTACTGTAATTTCGCTCGTGATCGTTTAGCGTTCGGCTTATATAACAATTGGGATGTCCATCCTGGGACAACACTGCTCCTATGGCGAAATTGCTTGCATCGGTCTGCAAAATGAATTTTTTATTAAAATCGGGGTATGCCAGTACAGGAGAATTGGTTAGTAATCTCTTAAGTGTCTCGAAACTTTCTTTATATTCTGGGTCGCTCATATCAATTTTGACATCCTTTTTCAAATATTTAGTCATTGGCTTAGCAATTTTTGAGTAATCTCCTATAAATTTTCTGTAATATCTCGCCAACCCCAAAAATTGTTTGATCTCTCTTTGCGTAGTAGGTAATGGAAACCTCTGAACACAAATTATTTTTTCCGGATTTGGTTTAATACCCTCCTCCGTTACAACGTGACCAAGGAAATTTGTTTCCTTTTTCAAAAATTCACTTTTATCAATTTGAATCTTAAGATTCACCTCTTTCAAACGCTGAAACACCTTTGTTAAGGATTCTAGATGTTCCTGCAACGATGTAGAAAATACTATTATGTCATCCAAGTATACCAGGCAGATCTTATTAATCAAGTCTCCCAGAACGTTATTCATTAAACGTTGAAATGTTGCCGGTGCTGTCCTCAGTCCAAAAGGCATACGAAGGAACTCGTAGTGACCTCCCTCCACACTGAAAGCTGTTTTAGCAATATCCTTATCGTGAATTTCAATTTGATGAAATCCTTTAGCAAGATCCAGTGTTGTAAAGTATTGACATCTACCCAGTTTTTCCAGGATTTCGTCAATATTGGGAATGGGATATCTATCGTCAATCGTGACTTCATTCAGTTTCCGATAATCGATCACCAATCTCCATTTTTTCTTTCCACTGGCATCCATTTTCTTTGGAACAATCCAAACAGGTGCTGAATATGGTGAGTAACTAGGTCTTATTATTTTCCTATCTAACATTTCCTTAATTTGCTTTTTTACCTCGTCTTTATGAACGTAGGGGTAGCGATATTTTTTCGCAGCAATCGGAATGTTGTTGGCTGTTCGTATTTCATGTTTAATTGCGTTAGTAAATGTTAAGTCATTATCTTCCGTATAAAAAATTTTCTTAAATCTATTTATGAGTTGCAAGAGTTTTCCCTTTTCTTCAACATTCCAATGATCGGTCCTTATTTGTTCCAAAAGTGGAACTTTAGAATTTTCATCTCCAATATCATGAAAATAGAAATTTTCATTGGTGACATTATCAATTTTTTGAATGTGCAATTTTACTTTCTTTGGGGTATTTCCACTCACCTTTATGGCAGCGTCTATTTTGAAGTTCTCGGCTTCATATATTCCTTCCATGATTTCAACATCTTGGTGGTTAAGCAAAGTTTTTGGTGTATATATTAATCCTTCTTTTTTTCAATATTTAATTCCACATTATATACACCGTCTGTTTCGAAAAAATATTCTTTATCTTCTAACGTGTATCTCATAGGTATCTTTTTATTTCCTATTACTAAAAAATTATCCTTCAAATCTATTATCGCCTTTAGCTTTCTTAAAATATTGTTGCCCAACAATCCATCGTATCTTGTATGAAATTTACAGACAAAAAATTCGACTTTGTCAGTGGTATCGCTCAATTCTCCGAAAAGTGGGATGGATACCTTTTCCTTTATTTTTATAATGTGCCGTAGTGTCTTCAAATTTATAGGTTGGGAATTAATTTTCCATTTTGAATGGCAGATTCCTGGATTTGTTATCGAATGTGTCGCTCCAGTATCTACAATAAGCCTAAGGAAACCTAATCTTGTCTTAACGGTTATATACGGCAGCTCTCCATTGAGGGTACTTGCTGAAAATTTTCAGCGTTATTTATCTCCATCGGTTCGGGCCTTGGTTGGTGGTTTCCATTATCATGCCATCGTGACTCTTGTGTATTGTTTCTTAAAACATTTTGTTGCTGTTGTTGAAAATTTTGTTGTCGTTGTTGTTGTTGTTGTCGATAGTTCTGGTCGTTTTGCCACCTAGATTCCTGTGTATTATTCCTATAAAAGTGTCGTGAGTCCTGTTGATTCCTATTGGTCTGTCTAATATTATTTCGTTCTCTATTTCCTTGATATTTCCTATTATAATTATCCCTATTTGACTGTGATGCATTTCAATCATTTTGGTGTCCTTTGGCTTGTTTAGCCTTTCCTAAATGTATACGGCCATCTTTACCCATTTGGTCGTATCCGTTTTCGTATGGAATGTCCATAGCTGTTTCTAGTGATGTCGGATTTCTACATGCTAATACTGTTTTCATTGGTTCTGGAACCTTACTCTTGAATATATGCAGAGCAGATCTCTGGTTATTTATGGAAACTTGATTCGTGGCTTCTCCTTCACCCAGAACTATAACACCTTTATTGTTCAAACGTCTCAATTTATATTTTATGTCATTATGAAAATCTACAGTATTTGTCTGAAACGTGACCGCTCTTAGGTCATCATAAAGCTCATCACAACTTTTTCTTTCGCCAAAGTTATTTTGTAAAGCCCTCTTTATGTCCTGCCAAGATTGAACCTGTGTATTTATTTCAATTATTTCCTTTGCTCCACCAACAAGTCTACTCTTAATTATGTCCGAGAACAATAATTGTGACAATTCGTCATATGAGGCGAGTATGGGATATACTCTGTCCACTAGTTTTGTGAATGTCATTAGGTCATCTCTGTTCCCGTTGAACTGGGGTAGGTTGTTCAAATACCTAATTGGATCCAAAGCAATTTGTTGGGGGTTTGCCATTCTGGAGTATTAAAAGGAATGAGGTATTTTAAGGAAAAGGAATGAATTTCGCACAAAAGAAAATCAAAAATTAAAAAAAAAAAATAAAAATTTTTCGCAAAACAACAAAAATAAAAATTTATTTACGCGAGAATACTGAATCGCACAAAGACATCGAAAATTTCGCGTGGTACGTACAAAAATATAAATTACTTTTCTTTTTTTTTTTTAAAAAAATTTTCCACAAATTATGTGTCACAAAAATAAATTCAATATATTAACAATAATACATGTATTCTTACTTTAGTAGAGTTGTTTTTATGCTGCAGGGTTTCTTCTCTTCTTGAAAGCCAATGTTGCTGGTGTTAGTTGTAAGGATGTTGTTGATGGTAGTCGCCAATGTTGCGTTGTCTTACGTATTATTACTTTTTGTTGTTTAAATTTATTCGTACAGGCGAGTCACTTTGCATAAACGTTTCTTAATTAAATGCAATCTTTCAATTCAATTTCAAATTTCTCCTTTATTAAGGACAGTCACTAAATTTAAATTTCTTATTTAATTTCAATTTACTGTTACTAGTCAAAGGATTTAGCTTTTCCACATTTAAGGATATGTCCATTTTCACTGTTAAGGATATGTCTTTTTTTCTTGTCAAGGATATGACTTTTTTTTATTTTTTTTTTTTTTTTTTTGAGGATTAGCTATTAAAATATCAATCCCATCCTCGTCGCCAAATAAGTGTGCCTTCAGGAAAAACACAAATTTGTTTTTGAGTACGTTATCTTTACTTTATTTCAACCGTAATCGTGAATTGCAAAAATAAGACTGACTTATTACTAGTTAGATCTATGACATATATTGTTCAGCCAATACTGATTGTATTGCTGATCAATGCAATGTACCAATTATGTATTTCATAATCATATACATTCGGTTGGTACATTGTTTCCGTATTAATAAACAAAAATTTAAAATGTTCTACATTTCAGCTTACATTGCTGCAAACAATGTTCATATGACCGATATTGATTACATGGAATTTTACCATGTTAAATAATTTGACATAAACACTCGAAAAAGAAACAATGCATGCGGAAATGAATGAACAGCAAATATTTATAGTAAAATTAAATTATGTCAAAATATATGGATTAATAAAAAAAATATAAAAATATGCTTACTTGCTAGATTGAGTAATCACATCGATACTCTGCAATGAGTCAATAAAAAATGTGTTTTGAAAGCCGCAAAACATCGATATGATTTTACAAAGTTTCTTCATCATATTCAATCATATGATGATCTTTGAGGGTGTTACTATAACTGATAAGCACAAAATTATGGATTCTAAATAATTGTGGATTTTATTGTTAGTAACGAAGGTAAATTTTATTTTGTTGAATTTGTAACGGTTTATATATAAAGGTTTAACTTCGTTTTTTTTTATATATATATACGTTGTTGCTAATATTAAATTAAATTTTAATATTATATAGAATAGCACTTCTCATACCTTTATATTGCAGTATTTTCTGTTGAATTTAAATGGTTTATTTTTCACTCTTAACACTTAGATATTTTTCAGCTTTTTTATATTTTATTTGGTTTTACCAGTTGCTTCACTTTATGAAGATTTTTAATTTTCACTCCGGGATGTTGCACTTCTAAACGGGGATGCCTTCAGGAAAAAACCTTTAAAGAAATATCTAAATAGAATATTTACGATTTCTTAAGGAGGTGGGGGGTTTATCTGGTTCGATTGGACCAAAAAATTATGTTTACTTGGGGCGCAAATATTTTATTCAAATTTGTGTACAATAAAAAACACATAGTAAATTAGTTAGTGTTAATATTTTATTTTATTGTTGATCGGGTTTTTACCTTTTCACTTGGGGTTCAGCGTAACAACTAACTTTTACTTTTCTTATGCTAAGTAGTTGAAACGAGTTATAATATCTAATGAGAGTACTAAATATCTCAATATTCCAGTACAGTCTGATATATTAGTATAAGGCAACAAAAAATAATAAATGACAATGAATTTTGCACCTTCATGCTTTTTTCATTTTTGATACATAATACAACTATAAAATCTGTTCCTTTTTAAATTTTCCTTATTTCCAGTTTCCTATTGTTTTGTTTATTTTTGGTAATTCTAGTTTATTTGTTTTATTTTAATCAGCTGCTGTTTATTGTTGTGGAAACAAAATCTCACAAAATGTCAAAAAAGTAAGATGTAAACGATATAGATTTTGAAATAGATTTCAACTAAAATCTTCTAGATTTTCCTCAGATGTAAACGCTATAACAAGGATTAATAACAATTACTTTGCCAAAATTGAAATTGAAAACTCACTGATAAGAGAGTGTAGAGAAATGACGTAAAATTGAAAACAAAATCAGCAAATTGAAAATTATACGCTTATAGAGGTCTATTATTTCAAACAAACCTCCTATATTATTATTATCATTTTATTTATGAGTATTATTATACTTTAAAAATGCGCATAGGTTACATATTTTTTCATTATTTTATTTTGCTCTAAAATTCTGAATTATTTATATTATTTCTTATAAAAATTACACAATCTCTTTTAAAAACATATTCATTTGTCTGTTCTTTGATATTATTTGGTAACGAGTTATATAATTGTAGTCCTTTATAGAAAAGTGATCACTGCATCGCTGTTGTGTTTACTCGTTGTAGTCTAAATCTCCATCATTTCTCAGCCCATACGGTTGCACGTCTCTCACAAAATTAAGTTGTTCGCATAGATATTCTGGCGCCATTCCCATTTTCATGTTTTGTATAAAAAGTATAGTATTTAATTTCAATCGTTGATTTTTTTTCAACCACTGAAGGGTATTTAACGTTAACTCAATTGGAGTATAAATGTTTCATTTCAAAATTGTTCTCATTGCTTTATTTTGTAATTTTTGTAGTCTATCGATTTGTGTTTTTGTACAACATGTATAAAAAAATTTTTGCACCAAATTCAAAATGTGGTTTTATAATCGTATTGCATATATTAATTGCCGTTATTGTTGATATTTTATTTCTAATTCTTTTAAAAAAATCAATTTTTTTACCAATTTTTCTACAAATATAGTCCATATGTTCTTTAAATTTAAGTTCTTTATCAATTATAAAACCAAGGTATTTTATTTGTTCCACTTTTTCAATTATTTCATTATTAATTATAAAGTTTCTGTTATAGTCATATTTATTTCTATAATTTTTATTTTTGTTTCATTTAATTTTAACTTGTTCATATCTAACCAAATAATTATATTGTTTATGTCCTGGCTCATATTATTTTGACACTGTTCTTCACTATCTCCTTCCGTAAATATCAGAGTATCATCCGCATATAAAATTATGTCACCGGAACTTCCCCATTAAAATAAAAATTAAATGGCAACCCTGAACGACTGTGAGATTTTGGGATGGAAGAAAAAAAAGCGATATAAGCAAACTTTGACTTAAAGGAAAAGTTTTAATTTTAATTAAATAAAATCTCTCGTCTACAAAATAAAACATTTCGTTTTATTATTTATCAATAACTATCTTGACAATTTAAAAAGTGGGATCGTGCCCAAGTCCTAAACGTAAAGGTTGAAACGAAAAGTAAAATTGAACGCGTGGATAAAAAAAACATGAGAAAACTTTCGACAATGCAGGTGGAGGAGCTAAAGAAATTGCTCCGTAAGCGTGAACTACCGACGTCTGGCTCTAAGGTGGAGTTGATTTCACGGCTGATGGGTATATTGGGAACAGATGAGGTGGAAGAGGGTGGCGAGGATAGTGACGCTTTAGAGGAAACATCCTCAACGACCGGCTCTCCAAACGGACCGCATCTGGACGAGGTTCTACAGCCCAACGCACAGTGGCGCCATTTGAGTTTTTTCGTTGCAAAAATCATATCTTTTGAACCTAATAACATAATTGAACAGTTTAAACAGCATATGATAGATAGCTGTTCAGCCTATGAAATGAGCGTTTGGAAAGGGTGCTACGCTTTGTAGGGGCCTACTTATGGGTTATCATATTTAAAATTTGTAGAAAAATCAATTTTATGGTAACTAAAAAAAATTATTTTTTCATTTTTAGATTGTTTTTATTTTTTTTCTTTAGGGTTTTATGTTTTAAATAATTGCCCAACAAATTAAAAAAAAACTACTTCTTTTTTAAATTTATTTTTTCAATTTTCTGTAAAATATTCATCACAATTCGTAAGAGAAGGTATATCTAAAAGACTAATCATTTCTAAACTATAATTATTTTCTAACTCTATTCGTGACTTCACATGCCGAAGGGAAGAAATAAGTGGATCGGAAGATGCTGCCAACATGTTGAAGAGGTCCACATTTTGCCTTACCCTTGATGCTTTGAATGTGTTCTGCAATCTATATTTTTTATAAAATTTGTTAAGAGACTCCTGTGCTTCTTCAGAAAGCTCTCCAATTGGCAAAGACTGGTACTCAATTATATCTTTGCCATGTGCCAATATTTTATGGACGGTCGGGGTCAACTTCTTCTTTGGATACATTTCTGCTAAAAGAGATGCAGTTTTCGATGCATATTCTCCATATTTTGTAGAATTGACATTTTCTTTGCAGTTTAAAACATTCAAGATCGTTCCCAATTTTTTCACGATTTGATTGTCAATTCCAGTGATTCTAGTTACTGCCTCATCATTTTCAAAAAATCTCCTAGAAGTGTTTGCATCGTTTGAGTTACCGTATCCGTGGTTGGGACAGTCTACTTTTAGTCCAACTTGTTTAAAAAAAGCATCCTGTATTTGCTTCTTTCTGATCTTTTCCTTATCCTTTATTGATGTATTTTCATCGAAGTTTTCCTCCTCTTGTGGTAGGGTATACGCCAGTTTTAGCAAGATCTCCATACACCTTATCCTTGCGTGCAATGGTGACATTCCGTATTTGTAATTCTCCTCGTTTGTAGAATCGTTTAAATTACCAAAGTTCTTCTGACTCTTTTTGCAAATCGGGCATGACAATGTTGAGGTTGTTCCTGTCAGTTCGTTTACGACTTTTCCGTCAACCATGGTCAGGTGGAACTCGTAACTGCATTCAATATATTTTCCTTCTCCAATTTGCAGCTTTGTAGGCTTAATCTTGCTTATTTGTTCTTCAATGTCCTTCATCGTGGTTCTTATGAGTTCTGCCGATTCCCTTGCAAACTGAAACATTATTGGTCGGCAATAATGCACTGATGACGGACGTGGATTTTTCCAGTGTAGGGAAATATCAGATTTTAGCCGCAAAGGAACAACAAGTGCCATAAACATATTTCCGTCCGATATTGTAGCGTCATCGGAAGATATCTTTTGCTTATAAACGCTTTGTCCGGATGATCCATTGCAGCCCCATTTGCTGATCAATGTCAGTTTCTCAGGAAGAATTTTCACCTCATTTTCAGGAAGACTCTCCAACAACCGTTTTGCTGTATGGCCCATGAGATCCTGCAGATTGGCTTTCACAGAGACTTCCGTAAACTCCGTATGCAGTGGTCGTGAATTTATTTTGGCTTGCGTAATATGCTTGTATCCTGGTAAAACGCCAGCCCCGTGTCGCATCAGGGATGCCCGTAGTATCTCATATTTTTCTTTGGAAAGTTGTAAGTCCATAAACAAGGCCAAGGCTTCTTCGGAACCATACTTTTTAATGTGTGCGTTTGTGGGCGTGGGAATGCTTTCCTTAATCCTTTTTAGTCGCAGTGGGCTTGCATCAGCAACAGATTTTGTAATCTGCGACCTAACTCTTTCACTATCCTTTGTATATTTAGTAGACAGCGCGTCCGTTAAATGCTACGTGGTCAAGTCATTGGTGGCATCGGCAAGTTTCCTCTTTCTTGTGAAAATTGAACACTCCTCAATACTTTTTTTTTGGCCTTCCTTTTGCTCCTCTGGTTGATGTGGTGGCTTTATCTACTGCCAATATATCCAGGATGGTGTCTTCATTAAGCCAGTCCTCGTATTTGGAGTTGAAGTTCTGAATGGTTCGATTAGATTTCACCCATTTTGCCTTAATATTTGCATATATCAGATAAAAATTATTTTTTATAATTTCGCTTCTCTCAATATTTCCGTATAAGCTATCAAGTTCTTCTAAAGCAGCTTCCGTGAAAAACTTTGGTGTGGTTGACCTTCTAACCAGTTCAAAGAATTTTAAATTGTTCAACGCCATGTTTTCAGTACTTAAATTGTTTAACGCCATGGTTTCAGTACTTTTGCGCCAACTTTCAGTCGTAGACTAATCCAGGCATTATGCTTATTTTGCAATATATAGGCTTATGTTACCATGCCTAAAAATTTACCTGTTCCCTGCATACATATGGATTTAGGCTGAATTATGCAATTTTGATATTATGCTCGTGTCTAAATAAGACTTGTGCCTACCTGGAGGGACCATAAGTCAATATTGTTCTTGACCATTTGTACTCCAAAGTAATTTTTAAGTGAGGTGCGTACCTGCGAATTTCAATGGGTAGTTTTTTGTGCATCCTGCGTCTGTAACAGAATATTGGGAGTAGGCTTTGGCAGAGGCTCACAGGTGGACAACCAACTTAAAATGCAATTTTCAAACTATTAGATCAAACTACTGTCAGTCAAAACATGTAAGGGATGCACGCTATACAATTTCTGCAAACATGTTTTTTTAACCTTTTTTACCTCTAGAAGTCAAACGGGCACGTACGGGCAGATAAAACCTTTTGAATTATGTAAAGAAATAATCAAAGAACATGTTTTGCAAATATGGCAAATATCGAAAAATACAGTTTTTTTTATTTTCCGTCAAAGTTGAAAAATAGTGAAAAAACGGATAGTTTTTAAATAGTGATTTACCAGGAGAAACACAAAGCAAACAGTTAATTTTTTTTTATCATTATACATTTAATAAATACATCAATCAACACAAATAAAAAATAAGACGATCCGTTACCTATTTTTCGTGATATTACGCATGAAATCGCAACAAATTGACTAAAAATTGTGTTTTTTTTTTTAAACCGAAAGTCGGTCAACTTTGAACGGTTATATCTTCTAAACTAAAAATGTGATTAATTTATTGAGCTAATAAGGCCTAAAGTGTCCAGTGTAAATAAAAAAACGTTTCTTTACATATTTTCCGACGTTTCGTCTATATTTGTAGACTTTATCAAGGAAGTCGTCTTTTTAATGGTAAAAAACAATACATTAATATAATAAAATACACCAAATTACGATTGAACTTACAATATGAAACTATTTTCCTTCACATTGAAACGGAATTGTACATAAAACAAAAAAAAACATAAAAACATGAATTTAAATAAATACACAAAACTTAAACTAATATCACAGAAAAGTTTTACTTAATAGCAACTCTGTAACTGGCGCTTATATTGTTTGTGTCTTCTTTAGTGTTCATTGTTATTCCTATGTTTTGTTGTATTCGTAGACTTTCTATTGTGAATCGTTTTTTCTCTATATTTTCTTTATCAAGTATGCGAATCCTGTCAAAATCAGCTGTGTGGCCTGTTGTTATTATGTGTTGTGCTAATGCAGTTGTTTCTTTGTTTTTAATTATGTCCATTTTATGTTCTCCTATTCTTGTTTCAAGTGTTCGTTTAGTTGTTCCTATATAAACCTGTTTACAGCTGTGATCTTCGTTGCCTTTGCATTTTATCTCATAAACAACGTTACTCTGTTGTTGTTTATAAATTGGCGCCTTGATGTTAGAAAAAATTGTATTGAGAGTTGAGTTTGGTTTATAAGCAAAACATATATTTTCTGCTTGTATGGTTGTTCGTAGGCTTTTGTTGTCTGTTAAACCTGGAATATATTTAACACTGTAAAATTTTTTGTGTTGATCTAAAGTTGGTTTATTTATTGTAGGTGTTTTGTTTATATATAATTTTCTTTGTTCTTCTTTTATTAACGTGTTCACGATTTTTCTAGGGAAACTATTATCCGTGAGTATTTTAGTTATTATTTGTATATTCTTCCTATGGAATTGTTGATCGCTAATATTTAATATTCTTGAAATGAAATTTTTCGCGGTATTTAAAATTTGGTTTTTGGGTTGCGTAGCATTAAAATTCATTAATCTACCTGATGATGTTTCTTTAGAGTACCAGTCAAAGATAATTTTGTTGTTAAACCTCTGTAGTTTAGAGTCTAAATAAGCGAGCGTTTCATCGGTTTCAATTTCAATTGTAAATTGGATTTTTGGGTGTTGTTTATTAAAAATGTTTAGGATCTCGTCTTTGTCGTCTATATTGATGATTGCCAAAATATCGTCTACATACTTTACTATGTATTTAAAATGTATGTTGTTGCGTTTTAATTCTGCGATCGCGTCGTCTAGTAGGGAATCAAGGACTATGTCCGCAATAGTGGGGGAGAGTGGGTTACCCATTGGCATACCAAATATTTGATTAAAAATTGTTTTGTCGTAGATAAAATAATTGTTGTCTGTTAGACAAAATTGTAGTATTTTTAAGAACTTCGCGCTCGGAATTTTTGTAAAATTCCGTATGATGTTCCATTTTCCCATAATGTTCCTAATTGCAGTGTGAACGGGTATATTGGTGAATAAAGAAATAACATCAAAAGAGACTAATATTTCATTATCATCAAGATATATGTTTTCCAGTTGTTTTTTCAGTTGCAAGGAGCTTTTGATATTATAATTTTCGGACGTAATATTTTTTAAAATGTGTCCTATATATTTCGACAAACCGTAACATGGTACCTGGACCGATGACACTATAGGGCGAAGGGGCGTACCTGGCTTATGGATTTTTGGTAGTCCATAAATCCGTGGGGCTGTTGCAGCCCGTCAAAATAATTGACGTTTCGTCCACGAATCTATATATTCGTTTTTGTATAGATCAGCGACTATGTTGTTGTTTTCCCTTTGTAGTTTATTATTTGGGTCCACTCGTAACGTTTTATAAGTATTTTTATCTTCTAATAAGCTCTCCATTTTACTTTTATATTCATCCTTATACATAATGACAGTTTTGTTCCCCTTATCTGCTTGGATAACGATAACCACGTCGTGTCTTCTCATAAACTTCTTGGTTTTCTCGTAAATAGTGTTAATAAACTTGTCCCTAGGCAAGTTTTTAATTTTCCTTTTAAAACTAGTAACATTATTAGCTAATTTGGTTCTAGCAATCTCCCTTTCTTTGCCACCGTTGTCATCCATTGCTTGGATACATTGCTATATGTCCGCAATAACGTGTAGAGAAGAAAAATTACGTTCATTTATGGGGAGTGCAAATTTCTTTCCAAGGGACAAAAGCCATTTGCACTCCAATGGTATTTTCAATGCAGTTCTATTATCGAACCAATTGTCATTAATAACTAGCCCGTATAATCTAAACTGATTTTCTTTCAGTGTATTTAGTTTGGCTGTGTGTCTCTCTTTTGTGCTCTCTGTTATGTGTTTGGATCTGTCTGTTTGTTTTCGAATAAAAGCTGTGGAGTCTTCTTCTATTAGTATGTCTTTTATTCCTCTGTTAATATGATAGATTTTCCTCTTTGTTATTTTAATATTCGTAGTGCATTGTGAAATTTGAAGATTTAAAATTTTTTTATGAAAATTATTTTCTATTTTTCCTAGTTTTTCCTTAATTGTGGTACATTGGAATAGTTGTGTTACCTGTGTTGTTGTATTTTGCGTGTGCTTTGGTATGATGCCATAACTTCGGCATGACAATAAAAATTTAAGTCTTTGTGTTGTTGCATTAATCGTTTTGTTTCATTGCAATAATCTTTCATTGCCCTGCATGTTTCCCTGTTGTATTTAAGTTCAATGTGTTTAAAATAACCCTTCATGTTTATGCTTAATGGTGGTGATTCTATTGATAGTGTTGTTGTTAAATAAATTAAAAAGTTTTTCGGCAAGCTCTCCGATATTATGTTCTCATTTTGTTATTTGGCCAAGTATTTAAATATTTTAAATTGATTAATTTATTGAGCTAATAAGGCCTAAAGTGTCCAGTGTAAATAAAACAACGTTTCTTTACATATTTTCCGACGTTTCGTCTATATTTGTAGACTTTATCAAGGAAGTCGTCTTTTTAATGGTAAAAAACAATACATTAATATAATAAAATACACCAAATTACGATTGAACTTACAATATGAAACTATTTTCCTTCACATTGAAACGGAATTGTACATAAAACAAAAAAACATAAAAACATGAATTTAAATAAATACACAAAACTTAAACTAATATCACAGAAAAGTTTTACTTAATAGCAACTCTGTAACTGGCGCTAATATTGTTTGTGTCTTCTTTAGTGTTCATTGTTATTCCTATGTTTTGTTGTATTCGTAGACTTTCTATTGAGAATCGTTTTTTCTCTATATTTTCTTTATCAAGTATGCGAATCCTGTCAAAATCAGCTGTGTGGCCTGTTGTTATTATGTGTTGTGCTAATGCAGTTGTTTCTTTGTTTTTAATTATGTCCATTTTATGTTCTCCTATTCTTGTTTCAAGTGTTCGTTTAGTTGTTCCTATATAAACCTGTTTACAGCTGTGATCTTCGTTGCCTTTGCATTTTATCTCATAAACAACGTTACTCTGTTGTTGTTTATAAATTGGCGCCTTGATGTTAGAAAAAATTGTATTGAGAGTTGAGTTTGGTTTATAAGCAAAACATATATTTTCTGCTTGTATGGTTGTTGTTGCTTGTAAGCCTACGGGCTAGTTATTAATGACAATTGGTTCGATAATAGAACTGCATTGAAAATACCATTGGAGTGCAAATGGCTTTTGTCCCTTGGAAAGAAATTTGCACTCCCCATAAATGAACGTAATTTTTCTTCTCTACACGTTATTGCGGACATAGAGCAATGTATCCAAGCAATGGATGACAACGGTGACAAAGAAAGGGAGATTGCTAGAACCAAATTAGCTAATAATGTTACTAGTTTTAAAAGGAAAATTAAAAACTTGCCTAGGGACAAGTTTATTAACACTATTTACGAGAAAACCAAGAAGTTTATGAGAAGACACGACGAGGTTATCGTTATCCAAGCAGATAAGGGGAACAAAACTGTCATTATGTATAAGGATGAATATAAAAGTAAAATGGAGAGCTTATTAGAAGATAAAAATACTTATAAAACGTTACGAGTGGACCCAACTAATAAACTACAAAGGGAAAACAACAACATAGTCGCTGATCTATACAAAAACGAATATATAGATTCGTGGACGAAACGTCAATTATTTTGCTCGGCTGCAACAGCCCCACGGATTTATGGACTACCAAAAATCCATAAGCCAGGTACGCCCCTTCGCCCTATAGTGTCATCGGTCCAGGTACCATGTTACGGTTTGTCGAAATATATAGGACAAATTTTAAAAAATATTACGTCCGAAAATTATAATATCAAAAGCTCCTTGCAACTGAAAAAACAACTGGAAAACATATATCTTGATGATAATTAAATATTAGTCTCTTTTGATGTTATTTCTTTATTCACCAATATACCCGTTCACACTGCAATTAGGAACATTATGGGAAAATGGAACATCATACGGAATTTTACAAAAATTCGGAGCGCGAAGTTCTTAAAAATACTACAATTTTGTCTAACAGACAACAATTATTTTATCTACGACAAAACAATTTTTAATCAAATATTTGGTATGCCAATGGGTAACCCACGCTCCCCCACTATTGCGGACATAGTCCTTGATTCCCTACTAGACGACGCGATCGCAGAATTAAAACGCAACAACATACATTTTAAATACATAGTAAAGTATGTAGACGATATTTTGGCAATCATCAATATAGACGACAAAGACGAGATCCTAAACATTTTTAATAAACAACACCCAAAAATCCAATTTACAATTGAAATTGCAACCGATGAAACGCTCGCTTATTTAGACTCCAAACTACAGAGGTTTAACAACAAAATTATCTTTGACTGGTACTCTAAAGAAACATCATCAGGTAGATTAATGAATTTTAATGCTACGCAACCCAAAAACCAAATTTTAAATACCGCGAAAAATTTCATTTCAAGAATATTAAATATTAGCGATCAACAATTCCATAGGAAGAATATACAAATAATAACTAAAATACTCACGGATAATAGTTTCCCTAGAAAAATCGTGAACACGTTAATAAAAGAAGAACAAAGAAAATTATATATAAACAAAACACCTACAGTAAATAAACCAACTTTAGATCAACACAAAAAATTTTACAGTGTTAAATATATTCCAGGTTTAACAGACAACAAAAGCCTACGAACAACCATACAAGCAGAAAATATATGTTTTGCTTATAAACCAAACTCAACTCTCAATACAATTTTTTCTAACATCAAGGCGCCAATTTATAAACAACAACAGAGTAACGTTGTTTATGAGATAAAATGCAAAGGCAACGAAGATCACAGCTGTAAACAGGTTTATATAGGAACAACTAAACGAACACTTGAAACAAGAATAGGAGAACATAAAATGGACATAATTAAAAACAAAGAAACAACTGCATTAGCACAACACATAATAACAACAGGCCACACAGCTGATTTTGACAGGATTCGCATACTTGATAAAGAAAATATAGAGAAAAAACGATTCACAATAGAAAGTCTACGAATACAACAAAACATAGGAATAACAATGAACACTAAAGAAGACACAAACAATATAAGCGCCAGTTACAGAGTTGCTATTAAGTAAAACTTTTCTGTGATATTAGTTTAAGTTTTGTGTATTTATTTAAATTCATGTTTTTATGTTTTTTTGTTTTATGTACAATTCCGTTTCAATGTGAAGGAAAATAGTTTCATATTGTAAGTTCAATCGTAATTTGGTGTATTTTATTATATTAATGTATTGTTTTTTACCATTAAAAAGACGACTTCCTTGATAAAGTCTACAAATATAGACGAAACGTCGGAAAATATGTAAAGAAACGTTGTTTTATTTACACTGGACACTTTAGGCCTTATTAGCTCAATAAATTAATCAATTTAAAATATTTAAATACTTGGCCAAATAACAAAATGAGAAAATGTGATATTATTAAGAGTAGCATATTTGAAATCGTTGAAAAGTTTCCTATAACATGGGTTTATTCAAAACTTCGTCGGCGCACATGAAAATTTTGATTTATGCAACCTCGTTTGCTCTACGGGCGCCACTGTGCAACGGCAGCGTCATAGGTATGCAGGGGCAGGTCGATGAGTTGAGGGTGTTGTTAGAGGGTGCTTTGAGCGTTTTTCAAACACACACACACATGCAACAAAGTATGCAGCCGACGATTCCTACAAACGGTGCCACACAAACACCAACGGCAGATCAACTATTCGCAACGCCGTTGCCAGCGATTTCTACCAACTTGGTTATACAGACACTAACGTCAGATCATATATTTGCAACGCCGTTGCCTACAAGTATTTTGAGACACGGTCTCTATCAACAAACGTTTATCAACAACCAATGATGACAACAAGTGTACATCAACGCAGAAACGACCAAATGAGAATCAACATTTAACGTATACATATGCTAATGCAAATAATTACAATCGAGGTAATTTAATGCAACAGAATGGTAATATTTTGCGCAACGTACATTTAAATCAACAAAATGTCTTAAATCAGCGATATTTCAATGAAAGTTTTGTACGGCCAGGGATATCTACACACGGTGGACGACAACCTGGTGACAATCAAAACTTTAATGAAAACGATTTGCGTAGTTTGTTATCCACCCAGGGTGGACAACGGCGACATAATCAAATGTTCAACGAAAATTATTTAAACGATGATATTGCCACACACGGTGCCCAACGAAATATGTTACCACAACGTCATGTAACTTTGACATCAGAACCCGAATTGATGGGTAGTTTCATAAATACTACAACGTGCCATCAAGATAATGATCACAATTATCCAACGTATCGAACACCATCATTTCAACAACTCGATTCATCTATGACCAAAGGTACAAATAAGTATTCCAACGCTCGGGATGTGGTATCTTTACTACCATCTTTTGATCCATCATCGGAGCGGCCACTGGATGCAAGACAATTTGTTCGACGAGCTAATATTTTGAAAAACGCATACAACTGGAATGACCAGGTCGTCATTTTTGGTGTACAGCAAAGATGCAGGATGCTGCCAAATATTGGGTGGATCCCCTACAGGAAGTTTTTACGTCATGGGGGATTTTGTAGCAAAATTTTTAAATGATTTTCCACACGTTGCGTATGAAGCCGACGTACATCTAAGTATGTCGTGTATGAAAAGAAGTGAAAGCGAATCACCGAAAGATTATTTTTATAAAATGCTGGCTGTTGGCAAAAGAGGTGGCCTTTCTGAACCGGCCATCTCGAGACACATTATCAATGATATAAATGATAACGAGATGAAAAGGAAAATATCTAACCGTTACAATGCCTGAAATAAACTTTTACACGATATTATTACTTTTTGTTTGCACAACGATATTGCAAAATCAGCCCAAACAGTTGTGGCTAAGTTCAATAAGTCTACGGCCAAAATAAACGCTAAAAATACAACGACAACGACAACGACTCCACCGGCTAAGGTGGAGAAGATGTTAAAATGTTTTAATTGCAACCAAATGGGACATTTTGCAAACAAATGCCCGGAACCACAACGAAAGCCTCGATGTGAAATTTGCAAACGTCAGACAAATGGCTGTCCTCAACGACCAGCGGTAAAAAAGGTGGATGAAATACTACCCCAGGAAAGATGTTCGGATTTGGTAAAGACAATTAGGGTCAACGGTATATTTACAGACTGTTTTGTGGACCCTGGTAGCAAACGTTCACTTGTGCGAAAATCTTTTGCCAACGATGTGGGCAAACCCGAAGACTATTCACGAGTACTACATGGGTTTGCTGGTGGTAAATTCAAATGTACTGAGAAAATAAATGTTGAACTATGTATAGACGACAACAGTTTTAATGTTGAGATGCCACTGGTAAGTGATACACAAACAACAATCTCGAACTATCCAGAATGTTTTTCAGAATCTGCCTCTGAGTTGGTTGATGCAACGTGGAGCAAATGGATATTGAGTTGTCAATGAATGAACCTGTTAATGTTAAGCCATGCCATATACCATTCGCCATTAAGACCCTTACTTTAGGCCTTAATAAATGTAAATTTGTGGCAACGGAAATCTCTCATCTTGGCCATATTGTGGAAATTGCACCTGGCAATGAAAAAGTCAGCGCCATATGAAATTTTAAGCCACCAACGGATGTGACTGAGTTCAGAAGATTCCTGGGGCTCACGAGTTTTTTTCGTAAATTCGTCGAGAATTACTCCATTCTCTCCAAACCGTTAACTGTTCTTCTTAAAAATAATCAACCGTATGTATGGGAAGGAAATCAGCAACAAGCTTTTGAAAATTAAATTACGATTCTATGCAACAAACCGGTTCTAGCTCTGTATGACGTCAGCGCTTATCATCAGGTGCACACCGACGCCAGTTCTTTTGGAGTGGCAGGTATTCTACTACAGTCAACCGATGAAAAGGATTGGAGACCAATATTTTATTATAGCAGACATTGCACCTCAACGGAAGCTAAGTATCACAGCTACGAATTGGAAATTTTAGCAGTAGTCGAGTCTCTCGCACGTTTTAGAGTTTATTTTTTGGGTAAACACTTTAAGCTAATTACTGATTGTTCGGCTATAGCTAAAGCAAACATCAAAAATGAACTAATACCGAAGGTAGCACGATGGTTTCTAAAGATTATGGACTACGATTGTGAGATAGTTCATCGACCGGGTTCACGTATGGCTCATATCGATGCCTTAAGCCGCACACCAGACCCTGACCCGGCAGATTGTGAGCCCCCTGATCATATAATGAAGGTAACTGTGGATCAGGATGACTGGCTGTTTACTATGCAGTTACAAGACCCTGCATTAAAGGAGATTGTCGCGGTGCTCAGAAGTGAAAAATCTTCGTCCCAAGTTACACATATAAAAGCTGAGTATAATCTGATAAATGGTCGTTTGTACCGGAACGAAAATGATAAACCTCTTTTTGTGGTGCCAAAATCGGTCAGGTGGCGAGTCGTGAAATTATGTCACGATGACATGGGACATTTTGGTCTTGATAAGACCATACAACGAATTGAGCAACATTTTTGGTTTCCAAAAATACGGAAGTACATAAAAGATTATATAGCAGCCTGTATGGAATGTTGTTACAATAGGGCGAAAGGGGGAAAACCCGAAGGTTGTTTACATGTAAGTGATTCCGAGCCGATACCCTTTCGGCAAATCCATATTGACCATTTGGGTCCATTTAGGAAAAGTAAACGCGGATACTGTTATGTACTGGCGATATCCAACGCATTTAGCAAATACTTGATTGTAAAACCCGTTCGTAATACAAAAACGCAGCCAGTAATTAATGTTTTAAACGAAATAACCAACTATTTTGGACTGACAAAGATTATCATCAGCGATAGAGGAATTTTCCTCAAAAATGTTTGAACAATACTGTCAGCAGAACCATATCCACCACGTAAGTACTGCAGTTCGCACACCCCGTGCAAATGGACATGTGGAACGTGCAAATAAAACGATACTCAACTCTATACGAACTTCAACAGCGAACGTGCAAGATTGGGACCTCACTCTAAGAGATCTCCAATGGTCCGTAAATTCGCAGAAAAATGATACATCAGGTTTCACCCCAAATGAACTTGTGTTTGAATTTAAACTAATCGACGTAATTCATAACCACATTATTGCTGCTATCCACGACGATATGTCAGAATATAACGATGACACCAGTATTGAGGAAAAACGTCAAGCGGCCCTGAAAAATACCGCAAAAGAGAAGCAGAAATGGAAGCAACGTTTTGATGAAAAACACGCTAAGCCAACCGAGTATCATGAAGGAGATTTGGTTGTATTAGAAAACGAAGCTCCTGCTACAGGCGAGTCAAGAAAACTTGAGCCCAAGTATAGAAGTCCATATAGAGTTGCCAAAGTTATCGGTAAGGATCGGTTCCTAATAGAATATATCCTGGATATGCAGATTAACTCACGAAAATTTTGTTCTGCCTACACATCCGATAAAATGAAGCCATGGTGTCAGAGTTCCCCCATTTTAGATGACGACGAAGAATGGCCCGAGGACGGCCCATTGTCAGGAAGGGCCGAACAGTCACCGAAACTTCCCCATTTAAATAAAAATTAAATGGAAACCCTGAACGACTGTGATATTTTGGGATGGAAGAAATAAAAAAAGCGGTCGCGATATAAGCGAACTTTGACTTAAAGGAAAAGTTATAGTTTTAATAAAATAAAATCTCTCGTCTACAATATAAAACATTTCGTTTTATTATTTATTTATTATTAATCAAAAACTATCTTGACAATTATTTCAGTTTTTGTCAAAATGTTCGGCATATCATTTATGTAAATGCTAAATAACAGAGCACCTAATATTGATCCTCGTGGAACACCGAATTTATTTTCAATTGAATTAGATTGTACACCATTAACTGTTGTTATTTGTTTTCTATTTGTTAAGTAAGATTTAAACCATTTCAGTTCTATATTCTGTATTCCGTACATATGAAGTTTTTTTAACATTATTTTTCGATCAATTGTTTCAAACTCTCTTTTAAAGTCTAAGAAAATTGCCATAATTTTTCTGTTTTTTTCTATTTTTTTCCAGCGATTAATAACATAGTTTACTGCAGTTTCACATGAAAACTTTTTTCTGTAGCCAGATTTATATTTTGATAATATAGATTTTTTCTCAATGTAATTTTCTAATTGATCTTTCACAACCTTTTCCAGTATTTTTTCACACGTTTTTAAAGTATTTATAGGACGAAACTCTTCACATTTGTTTGTATTTGTCACTTTTTCAATAAGTATTACCATTGTTTCTTTCCAGCTTTCAGGGAATTCTCCATTTTCAGTGATTTATTTATAATATTTAACAAGATATTTCCCGTAATGTTCCAATTGTCAATAATTATTTTATTTGATTTTTTTGTAAAATCTGGCTTATTGTTAAGTTGCTTTATTATGTTTTTAATTTCTATTGTTGTTATTGGCAGAATTCTTGAAGTTTTCCATAAGTCAGGGAAATGGGAAGTGGTAAGAATGGTATTAAAAATAAAGAGGAGATATTTTTCAATATATGGGTATATTAACCTAACAAATTTAATTGGAATCCCATCTGAACCCAACGCGTTAGATTTGACAAGTGAAATTGTATGAAACAGTTCAACATGATCAATGCACCTAAAGGAAAAACCCAGGTTATGAAAATTAGGTAACATATCAACAGATGGATTTTGTGTGGCAAGAAAGTGGTTATTTAAAATTTCTGGATCACATTGATCGACAGAGCAATTTGTATTATTTGGGCGCAGATTTTTAAGGACTTTCCACATTTCCGTAGAGCTACAATTACTAAATTTGGCATACCAGTAATTTGTCTTGTGTTTCCTTAATATGCTTTTAACCCAGCTTGCTGTAAATTCTCCAACAATCGTTATTTAAGTTTTCTTTGTAGGCTTTAAAAGCATAATCCTTAATATCCCTAGCAATTTTTACTTCGGTTATGTCGCAGAAATTAGTATCATTATATAGACGGTTAACCCTGACAGGCACAGAATTGTGCAGTTTGCGCAAAAGCGCATCAAATTTATTTAATTAAAGATATGCATTGCTAGATGCAAAAATTTCATGCCATTCATCAGAGATAATAGTGTTCTCGAGCCAAGTCCAGTTGATGGAACCATAATCCTTATACTCAATAACTTGTTTTGTAATTTGAATAGGGGTGTCAATACAAACATATATAAAAGAGTGAAGTGTAAGAGAAGGAGCCAAGAACTGACCAGAGCACTTAACTGAACCAATATCACTAACTAATGCATAATCAATTAATGAAGTGGAGCAGTATTGCTTATCAAAGTGTGTGGGCATTGAATTGTGAACATTTGATAAATTATTACTAAGACACAAGTTCCTAACTAAATCAGCTTTTGACCTATCGTATAAGTTATTATTAAAATCACCTATGAAAACAGAGTTCTCATAACGACAACACAAGTCATTTAATATAGTGTCAAACTGACGAATTTTCCAATGGGGAGAATATATGACACGTACTAATGTTTTCGCAACACCAGAAATAACTTCAATAAAAAGACATTCAAATAATTGCGGATTGGATATTCTTTTAACTACTTTAGTCCTAATTCCTTCACGGATAAAGAAAGCTACACCACCATCCCGAATAGTATCTTCACAATCAGTTCGGATCTAATTCTCTTTACGAACGGTCGTGTAAATAATTAAAGCGCTTAGAGTACAACTATTTAAAATTAATAACAGTTGATAATTTTTTTTTTGCAATTGCCTATTCTTGATCTCATTTGAACTCACGTGGTAGTCAATTCAGCTTAAAACAGGAATAAAAATCTTCATCAAAAAGAAAGCTCCTTGCCAACAAGAAGATGACAAAACTTCCTCCGGGTTTTAACCCGAATATCGCGTCAACTTCAAGCAACAGATTTAGCCTGCTTGCTGGCCTTAATGATATGGACGTAACTCCAGTATCAAATATTAACGAGGTTAAACAACACAAACCTCCACCTATTGTTGTTGAAGCTAACGCCTCATTTACAGAAATACAAAAACTACTTGGTAAAGATTGTATTTTCAAACGTACTTCAATTGGTACTAAAATTTTTGCTCCAAGTAAAGAAATGTACGAATGCTACAAGCAAATTCTTAAAGAGAGTAAGTTGGAGTTTCACTCTTATGTCTCCAAAGATAATAGGTTATACACCACTTTTTTACACGCTTTACCCCGCATAAAAACTGAGGACATCACCGCAGAGCTAAAAAACTACAACCTGTCCGCTTCTTCCGTAGCTGAAATAGTCACCAAATTCAGTTCGAACAACAATGCAGTTTACAAAGTTCAATTTGTACGTAAAAATTTTAACCCAACTGCCTTAAGAAACGTAAGAACAATTTCAAATATTATAATTTCCTGGAAAAATACAAATCTAGATCCAGAAATAAATCAACTCAATGCTGGAACTGCTTAATGTATGGCCATGGCGGTGAACATTGTTATCGTAGTGCTGCGAATTAAGTTCTACGTTTTCACGTTAAATAAAAAATATAATTTTTTGGTCGGCTACGCGACTTTTATTTTTATTTATATTTTCTTAAAATGAGTTCTGTTCAGTCTTTATGCTAAATCTGAACTAACTCTCTCAAATTCAAAAAAATATCTTTTTAAATACTAATTTGTTACAAATAATATTTCCTTTGTCTTAATGGATATTTTGGAACAAAGAGATAAAGAACATGTTTTGTACATATGCTTACAATATTTATGATATTTTATGATTTTTAACAATATTTGTATATTTATGATATTTTATGTTCTTTACAATATTTGTATATTTATGATATTTTATGATCTTTACAATATTTTGTATATTTATGATATTTTATGATCTTTACAATATTTGTATATTTATGATATCTTATGATCTTTACAAAATTTGTATATTTATGATATTTGTTTGACCCTTTTTATCTTATTCCTTTGCTCAGTAGTTTAGATACAATATTTAATTAGGGTTGTTTAAGTGTGTTTACATAAATTGTTGTTTATGATATGTCTAGTTACTAATTACCCTCTTATCATCTATGGAAATTTACTTGTTGTCTTAAAAGAATATTAGGGAAACAACATGTATATGTTTATTAACATGTTTATGCATGAGCGTCGCTAACTCTCCCCTGGGTTAAAACGAGAGCGTCCCGATCTCTAATACTTCTTTCAACTTGTTGATTGTAATAAATTCTAAAGTTTTGTTCTGTATGTTTTCTTTTATATATTAATACATATTTAAATATTTTGAGCCCAATATAGAATATTCCTGAAATTATAGCTATGAAAAATAGTGTATAAAAAGTTGAACGTATAGGGTGTTCCTCATATGGAATGACTAATCTTTTTAATGAGTCGATATTATTAAATGCGTTTTTACGATCTGAGGTGAGGATGTTTATGATTTCAAAATCCTCATCATGTTTTGTGTGGATAGCCTCTATGAGTCTGTCATGTATATTCCTGTAAGTATTGTTATCAACTCTAACTTTGTCAGTATATTTTACTAGAGTTATGCCTGTAGTAGTGATATTGTCAATTTGATGAGTACCATCCAATAATATGAAACCTTCGTCAATTTCCGTTATCGGATTATTATATTCCTGTATGACCTAGCATTTACTATTTCTATTGTCGAGTAGTGGAAGTATACATGTGTCTGTTTCATTATTCGTCTTACAAATGGTTTTTTCCAAATAGTTCTTGCAAAGGTTTACTCTAACATAGTTTTTTCACATTGAGCGATTTGATCATCTGTTTTTATTTTTCCGTGCCTAAAACTTATAGGCGAAATTTTAAAAAGTTTGCAATATCTGTTAAGAATTGGGTATTTATAAATTGTTATAATTAAATCTTTCGTTCTTGCTATATGAATGTCTGCGTACTCCAAAATGTTTATTACAGGTACTGAGATTAATTCATGTTCTATTATTTCTCTTATGTCGTCTAAATTTAGGGATTCGGTTAAATATTCATTATTCTTTGCGGCATTAATTGTTCTAACTAATAGTAGGAGCTGTTCGTGAATTTGTTCGAGGATAATATGGTTTTCCAATGTGTTACCTTGTAGTGTATCAATTATTTTTTTCGAACCTTGAGTTAATCAAACGTTGTTTCTCATTGTTATTTATGAGTGTATTTATTGCTCTTTCCATATTGATAAAATCATCGTGGTCTGGAATTCCTGTGACAAACTTCAAAACAGATCCTAGGGAATTTAAGGATCTTGTGTATCTTTTATGTTCGTTCAATTGATTTTCCAATATTTCAATTTTCTTTATTAAGAGTGTTTCTTGGGTACTGGCGTTATATTGGTCTCGGATAATTTGTTTGTAAGACGTTAGTATCTTTGTTAAATTAGTGACATAGAAGAGATATGTGTGTTCATCATATAGGAAAACATCATCGGTCCTGGTTAGGACGTATTTTTGTCCGTTTAAGTTTTTAATTTCTGCTTTGGTTTTTGACATGACCATTACGAGAAATATCAGGTAGAGTATCATCTTTGTTGATTGTGTAGTTCTTAATGTTATCTTTGTGTACGATCACACCCCTCGTGGTTAAAACAGTGTCCTCACGGTCTTCCTTCACAATGTGCTTAATGTATCTGGCGGCTTTTTTCTTTCTCACACCTTTTATTTTCACAAGAATTTATTCATTTGGTTGAAAGGTTCGATGTTTAGTACCTAGATTTAGTCTTTCAAGTGTTTTTTCTGATGCCTTTTTTAGTTTTTCATATATGGCTTTTTTGTCGTATTTTATTTTGTTAAATAAAATATATACTGGTTTTTGCCCTGTGACTATGTGTATGGTGTTATTTATTTCTCTTATTGTTTTATGTATTTCCTCAGCTATTGTTGTATCGTTTTGTATTTTAAATATTCTTGCTAGCTCGGAAATGGTACTGTGGACGCATTCTACTTGTCCATTTGATGTCGATCTGTAGACTGGTGTGTTTATCTTTTTTATGCCATATTTGATACACATCATATTTACTGCTGGTGTATTTAGACATTTTTCGTTATCAGTCATCAATCGTGTACAGTTTGGATAGTTATTTGTGAGAATTTCTTCAATTTTCTCAGCCATGCGCTCTCTTGAGTCGATTTCCCTCAAAGTAACATATTTTGAGAATTTATCAATGGCGACTAGAAATGTTTTGTTGTCGTTGAAATATATGTCCATATGTATGTATTTGCCTGGTTCTGTTGGAATGTCGGAATCTCCTAATGGTTCTCTTGTTGGATTCCTCTCATACTTACCATATAGGCAAGGTGTGCACTTTTTGTTAAATGCTTTGCATTGTTGTTTAATTTCTGGCCAATAGTAATTTTCGAGTATCTCCTGTATGTTGTTTCTGTAGCCTCTGTGTGCTCTATCGTGTATTTTTTTTTGACTATTTCAGCTTGTTTTTCTTCTCTCGAACATCAATAAGTTTTGTTGGTGTATATACAAAGTTTATACCATTGAAAGTGTTTGTTATAATAGGGCTTAGTGCATAGATTTTTTCTCTTGTGGTATATAATGCGGTCGTCTTATTTTGTTGTAGTATTTTTATCAATTCAAGTATAAGGTTTTGTTCACTCGTAAAATTTATCGTGTGTCTAACTCTATTTTGAAATATCGTACGAGTTCGTGTTTCATTTATTTTATTATTTGGTACAAGCTCGACTTGAATGCTGCATGCATTTAGTGGTTGTTTTACCTATTTGATGGTTTCTGAAAACGAACTTTCAGCTGAGTGTACCGTATCGATGGATGACGTGTTTATGTGTTGTCTTGACAAGGTGTCAGCTACCACATTTTGATGTCCTGGCTTATATACTAATTTTGCTCCAAAATCCTCTATTATGGCCTTCCATCGCTTTAGTTTTGAGTTTGGGTTTTTTTCTGATATCGAGTGAGTTAGTGACTGATGATCTGTGTAGATAGTGAGGTCAGTTGTTCCGTACATGTAATTCCTAAGTTTCAGTAATGCCCAAATTATTGCTAGTAATTCTTTCTCATTTGTGCTATAATTTTCTTCCGTTTTACTTAATGTTCTGCTAAGGAAAAATATTGGTTTTTTTGTTTGGCTAAGTACGGCTCCAATAGCTATGTTGGATGCATCAGTAGTTAGTTCAAATGGGTTATCATAATTCGGTTGGAAGAGTTCAACCTGTTCTTTTAAACATTTTTTTAATTTTCTAAATGCTTGTATAGCAGCTTCGTCTAAATTGATTATTGTTGTAGCACTTTCATTTTTTCCTATCTGTCCGTTGTCTCCTCGTAAGTGAACTGTAAGGGGCTTAGCTATGCTGGCGTATCCTTGTATAAATTTTCTATAATAACCTGTCATACCCAAAAATCCTCTCAAGTCTTTGAGTGTTTCTGGTAAAGGATATTTTTCAATTGTTTCTACTTTTTCTGGATTTGTCGAAATTCTGTTATGTTTGATAATGTGACCTAAGTATTCGACCTCTGTTTGAAAAAACTTTGATTTTTCGTTTGATACCCTAAGTGTTGCCTGATTTAAAGCATTGAATATGATATTGATATGTTTCATATGTTCTTCTGGTGTTGAAGAATATATTAGTACATCATCAATGTAGACGTATGCGAACTTGCCAATATACTCCCTCAGGATATCATCAACACATCTTTGAAATATTGAAGGAGCATTTTTTAGTCCGAACGGCATACGCACAAATTCGTACTTGCCACCATTTACACAGAATGCAGCTTTTTCTCTATCTTCTTCCTTAATTTTAACCTGATGGAATCCTGATTCTAAATCTAAAGTTGTAAAATAGTCATGTTTACGTCAGGAATAATATATCTGTCTGTTATCGTATTTGAATTTAATTTTTGAAAATCAACGACCATACGACGTTTTGGTCGACCTGTTTCGTCTACGCCTTTTTTTGGAACAGTCCAAATGGGTGAATTATATGGGCTATTACTTCGTTGGATTATACCATCTTGTAATAACTTTCTAATTTCATTTTTTACGAAGTCGTTATCCGCTATGGGGTATGGGTACTGCTTCGTCCAAATGGGTTCGTGGCTTCAATCGTTGTAGTGAAGGGTAATGGTCCTATGCCATTGTTATCCTTCATCAACTTATCTTCTTTATATAATTCATTACCTATGGTATAGTTTATATTACTAATTTCTTCAGTTCTATTTATTGTAAATGTCATGTTTCTACTATCTATTGTTGCGTTTAGCATATTTACTCCCTTCCATCCTAATATCAAATCAGTTTTTTCCATGTTATCTAACTCGAAGAAATCTATGTTCCTGCCGAGAAATTTTAGTGTTTGTTTGGTATTAACTAGTGACGTTCCATGCATTGAAATGACTTGCATAGGTTGTATTTTTTGTGGATAATTTAATTGTAATGACTTTTTAATGTAATTATGGGTTGCTCCGGTGTCCATTAATACATCATATGATATTTTGTTTTCATCGATCATGGTTATGTGGGGCAACCCGTTTTTTAGTTATAGATTCTTAAGAACTAGTTTATTTACAGTACCTGGTTCTACAATGATGCTGCTAGTATCATCTTCAGTGGTGATGTTGTTATTTCTCATTAGTTTGTTCTGTTGGAAATTTCCGCTGGGCTCACGTTGTCGTTTCCATGGTTGATTGTTGTATTGATGATTTGAGTTAAAGTATGTGGGTTGTCGCTGGATTGTGTTGCCGGAACTTACATCCATGGGCTCTGGTCGTGGTTGGAATTTGTTGAAATGTTGTTTTGTTGAGAACTGTTACCGTGGTTGTTGGAAAAACTGTTGTTGGGAAAATTGTTGCCGTGGTGGATACTTCTGAGTTGACTGGAACTGTTGTCTCTGTGCTTCGTGCGTCTTCTGCGGATGTTTAGATTCATATGACAGCTTCAAGTTCTGGTGTCTACTGTCATGCTCAATGGTGCGTGCAATAGTGTATGCATGCTCTAAATTTTTTGGAGCGTTTGCATATAACTTGGATTGTACAAACGTATTGTTAACTCCCGTTATACATACTCTGACGGAATCTTGTTTGGCTTGATCTGTCATTGCACTTACGGCTTCTTGTCCATATCCGGACATCGATATTTTTGAAATTATCAGGCTCAAGCTTTTATTTATTTCATCATGGAATTCTTCTAGGGTTTTTCTTCCTTGATAACACCTTTTCATTTCCTCCTGCAAAACGTACAGGGGACGTGTATCTGCATAGGTGTAGTCGAGTCTAATGGCATCAAAATTGAATATAGTGCCATGATTTGCCAAGACCTGCGCTGCTGCTCCTTGTATTTTTGTCTTGACTATTTGTAATGCTTGTGAATAGATACTTGTGCCCTTGAGAGGCTCTATGCTATCCATCATACGAGATGTATCCTCTCTCCATACTCGGTATTTTGTGATTTCACCATCAAATATAGGGAGTGATTTAAAAACTTCTAACTTGACTTCATTGGGGTTTGTAATTCTTGTTTCTATTGCTTCCAGTGATGCGGGTCGAGGTTGGTTTATAAGAGGGTTTACTCCTACCTGTTGTATTTGAAACTTAAAAACTAATATACATCTTGTATCAAAACGTTAGAGGTATGAATTCAAAACTTTCGTCAATTTATTGTAATAGCTTTGGCTTCAATAATCATATTATTATATTTACGGAGACCTGGCTCAGTAAAAAAGTTAATAACTCTGAGATTTTTTGCCCTAAATATCAAATTTTCAGAAAAGATAGAGAAAGTTGTGAAAGAATTGAATCTGATGAAAATAATAATCACTGTAATAATGTAATAAAAAAGTCTGGTGGCGGCGTATTGGTTGCTATACTAAACGAATTTTCGTCTGAAGAAATTATCTTAAACGATTTTTTACATATTGAGATTATATGTGTTTTAGCTAAAATTAATAACAGGTCCATATACATTATTTGCTCATACATTCCGCCTAACTCTCCGCTTTCTGTTTATGAGGATCATCTGAAAGCTGTTGATTTAATCCAAAATTATATAAAACCATCTGATTTATTAATGTTAATTGGAGATTTTAACATGCCGTCTATATCCTGGAAAGCTGATCCTGATACCAATTATTTAGTTCCATCTCATTATTCCGATTCTTCAGCTGCATTTATTCATGGTTTATTGGAAAATAGTCTTTTCCAAGTCAACTCCGTCACAAATGCATTTGGTAGACTTTTGGACCTTATTTTCGTTAATGAACCTAATGACTTTTCAATATTGCGGCATAGCCCTATTTCTAATCCGGAAGATATATACCATCCAACACTTGAAATATCTTGCTTTTGTTCCTATCCTCTTCATAAAAAGATGTTAACTCACAGCGATAAAATCTTTTGCTTTAATAAAACTAATTACCAAGATTTACAACTCCATCTATTCCAAATTGACTGGATAAATGTGTTATCTCGTTGCAATGATAACTTGGACTTGTGTTTGCATACATTTTATCATCACCTCTTTGAATGTTTCTCGGCATCTGTACCTAAAATGTTACCTCCTAAATCGAATGGTCCTCCTTGGAATACAAAACATCTATCTCAACTTAAAAATAAGAAAAACAAAATGTACAAAAATTATAGAAAATATGGAACATTGATAGATTATATGAAATACTCGTTATCAAGATCGGAATTTATTATTGCTAATCAATTGGCCTATAATAACTATTTAATTAAAGTAAGGAATAATCTAAAAAATAATCCAAAATCATTTTATAAATTTATTAATTCTAAAAGACGTACTGCGGACTTTCCTTCGGTTATGAAGTACGGTGATTTAGAATCTTCAGATGATAACTCTATAAGTAATATGTTTGCAGACTTTTTTGCATCAACTTATTCTTCGACAGTATTTAATAATCTGTATCCATACATAATATCGGAATCTTCAATTATTAATATACCATCCATCAATCAACATACAGTTCTGAATGCCCTGACAAAATTAAAATTGTCGTATGCTGCTGGTCCTGACGGTGTTCCTAGTTGCATTTTAAAGCGCTGCGCACATTTATTGTATATTCCTTTGACTTATATGTTTAACATATCCCTTAAATTGGGTTACTTTCCTCCCATTTGGAAAGAATCATTTATTATTCCCTTCTTTAAGTCTGGATCTAAAGCTGGTATTTCGAATTATAGAGGTATTGCTAAATTAAGTGCTATTCCAAAACTATTTGAAAAACTTATATATGACACGTTGTCACATCATGTGTCCTCTATCATATCTCCAACGCAACAGGGATTCTGCAAATCACGCTCTACAATAACAAATCTTTTGGAGCTTACAACTTTGGTAAATGATGGTTTTATTGAAACAAACAGATGTTATTTATAATGATTTTAGCAAGGCATTCGATAAAGTAAATCATGATCTATTGTTGTTTAAGCTTGACCGTATGGGCTTTGGTATATTGCTGATAAAATGGATTGGATCATATTTAAAAGACAGAACACAATGTATTAAGTTTCGTAACTCGTATTCCAACAACATAAAAGTATTATCTGGTGTACCTCAAGGTAGTCACTTGGGACCTCTTTTATTTACGCTATTTATAAATGATCTTCCTTCTGTAATTAAACACTCAACTACATTAATGTATGCAGACGATGTAAAGTTAATTTTTACCCTCAACAATCTTGATCAACAATCACTTTTACAGAATGATATTGATCGTTTAACTACTTGGTGTAATATGAATCTAATGGACCTAAATGTCAAAAAATGCAAATATATGATTTTTACAAGATCAATTCCAATTAATGATCGGTATATCATGAATAATGCTGTGCTTGATTTAGTGGATTCATTTAACGACCTTGGCGTACTTCTGGGTAAAAAATTAGACTTTAGAAGTCATATTTCGCTAACAATAAATAAAGCTACTGGTGTACTTGGATTCATTAAACGGTGGGCTAAAGAGTTTTCGGATCCGTATACGACAAAACAATTGTTTACTACCTTGGTCTGGGATCCGCAATATCATATACATTCGAATAAAATTGAATCAGTTCAAAAACAATTTTTGTTATTTTGTCTTCGTGGTTTGGGCTGGGATCCTAATATGAGGTTGCCATCTTATGAAAATCGTCTGGCTCTAATTAAGCTTCCTACATTGAAAAGTCGCAGACATATGCTAAATGTTACTTTCCTGTTAAAACTGTTAAATGGTAGTCTTAAATCTGAATTTCTTATCAACAAAATAAATATAAATATTCCTTTTCGATCGTCAAGAAATTATAACTTTCTAACTATCAAATATTATTGTACAAACTATGCTAATTTTAATCCACTACGTAGAATTTGTGATGAGTTTAATATGCTGTATCAGTTTATTGATTTTAATAAAAGTTTGGATATTGTGAGAAGAGATATTATATTACACTTAAATGCATTAAATCAACTGAATTAAATAAATGTTATATATCAATTTTGTTAAATGTTTAATTATATATATAAATTATAATATAAATGTACATATACTTTAAGTAGTCTGTAAGGATGATTCCATAGACTGAATAAATAAAAATAAATAAATAAAAAAATGTTTCAGTGCATTAACTTCCGTTGTATGTTGCTGTATCATTGTCTGCATCATGGCTTGTAATGCCGCCATTTGCTGTGTAAGCATTTCGATTTCTACGTTATTTGACATAGTCGTTTCTTCTGTATGCTCTAAGGGGCGTAATTTATCAAATATAGATCTTCTTTTTGACATCTATGCACGACCTTATTAAAAATAATCCTCTTCTATGGAGAATTATTTGTTTTTTCCTCTATGAAGATTTATATGTCCTTGCTGCGACAAGGATTCCGATGGTCCGTCTCGCTGAAACAACAAAGTATATGTTGCTCCTGGCAGGATCGCCAATTAAGTTCTACGTTTTCACGTTAAATACAAAATATAATTTTTTGGTCGGCTACGCGACTTTTATTTTTATTTATATTTTCTTAAAATAAGTTCTGTTCAGTCCTTATGCTAAATCTTAGCTAACTCTCTCAAATTCCAAAAAATATCTTTTTAAATACTAATTTGTTACAAATAATATTTCCTTTGTCTTAATGGATATTTTGGAACAAAGAGATAAAGAACATGTTTTGTACATATGCTTACAATATTTATGATATTTTATGATTTTTAACAATATTTGTATATTTATGATATTTTATGATCTTTACAATATTTGTATATTTATGTTATTTTATGATCTTTACAATATTTTTTATATTTATGATATTTTATGATCTTTACAATATTTGTATATTTATGGTATTTTATGATCTTTACAATATTTGTATATTTATGATATTTGTTTGACCCTTTTTATCTTATTCCTTTGCTCAGTAGTTTAGATACAATATTTAATTAGGGTTGTTTAAGTGTGTTTACATAAATTGTTGTTTATGATATGTCTAGTTACTAATTACCCTCTTATCATCTATGGAAATTTACTTGTTGTCTTAAAATATTAGGGAAACAACATGTATATGTTTATTAACATGTTTATGCATGAGCGTCGCTAACTTGCGTGTATGATATGTGCAGAACAACATCATACAAGTGTGTGTCCGTTTAACACAAATGAAAAAAGACCAGCTGTTTTTACATGCTTTAATTGCAAAAAACATGGAAAAGAGAGAACTGATCACTCTGCAAACGACATCAATTGTCCGTTACGTTCTCTCTATTTGGAAACTAGAACAAGAGTAGATAAAGGTAGGAGATTTCCCTAATTTAAGAAACAACAACTCAAATTGTAATAATAACATCAATAATAACACAATAAATAACGGCAAAGCCACATATGCTAACCAGCTGAGAACAAACAACGATTATTTAGCATCGATGAGCTTTTTGATATTTTCACTACAGTTATGGATGATTTGCATAGGTGCTTTCCTTTCTTGCCTTAAACTGCGAATAAACCCCTAATTAATCAGCAGGCAATAACATTTGAGTTCGGCACCCAGGAATATATATAAACCATTGTTATTTTAAATGAGTAATTAGGTTGAGTGTTTATTCTCTAAAATGACAAAGGTTATAATACATTAAACTTATAATATAAATTTCTTACGTGTTTTACGTGTTGTCCGGCAAGAAAAGGCGACGAAAAATTTACCAATACATTTAGAAATAAATATGTGTTTTAAACTGCATTAATACTGGGCGATAATTGACACAACCCTTCAACTAACACCAGTCGCATTGCCAACTTTAGGGTTCCCATTATCAACATCCCCACCCCCGTGAACTGACCAGGGAGGGGAGGCTTCACCATCTATCGGTTCCGCCTCTACATCCAACACCGCCAGCTTCGATACAGGTCTTCGATAAAGTCCAGAGCTCGTGCTTACCTGAGCTGAACGTACCACACCGTCTTTCCCTTTATACAACTCTACAACGCGTTTCCACTGGGATCTCGGCATGTCAGTATCACAAATGAATACTAAGCTGCCTACATTCATGGATTGTGATGGGAGACACCATTTAGTGCGACGCGACAGTTCCGGCAAGTATTCTCGTATCCACCGATTCCACATACAGTTTTTAAGATTCTGCACTACTCGCCATTGCTTTCGGAGGCACATTAGACGGGGCTCATAAGGTGCTGGCGTTTGGGTGGAGTTCGTACAGCCCAATAAGAAATGGTTGGGCGTCAATGGCTCAGGAGCGTCAGGTGTCACTGGCAAATGGGTCAGTGGTCTGGAATTAATCATATTTTCTGCTTCGACTAAAAAACTCTGAAGGGTTTCAACTCGCGGAGCTTGTTCCCTCAGCATCACATACAGCGCCTTCTTCACGGACTGCACCAACCGCTCCCATACTCCACCTTCGCTTGGATTTGCAGGTGGTTTAAATATCCATTCGATGCCTAATGCTGTAAGGGACGAAGTCATTAGTCTATTGTCAATAAAGTTACTCACACCCTGCAACTCCTTGGCAATCCCAACAAAGTTTGCTCTGTTGTCACTGCGGATCACGAGCGGCACCCCTCTCCTATTAATGAAGTTTCGAATGCACAGTAGGCAGGCATCACTTGTAAGATTCGTAGCTATCTCCAAATGAATAGCACGTACAGTTAGGCAGGTGAATAAGGCAATCCAGCGTTTTTCACGCTGGCGTCGGATAGTGACGGTAACAGGACCAAAATAATCTAGCCCTGTATAGGTGAATGCACGTACATATGGTGTTACACGATCTATCGGCAGGGCGGCCATCTGTGGTTGGCGTGGCTTCGTCCGACGTATGCGGCATATTTGGCAACGAGACTGAACACTACTTAGCAATCGGCGGAGAGACGGCACCCAGAAACGCAAACGAATTTCACTCATTGCCGTCGATAAATTTATGTGGCAAATTTATCCACTACCAAACGGGCTGCTTCGCTTCTATGGAGAGGCAAGGTGCATTCTCTATTCGACCAGATGCCCTAAGCAAGCCATCGCTTCCAATGAATGGGTTAAGTGTTTTTATGGCGCTGTTATTGCTAACACAACCGTGTTGCCGTAGGTCGCTAATTTCATCTCCAAAAGTTTGCTTTTGCACGTGTAAACAAAGATGAACTTCTCCCCAGGCTTCTTCTTCCACCGACAGCTCACTTTTTATGAGATCTATATTCTTGGTTGTCCGAAACAAATTTTGCACATATCGCCGCACCCAGGCTGTTGTTCGCTTCAATCTGTAATATTTTGAAAAGCGATTAATGTTTGGAATTTCTGAGCATACCTGAAGTGTCAAGAGGACGATATGTTTAGAGCGAAGTTCAGTATTGCTATCATCCACGCAGTTGCCCATTTGTAACTCTGTTGGCCATTCTGACTCGTTGAACCGCAAAAAATTTGGTCCGTTTTTCCATCGACCGTTCGCTTCATAATTTATGGGATATTTGGCTCTTGTTGCATCATCTGCGGGGTTTTTAATACCCGGGCACCATCTCCATTGATCCATTTTGCTACTGTCTAAAATTTCTGACACTCTGTTGGCCACATATTGTTTATACATCCGATGGTCCGATCGAATCCATCGTATGACGGTGTGAGAGTCGGTCCAATAATAAATTTTGTTAATATTTTTCAAATGATTTGTAATTATCAATTCTTTCAAACGAACACCCATCACAGCTGCTTGTGGTTCTAACTTGGGTATCGTATGATAACGAGTAGGTGCGCAAGCTGTTTTTCTCATTACAAAAACAATATAGACATCAACCGCACTTACCACTCGCCAATATGCTACAACCGCCATCGCTGTTACGTGCCCTCAAGGCACTGCAGTGGCGTGGCCAGCTAGCTCAATCTGGCTCTTTGGGTCTGGTTCCAACCCACCACTGCAGCCCAGGGACAAGCACAATAAAAAAGAACATTTCACAAAAAAAAACGAAACCAAAAAGAAAACAAAGGATGAACATTTTTAGAGGGGAGATACGATGGATCATCTCCCACAAGCCCTCCCAAACATGGTCACTGACTGCCGGCAAATTCACATTTGAAGTGACCCCGTATTCCACACACACACTCACCTACCACACTTACCTTACGTAGTCGACCTAACCCTTAAAAAAAAATTAGTGAACCATTGTTTAAATTAATATAAATATTCACATATCAAAAATTTTATTTACAATTAAACATAAATGGTATCAAATAAAAAGACATATAAAAAAAATACAATATAAATGATATACAGTAATCACAAACGCAGATACTTTTACTGCCTAAACCAAATGTGCCGAAATTAATAAAATTACTCTGACAAAACTGAATCGGTTGTCCAAATTTCCCAACCACAAAATAAAAACATACAAAGTCTATAAAGTTTTTAACGACTCCATTTTGAGTCACGCATACAGAAAAACACAAAAAAAAATGGCCTACCTAACGAGCTCTCTAGGTATCCTCACAAAACAAAAAAAAAATGCTAATATGCCACAAAAAAAACTAACATAACCCGAACTTTGTACACTTTTACCACCCGCGTAAACTCAAACGATATATTTAAAAATTACGGCACTAACAAAAAAAAATGAAATTTAAACTTAACACCATATTTATATAAACAGAAAAAAAAAAGGATACTAATAACTACCCTAACCTTAACATACTTTGATCCCCTTCGCATAAATTTAACACAACACAAATACGGCCAATACAGATGATACCTTGTTCCTTTGTCTCTTCACCGTGAATTTTCAGGTCAATCCCAATCTTTTCCGTTTCCCCTACGGCTTCGGACGATCTTCAAATCACTTCCCATGCGCACTCTGGACTTTCTAATATGTATGGATTTTATTAAAACCAACTTCACATACCATTTTTTTTACAGCTACTGGACACTCTCTTACCTGGATTTTTGACAACCCCTCCCTTGCACTCTTTAGGACGGATCCATAAACCGTTCACCATTCCAAAAGACAATCTTTGCTTCGGTTTGACCTGTACTTAAATTTTTAACGCAAAGCCTGTTGTATGTGTTATGTTTGTATAAATAGTTGCAGGTGAAATTTTTTTCTATCTTATACAAATTTTCCGTTTCTTGGACAACTGCAGATCAAGTGTGGTCGTTGTGGAAACGCAACGTTGGCTCTTAAAAGTGGCAAATACTTATACGCTTACTTCACAAAAGTTAACGTTTTCAACACTTAGACATACACTTTCACTCCGATGACAAAAAAAAACAAAAATAAAAGGACAATTTACGCTCGGGCCGAGTTCAAACAAAATGCTACACCGTTCTGCGCCAATCACTTTCACAATGGCTACTTTCTTGCCTACGACCCCCTAATTATACCCTCGATTTTTTTCAAATCAACAAACCACTACACTAACATTTTCCACATATTTTCCATAAAATATAACGGACATAAAGACATAAAACAAAACATCTACAGAGCAACGTAATTTTCTACCCACTTGCCGAGTTTCTATGAGTGGGACTGAGATAAAAATACACCCCTGAAATCCCATTCATAAAAACTCGCAACTGGGCACCACTCTTCTTTTGTCTATTGTGAATGACCATTTCCTACTCATATTTACGCTATTCTTTCTACAACCAACCACGCTGAAGACCAATTAATTTTACAATTTAACTAAAGCATAAAACCCATCGCAATCCAAGCACATCCTACATATCCAGCAAATAAAAACCAGCACCTCTGAGAAAATACTTCAAACCCACATCTACAATGCAACAGCAATTACCACAAATTAAACCCTACAGCAAGCAACAAAAACCAACCCAAAACAACACATCTGCAGAATCACACCCGAAATCCATAAAAACCCACTACTCAAATATATCTCATCAATAATCTGTATCATTCCACTAACTCTTATTTCCTCCTTTTTCTTTTTCAGGTCAACACCGACATCCCGCCGTCTACACCAGCATACAACATAACCCTCACAAAAAAACTGTCGCCACCACAATATGCATACAAAAAAAAACAATGCGTAAAAAGAATAATCGTAAAGTAAAAATTGACGTACAGCAACAGCTTGTGAAGGAGGAATTTATAGCGGAAGGACATTCCATGCAAGCCGCTGCTAGTTCCACTTATGGACAAAATGACATCTCCAGAATGACATCTCCAGAACTCCAAATACTTCTATGTCTGATGCTTCCACAGTTGATGCGAATAAAACGGGTAATTTAAATGGATCATATATATATTTGCAAAATTTAAATTCCGATAACTTAATGAAGTTTAGTCAGGAAGCTGCTTTCAAGCAATTGATAGACGAACAAATGGATGTTAAGCCGAATCTCAATTTAATACCGACCTGTAAAGAGCATGATCACGGTGGCTATAATTTTAATATACAAGTCAATTGTGCTGAAGCTGTTGGTCATCGAGCAGGTGTCATCTTTTCCAAGGCATCTCAAAGGTTGTACGTTAAGACAAATGAAAATGTTTACATCGATTGTTTTTATACACAAATGCATACAAAAAAAAAACATACGTCCTACACACATCCTCAGCAAATAAACCACCACAATTAACGCAAACCTACGTCCACAGCCACACAACAAACAAATTGGAACCAAAACAAAAACTCACCAGATTACAGATGGACCTTGCATATCAGTTTTGCACACCGGCCAGATTAGACGATATACTTCAACGCAGAAGCGGCTTGAATTTAGAGTTTGAACGTTTGGTATGTATCACCCATTTTTCCTTTTTACCTTTTTTTTTTTCCTTTTGATATGAGCCGGAATTACGACTCCTTTATAATTTCAATTTAACTTATTTAATAAAAAAAAACACAACAATTTGCAAAGCGTTTTTATTTATTTTTTTCTCTCTGTCCTCGGATATGAAACTGTTCATACCGGACACCATCCCCATAGGGGACTATTCCTGACCACGACCCGATTTTCACCGAATTCATTAGTGTCCATCTTATGGCCAATAGATGCTTATATATCCAAAGTTTACCACCATATGTTCATATTCGAGGCCTGTAGTTCGATTAAAAGATTTACATCGTCACACAGACGGACGGACAGACATCGCTACCTTGCCTCCGAAAGCGGTTCCAGGTCGATAGGTATAACAAACGGGTTTTCTCACCCTTTTTGCCCTTCAGGACCCTACCTATACTTCCATTCGCAACAAAACTCCGTGGCTGCCAAGGAATCGCTGGCAGGAACGGTGTGCGGAATCACTTTGTCCCTATCTCCGAACACCACGTGCGGACTTCTCATACCGACCTGGGTACTCTGGGCTAACCTTTGTACTTGCACTGGGAGCTGCCTATTTTTTTACATGCACTTTATCCCATTAAGCTTTTGCCCCTGGTATTTACATCTTTCCGGGCCTCGTTTTGCCTAAATTTATATTTCAATCCAATGATTTTTCTGCACACGCCGACTTCTGCGTTTTTCTTCGGAAAAGAAAAAACATAGTGGCCAACCCGAAAATACTTTATTTCATGTAATTGGTCCCTGACCAATTGTAGCACCGTATGTGCAAACTGATATCTTCGCAATTGCTCGTCAATACGTTCTTAAATCTAGAATCTAGAACCACATGTCACCAAAAAAGACTGGTAAAGCCTCTATCACTCCTTCAATTCGGAATCACCGTTGCTAAACCTCGGATTGATTCGCCTCTGAAGTCTCTTAAATATAAGAGGTTCAGAAACCACCTATAAATTCCGCCAAACACAACACAACTCCCGATACCTCGATCTAGTTAAATAAATTTTTTTTTTTTTAGAATTTTACCGGAGCACAACTTAATATTTTTGCATTTTAGTTGATAGCAATTCTACCATTTTTATTATTCCCACAATTTGCGAACTTAAGGATAATTTATAGGACAGTACAGAACAAGTAAACCTAACAAATATTTACTCATTCTATATTGCACTTAAGTATTTGGTATGTATATTCGCCTAACCTGATTCCACTCTTTTTTTTTTTTTACTTTCAGATCCTGCAAACATCCGCTGGCCCACCATGCTTTAGGGTCCGAACCCGCACCATTTCACTGTCCCGTGAGTTATCTTTTCTTTTTTTTTCAAAAATTTATAACCCTATCTGTACTAACACTGTCAGGGACAGACTCTTAACCCTCTGACCGAAACATGACCACCTTCTCCCACCTTCGTTTACAAATGATCATTATTTATTTATTCTCTACCGCCGCGAATTATTTCCTTGCGTTCAATTAACCGTGTTCACTCTCGTCCGTTATAATTCAAAAGGTTTTTTTTTTTATGTGTAAACGATCAGGGGGGTAAAAATCACAAACTTCCCTTACGGAAGCGGAACTATTTACGGAAATGGAAGCTACAATTATTTAGCTGATTCATCAACCAACAGAAAGCGCCATGAATGTATAGCATACAACTGCAACCATCAAGTATGACAAACATAGCAGTTGCTTGCTATACACATGTAGATAGCGCTTACTGCTTGAATAGATGTTTTTATTCACAAACCACAATGATTTCCAGAATTGCGCCAAAATATTTCGGTATTTTGTTTAGTTTTATTTGAGTTCTAAAGAAAACCGCGTCTTTACTCTATTTGGAAATGTTTTTTCTGTTTTTTTCTTTTTTCAATATAGTAATATTGACACAATTATATGTTGACAACTTTCATTAATAAACATTTTTAGTAGTTATTACTATTTTTCATAATAAAACAAAATTTTTTTAAATAATACAATAATACAATAAATCTATAATATTAATAGCCTAGGCAAAAGTAAGTGTTTGGAGATAAAATGAGGGCACACTTTATTGGAAGTGTTTGGAGACAAAATGAAGTGTAAGGAGATTAAATCAGGGAGCGAATAGCGTTATAAAAACGTTTTTTTCTAAAACGGGCCTAATTTCGGTATTCCATATAGAATGTTGCTATTTTATTAAACATTTATTTTTATAAAAATTTATAATTAATTTTCTCAATCATTTAAAGTTATTCGTAATACTACAACTTATTATATATATATTTAACAATTATCACTGCATTTAATATTATTTTTAATAAATAAATAAAATAATAAACACATGTAACCGGTAGTAGAGTTTAAAAAGGTTTTTAGTAAAATCACGTGATTTTAAACCAATTTCACACTTTACAAATATCTGGGGTCGAATCGTCGCATTCATTATCGAAATTTTTCAATCGAAATTATTTTTTTATTTTCCCAAATAATATACAAAGCGTAATTTAACTCTGTCACAGATAGCAAGTTATTATCCATAGTTAATAGTAAAAGTGGAACGAGGTCTGACGATTGTCCGTCTTCTTTAAATAATAAACCAAAATATGCAATTTCGACTGATTTTATTCGATATTGAATGCGACGATTTGCCCCTTGCATATTTTTTTTTTCAATACAGACGATGGAAACATCAATTCTGTTTGTTTATTGAATATATTAGTACATACTAAAGAACTATATGTGGAAGAAAATAAATTTTATATTCAGCTATAAAATTTGCAAAAATTTATAAAAATTTCTATATTTTTATATTAGTTTATAAAATACTTAAAATTTTCATTATCATTATTATTTATAAAATTTTTAAAATTGAATATATTAGTACATATTAAACAAATATATGCGGAAGAAAATAAATTTTATATTCAGCTATAAAATTTTCAAAAATTTATAAAAATTTATACATTTTTATATTAGTTTATAAAATTCTTAAAATTTCAATTATCAGTATTCATTATTGTTCTCCATTTTTGTCTTTTATTTTCTTTAGTCCGATATACAAAACAACATTACAGCACTGCTCTCAATTAAATAATAGTAAACATTGATACAGCCGTGGAACATTCAAGTTGGAAACATAAAATATCAAAATAATTTGATACTTGACGAACCAAAATTGAAACATAAATTTGGACATGAAACATTACTACACACGATGGATCATTAAGGGAAACATGCCGGTCATTTGTATGGGGACTAGGTCTGAACATGGACCGATTCTCACCAATTTCAATAGCGTTCAGCACAACGTTAATAAAAAATGCTTTAATTTTTAGATGTTTACACATCTTCCTTGTGATCGGACTCACATGATTTTTTTTCCTCATTTGGATCTAGTCGCCAGTGACAGTCAGGTCTTTGCAATGAGACAAACATCCCCAATTTTGTTGTGTTTGTCGTCTAATTCATTTCTATTCCGTTCAACTCGCCGTAATTACGGGCTCAGAAGCATGTAATTGTACCAGGTGACTAACGACTTCCAGTTCTTAATGGCACAGTTCCCCAGAATGCTAACAGAGTCGCACCAATGGTACAATAACGGTTACACATGTAACCAGCTTAGAAACGTTGGCTTACGTTGACCGAATATGACGAATTCATCATTGCGAATTCATCATTGATTATTGACTGCACTGCTGTCATACGTCCGAAATATGGCAAAAAAAAACCTTTGATTCAGTTACGGGAAGATCTATTTTCGGAGCAATTATCATTGAACAATTTCACTAGAGGTTTTCATATCACAGGCTATTTGTATAGGTCGAAAAACTAACATAGACTTAACTTATATTGCACGCTTAAACCTATATTGCACCAGACGAGGTTTTATCACAGTTTACTTATAAATATTGCACATATGCTTTCAGACTTTAATGTCTTTCGAATGGAAAACTCCTATATTTTTTCCCTGTAGGGATTCCAATTCGTACATATTGTTTCCGATTGGTTTCACTATTCTGCATTTTAAATATTTTCTACAGAATTTAGAATTTATATTGTTTTTAAAATCGGATTGTGCAAAATTTCGTCGGTACACTTCCTGTCCTGGCATAAATTTAGTTGTTCTGGCCCTTTCATTGTACCTCTTTGCGCTTTTATCGAACGCTACGTGCATATTATTCTTAATTTTTTCGTAAATAAGTTTCTGCCGATCTTCTCTGTCCAAGGAAATAATTTCGTGGTCAGTCATTGACTTTAGCTTTCTTGCAAGCTTATAGTCGGCCCCATTCGAATCGTTCCCGTCGCCGTATGTATTGAAGTCCTCAATGCACACTCTATTTCTGGTAGATATAGATCCCAATCTCTATGATCATTCTCCAAATATGAACTTACCGCTGCCAAAATCGATTGGTTTACCCTCTCTGACGCATTTGATTGCGGAGAGTAAAAAGCTGTCTTCAAATGGTTGATCTTGTAACTCTCTAACATTTCTCTGAACGCCGCAGATACAAACTGCTGACCGTTATCACTATGTATTGTTTCTGGGACACCGAACTTATTAAAAACCTCCTGGACTAAAAATTTCACTACATTTCTTGCCGTTGCCTCTTTCATGGCTTTTATAAAGGTGAACTTCGAGAAATGGTCTACCACTATGGAAATATATGCGTTTCCCTGTTTTGACCTTGGATATTTACCGAGAAAATCGATATAAAGTTTCTGGAATGGCCTTTGAGTCTGCACCTCCTCCCCTATTGTCGGTCTTAAGTTCCTATTTGATGGTTTCGACTCTTTGCATACTTGGCAGTTTAACACATAATTCCTAACCTGTGTTGTCATTTTCGGCCTGTAATACAACTGTTTCAGCCTACTGAAAGTTTTATATAGGCCCCCATGTGCTGAAGTTGTCGCATCGTGTGCCTTTTCAATCAGAATGTGTGTGATCTCCTGAGGGATCCACAATTTCCAAACACATCCATCTAAACTATCCGCTCTATCAAAATTCGTTTTCTTAAAGATTTTCCGTTTTCCGCCTTTAAATCGGGGAGTTTGTGTCGATTTTCTTGAATATTTTGTGCTAGGCTCACATATTCCTCACTTTCAAACTCATTGGTTTCAACGTCAAAATAATCTTCGGTGATTTCATCGACCTGAACTGACATTCACGATAGCATGTCGGCAACCACATTTTCCGATCCCTTTCGGTGTTCGATATCAAAATCGAAAGCCTGAAGTTGCAATGACCACCTAGCCAAACGTCCACTAAGGTCTTTTAATGACATTAACCATTTAAGGCTAGCGTGGTCAGTTATAAGAGTAAACTTCATCATTTCAACGTAGGGTCTAAACCTCTTTACCGCTAAAATGGCCGCTAAACATTCCTTTTCGGTCACGGAGTAGTTCTTTCGGCAGGTGTTCAGTTTCTGCGAATAAAACGCTATCGGATTTTCATCCCCATTGTCGTTTTTCTGGAAAAGAACTGCTCCGATCCCGAACTCAGACGCGTCACATTGAATGAAAAATTGCCTAGAAAAATCGGGATGGCGTAGTACCGGGACAGTTGTCAGAGCATACTTTAGGGTCTCAAAAGCTTCCGCCGCTTCAGGGGTCAAGCTAAACTTTTTTCCTTTTTTTAAGGTGTCGGTGAGCGCTGCTGATATGGAGGCGAAATCTTTTATGAACCGCCTATACCACCCAGCCGTTCCTAAAAAGCTCCCAACCTCCCTCGGTGACTTAGGCGTTTTTATTCTCTGTATCGCGGCCACCTTGTCGGGATCGGTTTTTAATATCCCGCCTCCAATAACGAACCCTAAATATCTCAGTTCTTTGAAACAAAACATAGATTTTTTTAGACCTATTGTAAGGTTTGCCCTTTTCAAGCATTGAGCTACCTCGTTGAGCAGTCGCAAGTGTGTCGTAAATTCGTCTGATATTATGAGAAGGTCGTCAAGGTAAATAAACACATTCGATTTGAGTTTGGCCGGTATCACCTTATCCATCAACCTACACAATCGCTGAGCCGCATTGCATAGACCAAACGGCATCACTCGAAACTGGTACAGCGGTCGACCTGGAACCGTGAAAGCTGTGTAAGCCTTCGATTCTTCTTCTAGTTCTATTTGCCAGAAGGCATATTTCAGGTCGACGCTGCTGATATAGTGTGTTTGGTCTATGCGGCTCAGTATCCCATCTATATTCTGAAGCGGATAGGCATCTTTTATTGTAACGTCGTTGAGTTTTCGAGCGTCTAAGCAGAAACGGTTTTTTGCGGTTTCCTCACCACTGTGGTTCGGTTACTCCACGGGCTCTCACTCTCCTCAATGACGTTTAATGCCAGCATATTGTCTATTTACACGTAGACTATGTCTTGCACTGCTGGGGATATAGGATAATGTTTTTGCTTCACCGGGTTTGTACCATCAACCAATTTGATCTCGCGCTTTTCAAGCCCAGTGCACCCCAACCCTTTCTTTTCAAACGACGGAAAGTTTGCTATTGCCCTCTCTAATTGTGGTTGCTGTTGTTCAGTTAAGTCATGCATTTTAGTCTTATGAGTACTGTCGTTATGCAGGTCCCTGACTAGTTCTTCATGAATTTCGTTCACCGATATAATTTCCGGAGCGATTTCAAATTTTCCCCAAAAATCGACCCCTAAGTAAATGTCTTGTTCTAAGTCCGGACATAGGTAAAAAGTTATGTTTTTCGTTTCGCCTTTGTATTGTATGTCTAAATTTACTTTCCCTAACACCCGCTGAGCTTGTCCGGTCGCCGTATACACGTTAGAAACTAAAGACGTCAATTCGATATCTATCGTCTCCACCATTTCCCTACAATTTCTCCCGAGAACACTGACCGAAGCTCCTAAATCCAACAACCCTTTGTACCATTGGCCTCCAATTTAGATTTCAGGGTATGGTCGTGGATCGGATTTGGTTCGGAAACGATTGATGGATTCACATATCAGTCTTCTGTTTTGTTTCCTTTTTGCGTAATCGGCTCTTAACTTCAGACAATATTTATACTTCTTCGCATTTGACTCTACTGACACGACATTCTCATCTTGTTGCTCAAATTCTACCTCCTCATCTTCACACTCCTTTTCTGTAAAAATTCCTTCGCTAACCACCTTATAGTTTCGTTCCCTACCTTCTTTCGGCAAATAGTGCCGTATTTTTTAAAAATTCTTCTTGCCGGTAATTGTGGTTGTCGGTCGGGGACCTATTTTTATTGGTTCGGGGCGTTTCTCGAGAAACGTGATTCCCCCGTCGGAATCACGCTCCTTTTCGAGTTTTCCCTCGACTTGCATTTCGGGCACTTTGGCGAAATTACATCGGGATTACCGCATCGGTAACAGAACAAATTTCTTTGGTCGGCGGGACAGTCCAGAAATATATGCCCTGGTTCCTGACAGTTCCAACACTTCACCGTCGGGTTTATTTCAGCAACTTCGTCGCGACCGATTTCCTCTCTCTCTTCGAATTCAATTTCCCTGATGTAACGATTACTTGGGGGCGGATCACTTCTACTCTCTCTGCGAGGGAAATTTCTCTCCGCCTCTAAGCACTCAACCTGAAGCTCTTCCAGAGACGACACCGCTATCGGGTAAACTACTCGCCCTATGCTCTCCCGAAGATTCGTCTTAACCAACTTAATCAATTCAAATTCTGAAAGAGGTGTTCGCAGTTTCGATCGCAGCAAATTCACCCGGTGGAAATAGCTATTTAAGCTTTCCCCTACCGCCTGCTTTCTTTCCACCAACTCATGCATCAGGTCCAGGTTGGTTCGGTGGGTCCGGAATCGACTCAGCATCGCGTGTCGCAAATCCTCCTATTGAGTCACCCGTGTCGTCTCCACGTGCAGCCAATACCAGTCCAAAGCTGGTCCCTTAACCAACAGATGGAAATCATCTAAGATCTCCTTCCACGGGATTTGGTATTGCCGCTGGCAGTACTCGAGACGAAACACGAACGACTCTATGCAGAGATGTGCTTCGTTCCCGTCGAACCGTAACCCGAACCTGTCTACCCTAGTCTTCCCGCCGTAGAATGCCGGTTGCGCGATCGGTTGTGGCGCTATCACCAGATGAGGGTACCCCCCATTTGCGGAAATGGTGGTGCTGATCGGGGGTCAAAATTTTGAACTGGAGGAGGGAAATTATGTGGGTGCTGTGCCGAGCATTGCCCGCTAGACGCCGCGTTGGCCCTGGGGACATTATTGGGGGCTCCTACATTTTCCCTATTTGAGTCCCTTACCGTTAACGTCCTTATCGCGTCGCTAAGCATCGCCATATTTTGGTGTACCTTGTTCAATTCTCTACTCACGTTTTCGGTCACAATATCTCTGATTGATTGGTCTAAAGACCTTCTTATTTCCTATACACTGTCCTCAACCATTTCCTTAACCGCTTGCGACTCTTCGTCCCTGCCCTCTACCATTGGTGTTTCACTTCTAGTTTTTGGTCTCGCGCCTTATTAATGGTTTTGGACAGGTCTATCATGTCCGAATCTTTTGTAGGAGGCATTCTTCTTTCCCTGTTGTCTTTTGCATACTTTTCTTTGACTTGGGGTGAAGATCTGTTTAGGTCAAAAGAGGTGTCCCTTAGCCTTTGACGCTGACGCTTCAATTTGGATTTATCCAGATCTGACATACAAACTTAAAACCCCAAAAAAAATTTCTTTTCGCAATTACCACGAATGTGTGCTGTAAACTAAATATGCGAAAAGGAAACTCAACGGGCAAAAAATCTAACAACCCTAAACTTCTGACGAAAATTAACACAAGCAAACCAAAAAAAAAAAATTTTTACCTATGGTGCACAAACTTCTCCAACAGCTATTGAAAGAAAAACTCATGTATGTACTAAAAATAAAAAAAGAATCCGCAGAGTTTACAACTATCTATAATAAAATATGACAAAAAAAATAAAACAAAATCTATATATATAAAAAAAAATATGAAAAGTAAAAAGTATATATAAGAAAAAACGTGAAAACAATTTAAAGTTTAAAACCAATATAAAAAATATGTAAAGTACAAAAAAAATATAATAATAAAAAAAAACATGCTCAGTATAAAAATAAAAAAAATGTAAATAATAAAAAAAAAATATGTAAAGCTTAAAACCTATATCAAAAAGAAACTATAAACAGATAAAAAGTAAAAAAAAATTAAATAAAAACAATGGGAAAACAACTAAAAAAAAATTATGTGACTTAACCTAAACAAAAATATAAAATAGAGCACTTGGTGTATAATTTGATGAAATGGTCCGAAAAATATAATTGATTACTAATTACAAAAACAACAAAAAAAATTTAAATCTCCGCGTATAATAAAACAACACTAAAAACCGTATAAATTAATAAAATATAAAAATATTGAACACAAAAAAAAACGAAATACTAGGTGTATAAATTAAAATTTAAAAAAAATTATTTCACGGGACTTCACACAAATTTTCAATTTAAATATTGTCACAAAAAAAAACAATTTCTAAGCCTTTAAAAAATCTCGAAACAGAAAAAAAATATAAATTAATAAGCTGAAACCGTTTTCTTCTCCTTTTCTATGATCTCAGCTCTTACTAGAAAATATTATAATGAATCACACCAAGAATATATTCAATACTGCAAAAATCGGGTTAGGTCAACATATGACGTAAGAGTAAATGGGTGTGTGTGTGGTCTCAGATTATTTTCCGTGTGCCTGATCTACAGGCCTCTAATTCATGTTCAACTAAACAAAGACAAAACTACAATTTACAATGATAATCTTTCTCCCGATCTGTGCCTTCCCATATCATTATCTCTCTGCTCTTGTGCGGGGATAAGATTGTGAGAAGCCAGAGTTATTCCCGGATATCCCTGACCTCCTGAGACTATTTTTCAGTGCGGCTATCCTGGAACTCCTCCGTCTACAGATCTCTATTTACAAACAAGAACTAAAAACACGCTGAAACTACACATTTAACATTAAATTTGACAAACACCCTACCAACGAAACGTTTAACAAAAGACAAACATTTCACGCTACCGGGTAGATTGACTCAGGACTGGTTGACCGGGTACTTTTGTTTCGAGTTTCCTCCGTTTTGAAACTATACACAAATCTCTACTTTAGTCTTAATTTGGGCCTTAAAGGTTTATAGGATCCAAAACTTTGGAAAACTCGAAACAAAAGCATCCGTCATTTAGCTATTTCTGAATAAAATGGGCTATTGCTAGTATATTTAGTTGGATTATATACTTTTAAATTTAATGGATATCTTTTGATGTCCTTCATTTAGATTGGGCGCCATATTGTTACGTGCCCTCAAGGCACTGCAGTGGCGTGGCCAGCTAGCTAGCTCTTTGGGTCTGGTTCCAACCCACCACTGCAGCCCAGGGACAAGTACAATAAAAAAAAAAATTTCACAAAAAAAAACGAAACCAAAAAGAAAACAAACGTTGAACATTTTTAGAGGGGAGATACGATGGATCATCTCCCACACCCCCTCCCAACCATGGTCACCGACTGCCGGCAAATTCACATTTGAAGTGACCCCGTATTCCACACACACACTCACCTACCACACTTATCTTACGTAGTCGACCTAACCCTTAAAAAAAATTAGTGAACCATTATTTAAATTAATATAAATATTCACATATCAAAAATTTTATATACAATTAAACATAAATGGTATCAAATAAAAAGACATATAAAAAAAACACAATATAAATGATATACAATATTCACAAACGCAGATACTTTTACTGCCTAAACCAAATGTGCCGAAATTAATAAAATTACTCTGACAAAACTGAATCGGTTGTCCATATTTCCCAACCACAAAATAAAAACATACAAAGTCTATAAAGTTTTTAACGACTCCATTTTGAGTCACGCATACAGAAAAACGCAAAAAAAAATGGCCTACCTAACGAGCTCTCTAGGTATCCTCACAAAATAAAAAAAAATTGCTAATATGCCACAAAAAAGAACTAACATAACCCGAACTTTGTACACTTTTACCACCCGCGTAAACTCAAACAATATATTTAAAAATTACGGCACTAATAAAAAAAAATTATATTTAAACTTAACACTATATTTATATAAACAGAAAAAAAAAATGGATACTAATAACTACCCTAACCTTAACATACTTTGCTTTCCTTAGCACTAACTTAAACACTACACAAATATTTATTTCTCCGTTTTTTTTTTCAAATTTTAACTCTCTTTAGTTTGCAATTTTTTTTCAATTCTATAACCTTTTTTTTTAAATCTACCAAAATTTAACAAGATATGGTATGTATTCTTTACCACCCTTTTCGGAAACTAATGGCGCTTTCACGGTGGATTTCTATCCCACTTGCGCGAACATATATCTTTTCCTTTTCACACTCAAAATTTCTCTTTGTTGGACTTTGATCCCCTTCGCATAAATTTAACACAACACAAATACGGCCAATACAGATGTTACCTTGTTCCTTTGTCTCTTCACCGTGATTTTTCAGGTCAATCCCAATCTTTTCCGTTTCCCCTACGGCTTCGGACGATCTTCAAATCACTTCCCATGCGCATTCTGGACTTCCTAATATGTATGGATTTTATTAAAACCACCTTCACATACCATTTTTTTTTTACAGCTACTGGACACTCTCTTACCTGGATTTTTGACAACCCCTCCCCCCCCTTTGTATAAATAGTTGCAGGTGAAATTTTTTTCTATCTTATACAAATTTTCCGTTTCTTGGACAACTGCAGATCAAGTGTGGTCGTTGTGGAAACGCAACGTTGGCTCTTAAAAGTGTCAAATACTTATACACTTACTTCACAAAAGTTAACGTTTTCAACACTTAGACATACACTTTCACTCCGATGACAAAAAAAAAACAAAAATAAAAGGACAATTTACGCTCGGGCCGAGTTCAAACGAAATGCTACACCGTTCTGCGCCAATCACTTTCACAATGGCTACTTTCTTGCCTACGACCCACATTGGGTTGAAATCGCAAAAAATGGAGATTAATTGAATAATGAAAATGAAGTTTTTTAAAAAATACTTATTACTCGATTAAAGAGTACTAAATTCTACATCACTACCGAAAATTTCAATGTCATATGTTTTTTACTTTTCTTGCTACGTAGCCTTAAAGTTAAGAAATTTTTAAGTTTTTTTCTAATAGTTGTGAAAATTTAAATTTGTCATACTTTAAAGCTAAATATTTTTATTTTTAACAGTCAAAAGTGATACTTTTATTATGGAATCTTCAACGTCAAGTATTTTAACGTAATTAAAAAAAAAATTTAACAAAAAATATGTAGAAATATTTTTAACTTTTTTTTTTTTAAATATGCTTAAATTTGGGCTATTTTTAAAATATATGTGGAGTTTTAAATGGGAATAGGGTAAAATTGGGTAAAAGTGTAAATTTTGTATTAAACTGTAGTATGTAAGCTTTCATATTTATAAAAAAAATGTTGCGCGTTTTTGCGCCAATTAAATATATTTAATAAATTAAAAAAATAGCCACTCATAAAAAAGCGGTTCTTGTTGTCTTTAATTTGTTATGTTCTCGTTTTCGTTGTTATGATTGTTATTTTTGTTATTGTTATACTACAATTTTTTTGTTTGTTGGTAGCAGTGTTGCCATAAGATAAATATGAAATAGTGCTAGGGCATTTAAAAAAAGTTGCTAAACAGCTCTTAAGAATTAATTAAAGGCCCTGCAGAAAAAAAAATAGTAAAATTACTAAATACGCAAAAAATAAAATTATTAAATTTAGAAACAATAAAAAAAAGTTTTAAAAAGAGCTAAGCAAAAAAATAGCAAATTTTAAAAATGTTGGTTGCTAGATTGTGCTAGATCTAGCACCCAAGGTGTAAAAATGGCAAGCCTGGTTACTAGTTATTCGTTATTTTTGTGTTTGTGAAAACGTCAAATGTACTGAAAGTGCTGTAAAGTTTGTTATTGAGTAATTGGTACAAACAAATACTTTAAGCTTCTGATTTATAATATGCTACTGTCTAAACTTTTTAGGAACAAGCTCCAAAACAGTATTTTTCTCTCGTCAGAGTCTTTACGATATTTTTCGGAATGCAGACTCTTTGCTATTTAAAGAAAAAATTAATATTTTGAAAGAAGAAATAATAAAACGTACAAACCCTGTTGATATGAAAGATTTTCAAACTAAATTTAATAGTTACGTTTTTGATTTTAAGAGTCGATGATCTAAATCAAATAGACATGATGGCCGTTTTTGTAGAGATAATAAAAACTGGTTAGATTCTTCCATCTCATTTGTAGTGCACACAAATAAAAGAGGCCGCAAAGAAATGGAGTTTGATGAATGTTCATCAAAAACAAAAACAAAGAAATGCAAGGATATAAGAGATAAGTCATCGCTGTCTGTGTTGAGCTATGCCACTCAAATGAGTTTACGAGCTTCTGGCCATATAGAAGCATCAAAAATATTGAAAGATGTTACTTCTTCCCCATCTAGAGCTGCAAAATATAAGGCAAGTTTGACATCACAAGAACGTGCAAAACAACTAAGTGCAGAATCTGCGCTTATAGTGCTGGCAGAAGCAAAGCTTACTCATAGCCAGTATAATGTGATTAGAAAAGCTGCTCCGGAGAAGTTTCCTTCTTACACAATCGTCCAACAAACGAAAAAAGATTGTTACCCAATGGAAGACGCAATACGAGTAACCGAAACAACAGCTCAAATAAGTCTGCAAGCTCTTCTTAATCACACTGTTGAGCGTTTAGTTTTACTGCAAAAAGATGTTATTGCCACCTTATCTGATTACGAATTGTCAAAAATTATCTTATACACAAAGTGGGGATTTGATGGAAGCTCCGGACACAGCTCATACAAACTTTTTCGATAAAAGGCTATAAATATAATTTTAATTTCTCGAATAATATAGGAAAACAGTATAAAAACCAAGAATAACATCAACAAAATGATTTAATGACTAGACAAGTGTGGGACAAAATGGGTTAAAGTTCCAAAATTGTCATTTTCACTTGGTGGTGTAAGGTACAACACTCATAGCAAATTTCATCAAAATCGGATGTCGTAAGGCTCTCCAGTTGCTTGATTTGAGAAATATTAATGCAAATTCTTTAATATAATATTAGTTAAATTAAATAAATAAAAAAAGTTCTCTTCAAAAGTATACAATATTTTTGTTTTTTTTTATAACTTATGTATAACTAATCCAAAAAAAATACTACCTAATCAATTAGACCCTTCGTTGAATTGATCTCCATTTTGGGGAAATCGAACCCACTGTGCGACCCCCTAATTATACCCTCGGTTTTTTTCCAAATCAACATACCACTACACTAACATTTTCCACATATTTTCCATAAAATATGACGGACATAAAGACATAAAACAAAGCATCTACAGAGCAACGTAATTTTCTACCCACTTGCCGAGTTTCTTTGAATGGGACTGAGATAAAAATACACCCCTGAAATCCCATTCATAAAAACTCACAACTGGGCTCCACTCTTCTTTTGTCTATTGTGAATGACCATTTCCTACTCATATTTACGCTATTCTTTCTACAACCAACCACGCTGAAGACCAATTAATTTTACAATTTAACGAAAACATAAAACCCATCGCAATCCAAGCACATCCTACATATCCAGCAAATAAAAACCAGCACCTCTGAGAAAATACTTCAAACCCACATCTGCAACGCAACAGCAATTACCACAAATTAAACCCTACAGCAAGCAACAAAAACCAACCCAAAAGAACACATCTGCAGAATCACACCCGAAATCCATAAAAACCCACTACTCAAATATATATCATCAATAATCTGTATCACTCCACTAACTCTTATTTCCTCCTTTTTCTTTTTCAGGTCAACACCGACAACCCGCCGTCTAAACCAGCATACAACATAACCCTCACAAAAAAACTGTCGCCACCACAATATGCATACAAAAAAAACAATGCGTAAAAAGAATAATCGTAAAGTAAAAATTGACGTACAGCAACAGCTTGTAAAGGAGGAATTTATAGCGGACGAACATTCCATGCAAGCCGCTGCTAGTTCCACTTATGGACAAAATGACATCTCCAGAACTGATTATGACACTAGTTCCACTTATGGACGAAATGATTTATCCACAACTGATTGTGAAATCAATGAAAGCCAGGATACTTTGCCAAATACTTCTATGTCTGATGCTTCCACAGTTAATGCGAATGAAACGGGTAATTTAAATGGATCATATATATATTTGCAAAATTTAAATTCCGATAACTTAATGAAGTTTAGTCAGGAAGCTGCTTACAAGCAATTGATAGACGAACAAATGGATGTTAAGCCGAATCTCAATTTAATACCGACCTGTGAAGAGCATGATCACGGTGGCTATAATTTTAATATACAAGTCAATTGTGAAGCTGTTGGTCAAAGGTTGTACGTTAAGACAAATGAAAATGTTTACATCGATTGTTTTTATACACAAATGCATACAATAAAAAAACATACGTCCTACACACATCCTCAGCAAATAAACCACCACAATTAACGCAAACCTACGTCCACAGCCACACAACAAACAAATTGGAACCAAAACAAAAACTCACCAGATTACAGATGGACCTTGCATATCAGTTTTGCACACCGGCCAGATTAGACGATATACTTCAACGCACAAGTGGCTTGAATTTAGAGTTTGAACGTTTGGTACGTATCATCCATTTTTCCTTTTACCTTTTTTTTCCTTTTGATATAAGCCGGAATTATGACTCCTTTATAATTTCAATTTAACTTATTTAATAAAAAAAAAACAACAATTTACAAAGCGTTGTTATTTATTTTTTTCTCTCTGTCCTCGGATATGAAACTGTTCATACCGGACACCATCACCATAGGGGGACTATTCCTGACCACGACCCGATTTTCACCGAATTCATTAGTGTCCATCTTATGGCCGATAGACGCTTATATACCCAAATTTTACCACCATATGTTCATATTCGAGGCCTGTAGTTCGATTAAAAGATTTACATCGTCACACAGACGGACGGACAGACATCGCTACCGTGCCTCCGAAAGCGGTTCCAGGTCGATAGGTATAACAAACGGGTTTTCTCACCCTTCTTGCCCTTCAGGACCCTACCTACACTTCCATTCGCAACAGTAACTCGACTGTGCTGTTGACAAATTTATTGAAGTAGCAACGAGGTACCCGATATTGTTCCAGCTTTGATAGCTCCTTCAACCACATTTTCCAGCGATCGTAAATTACTCTTGGCAACTCCTCATCCCAATCAACACCAGATTTCCAGACTTGCTGCATCAATACCTTTGATGTGATGATAAATTCGCATAAAAATCCAAATGGGTCATAAATTGACATATTTAAAGAGAGCATCTCACGTTTAGTCGGTACCTTGGCGATTTCTAATATGGATTTTTCGACTTTATGTAGTTTTAAACGAAAGCGGAATACATCTGACCCAGGTACCCAGTGATTACCAAGTATTTGCTCTACGTTTTCTTTATTTAAAAATTCACCATGTTCCTTAACTCCACTGGCCGATTGCCCACAGGCTTTGTTCACCCGCTCTGAATTCGAAATAATGTTCCTTAGCTCGAATCCTCCGGCCCTATGTATTCTTTTGACATCCTTCACGACTGATATTGCTTCATCTTCGGTTTGAAAGCAATCTACGTAGTCGTCTACATAGTGCCGTTCTATTATACCATACGCTGCTCGAGGGGCTTCTTCGTAGAATTCATTGGCGTTCATATTTTTAACGAATTGGGCTACAGTTGGGGAGCACGTTGCACCGAATATCATCCTCTGCATAACAAATGTTTCAACCTTTTTATCTTTATTTCCTTCTCTCCACAGGAACCGCTGGCTATCTTGGTCCTCTTTGGCTATTTTTATCTGGTGGAACATTTCTTTTATATCCCCACAAATTGCTACAGGAGCTTCCCTGAATTTAAAAGTATTGATATTAGTGAATTATTGATATCCGGGCCCGATAAAAGAGATTTGTTCAATGACGTGTTTTGAACCTCGGCAGCGGGGTCAAACACGATGCGTATACCTGACTTGTTTATATTTTTTACGCCAAAATGCTGTAAATAGAAAACGCGATCATTATTTATCGGCCTTTCACCCTCTTCAACCTTTCTCGCATAGCCCTTTGATATGTAATCATTAATTTTTTTTAAATATTCATGAGAATACTCACAGTCGCGAGACATTTTGTTTTCCACACTATATAAACGTTTGATGGTTTTTTTTTTAAGTTTTAAAGCCCGCTCATCATCTGCTGACAACCGCTGCACTGTGTTTGGCTTTGTGCCAAGCGTCTCAATATCAAATAGCTGCGCATCATTTCATTAATTTCTTGCATGAGAATTTCCTTTTTATTCGTAGTAGTTTTTATTCGAGCGTGAAGAGCGCGTTTGGTTACTGAAGATTTCTCTCCGGGGATCTGCCCATACACAATTATACCCAATCTAGTGGTGGTGATAATCGGTCCGGTTGAGGACAACAAACGGAACTGTCAAAAAACAATGTTTTAAACTTAGTATTAATTTTGGTTGAACATTATTGTAATCATTAAACTTCAATTTTGTCAATGCTTTCGTGGGATTTTACAAATTTTCCTAGGTGGCAGCTCTGAATAGGCAGTGATAAGTTCAACGTTGTATAAACGTTTGTGATTGTATAGCGCTTGTCGCCTATTCCGATGCCACTGATAGTAAGATCAATTTTTTCAGTTTTCTGTGACACACAATATTCATTCAGCCACTGCAACGACAATGTTTCACGTTTACCAAACAAGTCTAAATCGCGAGCTAGATGGCTGTCCAGCATTGAAACGTTAGCACCATCATCAACAAAGGCGTATGCAGATACTACTTTCTTTTTTCCGTAAATTTTTATAGGCACGATTTGGAAAAGAATGCTTTCAGAATTGCTTATAGCATGACAATTTCTTCGCTCTGACTCTGGTGTCACTACAGTCGTTTGATTTTGCTTACCATTGTCGGCAGTGGCAATCGGGCTATGCAGTAGTTCGTGATGAAATTTTTGGCAATCATTTATACCGCAGCGTGTTTTGTGTCTGCATTGATTAAGCTGATGTCCCTTCTTTAAACAGCAAAAACAGGATTTTATAAATTTTATTTTCTTCCACCGATCCTCGGTCGACATCTGTAAAAACTGTTTACAATTTGTGGCTGACTTACACATTCCTGGGCAGACCGTACAATTATGAACGGCGACACATGCAAACTTGCGGCTTTGTTGAGTGGCTGACTGACGACGATTATTGGTAGACGGAAGCGTATCGTAAACAATGTTAGCAATGCGTCGTAACGTATCGAGCAAATCACTAAAGTCGACAATAGTAGGTGGCCGTTCCAGCAACAGACATTTTTCTCCCCACTGCATTTGTCTATTTATTGGTAGCTTTGCGACTAACTCACTTAACAGGGACGGATTTGACAAATGGTGCTCAGCGCGCACACTTCTTAGAAATGTCGACATATTCGTAATTCTGTTGACAAAACTTACCAGAGCTTCCAAATTGTCGCTAACTAGCGGCGAAATTTGTTCTACTTTTTCAATTTGGCTCCTGATAAGCTGCTCAGGGCGACCAAATGTTTCTCGAAGTGTTGTCATTATGGCGTTGATGTTGGCTGAGCTGCCTAGTAAACATTCCACAGCTTCGTATGCACGGCCTTTTGCAGCTTACCGTAGTCGCATTATGTTATGCAGGTCGGAGTACAGGAACTCATTAGTTGTAATATAAAAAGCTTCCGAAAATGTTTGCCATTCTTCGGGAAAACCTGAAAATGTGGGGAGCGGAAAAATTTTTTTATTTGGCATATTATAACTTAGGCTTGGTGTAGTTAAAAGGGTATTTAACGATGGCTGTGCTGATGTTGCATGCAATAAGGGTGGTGAGGACTCTGGTATCGGCGCATTTGTTGGCTGCGCACAGTGGTTCAAAACCAAAAAAAAGTGGTAATAAGTCTGGAACTTCTAAACTATTGGTTGGATTGGCATAGTATATTCTAGGCGATTGTAGTCAAGGATATAGGCTTTCAAAATATTTATTTTTGAGATACCCTGTTATAACACAGGGTGAGCTACAGGGTGCCAAAGTCGACCACCTCGAGGTGGAAAATGCTTTCAAAGCTTGTAACTTTTATAAATATGAAGTAATTTTTACGTTTTTTAAATTTTTTTAATAACCATTACATTATTAACAAAAAACATGCTTATACTACCTAGTTATTGCTTATGGTTTGAAAAATATTTGATTTTAAAAATCAACATTTGAACTTTTCACCAAATTCTTTCTTGGTTTTTCGCAAATAACATTTTTATTAAAATAGACTAAAAAAAATCTAAAAATATGTGGCGATAGCCAGTACTTTTTAAAAAAATACGTTGAAGTATTTTTTGAACAATTTCAATCCGTTTAGGGAGCACAAAATCTCAAAGTTGACTTTTTGAATCAGGTTCTAAAAATTGCAAATTTTTGCCAAAAAATACCCTTCACTCTTTCACTTTTTTCTCACAACCTTGGTAAAACATGTATATATTTTTTTACATATTTTAAAAGAATATGCTTCAAGAATGGTTGTAAGCGGAATTTTTAATATTTTTGGACATGCACCCTACGTCCAGCATTGGACGAAATTGGGCAATTTTAATAAAAAAAAAACTAAGTTTTAAAAGTTAATACAAAAATATCCGCTCGATTTCTTCAAATATTTCACCGCATTATTAAAGCTCCAAATATTTTTATTTATTTGCCGCAATAAAATTCACCGCCATTACATAAACGTGGTCAGGAGGGCTTAAATGGTGAAAAAAGTCAAATTTTCATACGAATTTTTTTTGTTAACATAAAAAACATATTAAGATTAGTTATTTTTGTATTTTGTTTATTGATTCAGAACGGCATTTAAATTATCTAAAACACTTCAAAAAATCATTTTGATAACGTTAATAGTTTTTGAGATATTTATATTCAAATTTCAGAAAAAAATATAGAAAAACTGTGGTTTTTCGTTTTTTTTTGGTTTTTTTTTGGTAAAGTGTTCCCAAAATTTTTGAATTTTGCTTATTGTTATATATATTGTTAAAGAAGACATATTTATCTATCCAATGATGTATAACATGTCTATCATGTTGCAATATCGTGCTGAAATAATGACCCCAAACCACACTCCACAGGCAAAAATTTAGCTATTTCTCTATTTGTTCATATAAATAGTCATTTATATAGTGAATGACATATTTTTTTTTATTGTTTTTTGGTAAAGGGTTGCATATGTTTTTATTACTTCAAATAATTTTATATATCTTTTCAAAGAAGGTATAATTATAAGTTAATGGTGTATGAAATATTTACCTAATGAGTTTCAACTGATCATAAAATTGCCCGAAACTCTGATACCTATTGCAAAATATCTGTAATTCACAATACCTTTTTATGCAAAAAAAAAACAGGTAAAAGCCAAATCTTTAGATTCACTAAAACAAAATGTAAGTATTGGTTGAAGTACCTGCCCGATATATTACCTTTCAAAAAGTATTTTCAGTATATAACCATGAGTTTCTTGTTTATTAAGATCACTTACGTATAATCTATCATGGTGGTTACATTAAAGTATTATTCACTTTGCAAAGTTATTTGGGAAAATCCTTCCGATTCTACTATTCATTCATCACGTTCGGAAAAAGTCTCGAAATTATGTTATACAATTAACAACACTTACGGTTTAAATGTGAGATCTGAAGATGTTGAAAATTTTTACAAAGCTTACGAAAGAAGATTTAGCAAATCGGGTTTATCAAAATCAAAGTTTATGACTAAAAATGAAGAATGGTTGAAAACGGGCCTCACAGTACAAATTGAGAAAAAGGCATTTGGTCGACCTAAAAAGGACTACGAAAATGTTCAATCAAGGACAAAAAAGAAAAAACAAGAAGAAATCATTAGTAACCATTCGCCTAATGAAATTAAGGATTCTTTTAAATCAGCCTTGACACGCACGCAACCAAAGGAAGCTGCTAAAATTGTAGATGTGTTACCAACTGCATCTTAGCTTAGTGAGTTCAATAAATCAGGAAATTTCGAGATTGTCTCCAGTTTTTGTGGAAATATCTGGAAGTGTCATTAAAGTGTTATTTCAACCACTTTTTACAATGATTGATGGGAAAGTAGCCAATGCCGTTACAGATATAACATCTACTTGGAAATGTAATATATGTGGAAAGAAAAGTTCAGAATTTCATAACAGTTGTGATGAAATTCCTATTAATGAAAATGCTTTAAAATTTGGAATATCACCATTTCATGCAAGAATACGATTTATGGAATATTGCTTGCATCTCGCGTATGATCTAAAATACCGGCAAATTCCAGGACAAGAAAATATACCAGTTAAAAATAATACTGATCTACACGCCATACGAAAAACTGAGAAGAAAAGAATTTAGGATGAATTTAAAATGCAACTTGGTCTAATTATCGATAAGCCTCTTTGTGGCTATGGATATGATGGTAATACAGCAAGACGTTTCTTTGAAGATCCTGAAACTACTTCTTTGATTACTAGCATTGACACTGCTTTAATCGCACGGTTTAAAGTAATATTAGCTGTCATTAATAGTAAACAACAAATTAATGCGGAGAAATTGAAAATATATGCTAGTGGAACTAAGGAATTAATAATGAACTTATATCCTTGGAGGCCAATGACACCAACTGTACACAAAGTATTAGCTCATGGCAAAGAAATAATACAAAATAGCATCCTGCCCTTGGGAGAACTGACTGAAGAAGCACAAGAAGCTAGAAACAGAGATGTCAAACACTTTAGACTTTTTAATACAAGAAAATGTAGCAAGGAAGCCAAAAATTCCGATTTAATGGAATACTTATTGATATCATCAGATCCAGTAGAACAAAATGGTTACCAAAAATAAGTCTTGAAATAGAAAATGATGATTCCGAAGCTATGAATATAAAACATCTTTTATCTTTTGATATTTCCGATTGTTTTGTAGAAAATAACTAGTAAAAAAGCAGACAATTGTTATGTAATTTTATGCCTATTATAAAACAAATAAAAAACTACTCATTAAAAAAAATTTAGTTATATTTGTTATTTAATAATGAAAATATCTTAGGCATTGGCTTTTTACCTGTTTTTTTTTTGTATAAAATCAGCATCAGAGTTTCGGGCAATTTTATGATCAGTTGAAACTCATTAGGTAAATACTTCATACACCATTAACTTATAATTATACCTTCTTTGAAAAGATATATAAAATTATTTGAAGTAATAAAAACGTGTGCAACCCTTTACCCATTACAATAAAAAAATATGTCATTCACTATGTAAATGACCATTTATATGAACAAATAGAGAAATAGCTAAATTTTTGACTGTGGAGTGTGGTTTGGGGTCATTATTTCAGCATGTTGCAATATATTTGATAGACATGTTATATATCGTTGAATAGATAAATATGTCTTCTTTAATAATATATATAATAATATGTAAAATTCAAAAATTTTGGAAACACTTTACCAAAAAAACCAAAAAAAAAGAAAAACCATAGTTTTTCTATATTTTTTTCTGAAATTTGAATATAAATATCTCAAAAACTATTAACGTTATCAAAATGATTTTTTGAAGTGTTTTAGATAATTTAAATGCCGTTCTGAATCAATAAACAAAATATAAAAATATCTAATCTTAATATGTTTTTTATGTTAAAAAAAAATTCGTATGAAAATTTGACTTTTTTCACCATTTAATCCCTCCTGACCACGTTTATGTAATGGCGGTGAATTTTATTGCGGCAAATAAATAAAAATATTTGGAGCTTTAATACTGCGGTAAAATATTTGAAGAAATCGAGCGGATATTTTTGTATTAACTTTTAAAACTTAGTTTTTTTTTTTTTAAATTGCCCAATTTCGTCCAATGCTGGACGTAGGGTGCATGTCCAAAAATATTAAAAATTTCGCTTACAACCATTCTTGAAGCATATTCTTTTAAAATATGTAAAAAAATATATACATGTTTTACCAAGGTTGTGAGAAAAAAGTGAAAGAGTGAAGGGTATTTTTTGGGAAAAATTTGCAATTTTTATAACCTGATTCAAAAAGTCAACTTTAAGATTTTGTGCTCCCTAAACGGATTGAAATTGTTCAAAAAATACTTCAACGTATTTTTTTAAAAAGTACTGGCTATCGCCACATATTTTTAGATTTTTTTTATCTATTTTAATAAAAATGTTATTTGCGAAAAACCAAGAAAGAATTTGGTGAAAAGTTCAAATGTTGATTTTTAAAATCAAATATTTTTCAAACCATAAGCGATAACTAGGTAGTATAAGCATGTTTTTTGTTAATAATGTAATGGTTATTAAAAAAATTTAAAAAACGTAAAAATCACTTCATATTTATAAAAGTTACAAGCTTTGAAAGCATTTTCCACCTCGAGGTGGTCGACTTTGGCACCCTGTAGCTCACCCTGTGTTATAACAGGGTATCTCAAAAATAAATATTTTGAAAGCCTATATCCTTGGCTACAATCGCCTAGAATATACTATGCCAATCCAACCAATACTTTAGAAGTTCCAGACTTATTACCACTTTTTTTTGGTTTTGAACCACTGTGCTGCGTTAGCGGTGGTATTTGGACAGATGACGGTGTTGGCTGCGATGCTTGTTGCGGTATTTGCTGTGACGTTTCCATCTCTTTTCGCAGTTGCTGCATATCGTTTCTAATTTGCTGGGTGCAGCTGGCGAGTTGCGTTTGAAGTTGTTTCGCAAGTTGCGCTTGCATTTCCATCATTTGCTTCTGCATTTCTTGTGATTGCTTCTCCAACTCGTGTTTTAAACTACGAGACTCTTCTTCATTACTGGTGAGTGTGGCTGTTGATGACCCTGGTAGTGGTTGTCTAGGTTGTTGTGGCTGTACTATCGGCTTATTTTGTTTTGGATCATCTGTACGGACGGTGGTGATCAAATGGGTTGTCGGCATATTTTGCGGAGAGTGTTGGGTAGTCATTACATATGCGTCGAAACGAGCTGGTGGAATGCCTTGAGTTGATCTTTTGTTTCTTTGCGGCTTCTCCCGGCTTTGTGGCATAAAGTCGGCAGAATGTAACTTAACTGGCGTACTTCAAACAGGTTGACAATGCTCCCTTTTAATAGTTGACGACCTCACGAATACTTAATTTGACAAACGAATAATTATATTTATTGCGGTAGTAGCTTTGTGTTTTTTCAGTTGTGGCGGCGGCATTTGCCATAAATAAAACACAGAATAAAATTGTCCTTTCTTGCCTTAAACTGCGAATAAACCCCTAATTAATCAGCAGGCAATAACATTTGAGTTCGGCACCCAGGAATATATATCTGTGGCAATAATATATACAATAAAATCACGTTATATTCGGATATATACAATACCAAGGTAGTTATTGATCAGGAAATCCAAAAATTTATAAATGTAGTTTTCGAAGCAGGGGATGTGTCCACACCTAAAATAACTCAACAAAATAATTACACATTACCAGAAAGTACTGTGAAATATATTAAACTAAGAAGAAGCTTTAAAAGAAAAAGCCAGCGATCTTCAAATATAGCCGAGCAAACTTTTTATAATCAATGTACTAAGTTTCTAAGTAACATGATTGATAAAACTATTAATTCGGAGCGCAATAAGAAATGGTGTCAATTATTATCCAATTTAAAACCAGGTGATAAATCATTCTGGAAAATAAGCAGGAACTTGCGAGGAAAGGGAAAAAATCAAATCTCTCACTTTAAAATTGGAAATACAAAAATATCATCTGATAAGGGCAAGGCTGAAATCCTGGCAAATACATTTGTCCAAGCAAATAACCTCACTTCGAACTACAACCACTCAGCGGATACATTGATAAATACAACAGTAAATAATTTTAAAAAGGAAAATCCTAGTTCTGAATCAGCTATTTATACATCTCTTGAAGAAGTAATGAATATTGTCTCATCAATAAAACCCTCAAAATCCACTGGTTTTGACAATGTTCCGAACCTGCTCTTAAAGAAACTACCACTCAAAGCTCTAAAATACTGGTTATAATATTTAACAGCTGCATCAAACTCAACTATTTCCCAAACCATTTCAAAAATGCTAAGGTTATAGCCATAAACAAACCTAGTAAGCCAAAAAATAAACCAAACAGCTACAGACCTATTAGTTTATTAAGTAACTTAGGTAAAATATTTGAAAAAACATCATTCTCGTCCGTGAATTTGTAACGACCAATTCTATTGTTGCCAAAGAACAATTTGGATTTAAAAAAGGGCATAGCGCTACAATAAACAGAATAAATAAAAACAATAAACGTTCAACGGGTCTAATATTGTTAGATATTGAAAAAGCGTTTGACACCGTTTGGCAAAATGGCGTAGTATTTAAACTTCTTGATGCAAATATACCAAAATATTTATGCAAACTTATTTCAGATTTCATTCACGGCAGAAACTTTAAAGTTGCGATTAATAATGAAACATCATCTCCAAAAACCATTACCACAGGGTTACCTCAAGGATCTGACTTGTCGCCATTGCTTTACTCGATATATATATCCGATTTTAATGTCCCGAAATATATTAAAATTGCTTATTACGCAGATGATACTGCGTTAATTTCTTCAAACAAACTTAAGAGCGCACTCCTGAAGAAAATGGAAAAGGGACTTGTAAATTGCAGTAAATATTTTCACAAATGGAAAATCAAAATTAATCCAAACAAGACCCAAGCAATAATTTTTCCATTCAACAAATCTCCCAAAAGACTGCCAAGACGTCATCTTCTTATTGGAAATAATACCATAAATGTACTTAATGATGTCAAATATCTCGGAGTTGTCTTGGACAAAAAGCTTACATTTAAACAACATATTATGGCTACGTGTCAAAAAGCTATAAAATCATTTAAAGCATTATGGCCACTACTAAATAGAAGGTCTTTTCTAAACCCCAAAAACAAAAATCTACTCTTCAAAAGTGTTATAAGGCCGATATTAACATACGCGTGTCCTATTTGGAGTGACGCTGCCAACTGCCACCTAAAACGCTTACAAATTATACAAAACAAATGTCTTAAAATGATAAATAAAAAGCCCTGGATGTATCCTACAAATCTTCTTCATGAAGAAACAGGTTATGAAAAAATCATCGATTTCATAACAAGAATTAATAACAATTACTTTGCCAAAATTGAAAATTCCTCTTACCCACTGATAAGAGAATGTAGAGAAGTAACGTAAAATTAAAAAGAAATCACCAAATTGAAAATGATATGCTTATAGAGGTCTATTATTTCAAATAAACCTCCTATAAGCACATAAATATTTTTCAGATAGTATTTGAATTTATTAAATCATATAAAGGTTTTTTCCTCCCATTTTCCTTTAAAAATCATTAAAAATAATATAAAAACTATTTAATATCTTTAGATCCTATGTATTATTTGTTGCAATATCTATATGTAAAGATAAGATCTCATATGTTAATACCAAAATTTGTTAAAATGTGTAAATAAAGGAAGAATATTTAATTGAAAAATTGTATCTTCACGATCATTTCTAACAACATAGTAGTGAGGTACAGCGATGGAACTATCAGAATTGTAAGACTTCAACCATGTTTCGGAAACTGCTAAATTATCCACCAACGAATCTTTAAGTATTAGTTTAAATTCATCAAATTTAGAGGTTCTTAATAAAGGCCTAAGGCTTTGAATATTAACATGACCAATCTTTAAACAGTTACTTAAGTTTAAGAAGCACCTTCTAAAACAACTATTATCATTAACTATAGCACCAAGATTTCGATCAAAGGATTCATATATACGGCAAATACAGCAGGGACAAAAAAATATATATATATATATATGTTAAGAATTCAAAATATGTAAATATGAAAATAAAAAAAATAAAAAAATAAAATAAAAAAAAATTATCAAAAACTAAAACAGGCTAATTAATTCACAATAATACCAGCGTATAATCAGATAATAAAAGAGATAAAAAGAAGTATATATATGAAAATACAGACTAAAACCCATATACAAAAATATAATTTCCGACACTGAAAATCAAAGTTAAAATATGTCCCAATATACCACAGAGCCGCAAACCGAATAACACAAAAAACTAGATTCGTGTCGAAATCGATAGCGCAAGCGTGGTACCCTTGAACATATCCAAACGAGAAAATAAAGTTAATACTCAGAAATATGGGCGAGATCAAATCAGATTATACGTTAAATTAAAAGTATTAGGATTAATCGTATTAATCGTTCATCACAAAGACTTAAACCCACCAATGTAAAAAAAAAAATATTACAGCATGGAAAAATCAAGCCATACTTAGTTAATCAGTAAATACTACGCATAATTGACAAAAATTTAAATATATATAATATACATTATAAATTACGAAATAATTAAACTCGATTCAGCATTGCGATCAATGTTCCGTTGATCATCAGAAGTTGCAAATTTCTCGAAGCCAAATTAGGAAAATCAAAAGAAGAATGCAACCCAGCAAAATCAAAAACATCAGTAGAATATATTAAAAATTATATTATATCATATAAAGGTTTTTTCCTCCCATTTTCCTTTAAAAATCATTAAAAAATAAAATAAAAACTATGTAATATCCTTAGATCCTATGGAACAAGTCTCGTTTAGGTGCACCACCCCGATTTTTTTTTTTTTTTTGGAAATAGGGGTATTTGAGGTGATTTAGGAAAAAAAAATTTTTTTTGTCGGAAACCCATATTTTCCGAGTTATGGACCTCCAAAATTTTGACATTGATTTCGATATAACTTGAACAATTCTTATCGGATTTGAGGAATATATGTATCATATGAAAGCTTATTAAATTGCCTTTATTTCAAAATAAAAAATTTCGAAATCCTTTAACCCATTGTGAACCTATTCAAAATTGTGCATTTTTGATAAAGAGTTTTTGTGAAAAGCTGTAATTATCAGACGAAATTACGTATATAAGGTATGTATTTGCACATTTACAATAAAAGTAGGGGTCACAAGCTATTTTTTGGTGTCTATTATGACATTTTGACTCTTAAAGTGCTGGATATATTAGGAGTTAAAGTTGGATATTATTTTTTTTTCGCGATTTACTCGTTTCAGTGTAGCTTAGCTAATTGCAGTAAAACTGTATGGCAACATTGTGTAGTTATTTTCTTATAACCGCGATTTACTCTGTAAATAATTTGAGTACAGCGAATTTCCCAACAAAATTTTCATAATAGGACGGAGAAGAAATGAGGGGATGCTTTAATACCACGTGAAATAAGGCCATGATGGCTTTATCTTGTCTTATGTCTTCCCGGAGACACTAAAGTTAAGTATTGAAATCTGGCTTCGCATACTAAAGTTTTTCTGCGTGGCGGCCTGCGGCCGCGCTTAAGGGTTTTCTCCTCCAGTAGGACACGGCAGGTGGCTTCGCTGAATAAAGTTTTCCTGCGTACGTCACAAGCGAATTTCCCAACAAAATTTTCATATTAGTCTCATTAAAAGTCAATAATATATCCGGTCCTGGAAGGGTTAAGAGGACAAAATATATATGTAGCTAGTGGGCCTAGCTTTCATTCAGTTGCTGTAAATACAAAAATTTTATAGATCATTTTATGAGATAATGCCACGTTTGCGAAAAAAAACTTTCCCAAATATACAAGAAATTTTTTTAAAAAAATTTCCATTTCTAGTTAGAATTGTTAAGTCGAATTTTTTAAGAAAGTTTTGTTTTTAGTGTAATGGGTTTTTGTTATTTGTGCAATAAAAAAAAACAAAGTTGTACCCCTAATATCTCCGGATTACAAAGGGTTAAAAGGTCAAACTATATCTTAAATAAAAGCTGTTAATCCTATGAATGTACTAATTAACATATATTTTGTTGTGTAATAGCGTTTTATTGAAATAAAATGAATTATTTACAAAAAACTGCATCTTAAAAAGAAAGAAAATTATTTTGGTCCATAATGGGTTAATGGATTTCGAACTTTTTTATATCAAATTAAAGGTACTTTAATAAGCTTGCATATGATATATATATTGCTAAAGTCCGATTAGAATTGTTCAAGTTATATTGAAATCAATGTCAAAATTTTGGAGGTCTATAACTCAGGAAATATGGGCTTACGACAAAAAAAAAATATTTTGCTGTAATCGCATTAAAAAGTGGAACGAGTGGTGAAAATTTGGAACGGATCGGTGAGGTGCACCTAAACGAGACTTAAGCCATATATGTAAATAAAGAAAGAATATATAATTGAAAAAAATTCTTCCATAAACACTCATATTTGCGATATGTATTAATGAAATGAATAATTTAGCTTTTATTTAACTTAAATAACGCCATTTTAAAATACTTAAGCTTCAAAATAGAATGAAACTTCTATTTAATGGTAGGGATTATGGCAGAGTTTCTCTCATGGCCAAAAGTTTATTTTTTTTTTGTCATGACAAGAACTTTATCGATCTCCACTAGCCAATGACTTGAACATAGCCAAGAATTACAGTTGTCGAGACATGTGGCATTATTTTGAATGGTATGGCAACTCCGTAGAGTAAAATCTATTTGGTAGCATTGTAATGGGGCATTGTTCATGTTCGCTGAAGTAGGAGGCACTGTTGGCTGAACGGTCGGCAGCCATTTCGATTTGTATTTGGTGCGTGGAGTAGTGAAAGGAAATTTCACCGAGAAGTCTGATATATAACATTTGGACATTTGATATAACATTTGGACTGTTGCAAAGACTTTTTAGTTGGTAAGGCGCTTACGACACACATCAAAATGTCAATGGCTTCCACGTGCTACAAGTGCAATCGTCCGGGGCACTTTGCCCGCGACTGCAATTCTGGTGGTGGTGGTGGAGGTGGCCGTGACATGAGACGCGGCAACACTCGTGAAAAGTGTTTCAAATGTAATCAGTTTGGTCATTTTGCTCGTGCTTGTCCCGAAGAGTCTGAACGCTGCTATCGCTGTAATGGTATTGGTCACATTTCCAAGGATTGTTCACAACCGGACAACCCTACTTGTTTTAAGTGTAACAAAGTTGGTCACTGGGCGCGCAACTGTCCTGAGACGTCAAATGATCGTGGCTCGAGCAACATTTCATGCTACAAGTGTAACCGCCCTGGCCACATCTCAAAGAATTGTCCAGACACAGCTAAGACATGCTATGGCTGCGGCAAAAGCGGTCACTTAAGACGCGAGTGTGAAGAGAAAGGTAGTCGTAACTAGGGAGCGGTTAACCACCAAAACTACCAATGACCCTCCTGTTTTTCCGCCTCACCGAATCCACTCTTTAAAATAAATGTTTTAAGATTAAAAATAAAATCCCCACTATGAAACAAAACACAAATCCTAGAATTCCAAGCTGTGCCTGCGGTTCAGCATTTATGTAATCAAAACAAAAAGCTAAAACAACGCATACTTGTTCATCCGAAATAATTCAATAAATTTGGAAATATTGTCTCAGCAAGCAGAAAAAAAGTAGATAAATCGATTGATCGAACAATTAAAATATTGAACTATTAAGGATTGATGATAATATTTTGAATTTTTTAAACCATGAGGCACGCTGTGAACAAATCTTGAAATTGCATCTCTTCAACCGACCTAGAAGCCTGAATGAAATGTATGGAGCGATGTGATGATGCAGAGAAACAAAACAACCATCTCAGAAGCACTAAGTTATTTACTTTCAGATTTATATTAAAAGAAACGAAGAAAATTTCAAATACTGTGATTGTTTTTTAATTATAAATTAAAATACTGGAGCTGCTGATTTGAGAACATATGTTTTTCATTTATTTAATGTGCTAAAATTTACTTTTCTTATGCCAGTAGCAGTTATATGATTAGATTCAGTTTGATACACAAAAACTTGTTTTGTTTAACTCTTCAGCATGTTTTCTTCGCTACATATGTATATAGGGGAAATAAACTTTTAACTCGTTCAAGGGGAATGAATATTGTGTTTTGCACGGATACATAAATGTGTCTGAGTCACAGAATATGCTGGCTTTAAAAAAACACATGGTGAAGCAGCTGACTACAGTCGCAAGTTTCCTTTTTTTTTTCTGTATTACGAAAACTGCCTGTTGCCATCTTTCCGATTTGGTAATCCGTACGCATATACAACGCTATGGTTATAAACATTTTACAGCAAACATGCATACTATTAAGGGTGCAAATGTTCTTGATACTTTCAATCATTTGTGCTTTACACATTGAAGAAGGTACAGTCATCATGTTATTTTAGAACAAAATGTATCGAAGGTGTCTGCCTTCTACATTGCTGTATTCACGATCTTGCAAACATGTTGCAATATCACAACTTTTTAAATTTATTATACAAAGGTTGAAAATCTGTTATACCTACTATTGAATTTAGCAAGTTTCAATTAAACTAGCTCTGTTTTCTCTGTAAAAAAATAGCACTCTTATAATCGGCATATATCGATTTGATTTATTTTGGTGTTCATAGCAAAAAAAAAGAAATCAGGCTTAAGTCTAGTTTAGTGGCTACTCCCCAATTATTTTGGAGGTAATAGGGGCTGTTGGTGCGATTTAGGAGTTTTTTTCGGTCGGACCTCTTTTCGGAGTTATGGACCGACAAAGGTTTGACCTTGATTTGTACACAACTTTGTTAATTATTATCGGATTTCAGCAATATACATATCATTGGAAAGCTTACTTGAGTGCCTTTCATTTGGTTTTTCAAAATTTTAAATCCATTAACCCATTATGAACATATTGATTTTTTCCATTTTTTTCCGGAAACGTCCCATTGTCTCATAAAATGATCTATATAATGTTGGTATTTACATCAACTGTGCGATAGCTGGGTCCACTAGCTTCATTTCGATGTATGTTTTAACCTCTTAGGACAGGAGATATTAGGGATTTTATCTACACTTTTTAATTTTTTTTCGCGAAATTAACCCTTAATATATTATACTATTCTCTTATTTATGAAGCTAGTGGACCCAGACATCGCACAGTTGATGAAATACCAACATTATATATGTAGATCATTTTATGAGATAATGGGACGTTTCCGAAAAAAAATTGCAAAAAATACAAAAAAATCAATAGGTTCATAGGTTCATAATTGGTTAATGGAAATATGGAAATAATGGTTAATACCAAATGAAAGGCACTCAAGTTAGCTTTCCAATGATATTTATATTGCTGAAATCCGATAATTAAAGTTATGTACAAATCAAGGTCAAACCTTTGTCGGTCCATAACTCCGAAAATAGGTCCGACCGAAATAAAAAACTATTTCTCCTAAATCACACGAAAAGCCCCTATCCCATCCAAAAAAAATTAAAAAATCGGGGTATAGCCACTAAACTAGACTTGTTTAAAAAATAACATGAATTTCATTCTATGTGTAGTATCGGTCATTATGAATTATTGGAAAAAAATTTTTGTGAAGTTAAAAACCAGAAAAATTATGATTTTACTGCTGGTCTTAAGCGAAAAAAACTTTGTGAGAAATATTCTATGAATAAATCAGTAATTGCAAAAATTATTAAGAAAGACAATACGGTGTCAGCAGGCCCGTAAAACGAGCAAATATATGTAGGACAATTTAATAGCAAGAGTTTAAAAAATGTCAAAAAATGATACTTAAAGAAGTCAACAATCTAAAACTAAAAATTAGTGCTCGAACTGTTTCCCGTCGAGCTATAGGCTTATGTTGGTTGTGTTCGTCATGTGAAGAAATCACTGACATCAGAGAAATATCGTCTGGCTCGCATACATTTAGTTAAGTTTCCATTGTATTGCCACTCACTGTATATACTAGTTTTCATTACTCGCAATAAACAAAAACAAAATTAGTTTTTTTTTTGGTTTTTTTTTCTCGTTGACCATAACGACTTTCGCTTTTTACAACGGGGACATTTCTAAACCCTACGAACTGTATCGCAGCTTAGTTAATACCGCGAATAACGTCAACCATAGCATAGCGCAGAGCTTAGGTGAAATCGTTGCTGTAATTTGAAATTCAATTGCAAGTTAATGAATTATAATGAAAAGCATATAATTGTCAAAGAAACAACTCATGACATTTTCCCTCATTCGTTTTAAATTTAATAAATCTTATTTAATGGATGGATCTGCTCTGTGGTGAGCCTGACAATAAGTATATAAATCTTTAAAACTAAACATTTTTATTTTTTTTATTTAAACTAAATTAGTCAATGGATAAATCCTTACAGACTATTACAAAAAATAAATAATAGATAATAATTATGAGTTTAAATACATTATTAAATTTTGTTTTATTACATATATAAGTTGTTAAAATCGTAACACATTCTACTGAGTGGATCCGCAAAAGCATAGTTTGATCGAAAAAATTTAACGTTTAGTGGTTCGAAATGCCTTACAAAACGTTGAGGAACATTAAAACAAAATTTATTTAAAAGAAATGCAGAGCTGACTTCACCTTGAAGTAGACTGTTCGCAAACGAAACTTTCAGCATGATTCTACGACTTTTTAATGTCGGCAATTTTATTAACGCAAGTCTATCCGTGTACGATGGCAAACGGAGAGCAGGATTCCAGGGCAGACCACGCAAACAAAAAAGTAAAAATTGCTTCTGAACAGATTCAACATGCTGATGAATTTTATAACAAGGATCCCAAATTATGTAGCCATATTCCAGAATCGATCTTACTAGAGTTGTAAATAGCTGTTTCGTAGTATAGGCAAGAATCATATATAAATGAGGATGTGCAAACTGCAATTTGTTCATCATAATGAAGAAGACCCTACAAGAACAGTGACGGTCATTTGACGGTCATATGACTGTCACTACTGACTGAAGCCTCGGTCATCGCGTAGAACAAAGTTTCTATCATTTTATTAAGGCCAATATACAAAAACTGACCGAAACTTTTGTGTACATGTGATTTTGCATCTTACTCTAACCTATGAAAGTATGTAAACTATAGAACATATATCTGAACTGCTCACTCTACCGCTGTTTAGTAGTCAACAATGATGGATATATCCATCATCGTTGACCGGTCACACTTGATGGATATATACATCATCGTTGAACCGTCACGCTTGATTATAATGAAACTCGATTTTTTATTTATTTATTTATTGTATTAAATATCAAAAAATTCAAAATTAAATATAAACAAACATTAAATATTGAAATAAAAACAAAACAAACAGGACAATGAACTTAACTTAATACAGACATTTAAATAAGTCTGCTGATTTTTCACTCGAAACATCCCTCAAAGTGGTACGTACCTTGGCACTGAATAAATTGACTAAACTCAATAGAATTTCCGGTAATGGGCCTTATTGAAATGAGTAGTGTCTTAAAGAAAACAATTTATTATAACACATATATATTTTTATATTAAAATTTATATTGAAGCTTACCTTTGAGTGTTGTGAATTAACAAGTTTGACCAAAACTGATATACCTCATTTGGAAAATTTATTAGTAAATGTATCCATTCAAATACTGCTACCTTTGTTTGTACAGAACCGTGTGTGAGTTATTGTGATAATACCTCCATAAATCAATTTGTTCAATATTCTGAGATCTTTGTTCTTTTGAAGAAATTAATTTCATAATGGATGTATTTACGGATACTGCGTATTCCTTAATATTCTTCATATTATCAACATTTTATCCAGATATGGTAGAATGGCATAAATTAAAACATTCGAGGCAAATATTAAAACAAACTCCCATATCCATGTTATGGCAACAAACTGAAAGATAGATATAAGGATTAGTGTAAAATTCTGCAAGGAAGATTTACTTTGTTTCTAGCTAGAATTTTGAATAAAATGTCAGTGCATTACCTTAATAAATTCAGTTGGTTGAACTGGAATCATTACGAATCGTTTTAAGAAACTATGTCAGCGTAGTTTCAAGCATTTGTATTTCTTGTGTATTATCTTCCAACGTCATAAAAAGTCCATCAATAATATCAAATAGATAACCATATTATTTTCTGGTGTAGCATAATTGCATTCATAAATTGGACGATAACTTTATTTAATCACTAATAAATATATTTGTCCAAAATATGTGCAATCACAAACATTCGCTGACACGATAAAAGTAAATTTAAGTTCATTGGCCATACGCTGTACTATGAACTGCTATTGTATAAACAATTGTCGATACAGCGAAGGTATTGTGCAATGACGACTAATGCTATACCACGCAATTGTTGTTGCGTGCTTTTTTGATTTCTGCTGCGTTATGAATTCGGAGTATAACACACAGAAATCGTATGTATGTATACCATTTGTGTACGCTCCGTTTATACAGGTATTTTTAATATGATTTAAAAAAATATGTAAAATTAATAATAAAAGAAAGAAGTAGGAAAAATAAAGAATGATTAATGATCGAAACTTAAAAGTAACAAGTCGTGTCTGTAATTCATTTTAAATAAATAAATATGGAATAATCTTTTATAATCTGAAATTCATTTTAAATAAATAAATATGGAATAATCTTTTATATGGCGATCCTGCCAGGAGCTAAGTGAATCCTGAAAAGTGAACATTTTTTTTTACAAAACTGAAAAAATTAATAAACTTTTTTTTAATATAACTTCTGTTTAAAAATTAAAGAATAAAAAAAAAAAATAAATAAACAAATAAAAAACAGATGAAAAACTAAATAAACTTTTTTATAACTTCTGTACATAAATTTGAATCAAACCATAAACTATGTATAATTGCTCCTGAAATTTATATTGAATCATCACCAAATTTTACGTTTTGCCTAACATATAATAATTTAACTCTCTGGTTACCCACCAATCTCACATCACACTGCAAGTTCGAAAAACTCAATACATTCACATTTTTTTACTAATACACACACATTTTCCGCAGTGGTCACACTAATGGCACCAAATTTTTCGTGCGAGTAGTGGCAGACCCTAACGATGATTAATATTACCTTGTTATAAATTTAATGCAAATTTACTGGATTCTGTAAAATTGTAATTAAAGTTTTAACTTGTTAAATCTATTATAATGATTTATTTTTTGAAATGCGCATACAAAAACGCAAGTTTGTTAATTATAGAGCACAAATATTAACTATTATTAAAATAAAACTAATAATAATAAATGTAAACATTTTCCCTGAAACATGTGCCTGTATAATCAACTCGGTAACTCTATTTAAAATAAAATAAGAGAGAGAAGTATACAAATTTTTTCAAGTTTACGCTTCGACAACATTTTAAAAATGAGATTGCAGTCAGATGTGTGAGCATAAAATTTAATGGCGATGGATTCGACTAATTCGAACAATTTTTCGTTGATAATACGTACACAACGATTTTACAATTTCAGTGTGATGTGAGATTGGGGGGTTAATGAAGGACGAAACAGGTGTGGCCAAAACACCTGCAACAGTAGCAGCAAAAACATCAGCACCAAAATGAAGTGCTTTATCCTGCAACAACAATATCGCCCACAGCTATGCCTGCAATATAAGATCCTTAAGTGTTTATAAATTTTATTTATAATTTTTTTTATATTTTATTTAAAAAAAAGGGAAGATCGCGGCCACAAGCGCTGCAAATAACCTAAATTTATCTCTTTTTATTTAAAGAAAGATCGCTTCAATGTGTACTTATTAATAATTAGTAATTGTTAATGTTAATAATTGTTAATTAAAGGAGAATTTTCTTTAAATATTTTGAATATTTTGATTTAAATTATTTATGTGAGGTTGTTTTTCTTTTTTTTATCATCATCAATTCTGCTATTAAATTTTGACCGCTTATATGAGCTAGTTTTCTCTTCTTTTTTTTTTATTGTGAAAATGGGAAAAACCCAGTCAAAGATCGATAAACCAAATGCTAATGTCATAAATGAAATAGAAATGCACCAATCTTCTTCCAATACGGATATATATTTGATAATAATAATACTACTTATGACAGCGCAATTGGTTACGATCTTATATCAATTACATAAAAAGTCACTAAAGAAAAACTATTTCAGAAACGCTTCAATAGCTAACAAATTCGACAAAATATAATTATGTCAGGAAAGTAGAAAGAATAATATACATACATACCAGAGAACAGTTTGAGTGCCTTATTTTATTATTTTGAATGCATTCACAAAAATTGAGCACTTTGTTGTCAATTCACATGATTTCAGTAAATCAACACAATGATACAATTGACAAAAGTGAATATGATGAAAACCATGCATTGCATTGCATGTCTTTTGTTAATCATACGCAACACTTGGAAAAGCAACGAATATACAACGATTGGTATGAATGGTTTCAATGCTGATTGAATAAAACGTAAAAACTTTTTCTATGAAACATTTATCTATATTTTTGGATTATTTTTCTACACATTAAGTTAATGAAGATATATACACATACTTCATATTTAATTAAAAAAATGGAAAAAACAAATATATACATAAAAATAATTTTAAATACATAAGAAACTAAAAAAAATAAATTCATATTTAATTACAAACAAAAACGGAAAATAAAATTAAGCTCCTAGATATGCTATTGTATAGTTATTACAAAAAAAAAAAAAAAAAACATATAATTAAACAAGAACAAGAAGCATCTATGGAGTAACAAACATTATCAACTTGACTGACAACAGCACTTAAGTCTGCTATAAACTTATATGGGATATAACAAAACTTCACCAACTTCTTATATAAGGTTTTAGACTTAAATTCTGTTGTTAGACGAGATGCTTCTTAGCAAGAAGAGATACTAAGACATATTAAGTTTGTTCATATTTAAAAATTGAATTCAAAAACAGAATATTATTAACTGATTTCGAGCCCAATCGATTTCTTTTTTCAGTAATTAAATTGCCTGCTGCAGAAAAAACTCTCTCCGAGGCAGCACTACTGGAAGGGATAGCTAATTTTTTTTTTTTTTTCGCAAATTTAGACAACCTGGGATAGTCCGTAACGTGATGGTCCCACCATTCTACAGCATTGAAGTTTATATCAATACTAATATGAGAGAAAGAAAACCGATTAACTTTATCAGAGACGCTTTCTTCTATAGTTAGGTTTGGACTTGTTTTTTGTTTCACTTGTAGCAGGGTTATTATTTGCAGTTTGATTATGAATTCCAGTGGTTGGGGATGCTAGACACTCTTGATCACTCAAAATTTGTGAAACACAAAAATTTTTTACCTCCCTTAGAACTACTTCATCCACAGAACGATTTGGTGGTGGATACAAAAAACAAGCAGCGTATTGGTAAATACTGATATTGAGAATCCATTTGCCATCTATCTCCTTTATAATGTTTGTTTTTAAGTTAACTATAGCCGGAGAATCAGGGGTTTTAATTGCACAAATATTTTTTAGGCTGTTAATTGACAAACAAATAAAGTTACTTGTGACATAATTAACGCCTTGTAATTTTTTACTTATTTTGTCAAAATTTTCAAAAAGTTCTACTAGTGCTATGAGCGTAGAAAAATGAATTTCACCAGTTCTATACATTTCGCCGTTTTTTGAAAGTATTTCTTGTATAGCAACCCAGTTGTTCAAAATCGATTTGAACAAATTATAATGCGAGGACCAGCGAGTTACGCAATAGTTTTTTAACGATGTGGTCAACATATGCTGTATATTACTTTTTTTTGAAATATTTAACCAGTTTTTTGCAAGATTCTAGCATTGGCTGTAATTCCGCAGTATTATTCAAAGCAGAATGTAACACATTATTAAACAAGTGGCTTGAACAATTAAGGCGAGTGTAATTTTGCAGAGCTTTTATAATGTTTGCTCCTCTGTCTGTAACGAATTTAACTTTATCTAAGTTACTTACTTCAAAATCATTCATAACACATTTTACTTTAGCCAATATATGTTCTCCTGTGCAACTTTGAAAATCCATTGACTTTACACCTAATACAATATGTTTCAACTCCGATTCCTTCATAAAATGAAATGTAACACACAAAAAATTTCGTTTTACAAAATCGTCAGTCCACAAGTCGGTTGTTATTGATGCCACTTCATTTATCACTGCTTCTTTAACTTCACTTTTTATTTCATTTCTTTTTTCCTCCGCCTTAATTTGTATGCGAGTTGATATTGTTGTCGGATCTGGTATTAGATCCAATATATCTGCATGACTCCCATATTTTGCTCCGATATTTATTAGGGCTTGAGCTAGTTTTTTAAATCCGTTCCCACTAACAGCAGAAAATGGACGACAGTCCTTTACAACCCATTGGGCGCACACATTTGTAAATTCATCCTTGTCGAAACTGCTGACTTTTTTTTAACTCAGTATTAGAATCTTGTTCTGCGTAATTAAATTTGAAGTCTGTTTTCCGTTGTATTTAAATAAGTGATTACACTTTTCGCAATGCACGAATCCATTAACTATTTCGTTATTCTCATTTTGTATAAGAGAAAAAATTTTCCATATTTTGCTTTTAGTATTTTTCTTTATTGTACGATAAACACCGGTATTTATTTTTCCCAAAATAGTTTCACACTGCATTTTTCAAATTATTATAACAACGAATACTAAACGAATGGTGTGATTGGTTTTATTTTAATAATTTGTCATCATATAATTTCGGTGCTTGACATGTAACGCATAGAAAACAATGAATGTACAAAGTAGCAGCAGCAATAATTGTTGTTGTTGAATGAATGTATGGCAAAAGCAACGAATGTATGAATGAACAATAAAAACGAATGCTTTCATTCTGTTCTCTGATACATACATTATTTAATATCAGGATAAATCTGGGCCGAAGAAACTAACAATATCGGAATATAGAAAAAGACAACCTGAGTATAGAAAATTACTTAAAGCAGAGGACAAACTGACAACTATTCCAAAACTAGGTTTTCCGACTATAAGGAAAATTATTAACAGCATAGGCTCAAATAAAGAATTAAATGAACATAGAGAAGACACCTTTTGTGAAGACATACCCCGAGACTTTATAGATATCAACATAAGTAGTCCGACAATTAAAGTTGCTAAGGATTCAACTGCGGACAAAATTACCCCTATAGTAGAGGACGCGAAAATTAGAAAAAAAGAAAAATAAAAGAGGGGGTATTATAAAACGCATGAGAGGCGAGTCGAAGAACCTGAGGCGACAAATTGATTTACTCAAAGTGGGAACTGCTGAATATGCAAAAGTACAGGAAGAACACCAATTACTTAATATATAATTGAAAACTATTAAGGATATAAGAGTAAAGAAAATGCCTAGACGGACAAGAAAATATATAGAAGCCAAATTGAACAGAGCCTATCCAGAATTTACGCCATTTACTAAGGAACAACATGACGAATATACAAGGGTATTGGATATAGTAGATAAAGAGATATTAAGATTAGCCCAAGAGGGATATTTCACCAACGGGGTGGAAGATTTTAAGCCACCGGAGTATAGACCCGAAAGATATAGACCCAAAGGGGCGGAGCCAGTGACAAACGATTGTTGAATCACTTGAACCTACTTTTAAATTTATTCGTTAATGAGTTACTAATGAATACTAGCCGAACATATACACATAGGCCCTAGAATTACAAATTAATAGAAGATTATGAATGACAAATGGGAACTAATTATAGGCAACATACAATTTTTTCATGAGGACTTCAAGAAATCATATAAATGTATTAATAAAAATACTTATATAAAGGATGATACCATAAAGAAACATTTAAAAACATTAATTGAAAATTATAATAACATAGCAAGACTAGTTTCGAAATATAAACTAGATTATACGAGGGAACATTTGAAGATAGTAGTTGACATATATTGGGACGTTAGAGATAGGTTAGTGAAAATATACGACGAATATGGTATAAGAGAGATTATACCGCACGATTATACGGAACAAATTAAATTGAACATAGATAAAACAATCATAATAAGTGCAAAACTGGATCGCGAAATAATTGAGGATGAAAATTCGTATGATAAGGTTGACACAGAAACGAAGGGGGAACAAGTTAGAGATTTTATAGAAGACGTAATCAATAAGGTAATAGCAAAGGAAGAACTAAATATGGACCAAACAGTAGAACAATTCGTGGATACAGCATCCAAATTTATTTCAGACTACGATGGAGACGTAAAAAATTTACAAAGCTTCATCGATGGTTTGATAATGATTGATCAACTAAAAGGGGCTCATGAAATGATTGCAGTTTCATTAATAAAGACAAAACTAAAAGGTAGCGCAAGACAGCTAATTACGAATGAGACGACAATCGTACAAATTAGAGAAAAACTACAAAATACGATAAAAGGTGAACCTGTTGGTGGACTGATTGCAAAACTCATGAATATTCAGCTGAAAAATAAAACAGCCAACGCATACACTAGTGAAGTGGAAGATTTGGCGATAAAAATCCATACTGCTTACATTTCAGATGGGGTACCACCAGCAGCAGCCAAAGAATATACAACAAAAGCAGCAGTAAATGCTATAGTGACAAATTGCAATAATGATAATGTCAAACTCATAATGAAAGCTGGTCAATTCACTTCATTAAGCCAAGCCATACAAAAATTTATTGAAACATGCACGGAAATAACTGGAAGCAAAGATACTGAGTTGTACTATAGACAGCAGAATAAATCAAATAATAGCAATAACAACAGAAATTTCCAAAATAATAACAATAATTGGCACCAAGTAGACAAGGTACCTATAAGGGAAACAACAACTCCATAGGTAGAAGTAGGAACAACTACGTAAATAATAGAAATCCATGACGATATGACAATGGGGAAAATAATTATCAGATTACCAACCACTATAGAGGTCGGGACCGTCAAGTCCGACCAATAGAGAGTACAATCAATACGGGTTCGAAAAACCAGGAATAGCTGGGGGGGAAAAAGAAAAATATATATGTATAAATTAAACTTAAGCTTTGGTGTGTTTGTAAAATTTTACAATTATCATACAAAACAAATTCTTGTTTTACTTGTGGATACAAGAGCAGACATATATCTGATAAAAAAAAGAAAATCTTGGAGAAAATAATTTTATCAACAAACGGGAAATAACAAAAATTAGTGGCATAGGCGAAGGAACCATTAAGTCAATAGGTACAACCGATCTGGAAATTTGCAGGGAGGATTTCATAATACCTCATGAATTTCATGTGGTACACAATGACTTCCCAATACCATGTAGCGGAATCATAGGGATGGATTATTTGAAAACTTTTAATTGTAGCATTGATTTCATGAAGAACAAAGAGTGTCTTGTTATGAGACCTAAAAATTTTCGAACCCTAACGATTCCGATACACCACACATACGATAATGATTACGTCGTTATATCAGCAAGGGCTCAGGTAATACGCAAAATACAATTTAATACACAGCATGAGGAACTACTGGTGTTGAACCAAGCAATAAGACCAGGCGTATACATTGCAAATACGTTGGCTCAAGGCAATAACGCATATGTCAGAATTCTTAATACTAACAAAGAAAACATGGCGATAAATATTAATAACATCCAAACGGAGAATTTAAACGAGTATGATGTTATATATCTAGTTACTGACAAAAAAAGAGAGACAATAGGACGGATAAAATTTTGGAAAAATTATCGAAAAATTTCCCTAAGGAATTCGAGTGTGAACTAACATTACGCTCGGATTATTCTGATATATTTGTATTTGAAACAAAAACGATAACCACAAACAATTTTTACAAACAACATTTAAGACTGGGTGATAACATACCAACATATTTAAAAAATTATAGAATCCCACACTCACAAAAATTAGAAGTAGAAAAACAAGTAGGAAAGTTAATAGACGATGATATTATAGAACCATCAACGTCAGAGTACAACAGCCCATTGCTAATTGTACCAAAAAAGGCACTCCCAAATTCAACGGAGAAAAGGTGGAGATTGGTCGTAGATTACCGCCAGGTAAATAAAAGATTATTAGCTGATAAGTTCCCACTCCCAAGAATAGAGGACATTCTTGACCAATTGGGTAGAGCAAAGTATTTTTCGTGCCTTGACTTAATGTCAGGCTTCCATCAAATTGAGTTACATGAGGATTCAAGAGACATTACATCATTTTCAACTGAAAATGGCTCTTATCGCTTCAAACGACTTCCATACGGGCTAAAGATAGCTCCAAATTCATTTCAGCGTATGATGACTCTAGCATTCACTGGTTTAAGACCATCCCAGGCGTTTCTATATATGGATGATTTAGTTGTGTTAGGCTGCTCTGCGAAACATATGTTGAACAACTTAACGGACGTTTTCAATCTTTGCCGAAAACACAATCTAAAGTTGCATCCTGAAAAATGTACATTTTTCATGCACGAGGTTACTTACCTAGGGCATAAGTGCACCACTGAGGGTATTCTACCGGATGATGGTAAATATTCAGCAATTAGAAATTACCCAGTACCATCGAATGCGGTTTATAGTCAATTTCGCTGACTACTCCCGTCATATAACAGGACTTACGAGAAAAGGTGTAGAATTCCGTTGGACGGCCGAATGCCAACAGGCTTTTGAATATTTGAAAACCGCTCTACTAAGTCCACAGATATTACAGTATCCAGACTTCACTAAGGAATTTTGTATAACAACGGATGCCAGTAAACATGCATGCGGTGCAGTTTTGACACAAGAGTATAATGGTAGACAGCTACCGGTATCATATGCTTCTAAATCTTTTACAAAAGGCGAAAGCAATAAATCGACAATTGAGCAGGAACTCACTGCGATTCATTGGGTAATTCAATATTTTTCGACCATATATATATGGTAGGCATTTTTTTGGTGAAAACAGATAATCGGCCATTAACTTACTTGTTTTCCATGAAAAACCCCAGCTCAAAACCAACTAGAATGAGGCTAGATTTAGAGGAATACGACTTTACAGTCGAATACCTCAGAGGCAAAGATAATTATGTAGCGGATGCACTATCACGAATAACGATAGCTGATCTGAGAAATATGAATGTGAACAAAGCCGTTCTCAAATTAACAACGAGATCGGCTACAGAAAAAATTAACTTAGACAAAATTAATAATGAAAATGAAAATAATCAGCAATTAACGTACAAGAAGTCCAATATATTTGAAGTCATAAGCCCATCTGACGTCAGGCGCTACCATAAGCTCGAAATGACTTCCGACCATTGTTTATTGAAACATGGCAAAATGAAAATAGGAAAAATATTAATAAATGATTTATTTGCTAAAGAGAAAATTGACTTCGGACAATTATTCTCCAGGTTAGAATCACTAACCGGAAAATATAAGATAAATAAAGTACGAGTGGCACCGAATGAGAAAATTTTTGAATTTGTTTCAATGCAAGATTTTAAGGCCAAGGGCAATATATTTTTGGATAAATTAAGAGTAGCGCTACTCCCAAAGGTGACCAAGCTGAATAATAAAAATGAAATAAATAAGATATTGAAGCAATATCATGATGACCCCATACAAGGAGGTCATTCAGGCATAACAAGGATAATTGGGAAGATTAGACGATATTTCTACTGGCCGAAAATGATCAAGTCTGTTTCTGATTAAATAAGATCTTGTAGGAAATGTCAAGAATCCAAAACTATTAGACATACAAAAATACCAATGACTATAACAGATACTCCGATCGATGCTTTCGATAGGTCTTGGTAGGTACGATTGGACCACTTCCAACGACGGAAGATGGTTTTGAATATGCAGTCACCATAATATGTGACATGACAAAATATCTGGTAACAGTGCCAGTACGCTATAAAAGCGCAAAAACAGTATCCAAAGCTATATTTGATTCATTTATCTTGGCTTATGGCCCTATGAGGACGCTCATTACGGACATGGGTACAGAATACAAGAACAGTATTTTGAATGAGATATGCAAATATATGAAAATTAAGAAGGTAACTTCTACGGCACACCACCATCAAACGCTAGGAACGGTGGAAAGAAGCCATAGAACTTTCAACGAATATGTACGTTCCTACATATCTGTTGAAAGAGATGATTGGGATGAATGGCTAAAGTACTTTACGTACTGTTTTAACACAACACCTTCAGAGGCCCACGGATACTGCCTATTTGAATTAGTGTTCGGAAGAATCCCATATGGATTCAATCGACTTAACAACAAAGATTGAATAGATCCTATATATAATATAGAAGACTATAGTAAGGAAATAAAATATAGGTTAGAAGTAGCATGTAAGAGAGCTAGAGTAAACTCATTAGGAATAAGCAAAACAATAAGAATTAATATGATAAGAATATAAAGGAATTAGATATAAAAATAGGAGATAAGGTATTACTTAGAAAAGAAACAGGATATAAACTAGAAAGTAAATATATAGGACCTTATACAGTAGAAAGTTTAGAAAATAATGGAAATATAATAATAAGATCACAAAAGGACAACAAAAAACAATTAGTAGACAAAAACAGATTAAAAATATATTCCTAAAATTAAAAAAAAGAGAAAAAAGTCATGTAATATCTAATCATTTCTAACTATCTCCAGAAACTAATTGAACACAAAATAAAATCTCCAAATAATTAATAAAATCACTTATATACGTATTATTTAATAAACTATTACAATAAAATTTTTTATATATACGAGAATCTTACAAATATATATAATAATGATGTTTAACAAAATTTATATAAAATATTTTATATCTCCAAATAATAATGAAAATTTAAGAAAAAAAATTTTTTTATTTTTTTTTTAATTTTTAACTAATTTTAATTTTTAATTTTTTTTTTCTATCCAAAATCAATTTGATTAGAACTAAGATAAAATTATTTTCTAAATAAAATATTTAATTATAATTAATAAACTCAAATATGTACGAGTATATACATATGCATCAATTACTAAATTATTATAATTTTAATTTGACAAAAAAATAAATTGAAAAATTTAAAACTGCATAATTTTAAATAATAATATCGTAAACTATAACTTTAAACAAAACTAAATTAACTTAATTTTTTTAAATAATAATGAATATTAATCATATACATGTAATTTATTAAACAGAATGACAAGATCATTCTAATTGAAATGGGAGGTGGCATAGCCACCCCATTGAAAAATAATTAAATCATTTATTTGTAATTTTGAAATATAATATAATCAATTATTTATAGTTTAAATAATTTCAAACATATTTTAATTAAATAATCTTGAAATATACAATAACATTCATAAATTGGACGATAACTTTATTTAATCACTAATAAATGTTATTGTCCAAAATATGTGCAATCGCAAACATTCGCTGACACGATAAAAGTACATTTAAGTTCATTGGCCATACGCTGTACTATGAACTGTTAATGTATAAACAATTGTCGATACAGCGAATGTATTGTGCAATGACGACTCATGCTATACCACGTAATTGTTGTTGCGTGCTTTCTTGATTTTTGCTGTGTTATGAATTCGGAGTATAACACACAGAAATCGTATGTAAGTATGTATGCCAATTGTGTACGCTCCGTTTATACAGGTATTTTTAATATGATTTAAAAAAATATGTAAAATTAATAACAAAAGAAAGAAGTAGGAAAAATAAAGAATGATTAATGATTGAAACTTAAAAGTAACAAGTCGTGTCTGTTATTCATTTTAAATAAATAAATATGGAATAATCTTTTATAATCTGTAATTCATTTTAGATAAATAAATATGGAATAATCTTTTATACTGGTACAGCATTCACAATCGAAATCCAGGATATAACATATTGTCGCACAATATAATACTTTACATAAATTTCCTTAAGAGGTATGAAAGCTTCTAGATTGAAAGTTTGTGAAGATTCTATAACAATATCTTTAAGTAAACGATCCAACAGGAATAGGCCACAAGACGCGAGCAGCAAAAAAATCGGGGAAGAAGGGTATAATGGAGGGACGTGCCACCACGTTATACAAGGATCACATTCAAAATGCCGGATACGTATATCTTGATCGCTTAAATAGTGAATGGCACTAACGAATTCACTGACATATTTTGAAGAGTCCTAAAGAAACAGCAAAAATTAACTTGAATTTTTAATTTAACTAATTACTTACCTTTCTCAAACCTAAACTTGAAGCCGCCAAGCCAATTGAACCTCTCTTTCTTTTATTAGAATCCTGGGAGGAGGCAAAGTCATTGGATAACACCTCTATAAGTTTTCGCATTTGGGCAGTTATTTTTCATATTAAATTCTTTAACCAATCTGTGTGCGATATCAGTTGAATCATTTAAATAATCAGCTTTTTTTTTAATATACATGTATAAAGCATTAATATAATTTATGTGTATATTTTTGTTGATTTTAACAATTTAAGTTAATACTTGACAATTAATTTCACTTTTCGACAGCCAGTAATGAATAATACCCGGTACTTCACAAATATTGCTGTTTAATGAAAAAAATTTAAAAAAACAACTCTACAACAGCAACAATGACAGTCATATGTTTTTCAAATAGAAAAAAACTGCAAGTACAAAAATTGTTTATGTGTTAAGGCCCAAATAGACTACACAAAATGCTTGCGCAACGTGTTGTGTAATGTGTAGGGGTGTTTTTCATGTTTGCGCAACAGTTGTGCAAAAATCAAATTGATTTGATTTTTTGGAATTTTGCGCAACAGTTTTGTGCAGTGTGTAGGCAATTTCCATACAAAATTTCCATTTTTAAAACATCTCGCGTTGTCAACACAGGCGGAAGAAAAAAAGGAATTAAATAAATAACAATAATAAGAAATTTGCGTAGGGCACGTTTAGCAAAATGTTTGAAGAAAAAATTTAAAATTAAAATGTCTGAAGAAAAAAATGAAAATTAATAAGATTAAAATAAATGCATAAAAAACCAAACTAGAATTCTTTGTTTGTACTTATGAATTTTGTGTAGTGTATATCCAAAAAAGGCTGTTGCGCAAACACGATGTTGCGCAAGCATTTTGTGTAGTCTATTTGGGCCTTTAGTTTCAGTCATTCATTTCTTGTAGGGGAGTTGCGATAAGCAGCCATTTTCAGGGTTGACAAATATTTACTAAAAGAGTTTAAAAACGGAATACCGAAAAAATTTTGTAGGAGAAAATATGAAACCGGAATTATTAAAAAAAAACCTGTGTATTATATATTATAATTTGTAATAAAAAATAAAATTTTTTTTAAGAGTACACAAAGTTTTTTATTATACCCTGCACCCCAGTGTGCAGAGGGTATATATGAGTTTGTCATTCCGTTTGTAATAATTAGAAAAAATATTCTGGACCCCAAAAAATATATATATTTGTGATCCTTATAACAAGCGGAGTTGATATAGCGATATCCGTCTGTCCGTCTGTGGAAATCACGATGACAACTTCAATCGGGCAGCTAGGGTGCTCGTTGGCATAAAAACTGATTCACTAACATTCTGAGAAGTTTACTATTTAAAATCGCCCAAATCGGTTGATTAGGGCCCGAGATTTGAATGAAGAACTAAAAAAGTCTTGAAAAATATGATTTTCTATGTTCTACTTGTCACGATCACGCCCTCAGTAGGACAGCTAGGGTGATTATTTTTAGTGAGGATGATTCACCAAGATCATGGAAAGATTTCTGTTTCAAAAGTCATTAAAATCGGTAGAACAGGTCCAGGGAAAATGAAAAATATGATGTTTCTATATTGCTCTTGTTGTTATTCTAAATGTTGTATTGTTGTCATAGCTGGACTTGTTGTTTTTGTGGTCGTTGTGGTAATAATATAATAAAAACTAACCCTTTGTAAATTTTTTTAATCAACTCTGGTAGAAAAATTTAAAAGTTTCCATTGTTTTGTCATCACTAAAAAAAACTTGTTAGATAATTTTTTCCACCACCACGAGCCTGCTTGCAAAGTTTCAGATCAATTGGGTCACGGGAAAGGGGTTAAAAATCGATACAAAATTTTGTCGCCAAGCAGAGAATAATATAAAGGGAGTAAAAATTCACCAACATCTAAACTTTAGATTCTAAACATCTAAACCTAGGTTCTAAAGCGAATAATGCTAAACTACCTAGTTGTTAATAAAAAAATAACAATGTAAATTTAAAAAAAACAAGTAAGAATGTTAAATTCGGCTGTGCCGAATCTTTGATACCCTCCACCTCGGTTTGAGTCTTGATAATAAATGTAAGTGAAAAAGTAAACAATTTGTTAAACTTAATACCAAATTATTTCAGCAAATTCTTTGGGTTGGTTTTCGTCTTTTCTATTATTTCGGATTTATTTCGGTGTTTGCTTTTTGGTCATCGTGGTTGCTGATCGGCATGCATTTAGGTTATATACCTATATGAATCCGTTTCCGGTTATATGACATAACTTCTCGTTTAATTTAGTTTTTGCTAATTAAATAGCTCGCCCTAACCTACATTGCAAAGGTAATGGTTGCGAAGGGTGGCTATATGCATTAAATCGTGTTAATTGGAGATGGCTGTATAGTTTCTTTTAACTGGCCAAATATTTCTTCATTGCGGCCATATAGTTCGGATGGAATAACAAAATAATAACCAAAAAAAAACTCTCTCAACTTTTTTTATTAAAATATTGCCATATTTGGAAAACATAGAGAATAAAATTATAATAATAAATATTGAAATTAGAGATGCCAAACGCAAAAAACCAAATGTCCCAAACATTTTAAATAAAATAATTTGTTCTCTTTATTTTCTGAAAACTTCAAATTTTCATCCAAAAAAATTGTGAAAATTTATATATAAATAACATTCTCATCAAATTGCGTTTATTTATGTAACAGTTTTTATGTTCGCAATTCTTAAATAGCATTTGACATTTTCTAAAATTCATTGAACTTAAATCAATGTTTTCTGTAGTCCGATTCTGTAAATTTCAACGATCCGACAATCGCAAAATATATCGACAGCTATTGTTGTTTGCACTAAGGATTAAGTAATTCACTAAGTACATACATCTTAACGACAGTCGACAAATCTATTTTTCTATTTATTTAAATTGTAGACGAGTGGCATCTCTGTCAAAATAAGCGAAAACACAAAGAAGAATTGGAAAAAACAAATTACTTCGTGTTTGACAGGATCATTTTATGTTTATGTTTAATATCTTTATTTTTTTACTAATATTTCTGTGTATTTATTTGAAAATAAAATAATGAATTGAATATGCTATTTAATTTTTTTATTTATATAAAAAAGTTTTTTAATAAGAGCAAAATATTTTCACTATTTTATGATTTTTATTTATGTATGACGACATTTCAACCTAAAAATTAGATGTAATCGCAATCAGATATTTTGTAGGTAAAGCAGAATAATAGTTCTATATAACTATGTAGAACTGTTTTGAAAGCAAAAAACTCATTGATGAACTCGGTAACTCTATTTTATAAAGACAACAAAAAGTTAACATGCCAAACTTATGTTCATATTTGTAAAATAATAATGAAAAAAACATATGAAATAAAAGACCAGCCCGTGTATACTCTTAACATTGTTCTGTATGATATCTAGTTGAAAATATTGACATTCATGTTAAAATAGAAATAACTATTGCAAAGCTAATTAGAACAAAAATTGTGGCGCCATCTACTGCGGCATAGTCAAGCTGAGCAAAATGAAGTGACACTCTGTTAATGCAAAAGAAATGTATTTTCCCCACAACAAAATATTGCAGAAAATTATGTAAATAAAATAATATACCGATTTATTTCTAACATGCAGTTGTTATGGATATAAATATATATAATATATGTATATTATTTGTATTATTTAATATGTTTATGTATGTATATGTAAATATTACACACAAAAAATACAACATCAAACGTTATTTTTGTGTTTTTCTCTTTAAATAAATTTATACATAAAATTTTTTTTTGCTAAATTTACATTGTTTTTTTTTATTAACAACTAGGTATTTTAGCATTATTTGCTTTAGATGTTGGTGAATTTTTACTCCCTTTATATTAACTCGTAGTGTCTGCTTGTCGAAAAAATTTTGGATCGATTTTAACCCCTTTCCCGTGACCCATTCGATCTGAAATTTTGCAGGCAGGCTCGTAACAGAAATAGTCTAACAAATTTTTTTAGTGATGCCAAAACAATGGAAACTTTTAAATTTTTCTACCAGAGTTAATAAAAAAATGTACAAAGGGTTAGTTTTTATTATATTATTACCACAACGACCACAAAAACAACAAGTCCAGCTATGACAACAACACAACATTTAGAATAACAACAAGAACAATATAGAAACATCATATTTTTAATTTTTTTTTTACTTTTTCAGAGATTTCCCTGGACCTGTTCCACCGATTTTAATGATTTTTGAAATCGAAATCTTCCCATGAATTTGGTGAATCATTCTGAGTCATTCTCACTAAGAATTATCACTGTAGCTGCACTAATGAGGGTGTGATCGTGACAAGAACAACATAGAAAATTATATTTTTTCAAGACTTTTTTTAGTTCTTCATTCAAATCTCGGGCCCTAATCGACCGATTTGGACGATTTTAAATAGCGAACTTTTCAGGATGTTAATGAATCATTTTTTATGTGAACGAGCACCCTAGCTGCCCGATTGATGCCGTCATCGTGATTTCCACAGACGGACAGACGGACATCGCTATATCAACTCCGGTTGTTATAAGGATCACAAATATATATATTTTATGGGGTCCAAAATGTTTTTTCTAATTATTACAAACGGAATGACAAACTTATATATACCCTCTCCACACTGGAGTGGAGGGTATAAAAATATGTATTAATATATTTAAAGAAAAATAATTAAATTAAAAAAATTATAAAATAATAGATATACAAATCAATAAAAAAAAACGAATATATAAAAAGATAAATGCATTCATAGCATTATAATATATATAAAAGGTCAATGTTTTGTAACCGTAACCGTAACGTGGCAGCTGTTTTTTTACATGAAAATGATTTAGAACAGTTATCGAACGTTACCGGAACGTCCCAATACTTTTCATGTGAAAATGGCGGACACGTTACGTTACGGTTACGTGCGGCTAACTAGTTCTTTACACAGGCCACTGATTTGCAGCCAACTTCAGGTCTGTTTAAGTAGTTTTGTAAGCATTAGAAACTGCTGATAAAATTGTTTCTATTTTTTTTTTGCTGTAATAAATAATAAATATAATGAATTGTAAACTAAAATGGATACAAACATTGAAGGTGCTTTAGGGCAAAAGAGTATTATTTCGCCTCGTAAACATACCTTTAAAAGTAGGTTCAAGGGTAAGTCAGCATGAAATCAATAAAACAAGGATTTATTTGTTTCTTTAAGGTCAAATTTCATTTCCAAACTCGGACCTTGGATGGACCCATGGGTAAAAAATTTAAATTGGAAGTATGGGAAGTTCACGTCATATAAAATTATGCCCAGTGTCGTTTTCTTTGCAACGATTATTGCGCTATTATTGAACATTGTAATGAGAAATTCCAATTAGATCCGCTAAATGTTAAGGCATTTTACCGAAGAGCAAAGGTTAATTTTGGTGCTTGGAATCCTCGAAAGGCTCGTAAAGATTTCCTAAGAGCTGCTGAACTAGATCCTTCATTGCAGGTCGCGGTCGTTAAAGAATTAAAGGCTATTATTGCCAATGTACAACCTGAACGAGATCTTGATACGCAACGTTTACAGCCACTTTTTAAGCTTAATTTGTGCGCAAGTTACGTGTGCAAATATTGTGCATTTTCGTTATTGTGACTATTTTAAATGCAAAAAAGTAACAGATACATAGATAATACAAAAAAGTAAATTATTTATTTAAAAAAACCGAAATTGATATTAATAGTAAAATTTTTAGATATATTTTTTAACAATGTTTATACAAATACTTTCTTAAATAAAGCTTAAAGGTAACTAATATTTATGGCTTGAAACGTTTTGGCTATTAGAGCTAAATGAAAATGTCAAGTCCAGTTTAATGGCAACACCCAGATTTTTTTTTTAAATTTTTTGGATGGGTTAGGGGCTTTTGGGCGATTTTGGAGACATAATTTTTTTAGCGCTCGAGCCCATTTTCGAAGTTATGGACCGACAAAACTTTGACTTTGATTTGTACATAACTTTGTTACTTATGACCGGATTTCAGCAATATATAAGTTAAGGCATGTCACACATTGTGAAAGACATGCCAACAGATATTCGCGCCGCAAATAAAGAAACAGCAAAAATTAACTTGAATTTTTAATTTAACTAATTACTAATCTTTCTCAAACCTAAACTTGTAGCCGCCAAGCCAATTGAACCTCTCTTTCTTTTATTAGAATCCTGGGAGGAGGCAAAGTCATTGGACAACACCTCTATAAGTTTTCGCATTTGGGCAGTTATTTTTCATATTAAATTCTTTAACCAATCTGTGTGCGATATCAGTTGAATCATTTAAATAATCAGCTTTTTTTTAAATATACATGCATAAAGCACTAATATAATTTATGTGTATATTTTTGTTGATTTTAACAATTTAAGTTAATACTTCACAATTAATTTCACTTTTCGACAGCCAGTGTTACGTGCCCCAAAGAGCACTAAGGTGAATTGGGTCGACTAGCTCAAATGCGGTTTCATCAGACGGGTGTGAATCCATCCCATCACCTTGGTCTCAGAGACCCGACAAATTATACAAACATGAAATAAACACAAAATTTCTTACTGAACTCACCACCACATCCAGCGTAGGAGGCAGGTCTTACACCCCAGTTGCCCATCCGAACCGTGATCTCTGTCTCTCCTTCTCTCATCAATGAAGATCCCTAAAACCACCCTTCACCACTTTCAACTTATATCCTAAATAAATTTGCTCACACATTTTCTTTATATTTACACTTATTTCAATACATAATCTTTTTTTTTATTTAACAATAAAATTTTTATCAAATTATTAAACTTCTTTCTTTTTAATTTAAGTTTACTATATATGCTTGACGTAAGTAAAGAAACAATAAAATATGTGATATATAAATTTAATAATATTAAACAACACTAGCAAAAATCTGACGGTTATATAATGAACAAATCAAAAAAGAAAAATACATTTTATTTTTAACATACAAGACCTATAGAAACAATATCTAAAACTAAACTATAGTACTTTTCAACACAAGTGCCACTCATATGAATATTACTCTTCGATTTAGAAGTCTTTATCTATCTCTCTTTTTTTTAGCTACCGGTTAATATATTTTTTTTTATTTCCTATATAGATATCACATTCGGTCTGCAAAGGTCTACACTTACTCTCACGAAAACCCTATCTTGAAGGAGCTCCCTAAAGCTGGATGTTTCGCAGATAAGCTTCTATACATTTCCCGTTTTTTTTTATATTTATATACCAATAAAAATTAATTATGTTTGATCATATATAATGGTTTTTCATATATATGGACATTCACCGGATATAGTTTTTTTTCTTTTATATATATAGCACTTCGGTTGGTACCGCACTACTTACAACTAAACTTAAATAACATGCACTAAATATACTTAATTTTACAATATTTGATTTCCTCTTTCTATATATTTTTTTCTTTTAAACAATTATCTTGCCAGGTTCTGGGTTAATTTTCTTAAAGGTTAAAAATTTATTCTTTTTGTTTTACAACGGGTTGCCGGATATTTTAATTAACTTTTTCTATTCTTGGTAAGTATTAATGTATCGCTTTCAACATTCAAATTTTCTCATTAGTGCCTTTTTTTTCTTTCTTTTAAATACTTTCCACGCCACCTTATTGGTTTAATTATGTTTCTTTTAGTTACTTTCACTCTTCACAGGCTACACTTGTGAAACTTAGGCTAAGGTTACCCGTTTTCCCGGACCTTTACCGATATTTTACTTTATTTTGGGCAGTTATAGGATGTCTTGCTGGGATACCGGTCTCCACTTTCCCTCTCAACCGTCTGGTCCTGTTCCAGCTGGAAGCCAATACCCCACTATTAAATAATGTAAATGTTCAACACTATCCTTAATACATAATACCCCACAGATTCCAACTTACGTTTTCTTTTCTTTTCTCTCACTATATTTATACAGGGAACCTATAATAACCTTTGCTGTCGCCGGTAGCCTTTCCTCACTCCTGCAACGACCTTCAAGGAGACTTTATTTTAACCCTCCTTTAAATTTCACCTTATTTTAAATATTACTCACTTGGTGCGTCTTTTTTTTCTTGTTTTATTACGTATTGTTTATCACTTTAATTGGTATTTCTGTATATTTTTTTATTTTTCACCCCGCACACAAATTTTCTATAGTTCCGCCTTAGTTCTTTTTAATACTTTGCTGGTCGGCGCCTTAATTAGCAATGCCTCTCAAAAGATGGCTAAGTTTAGCTTTACCCCACAAACTAGTTTGACTTTCCAATATTTTCTCTAAACTCGTTTGACAACTTTCTCTTACTCTGTCTAATTTCTACGGTTATCCTTTTTCCTTTTCGAATAATATAGATTGTTCTATACTTTCCCTCCTTTTTCATTTTTTCCGGTCACAGACACTAACCATAATATCTATTTTCAATATAGAACGCAAAAATCAAAACGAATCGTAATTTCATTCATAACCGTCTTTTCGTTTTCTTTTAGTGTACTACACCGTCTGGCAACGCTATTTACACAGAATCCACAGCCGATGTGACACCTGAAGTCATTCTGCGTATTTGTATTAAACAAACGAAAATTACCAAACGTGTTTGCAATTTTGCCACATTCCTACTATTTAACGTGAAAAAACATATAATTTAACGCAAAAAAAAACCATAAAAAAAACAATTACCAGAATTAAACATTTGTCAAAAAAAAAACTGATAAAAACCCATAAAAGGAAACATCTCAAACTAAGAAAACACAAAAGACATTTTGCACAACGAAGTAGTGGTTCACTTCAGACAGGAAGCAAACGCGTCTATGCCCATCTGTGAATTAATTTAACGAAAACTTTGTGAGTAACAAAAACCATAAATAAAACACTTCACAGAAAATTTATCCCTGTTTAGATTTATTCTATCTAAAATACCACACCTTACAAATTACATATAGGGATAATCCGATATACGGAGAAGAACGTGCATTCGAAAAATCTATACAAATGGACGCAGAAAGTTTGAACACTAAAACAGGTATAGTAATTGAATGTGAGTCACGATGTGAAAGAAGTCCGGAAACTTGTACTACAGAAGTATCAGTACTTTCTAAGCATGAAGACCAAGATGCTACACCAAAAAAAAAAAAAACGGGTACGTTTTCGTTCCTCAGAGTTTTAGGTCTACACCAATACTAAGTTTACATTTTTTTTTACTTCCAGGGCAACCGACGCCATCACCCAAAACTACCGCAACAAAACTCCAATTTTGGCCACACCAGGACGCCAAAAGTTGGTGTGCGTGGATCGTATTCCAGTCAGTTACCGCGGTCGTTTGGCAGCCTAACGTGGGTCGTTTTAAAATTATTGCAAACGTGGATCATATAATAATAATTCTGGCGTAGAGAAATTTATCGTTGTTCACGTGGGCAAAAAATAAATAAAATTTCATTCGTCTACTGATGTTGACACTATCAGGGAAGTATTAATGAAATTACCTTTTTACTTTTCGTTCTCTTTTTGCCCCTCTTTCAGGTATACTCTCAACATACAGCGTTGGAAAGTTTATCTTGAAACTATTTGCATTTATGAAGACATTGGGGACGAATTACGGACTCCACTAGAGGTATGTATAATTACGGAAATTGTATAACAGTGTATAATCAAAGTGTATAATTACGCTTATATCTCTAACAAAAACTAAATCTTCATATATTAGGACAAGTACAACTTAAAACTAATAATCTAATTCTAAATTGCCTCTTATATCCTAATATTGCACGTCATTTGGTTTTTATCACAGATTTCAATCGTATTATTGCACTTGTTAATTTTTTCTCTCTTTCTTGGGCTTTCTCGACTGCGACCGGACTTTGAACTCTACAAAAGATGCATTTCATCGGCGTTTCGCGCGACCATTACAGGGTAAAAATTATCCACGTGGGGAACTCCCACACCCTTAGATGTCTCAAGCCGGGCATTACAGGTAAGTATTTTCCTCATATTCATAGGTTAACCTGATTTATTCTATTCTCCTCTTTCAGATCCTTCCGACGACCAATCTTCGATAGGAACTTTCATACTTTCCCTCAACGAGTTCACGTAAGTTTTCTTTGCCTTGTATTTCAATGACTATATTTTTACCTACTTCGTCATCTTAACCTTTGTCCGAAACTCCCCCCCCCCCATATCTAAGGGTTGAACCCTTCTGAATTTGCCAAAAAAAAAAAACTCGAGAACTTTTCGGTCCCCGCGTTTGTAATATATCACACGAAAATCATTCGTCAGTCACAGTCTGGTCATTACAATGAGAACACATTTTCCGTACTGAAATTTTTACCTCTTAATTCGATTGTTTTGTTCATTTCGCCGTAATTCCGGACTCAGATAATGTCCTTGTACCAGGTGACTAACGACTCCCAGTTCTTAATGGCATAGTTCCCCAGAACGCTAACGGAATCGCACCAATGGCACAATGACGGTTACACATGTAACCTGCTTAGAAACGTTGGCCTAATTTGAACAATTCATCGAATTATTAATTGTAATGATTCTGACTGCACTGGCAAAACCCAAATCATCAAAAGTCAACGCCGATCTTTATGACCCATATACTTATAACTACTTACGAACAAACTTTGCACTTTTCACGTTTTTATATCTTTGGCATGAAATATACCTATGGGTTTTCCGTTCATATCCTCTAATTCGAACATATTATTTCCAACCGGTCTGAGTATTCGGCATTTCAGAAATTTTCTACAAAATTTTGCATTCCGGTTGTTCCCGAAATCACTCAACACCGTATTTCTGCGGTAAACTTCCTGCCCTGGAATAAGTTTAGCTACCCTCGCCCGATTATTATATCGTTCCGCGGATCTTTCGTAGGCGTCGTGCATATTCTTTTTAATCTTTTCCCTAATTATTTCGAGTTTTTCGTTGCTTTTTAAATTGACAATTTCATGGTCAGATAGTGGTAATAGCTTTCTAACGAGTTTATAATCAGTCCCACTGGTAAACATATGGATACCAAATAATGCGAAAAATGGAGTTACTCCCGTCGCTGAATGGATCGAGTTCCTCAAAGCGCACTCTATCTCGGACAGATAAAGATCCCAATCGCGGTGGTCTTCTTCTAAATATGCTCTTATAGCTGCCAACACCGATTGATTTACTCTCTCAGATGCATTTGACTGAGGAGCATAAACAGCCGTTCTTAAATGTTTTATCTTGCACGTGTTTATCATATTTTGGAAACCTTTTGCTACAAACTGTGAACCATTATCACTGTATATAATTTCTGGGACGCCAAATTTGTGGAATATCTCTTGCGTCAAGAATTGTACTACATTGTTTGTCGTAGCTTCTCGCATTGCCTTTAAGAAAGTAAATTTAGTGAAATGGTCTACAACTATAAATATGTAGCAATTTCCGCTTTTAGATCTCGGATATTTGCCCAGGAAGTCAATATACAACTTCTGAAACGGTCGTTCTGTTATTACCTCTTGACCGATTCCCGGCATAAGATTCTGATTAGCCGGTTTTGTCTCTTTACAAACTTGACATGCCTTCACATATTCTCTAATCTGCACAGTCATTTTTGGCCAATAAAAGAATCTTTTCACTCTTTCTAACGTTTTTACAATGCCCCCATGTGCTGAAATATTAGGCGAATGAGCTTTTTCTACTATTTTTGCTATTAAATTCACAGGTACCCACAATTTCCACTTAAATTGTTCTCCATCAGATTGACCAAAGGAATCTTTCTTGAAAACCAAACTGTCTTCGACTCTAACATCTGGTAAACTTTCAGAATTTTCGTTCACCCTTTTAATAAGATCCAAGTATTCCTCGCTTTTAAATTCTTCAGGGTCAAAATCTAACATTTCTTCATTTTCAATAACATTTACTTCCACATCGTGAGGTGCCCTTGATAGCATATCCGCAACTACATTGTCAGACCCTTTTCTGTGCTCGATCTCAAAATCACATGCTTGTAAGTGTAAAGACCATCGAGCTAATCTCCCGCTAAGATCTTTAAGACTCATGAGCCATTTGAGGCTCGCATGATCGGTCACGACGGTAAATGGTATCATCTCGACATATGGTCTGAATTTTCTGATAGCCATTACCACTGCTAAGCATTCTTTTTCTGTCACGCTATAGTTCTTTTGACATGAATTTAGCTTTTGTCAATAAAACGAGATAGGGTGTTCCTCCTTTTCATTATTTAACTGGTACAAAACCGCCCCAATACCATAATCTGATGCGTCGCATTGTATATAAAATCTTTTTGTGAAATCGGCGTGTTTTAATACCGGTGCTGATGTTAGAGCTTTTTTAAGTTCTTCAAAAGCTTGAATTGCCGTCGGAGTCATTTGAAACTTTTTTGATTTTTTTAACGTATCAGTAAGTGGTGCTGATATTGTTGCAAAATCTTTGATGAAGCGCCGGTACCAGCCAGCTGTCCCGAGAAAACTTCGGACTTCCCTTGTCGTTTTAGGCGATTTGATACTCTTAATAGCCTTGACTTTCTCTGGGTCTATCTTCAATGCTCCACCACCGATGATAAATCCAAGATATTTGAGCTCCTGATAACAAAACTGTGATTTTCCCAAGCCAATAGTAAGATTTGCTCTTTTCAGACACTTTGCTACCTCCGTTAATAATCTTAGGTGTTCTTCGAATGTGCTTGAAATAACTAACAGGTCGTCTAAATATATAAAAACATTGTCTTTCAATTTTTGAGGTATAATGCTATCCATTAACCTGCATAATCTTTGCGCCGCGTTGCACAGACCGAATGGCATTACGCGAAATTGGTATAATGGCCTTCCCGCAACCGTGAACGCAGTATATGGCTTACTTTCTTCATCTAATTCCATTTGCCAAAATGCATATTTCAAATCGACGCTGCTAATAAAGTACGTTTCATCTATTCTACTTAGTATGCCCTCAATATTTTGCAATGGGTACGCATCCTTTACAGTCAGTTTATTTAATTTCCTTGCATCTAAACAGAATCGGTTTTTTCCCGGTTTTCGAACTACTGTTGTCCTATTACTCCATGGACTTTCGCTCTCTTCTATCACGTTCAGTTTTAACATATTATCTATCTCATTGTAGGTTATCTCCTGTGCAGCTGGTGAAATCGGATAATACCTGTCCTTTACTGGAACCGCTCCCTCTATCAACTTAATTGTATGCTTTTCCAGAGGGGTACAGCCTACACCCTTTTCCTCAAACGTATCAAAAAGTCCAACTACTCTCTCTAACTGTTCCTGTTGATCGGCATTTAGCGAATGAGGTTTCATTCTATGTTCTCTTTCATAGCTACAAAAATCTTGTAGAATTTTTTCCACATTTAATTCTTCTACTTCTATTATTTCAGGGGCCAACCTAAACTTCTTCCAGAAATCAACTCCTAGGTATAATGTCTGTTCCAAATCCGGGCAAAGATACAGAAGCATGTCGTGCTCCTGCTCTTTGAACTTGATGGAGACTTTTACTTTGCCTAAAATTCTATGTTGTTGACCACTGGAAGTTTTTACACTGGTCAACATTGGAAGAATTCTTAGGCCTAAATCCTGGATTATTTCCCTACAGTCTTTACCTAATATGCTGATAGAAGCACCGGTATCTAAAAGCCCTGTCAGTGCCTTTCCTTTAACCAAAACATCAGCAAAAATCCGAGGATCTAAACTATCTATATTAGCTCTACGGATTGATTCTATTAAATGACGTTTTAGCCGACGACGCTCTAAAAATTTTTGTCTGACCTTAAGGATACGGTTGGATACCTTTTTAAATGGCTTTGGCAGATCAAAGATGCGAGCTCTAACCTCGTCATAATTATTTTGCCTAACCTCGAATGGCATGAAGTGTCTGAACCCAGGTATGTTTTTGGATTGACATGGGTCCCCAGATGTTCCCGCGCCCCTCATCCTGTTTTCCTGCTGACAGTGTGGACATTTTGGCGTTATAACATTCGGCTTACCACATCTATAGCAAAATAAGGTAAGTTCCGCCGAATCACAATCTCTAAAACCATGTCCAGGAACCTTACAATTCCAACAAATCAGTGGTTGTTTTTGTTGTGATTGCTGTTGTTGATTCAGTCTTATTGCAACTACCTCTTCAAAAACTGTCGGCGTGGTTTCTAGTTGTTCAAGACATTCTGTTTCGTTATAATAGGGATCGTTAACCGTTCTTGTTGGACGTAGTGGTATATCGTTGTTTCTTATTTCCTTCCTCGGGAAATTACGCTCAACTTCGTTGCACTCTATTCTGAGTTGTTCCACTGAAGAGACACTAATTGGGTATACGATTCTACTAACACTTTCTCTAACGTTTCTTTTTAAAATTTTTATCATGTCAAATTCGGGTATAGATTGGACCAATTTGGATCGTAATTTGCACATGATATGAAAATAATTATCTATAGACTCATTTGGCTGTTGTTTACGTTCGACTAGGTCTCTCATAATTTCAAAGTTTGACCGGGTTGTTTGATATTGGCTGAGTAACGAATCTTTAAGTCCGGGGCAATTCGAAAAATAATGGGTCTGTAAAAATAACCAATACCAATCTTTTGCTTGGCCAGATACTAATAAGTGAAAATCTCTGAGAACTTCTTCCCAAGGTATGGCATATTGAGCTTGCAGTCTTTCAATTCGAAATATGAAATCCTCTACACTCATATTCCTAGAGTTCCCATCGAAATTAAGACCCCATCTATCAATTCTAATTCGCAATTGGTCTGTATTTCGGATGACATAGTTTTCGCCAGGTACTGTTTGATTTTTCGGTAAATTGTTAGCAGATGCTGTACTACTGGTGCTCGGATTTTGGCTATTAAAATCATTGGTAGCAAAATTCAGACTTGACACGTTTACATTACCGTCTGGAAGTACGTTTTCCGCATTATTGGATCCAATGTTTCCCAGGGTCTGATCAATATCTCTTTGCCGGTTGGTCTGTCCGTTCGATCTAGATAAATCTTTAACAGCCTTTGCCAATTCTCCTATTGACTTTCTGACCTCTAATCACTCATCCTGTACCATCTTTTTAACCTGTTCTTCAAGCTTCGTCCACAACTAGGTTTCTTACCTCTGGTGCAATATTTTCCCCTTGCACATTGTTAATTGCCGCTGCTTCACGGAACCCTATGTCTAGAGACGGGTTGTTAGGGTTTCTCCTATTCCCCGACATTATGGATGTCGACATATCCGTAAAATAGCCGTTATTTTTGCTTTGTCCGTTAATATTGTCCGAATTCATTCTTGTTCTATGATACCTTATTTTCCTCTGTTTAGGTTGGGAATGAGTTATCGGAATGCTTGACTCTGAATTTGCTCTACGTTTCCATTTTTGGCCTGTGACCTTGTTTCTATATTCATTCCCTATTTACTAAAATTAGACGTGAATTTCGAATGTATTAACTACCCACTGGTATCCGACAAAAAAAAAATATATTAAGGCTCAGAATGTTTTTTTTTTATCAAAAAGACTCGCCGCAATTACCGATACTAAAACTTAGTATAAACTAAATTTTAATACGTAAAACAAAAATATGTAAAAAAAGATATATAAATGATAACGTAATAAAAAAAATAATATTAAAAATAATAAAAATAAAAATAATACAAAGAAAAATTATTTTACAAATAAAGGATATATTAAAAACAAGTAAGAAAATTATAGTCGGTCTAGACCGACTACACGATACCCTATACCATGCGTTTAGAGACCCTATCTCTTAGGCCCAACTAACTGGACATAGAAAATAAGCAAAAACAAAATTTGAGTGGGATTTTTATTAATTTTTTTGGCTGCAGATATGAAAAAGTTCATATCGGATGCTATATCTATATAGGGACTTGGTCCAAAAATGGACCGATCCTGATCATGTTTGGTAAAGTCTCTTGAATTTTGCAAAAATATATACAAACAAAATTTGAGAAGAATCAGTGCAATATTATTGTTTTTTAATAGATTTAAGTGAAGATCGGGAAGCAGCTCTATATGGGGTCAAAGGGATCGTTTTTGGACTACTCATTAATGGATGTAATGAACGCATACAAACCCAATTTGAGTAAGATCTATATGACAATTTGGATCTTATGGCAATTTATGTCGATTTCATATGGGTAATTTGTATGGGGGCTAGGTCTGAACATGGACCGATTCTCACCAATTTCAATAGCGTTCATTCCATGGCCGATAAAAGCTTATGTACCAAATTTCATCAAAATACATTCATATTTGCGACCTGCAGTTTGATTACAAGCTTTACATGGACACACAGACGGACGGACGGACGGACGGACGGACGGACTCAGAAAGTGATTCTGATTCGATCGGTATAATTAAAGATGGGTCTAGGTCAAATATTTTTGGTTGTTACAAACAGCAGCACAAAGTCATTATACCCAAACCACATAGTGGTATCTATATATATAAAATTGAATGTGTGTTTGTTTTTTTGTTTGTTTGTTTGTGTGTACCTTATAGGAGACCAAACCTCTGGACCGATCTTCCTGAAATTTTCACAGCATTTAACTGGGACTCTGGCATGATTAATAGGGTACTTTTTTTTGACCACGCCCACTTTTACGCCCACTTTTTTAAAATTATGTAATTGCTCCCATATAGTTTTTAACAGATTTACTTCAAATTGTATACACATTATACTCCAGGCGAGGTAGAAATAAACATTTCTTACGCCACGCCCCCTTTCACGCCCCTTTTCACGCCAAATTTTGTTTGAAAGTTTTAAACTTTTTTTTCTCTGTACAAATTTGTTCCTTCCAACGGATTTTTTTATTTGGTAGTATATTGCTCTTAATACTGTTAACGTCGCCATATAACTATGAACCACGCCCATTTCACCGCCCCCTTTTTTTTACTTATACCACTAACAATGTTTGCTATACAAAATAATTTTTTTGTAATATGTATTTATCTAAAGTTTTATACACTTTTTATCTACAGGTAAGGTAGCCATACATTTTTTTATTACCAAGTCCCCCTTTTTCGCCCCATTTTATCTTAAATCATAATTAATCTGCTTTCAATCTATCTACTATATATATATAAATATGAATGTGTGTTTGTTTGTGCTTTATAGGAGGCCAAACCAAAGAACCGATCTTCCTGAAATTTTCAGAGCGTGTTACTGTGACTCTGGAAGGAATAATATGCTATATAAATTTTTGATTGGACAAAGGGGCGGTGCCACGCCCATATAACCAAAAATTTGAAAAAGTCATATCACGGGAATTTTTTTACCTACAGCAGTCATATTTGGTATATATGGTATTAGCATGAATAGAAATACATACAAGAAGAAAAGTGGGCGGGACCACGCCCCTTTTTAGAAAAATAAAAAATCGTAATATCTTCTAAACTACTGGAAGGATCGTCATGAAATTTTCACAAAAGGATATTTTTGCGAAATAATAAGACCTTAGCTATATAAAGTTGTTAGTGGGCAAAGGGGCGTGGCGTATATATAAAAACGTTGATGCATTCGATTGTAACGAATGATCTCCGGAACCATAAGAGCTGTCGAGGTAGGATTTCCAGCATATGTTCGGTTCGAGCTCTTCTGTGTTTTTTTTTTAGTTTTAACCCTCTAGCTGGCGTTGGGGTCAAGTTAAAAACAAAAATTTTTACTTTCAGCGCGATTTGACTGCAATTCAGAATGAACGTATGTTTCGTCATAAGAAATTTTTGTATGTATAAATGGACCCGATAGGTGGCGCTGGGTAAAGTTATTTCGAATATTCTTATTTATGGTGTGATTTTAATGAAACTAAGAATGTACATATATGTATGTTAGAAACATTTTTTTTATTGGACCCGGTAGATGGCGCTGTCGTTCGAAAAATAATGAGTTGTCAAATTTATATAAATTTTAATAAATAAACTCACAAACGTTTTTATATATAAATATTCTAACGAAAAAGAAGGAAAAAGCCGCTACATTATTGCATGGTGGCCGCACAGCTCATTCAGCACTCAAATCACCGTTAAACGTACAAAAAAATGAGAATGCCGTCTGTAATATCAAAAAACATTCCGGTATGGCAAAAGTTCTGCAAAAATGCAGTATTTTTATTTGGGATGAATGTACCATGGCTCACAAACATTGTGATTTGATTTGATAAAAGATTTGAAAGGCAATGAAAGATTTTTTGGTGAAGCTCTCATTTTATTATCTGGAGATCTTCGTCACACATTTTATATAGGTATATACAGATTCTAACTAAAATAAAAATTCATTGAGGGCAAAACAACGTTTGCCGGGTCCAGCTAGTAGGGTATAAAAATACACAAGTTAAATATACCTATTCTAAAACATAAATGATAATACTATTTAGAAATATAAATGCAAAAAAAAAAAATTATAAAAGAAAACAAATAACTAATTTTAAATTCCCAAAACTTTTCTATTAAATATGCTAACTATTTTTCAATAATAACCTTTCTTAATACATCTAAGGGGGTTATTGATATTAGTGATGGTATTGGTTGTTTATCATTACTAACTCTCTTTTGAACTAGAGCTACTTTCTGGATGTGGTCATACTACATTCTATCTTAAAGGGTTAAAAATAAAAACAATCCTTTTGTGCTCTGATATGTCGTTTAATCTTTCTAAATGAACATATCAAAGGCCAGTTAGCCATTGATCCTGATACTTCAGGCCTCAAACACCAATCTTGAGCGGATATCGATTTCAATTCTAACTGCTCCACAAAAAAAATATCAAACTGAAACTATACAAAAAAAAAAAAAACAAAAAAAAAAAACGAGGCGTAGGACGTACAATTAGGGTCTACGTCTATGGACTCCTAAGAACTTTTCCTATTCACTCTAGCATTATTCATTTTTCCCACCCGATCTTCGAACTCTTCACCATAATTATTGATACAGCGGCTTTCAGTCTCATAACTGATACGGTTACCAATTTTATGGCTTGGATCACGAAAATCTGGAAAGGAACATTTAGGTTTATTATTTTATTTTTATTGGGCTATTGTTATGTGCATCGATCTTCCTACACAATTTAATTAGTAACACGTATTTACGTTCGTACCATTGGGCGCCATATTTGTTACGTGCCCCAAAGAGCACCAAGGTGAATTGGGTCGACTAGCTCAAATGCGATTTCATCAGACGGGTGTGAATCCATCCCATCACCTTGGTCTCAGAGACCCGACAAATTATACAAACATGAAATAAACACAAAATTTCTTACTGAACTCACCACCACATCCAGCGTAGGAGGCAGGTCTTACACCCCAGTTGCCCATCCGAACCGTGATCTCTGTCTCTCCTTCTCTCATCAATGAAGATCCCTAAAACCACCCTTCACCACTTTCAACTTATATCCTAAATAAATTTGCTCACACATTTTCTTTATATTTACACTTATTTCAATACATAATCTTTTTTTTTATTTAACAAAAAAATTTTTATCAAATTATTAAACTTCTTTCTTCTTAATTTAAGTTTACTATATATGCTTGACGTAAGTAAAGAAACAATAAAATATGTGATATATAAATTTAATAATATTAAACAACACTAGCAAAAATCTGACGGTTATATAATGAACAAATCAAAAAAGAAAAATACATTTTATTTTTAACATACAAGACCTATAGAAACAATATCTAAAACTAAACTATAGTACTTTTCAACACAAGTGCCACTCATATGAATATTACTCTTCGATTTAGAAGTCTTTATCTATCTCTCTTTTTTTTAGCTACCGATTAATATATTTTTTTTTATTTCCTATATAGATATCACATTCGGTCTGCAAAGGTCTACACTTACTCTCACGAAAACCCTATCTTGAAGGAGCTCCCTAAAGCTGGATGTTTCGCAGATAAGCTTCTATACTTTTCCCGTTTTTTTTTATATTTATATACCAATAAAAATTGATTATGTTTGATCTATATATAATGGTTTTTCATATATATGGACATTCACCGGAAATAGTTTTTTTTTCTTTTATATATATAGCACTTCGGTTGGTACCGCACTACTTACAACTAAACTTAAATAACATGCACTAAATATACTTAATTTTACAATATTTGATTTCCTCTTTCTATATATTTTTTTCTTTTAAACAATTTTCTTTCCATGTTCTGGGTTTATTTTCTTAAAGGTTAAAAATTTATTCTTTTTGTTTTACAACGGTTTGCAGGATATTTTAATTAACTTTTTCTATTCTTGGTAAGTATTAATGTATTGCTTTCAACATTCAAATTTTCTCATTAGTGCCTTTCTTTTTTCTTTTAAATACTTTCCACGCCACTTTATTGGTTTAATTATGTTTCTTTTGGTTACTTTCACTCTTCACAGGCTACACTTGTGAAACTTAGGCTAAGGTTACCTGTTTTCCGGGACCTTTACCGATATTTTACTTTATTTTGGGCAGTTATAGGATGTCTTGCTGGGATACCGGTCTCCACTTTCCCTCTCAACCGTCTGCTCCTGTTCCAGCTGGAAGCCAATACCCCACTATTAAATAATGTAAATGTTCAACACTATCCTTAATATATAATACCCCACAGATTCCAACTTACGTTTTCTGTTCTTTTCTCTCACTATATTTATACAGGGAACCTATAATAACCTTTGCTGTCGCCGGTAGCCTTTCCTCACTCCTGCAACGACCTTCAAGGAGACTCTATTTTAACCCTCCTTTAAATTTCACCTTATTTTAAATATTACTCACTTTGGTACGTCTTTTTTTTCTTGTTTTATTACGTATTGTTTATCACTTTAATTGGTATTTCTGTATATTTTTTATTTTTCACCCCGCACAGGACTTCAATTTTTTATTTTATTTTAAACACAAATTTTCTATAGTTCCGCCTTGGTTCTTTTTAATACTTTGCTGGTCGGCGCCTTAATTAGCAATGCCTCTCAAAAGATGGCTAAGTTTAGCTTTACCCCACAAACTAGTTTGACTTTCCAATATTTTCTCTAAACTCGTTTGACAACTTTCTCTTACTCTGTCTAATTTCTACGGTTATCCTTTTTCCTTTTCGAATAATCTAGATTGTTCTATACTTTCCCTCCTTTTGCCTTTTTTCCGGTCACAGACACTAACCATAATATCTATTTTCAATATAGAACGCAAAAATCAAAACGAATCGTAATTTCATTCATAACCGTCTTTTCGTTTTCTTTTAGTGTACTACACCGTCTGGCAACGCTATTTACACAGAATCCACAGCCGATGTGACACCTGAAGTCATTCTGCGTATTTGTATTAAACAAACGAAAATTACCAAACGTGTTTGCAATTTTGCCACATTCCTACTATTTAACGTGACAAAACATATAATTTAACGCAAAAAAAACCCATAAAAAAAACATTTACCAGAATTGGCTTAAGTCTCGTTTAGGTGCACCTCTCCGATCCGTTCCAAATTTTCACCACTCGGTCCACTTCTTAATGCGATTCCAGCAAAATATTTTTTTTTTGGCGGAACCCCATATTTCCCGAGTTATAGACCTCCAAAGTTTTGACATTGATTTCGATATAACTTGAACAATTCCAATCGGACTTTAGCAATATATATATCATATGAAAGCTTATTGAAGTACCTTTAATTTGATATCAAAAAGTTCGAAATCCATTAACCCATTATGGACCAAAATAATTTTCTTTCTTTTTAGGATGCAGTTTTTTGTAAATAATTCATTTTATTTCAATAAAACGCTATTACAACAACAAAATATATGTTAATTAGTACATTCATAGGATTAACAGCTTTTATTTAAGATATTGTTTGACCTTTTAACCCTTTGTGATCCGGAGATATTAGGGGTACAACTTTGTATTTTTTATTGCACAAATAACAAAAAACCATAACACTAAAAACAACACTTTCTTACAAAATTCGATTTTACAATTCTAACTAGAAATTGAAATTTTTTTTGCTACATACATATTTTGTCCTCTTAACCCCTCCAGGACCGCAGATATTATTGACTTTTAATGAGACTATTATGAAAATTTTGTTGGAAAATTCCCTTGTGACGTACGCAGAAAAACTTTATTCAGCGAAGCCACCTGCCGTGTCTACTGGAGGAGAAAACCCTTAAGCGCGGCCGCAGGCCGCCACGCAGAAAAACTTTTGTATGCAAAGCCAGATTTCAATACTTAACTTTAGTGTCTCCGGGAAGACATAAGACAAGATAAAGCTATCATGGCCTTATCTCACATGGTATTAAAGCATCCCCTCATTTCTTCTCCGCCCTATTATGAAAATTTTGTTGGGAAATTCCCTTGTGACGTACGCAGAAAAACTTTATTCAGCGAAGCCACCTGCCGTGTCCTACTGGAGGAGAAAACCCTTAAGCTCGGCCGCAGGCCGCCACGCAGAAAAACTTTAGTATGCGAAGCCAGATTTCAATACTTAACTTTAGTGTCTCCGGGAAGACATAAGACAAGATAAAGCCATCATGGCCTTATCTCACATGCTATTAAAGCATACCCTCATTTCTTCTCCGTCCTATTATGAAAATTTTGTTTTAAAAATCACGCGATTTTCATAACCCCCAAATCAATATTAACACTTCAAAAAAACAACAACAATTAAGAGTCAAAAAGTCATAATAGACACCAAAAAATAGCTTGTGATCCCTACTTTTATTGTAAATGTGCAAATACATACCTTATATACGTAATTTCGTCTGATAATTACAGCTTTTCACAAAAAACTCTTTACCAAAAATGCACAATCTTGAATAGGTTCACAATGGGTTAAAGGATTTCGAACTTTTTTACTTTGAAATAAAGGCAATTTAATAAGCTTTCAAATGATACATATATTGCTCAAATCCGATAAGAATTATTCAAGTTATATCGAAATCAATGTCAAAACTTTGGAGGTCCATAACTCGGAAAATATGGGTTTCCGCCAAAAAAAAATTTTTTTTTCTAAATCACCTCAAATACCCCTATTTCCAAAAAAAAAAAAAAAATCGGGGTGGTGCACCTAAACGAGACTTGTTCCCCAGAATTAAACATTTGTCAAAAAAAAACTGATAAAAACCCATAAAAGGAAACATCTCAAACTAAGAAAACACAAAAGACATTTTGCACAACGAAGTAGTGGTTCACTTCAGACAGGAAGCAAACGGCGTCTATGCCCATCTGTGAATTAATTTAACGAAAACTTTGTGAGTAACAAAAACCATAAATAAAACACTTCACAGAAAATTTATCCCTGTATAGATTTATTCTATCTAAAATACCACACCTTACAAATTACATATAGGGATAAGCCGATATACGGAGAAGAACGTGCATTCGAAAAATCTATACAAATGGACGCAGAAAGTTTGAACAATAAAACAGGTATAGTAATTGAATGTGAGTCACGATGCGAAAGAAGTCCAGGAAACTTGTACTACAGAGGTATCAGTACTTTCTAAGCATGAAGACCAAGATGCTACACAAAAAAAAACGGGTACGTTTTCGTTCCTCAGAGTTTTAGGTTTACACCAATACTAAGTTTACATTTTTTTTTACTTCCAGGGCAACCGACGCCATCACCCAAAACCACCGCAACACCAGTAATGAATAATACCCGGTAATTCACAAATATTGCTGTTTAATGAAAAAAATTAAAAAAAAAACAACTCTACAACAGCAACAATGACAATAATAAGAAATTTGCTTAGGGCACGTTTAGCAAAATGTTTGAAGAAAAAATTTAAAATTAAAATGTCTGAAGAAAAAAATTAAAATTAATAAGATTAGAATTCTCTAGAATTCTCTGTTTGTACTTATGAATTTTGTGTAGTGTGTATCCAAAAAAAAAGCTGCTGCGCAAACACGATGTTGCGCAAGCATTTTGTGTAGTCTATTTGGGCCTTTAGTTTCAGTCATTCATTTCTTGTAGGGGAGTTGCGATAAGCAGCCATTTTCAGGGTTGACAAATATTTACTAAAAAGAGTTTAAAAACGGAATACCGAAAAAATTTAGTAGGAGAAAATATGAAACCGGAATTATTAAAATAAACCTATATATTATATATTATAATTTGTAATAAAAAATAAAATATTTTTTAAGAGTACACAAAGTTTTTTATTATACCCTCCACCCCAGTGTGCAGAGGGTATATATAAGTTTGTCATTCCGTTTGTAATAATTAGAAAAAATATTCTGGACCCCAAAAAATATATATATTTGTGATCCTTATAAGAAGCGGAGTTGATATAGCGATATCCGTCTGTCCGTCTGTGGAAATCACGATGACAACTTCAATCGGGCAGCTAGGGTGCTCGTTGGCATAAAAACTGATGCACTAACATTCTGAGAAGTTTACTGTTTAAAATCGCCCAAATCGGTTGATTAGGGCCCGAGATTTGAATGAAGAACTAAAAAAATCTTGAAAAAATATGATTTTCTATGTTCTACTTGTCACGATCACGCCCTCAGTAGGACAGCTAGGGTGATTATTTTTAGTGAGGATGATTCACCAAGATCATGGAAAGATTTCTGTTTCAAAAGTCATTACAATCGGTAGAACAGGTCCAGGGAAATCTCTGAAAAATAAAAAAAAAAATCAAAAATATGATGTTTCTATATTGCTCTTGTTGCTATTCTAAATGTTGTATTGTTGTCATAGCTGGACTTGTTGTTTTTGTGGTCGTTGTGGTAATAATATAATAAAAACTAACCCTTTGTAAATTTTTTAATCAACTCTGGTAGAAAAATTTAAAAGTTTCCGTTGTTTTGTCATCACTAAAAAAACTTGTTAGATAATTTTTTCCTTCACCACGAGCCTGCTTGCAAAGTTTCAGATCAATTGGGTCACGGGAAAGGGGTTAAAAATCGATCCAAAATTTTGTCGCCAAGCAGAGAATAATATAAAGGGAGTAAAAATTCACCAACATCTAAACTTTAGATTCTAAACACTTAAACCTAGATTCTAAAGCAAATAATGCTAAACTACCTAGTTGTTAATAAAAAAATAATGTAAATTTAAAAAAAAAAATATGTATTTATATATTTTATATTTTGTTTCTATAAAATAAAAGACAAACTTTCTGTATTAAAGTTAACAATAGTAAAATTTTATTCCATCTGTTCAGTGGTTATGTTACAAGTGCCAAAATAGAAAAAAAACGTTTTTTAAGTATATACGTCAACTTGACGTGGATGCCAGATTCGTTATTCTTACTCATATAACATCTTCCGCTTTCCGTGATAAGCACCCGAGGTTTTTAGTCCTGGGACAGTCATAGTCAGCTAACCGTCTTGGCATACCAGGTTGTCTCTTCGGTCGTTGTAACGGCACCTCAGGTTGTCTCTTCGGTCGTTGTAACGGCACCTCTGTAATTACATTTTTATTAGATGGTAAAGGGCTATGATACATTGTTTGGTTATGATCTACTTCCTCCATTGGGAAGTCAGCAGAAGCTGTCTGTCTTATGTTCACTCGATCTCTTCTATAATCGGTATTATTCACATCCACCACATACGATCTCTCGGAAACTTTATCCTTTACAATACCTTTAGACCATGTTTTGTTCGTATCGGGCCTAATTTGAACTCGAACCTGTTGGCCAACTCCCAGCTCTGGCAGTTCTTTTGTGAACCGATCATAGTATCTTTTATACCTTTCTCTATTATTCTTTATTTTATCTGGAACCTCGTGAATTATCTCAGGTTCAAAACTTTTTTCAATAGCGGGTAAGCCGCATCTTGTCTTTCTGCACATCAGTCTTTGGGCAGGACTGCTTCCAATTTTGTTCGGTGTATTTCGCCAATGCAAAAGTGACCACCACATATCCTCCTTTTCTTCATCAGCTTTTTGTATAATATTCTTTGCTGTTTTGACTGCAGATTCCGCTTTTCCGTTGCCCTGTTGATGATATGGTGAAGACGTTGTATGTTCAAATTCATATCTTAAAGCGAACTCCTTCATTTCTCTATTAACAAAATGTGTACCATTATCAGAAATTACCCTCTCAGGTACACCATACCTTGCAAATTGTTCTTTCATAACTGCTATTACTGACTGCGGAGTTAAATCAGACAACCTACAGCATTCGAAAAAATCCGAGAAGTGATCAACGATTACAAGCATTTTCTGCTGCTTTCCTCTATATTTTACAAAGAACACATCCATTGAAATTATTTGCCATGCATATGTGGGTATCTCATGTGACATCATCGGTAGTTTTTGTTGTGCTGCTGCGAATTTTGCACATATATTACAGCTTCTGATTTTTTCCTCAATTTGTTGACACATACCTGGCCAAAATATATTCTGCTTCGCTAATCTGATGGAGTTCTCAATACCAGTGTGACTAACATGTGATTTCCCAGTCGTCAATCTGCGCAACTTAAGTGGTATCACCACTTGGTTTAACTGAAAAATGAGGCCATCTTGTATTGATAACTCATGTTTAAATTTAAAAAACGCTTTAAGATTATTATCAACATCACTTATGTACACGGGCCAACCATTAATAACATATTTAGTTAAAACTCTAAACGATCCATCTTTAGCGGTCTCCTGACGTAGTAGCTCCGTGGTATTGTCAGATATCGACAAGCTTTTAATAAGCTTCTGCACACCAATTGTTTTAATCGAAAAAATATTCTTTTTAATCATCTGTTTTCCAAATTCATCCTCATTTAATTTCATTGCAGCTCTTGACAAAGTATCTGCTATTATGTTCTCTTTGCCACTTACAAATTTTAAATCAAAAGTATAACGCTGAAGTATCATCAACATAAGTTGGAGCCTTTTTGGTGCTTTAAGTAATGGATTTTTAAAAATATTGACTAATGGTTTGTGATCTGTTTTTATAGTAACCAAAAGGTTGCCAACAATCAGCTGATCGAATCGTACACACGCAAAAACAATGGCCAAAAGCTCTTTTTCTATCATGGCGTAATTTTGTTCCGCCTTAGAGAGCTGTCTTGATGCATATGCAACTGGCTTATTGCCCTGAAAAACTGCGACACCCAAACCAACTGAGGAAGCATCACAATGAATTTCCAAAGGTTCACCTATATTGTAGTACTTCAAACCTTCAACGTTAGCCATAAGTTCTTTTAACTTTTTAAATTCAGCCGCTACCAAGTCCGACCATAACCAAGGAGTGCCATCCAAAAGAAGTTTGCGAAGTTCAACATTCCGAGTAATTTACACAATGACATACCAACCAGAGATACATCAGAACAAGTATCCATGTCACACTCATATTTCTTCCAATTGCCACGAATCATAAATTCCAAAATTGCTTTATTCCGATTTCTCTCTTTCGCAATCTCCCCGAGTTGGTAAATTGATGACTCAGAACCGGAAGGGTTGTCTTCATCGGGATTGGTCACAACCTTTCCTGATTTACCTTTTATTCGGTCTTTCGAATAACAGCAATTGGCAAAGTGCCCTTTCTTTTTGCATATATTACAGCTTTTATCAAATGCTGGGCAGCTGCCGCTCGTAAACGAATGTGAACCCCCACAGAATTTACACAACTTTTTCGGCAGTTGGATAGCCCTCATTTTATGTATGGATTTATCACCATCCTCTTTTATTGCATTATATGTTGTTTCGGTAATTTCGTTAACTTTGCATCTGCTGATTACGTCATCAACCGTTAACTTAGATAAATCCTCCTTAAGAAAAGCTTTCTTTAAGTTATCGTCATTTATGCCAAAAATCAGCCTGTCACGTACCATTGTTGATTTAATATCATTTAATCGAATCTTATCAAAATCACAATTATCGGCTGTCTTATTCAGCCTACGCAAGTATTCATCAAATGTTTCCATTTCCATTTGGTTGCATGTGTTAAAAGTCCACCTCTCGAACAATGTATGTTTGCTTACCGTAACACATACTTGAATTCTTTTAAGCAGAAACTCGCATGATGCTTTATCTTCTCCCTGCACACCAAAGTTATTATATTTCAACCATTCTCCAACCATTGACCACAAAATATTAGCTTTTTCGGCTCGCTTTCCACAGGCCACCCTGTCATGGCTGTTGCCTCAGCGTATGATGCCCAATTTGCTTTGAATAAATCAAAATTATCTTTCATATTACCATTAACTTGTAGTGGCCTCGGGAATGGTACCTGGGCCTCAGTAGAATTTACAAAATTTTGTTGCATGATGGCCATTTGCCGCATCATTTGTTGCATCACCTGCATTTGTTGGTCTATGAATTCTTTATCCGTCATTTTCAGCTCTTGGATTCTAACAAACAGCTGACACCATGTTATATTTTGTTTCTATAAAATAAAAGACAAACTTTCTTTATTAAAGTTAACAATAGTAAAATTTTATTCCGTCTAGTTCAGTGGTTATGTTACAAGTGCCAAAATAGAAAAAAACGTTTTTTTAAGTATATACGTCAACTTGACGTGGATGCCAGATTCGTTATTCTTACTCATATAACAATATATTTAAAGAAAAATAATTAAATTAAAAAAATTATAAAATAATAGATATACAAATCAATAAAAAAAAAGAATATATAAAAAGATATATGCATTCATAGCATTATAATATATATAAAAGGTCAATGTTTTGTAACCGTAACCGTAACGTGTCAGCTGTTTTTTTTTACATGAAAATTATTTAGAACAGTTACCGAACGTTACCGGAACGTCCCAATACTTTTCATGTGAAAAAGGCGGACACGTTACGTTACGGTTACTTGCGGCTAACTAGTTCTTTACACAGGCCACTGATTTGCAGCCAACTTCAGGTCTGTTTAAATAGTTTTGTAAGCATTAGAAACTGCTGATAAAATTGTTTATATTTTTTTTTTTGCTGTAATAAATAATAAATATAATGAATTGTAAACTAAAATGGATACAAACATTGAAGGTGGTTTAGTGCAAAAGAGTATCATTTCGCCTCGAAAACATACCTTTAAAAGTAGGTTCAAGGGTAAGTCAGCATAATATTTATTTCATGAAATCAATAATACAAGGATTTATTTGTTTCCTTAAGGTCAAATTTCATTTCCAAACTCGGACCTTGGATGGACCCATGGGTAAACAATTTAAATTGGAAGTATGGGAAGTTCACGTCATATAAAATTATGCCCAGTGTCGTTTTCTTTGCAACGATTATTGCGCTATTATTGAACATTGTAATGAGAAATTCCAATTAGATCCGCTAAATGTTAAGGCATTTTACCGAAGAGCAAAGGTTAATTTTGGTGCTTGGAATCCTCGAAAGGCTCGTAAAGATTTCCTAAGAGCTGCTGAATTAGATCCTTCATGGCTATTATTGCCAATGTACAACATGAACGAGATCTTGATAGCCACTTTTTAAGCTTAATTTGTGCGCAAGTTACGTTTGCAAATATTGTGCATTTTCGTTTTTGTGACTATTTTAAATGCAAAAAAAGTAACAGATACATAGATAATACAAAAAAGTAAATTATGTATTTAAAAAAACCGAAATTGATATTAATAGTAAAATTTTTAAATATATTTTTTAACAATGTTTATACAAATACTTTCTTAAATAAAGCTTAAAGGTAACTAATATTTAGGGCTTGAAACGTTTTTGCTATTAGAGCTAAATGAAAATGTCAAGTCCAGTTTAATGGCAACACCCCGATTTTTTAAATTTTTTTGGAGGGGTTAGGGGCGATTTCGGGGATATAATTTTTTTAGCGGTCGAGCCTATTTTCGAAGTTATGGACCGACAAAACTTTGACTTTGATTTGTACATAACTTTGTTACTTATGACCGGATTTCAGCAATATATAAGTTAAGGCATGTCACACATTGTGAGACATGCCAACAAATATTCGCGCCGCAAATATGGCGAACACATCAGTCCGCCATTCGCTCCGCGAATATGGCGAATAATACAGTCCGCCCAATATGTTGCCCAAATATGGCGAATAAGTCAGTCCGCCAATTATGTCATCCAATATGGTGAAGAAATCAGTTCACCATTCATTTTTCATGTTTAAAGAAAACATACCGCCCAATATGTTGGACATTCATATGTCGTCATTCATTACTGTAAAAATAAATATGTTGCCACCCAACATGACAATTTTAGTTCATTTATTTTATAAATGTTTTGCCCTCATCAAATTACTCACAACGGGCACGAGTATGACGCAATCTCGTATTGCTGTGTTTAACATTTGTCATTATGTCGCAATATCATATTGCATTCCCAGGCATTTTTATTTATTATTTTTCTGGCACCAATTACGACCATTCACACTTTTAATTGTTTTGGGTGTCAGTTTCACAAAATATTTCCTCAAACCGCTGCATTTTATTTTGTCCCCTAATTCTGCAGCGTAAACAGTCCTCAAGTCAGTGCACTTGAAACTTTCACGATTTATGATTGTGAAACCAAGGCACTTGACTTGAATTTATGTCAACCATATGTTTTGATTGAGTTGCGTTTTTTTTATGATTTTCAGGTTTGGCTTGCTTTGGCATTTTTTCGGTGGTATTTCTCTGTCGTTGAGGAATTGACCATTCTTTATATTTATTATGATTAAGTAAAGTAGCTTTAGTTTGAAAAGTAAACTCAGACCTACATAGTAGGTAAAGAAATTATGTTGTAAAAGAAATTTATGAAATTCATTAATCTGAATTGTTTCAAAAAACTAATAACTAAAACTGTATTGTATTGTAACTAAAGAAATAATAAAATTAATAAAAATTTACTTCATAAATACTTTTAATCCTGCATAAGAAAGATAATTTACAAAGTACAATTAATAAAATAATTTATACATATATCATTGTAAAGCCTACTTTAGTGCCTTTTATCTGATATTTCGAAAATCAAAATCTATTAACCCGTTGTGAACCTATTGATGTTTTACATTTTTTTTTTTTTTTGTAAAACGTGGCATTATCTCCAAAAAATAACGTATTTAATGTATGAAGTTACTAAAACGCGGTAAAAGCAGTTACCATAAGCTTCATTTTGATTATTGTAATGTCTTTGTAGCTCCTTAGGTGCTGGAGTTATTAGTGGGTAAAGCTCGATTTTTTTTTTTAATTTTCATAATAGGACGGATAAGAGTAGAATAATAATATAATATATTATGGGTTAATTTCGTCATAAAAAAAATAAAAAGTGTAGGTAAAATTCCTAATAAATCCGGTTCTGAAAGGGCTAAGAGGTCAGACCATACATCGAATTGAAGCTAGTGGACCCAGCTTTCATTTAGTTGTTATAAATACCAACATTATAGGTCAGATAAATGAGAGTGGACTTAGTTTCGCCAAAAAAAAGTAAAAAGTGTAGGTAAAATCTCTAACATATCTGGTCCTTAAAGTGCTAAGAGGTCAAAACATACATCGAAATGAAGCTAGTGGGCCCAGCTTCCATTTAGTTGTTAATACCAACATAGAACAGATAAATGAGAGTAAAATGTTAATATAATATATTATGGGTTAATTTCGCAAAAAAAACGTAAAAAGTGTAGGTAAAATCCCTAATATATCCGGTCATGAAAGGGCTAAGAGGCCAAAACATACATCGAAATGAAGCTAGTGGACCCAGCTTTCATTCAGTAACTACCCACATTATATAGATTATTTTATGAGATATTGCCACGTTTTCTTAAAAAAAATTGTAAAAATACAAAAAAATCAATAAGTTCGTAACGGGTTAATGGATTCCGAATTTTAAAATAACAAGTGCTGAAATCCGATCATAAGTAACAAAGTTATGTACAAATCAAATTCAAAGCTTTCTCTGTCCATAAGTCCGAAAATAGGCTCGACCGCTAAAAAAATATTTCTTCGTTACCACCCCAAAACCCCTCAAAAAAAATTTTTTTTTAAAAATCGGGGAGTAGCCACTAAACTAGACTTAAGCCACATATCGCCACTCCTACGGGAGATCTTTATAAGTGTCCTCATTCCCCGAAAACATTTAAAGTAAAGGCCAATATGCATCATAATCGCACAAGAGCTCATCCTAAGGAGCGGGCTGAGGCAAGATGAAATAAACCTATTATAACTAAGGTTGATGTTAATCTGGTTTCAAATAAAATTATAATTTAAAAAAATAAGATAATGTAGTTTTTAAATTATTTCCTAATAGGAATAGCTCGAATTCTCTGGTTTGAGATCAAAATCACTACTCTTAATTTTAAGGGAATATATTAGTTATGCTGTTTTTTCGATGTATGTACAACTAAAATATGTTGAAATGTAATAATATTAATAAAATCTTAATTTTCTGATTGGATCGATTTAATAAAGTGGTGCAACCTACAAGTAATACACCGGATACAATTTAATATTTATGTATGTGATATTTTTATTCATATATTAAGGGCAGTATACCCGGTCAAAATATTTGACGTCAAATTCATGTATGTGTGCATGAAGCTTTTCTCTTACTGCATAGCTCTTCAACCATTCATTTGGTATTTCCACGTCTTCTATCAATTCTAATACGTTTTTCTTTTCTTCCGACATTTTTACATCCATTCGCTTCGAAGTCACATCAAAAATGAGGCTATGCAGGACGATCAACGATTTACACGCATCAAAATCGCACGTCAAGCGAGCAAAAAATCTAAAAATTTTGATTTTGCTTCAATCATCATCGGCGTGACACATACAACCACATTTTCACTAATACCACTACAACATCGTTGACCGGTCACGCTTGCTTATAATGAAACACGATTTATTATTTTTGTATTGTATTAAAAATCAAAAAACTCAAAATTATAATTAAACATTAAAAACACTACAATATAACTAATTCCGAAACGTGTTGATAACTTGGAGCTAATAGACATAAAGACAATGCTGACTTTTCACTCGAAACATCCCTCAAAGTGGTACGTAACTTAGCACTGAATGAATTGACTAGTTTCTTAAAGAAAACAATTTATTGTAACACTTATATATCAAAAATTCATATTAAAGCTTACCTTTTGAGTGTTGCGAATTAACAATTTCGGCCAAAACTGATATATACTTCATTTGGAAAATTGATGAGTAAATGATGTATCCATTCAAATACTGCTATCTTTGTTTGTACAGAACCGTGTGTGAGATGTATTTACGGATACTTAACATTCCTTAATATTCTTCATATTATCAACATTATATTCCAGACACGGTAGAGTAGCATAAACTAAAACATTCGAGCCAAATATTAAAAGAAATTGCCGTATCCATGTTATGGCAATAGACTGAAAGATAGATACATATAAGGATTAGTGTAAAATTCTGCAAGGAAGATTTACTTTGTTTCTAGCTATCATTTTTAACAAAATGTCAGTGTATTACCTTAATAAGTTCATTTGGTGATTGCGCATGTATTTTCAATATATTTATAGTCTTCCATGCGCACTGAACTGGAATCATTACGAAACGATGTAAGCAACTGTCAGCGTAGTTTCACACATTTGTATTTTAACTTCAACATCATAAAAAGTCAGCTAATAATATCAGTCAAAAAGATGACCATATTATTTTCTGGTACAGCATTCAGAATCGAAATCCAGGATATAACATACTATCGCACAACATAATTCTTTACATAAATGCGTTCCTTAAGATGAGGTATAAGTTTCTAGATTGAAAGTTTGTGAAGATTATATAACAATATTTTTAAGCAGCAAATAAATCGGGGAAGAAGGGTATTATGGAGGGACGGGGCATCACTTTATACAAGGATCACACGCAAAATACCGGACACGTAAATCTTGATCATTTAAACAATTAAGAATGGGACTAACGAATTCACTGACATATTTTGAAGAGTCCTAAAGAAACAACAAAAATTAACTCGAACTTTTAATTTAATTAGTTACTTACCTTTCTTAAACCTAAACTTGTAATCGCCAAACCAATTGAACCTCCCTTTCTGTTATTTGAATGCCGGGAGGAGGCAGTCATTGGACAACAAACACCTTTATAAGTTTTCGCATTTGGGCAGTTATTTTTCATATTAAACTCTTTAACAATTCTGTGCGCGATATCAGTTGAATCATTTAAATAATCAGTTTTTTTTTTTAAATATAAATGTATAAAGTATTAACTTTATGTCTATATTTTTGTTTATTTTAACAATTTAACACTTCACAGTTTATTCCACTTTCCGACAGCCTGTAGTGTGTTTAAGCAATGTCTATTGCCATGCTCCAGACTTGCAATAGAACACCATGCATTCTTAGTGAATCGCACTGCACAGTCACTTATGACAATTTGCTTACATTGCAAATTGTCATACATATTTGGTTCTCACGCTAGTTTAAGTTAGATTAAGTATATGTATGCGTGTGTGTGTTATTTATAGGTAGAATTAAGTTTAAATTTAAATAAAAAGACAGTTGTCAGAAACCGCTCAGTAACAGCACAGCAAATATATTGTGTTTCAATAAAATATATTATGTGGCGATCCTGCCAGGTCCTTGGATCAGATCGTCCCAGGACCAGGATAGTTAAAGAAAAACAAACTAAAAATATAAAACAAAAATGTCAAGAATAATATATTATTAAATACTTAAAAAAAAAAAAACAAACAAAGAAGTGTCAAAAAAAAACTACCTCAAACAGTGAAAATTTCTTAAAACACAAAATAAATAAAAAACATTAGTGAAACAATAGTGAAACATATTACAGTTAAAAGCATTATTTAATACATAAAAAAAACACAAATGAATTAGAGTGCAGAACAAAAATTAAAATATTTACTATTATAAAAGACAAAGCCTATAATGTATTTATATTCATAGAATATTATAAAAAACACAGCAAAACAAAAAAAAAGAGTGCAGAACAAGAAATTAAAATATTCTATGCCAAAATTATAAATAAAAATATACATTTGAAAAGAAAAAACAAAAATTCTAGAATGTTTTGATACAGCATAATTAAATACTTGAACACACAGAGAAATGGGAAGAGAGTGCAGAACAAAAATCATAAAATTTACTATGAGTAATTAATTATATGAAAAATATATATTTGAAAAGCAAAAGGAAAACGCCAGGAATGTTTTGACAAAAATCTGTCAATTACACCAAAGAAAAAAAAACAAAACTATTATTTGAAGGAAGATATCAATGATCGACTCATTGATCGGTGCGGCCAAAGCACCTCGACTGCACCAACAACAGCAGAATCAGCAACAGCAGGAACAACAGCTAAGTAGAAATATCTTTTTAAATAAATTAAAATCACCAAAAAATATATGTATTTGTATAAGATCTTCAAAGAAATTGTAATTCTAATAAACATTAGGTGAAAAAAAAACAATTAAATTATTAAATTAAGATAAAAATATAAACAAAATTTCAATACCTCCAATACAAATTTAACTATTGAATTAGTTCATATAGTGAATATTGAATATTTTTAAATTTTTATAAATACTAAACTTTAAATTCTTATTAATTTTTTACCAAATATAATAATTTAAATATAATATAAAAACAATTTTTTTATTCATGTTATAAGAAATAACACATAAAATTAAAATTTATTAATTCAAATATTTAAAAAAAAGAGGAAAATTGATTAAAATATAGGAATTGATTTTAAACTCAGTTTAAATTTAATTAAACTGTGAATTTCTTCTATTAACTAGAAAAGTAATCATTTAAATAACTGCACAAAAAAAAAAAAAAAAAATCTACCTAAATTTTTTATTATATTATGAACATTAAGTTTTTTTTAATTTTTATTATCAAAATTTATATATTGAATTGTTCATATATATTTCTAGATATTCTAAATTATTTCGTATAGAAAAATAATAGCTTTCCTTTATTATAATTTTGGAATAAATTTCCCTAGCTTTATTGGTGATTATCACTTGTAAGAAGTTGAGGCAAAGCCTCAGGAAGCTGAATTGAATATAATTTTTTTGATAATAATAGGGAACCACCGTTAGAGATAATGGCACAAACACCGGTGCAATTTTTACATTTAGCCTCGAAATTGATACCCGATTTCGATGGCAGGGCAGAAAACCTAACAGGTTTTTTAGATGCCCTTACATTAGTGGATTCCATTAAGGAAACACATGACGCTCTTGCCGTAAATCTGGTAAAGACCAAATTAAGGGGTACAGCCAGAAACCTAATTTCGACGGAAGTAACTCTTAACGAAATAATTGGTTCAATAAGGGCTAAAGTGAAGAGCGAGACGGTCGAATTAGTGACAGCGAAGTTGTTGAATGTGAAACAACATAACAAAAGTCCCAATGATTATGTTAAGGAGGTGGAAGACCTCACAGTAAAATTAGAAATTGCTTATATATCTGACGGTGTACCACCCCAGATAGCGAGCACATATGCCATGCGTTCCGCATTTAGTGCAATAATTAGAAATACCTCGAATGAAAGGGTCAAACTGATCATGGAATCAGGTAGTTTCAAGGATATATACGAGGTGATTGAAAAATTTCTTAATAGTTGTGCCAACGTTTGTGATAGACAAAATTCTGTAAAAGCCCTCGGCTATAATCGCAGTGGTAATTTCCAGTGCCGAGGACGTGTTAGAAGTAGTAGAAAAAATATATATAATAAACATATTGGAAATAATAGCAGAAATATATATGATACGCATATAAAGCGTAATAGGAATGATATACGTTATAGGAAAAATAGAAGTAATTATAATGTACGTTCGGAAAACGTAAAAAGCCCCCAAAATACTCAGTAGAGAGGAAAATATACAGTATAAATATAAGTCTCTATTTGAAGATTAGAACCTCCATGAATAATAATAAATCCACTTTCCTAATAGATACAGGCGCCGACATTTCAGTTGTAAAATACAACCAAGTTCTTAACGAACACATAAATAACGGCAAAAAGACGAATATAAACGGTATTGGACAAGGTCTGACAACTACACTTGGTAAAGTTCATACAGATTTGAAAATCGAGGAACTTCTCATAGCACATGATTTCCATGTCGTGGATGATAGCTTTCCGATTCAGGTAGATGGAATTATTGGAATGGATTTCATTAAAAAGTATAAATGTATATTAGACTATCAAGGTGACAAAGATTACATTATTTTAAGAACCAATGATGTTCCATATGATATAGCTATACCATTGATGAACGCCCCGAATATTAATTCTATATCGCTAACAGCTCGGTCTGAAGTTATAAGACCAATAAATTTTGAATCAAATTACGATGATGTCTTAGTACCACAACAGACACTCCAACATGGTGTATACATCGCCAATACCATAACAACTGGGTCGAAACCACTGGTGAAAATTGTCAATACAACTGACAAAGACCTCATCATTAACAACGTTCAAATAAAAACAGAAAGTCTAAACGACTACAAAATCGTCGAACCTAGCCGTAATTCCAACAAAAATAAGGAAAAATTGGAAAAATTATCAAAAAATTTTCCCGAGTTCGCTCATGCTGAGTTGAAAAATTTATGCTCGGAATTTATTGATATATTTGCACTAGAATCTGAGAAAATAACCACTAATAATTTCTATAAACAAAAACTCAGACTCAAAGATAAGCAGCCTGTCTTTATGAAGAACTATAGAATCCCCGACTATCATAAAGGAGAGATGAAAAAACAAGTCGAAAAGCTAGTAAATGATGATATAGTCAACCATCAATTTCAGAATATAATAGTCCAATTTTGTTAGTACCAAAGAAGCCCTTACCGGGTACAAATCAGAAAAGATGGAGATTAGTAGTCGACTATAGGGGAATAAATAAAAAATTAATAGCTGATTAATTCCCCCTACCTCGTATGGATGACATGCTAGATCAATTAGGCAGAGCAAAATATTTTTCATGCATAGATTTAGTAACAGGTTTTCATCAAATAGAATTAGAAGAGGAATCCAGGGACGTAACGTCATTTTCAATGGAAAATGGTTCCTTTCAATTTAAAAGACTGCTTTATGGTATTAAAATCGCCCCAAACTCATTCCAACGAATGATGTCATTAGCATTTTCTGGGTTATCACCAACCCAAGCCTTTGTATATATGGATGACTTGATCGTTATAGGTTGTTCTTCGGAACATATGTTACAGAATCTTAAAGATGTATTTGGCATCTGCAGAAAGTACAATCTTAAATTACATCCGGATAAATGTTCATTTTTCTGTCGTGAAGTGACATTCCTAGGTCACAAATGTACTGATATAGGTATCTTACCAGATGACAGCAAATTTTCAATAATTGAAAACTTTCCCACACCTAAAAGTGGTGTTGAAGCTAAACGCTTCATTACATTCTGCAACTACTACAGAAGATTCATCCCGAATTTTGCTGAATCGTCGCGACACATTACCAGATTGTCTAAAAAGAATGTATCATTCGAATGGACTAAAGGATGCGAAGATTCCTTTCAATTACTTAAAAGAAAACTGCTAAATCCGGGGATACTACAGTATCCGGAATTTTCCAAAGAATTCTATATAACGACAAATGCAAGCAAATATGCTTGTGGAGCTGTTTTAAGCCAAAAAGAACAGGGTATTCAATTACCTGTTGCTTATGCATCAAGATTTTTCACAAAGGGTGAAATTAATAAATCTAGAATAGAGCAGGAACTTGCTGCAATCCATTGGACAATAAAATATTTTAGACCATACATTTATGCCAAAAAGTTTGTGATGAGAAGCGACCACAAACCACTAACCTACCCGTTTTCTTTAAAAAATCCGTCATCCAAATTGACACGTATGAGGTTAGATTTGGAGGAATATGACTTTACAGTCGAGTGGGGGGCAAAGAAAATAAAAAGGACAAGAAAAATTACGCCGCGGATGCGCTGCAGCGTTTAGAATTTGATGATATAAAAAATATTGACGTTAATAAAATATTAAGGGTCACAACTAGACTTCAGTCAAGGAGAAGTAGGGGAAGTGCAAGTATACACCCCGATAAATTGGTTAGTTTGAAAGTATATGAGGCAGAAAATGCCCACGAGCACCGTAAAATGCCTCAATTGCATTTTACTAAGGATAAATTAATTATCCGTAAAGGAAGGAAAAAGCTTTCCGAAAACAGGTTAGATGACTTCGTTATTAATGGAAAAGTAGACTTAGGTCACCTCTTTCCAAGGCTTGAAAAAATAGCTGGTAACATGGGTCTATCAACCATGCGACTATCACTAGATGATAGCCTGCCTAACATCCTAGGAACAGATATTGAATCCCTCAAAGAAAAGGGTAATGAAATCTTGCAAGATTTAATCATAGTGCTCATACCCATATTAAGAAAAATAAATACCAATGATGAAAGGAATATAATTATGAAAAAATATCATCATGACCCTATAACCGGTGAACGCGAATGAAAAAGAAAATGGGCCTTAAATATATTTGGAATGGCATGACTAGGGACATAACTAGATATGTCAAAGAATGTAAGGAATGTAGAATAGACAACTCAACATCTAAACTAAGGAAACCTTTCATTGAAAAATCAATAACTGCAAAGGCATTCGATATTGTCACAATTGATATTATCGGGCCATTAGCAAGGTCTGACTATGCAGTATGCAGTTACTGTCATGTGCAATTTAACAAAATATCTTGTTGCAGTACCCATTCAGAGCAAAAATGCCAAAAGTATCGCTAAGGCAATTATGGAAAATTTCATCATGATATATGGTCCAATGGCTAAAATAGTTACGGACATGGGTACTGAGTATACGAATCAACTTGTACAGGAGCTTTGTTCACTGATGAGAATAGATAAATTAAACTCTACTCCTTTTAATCATTAGGAACTAGGTACTGTTGACCAATGCCGTATTCAGGGGGGGGATGAGGGGGATCAAACCCCCCCCGAAATGAATGCATTTTTTTATATAAATAAATATATATTTTTAGCAGCATAGAAAAATCTTATCGAAAGATGTTGAAGAAAAGCTGGAGGTTTTATTTTGAAAAACGCTTACCTATAAAACTTGCACAAATCATAGAATATAAATACACATACACTCAGTCGCAGAGAATTTATTCAGTCGATTTTGGCACCAACGAACAAATGGCATTGCGACCACTGTCTAGCTGATTTCCGCTGCTTGCTTCTTACTGTAAAATTTTTGTTAAAAAAAAAAAATGTAGATTATGAATGATCGGCGACAATGTAAAAACAATTGCTATTTTATGACAGACAGGCAGATTGACGGTCTGATCGAAGTGTGAATTTACAAAAACAAAGTATGGAATAGTAGAAAAAAGTAAATTCGAGACGCACAAAATTGAATTGTTTTTTGTTATCTCGCTGCTTAGGCTCTGCCGCAGTTGGCAGATAAGTTACGGTACTTTTTAACACAGACAATTCTTCGTATTTTTTACTTTGTCTGGCTCTCGTTGTCATTCACAAATTCGTCAAGTTGTAACAAGTTGATTATAGCGTGCGTGAGTTATTGCTTTTCACAAGTGCAAGGTTTTTATAAGTCGTATTTTATTCTATCAACTGAGTAAGTAATGTTTTTAGCAAATACGTTTCTTTTATTGTTTTACATATATAATTCTTTTATAGTTTTGCAATATTAAATGTCGAAGCGCACAAGCAATTCCACTCTTTTTAAATACATGTTCAAAAAACAAAAAAAAAGATGATGGTCAAGATAAGGGACCAGAAAATGGTCAATTTTCACCAGTGACTGTTACCACGAATGACGTTATTCCGGTGGCCACTACCAGTTCTACTGCCGTTGAGGAAAATACGTCAAACCCGCCCGATACATTGGATGTAGGCTTTTATGTAGACTCAAAGCGAAAAATAGATGATAACCTTAAATATAATTTATTAAAAACACCCTGGATGCCAAACAATTCTTTTAAATTTCCAGTCACAGATATCAAAAGACATTTGAAATTCCAACACAAATGGTTTAATCAATTCTCCTGGCTGGTCTATACCATGAAAGAGCCTCAAGGTGCTTTATGCAAGATTTGCCTTTTGTTTGCAGCGGAATGTGCAGGGAAGGGTTCTCATCAAAAACTCAATTTATTGGTAGTAAAACCATTAAATAAGTGGAAAAATGCTATCGCGGATTTTGACCGGCATCAGAAAAGCCAATACCACCAACACTGTACATTATTAGCTGATAATTTTATGAATGTTTATAGCAAAAAACAAACAGACATTAGAAGTCAATTAGACATTGCTCGTGCAGTTAATATTGCCAAAAATAGGAAGAAACTGGTTCCCATCATTGAAACCATTAAACTGTGTGGACGACAAGAATTAGCATTAAGGGGAACTTCCGATTTTGGAAATATAAAATTCAATGAATCTGAACCAGAGACTAATGATGGTAATTTTCGAGCTATATTGCGTATGCGTCATAAATGTGGAGATATTGATTTAAAGCAGCACGATGAAAATTTACAGTTAAATTGTACATATTACAGTCCATCCATACAAAATGAGTTGATTTCTGTTTGCGGTGAAGTAATTCAAAAACAACTGGTAACAGCTATAAATAATGCTAAGAGTTTCTCCTTGCTGGCCGATGAAACAACGGATATTTCGCGACAGGAACAAATGTCGATATGTGCTAGATACACCGAGCTGCATAACAATGTTTTTGTCATACGAGAAGATTTTCTCACTTTTGTTACTGTCAAAAGCACAACAGGGGCTTCTTTGGCTCAAACTATTCTCGAAAGTATAAACAATATGCAAATTGACTGTAACTATTTAGTTGGACAAGGGTACGATGGTGCTGCATGTATGACCGGAAATTTTAATGGTGTGCAGGCAATAATACGCGAGAAATATCCAGAAGCTATATATGTGCACTGTAGCTCGCATTCGCTAAATTTAGCTTTAGGTCATTCATGCCAAATTCAAACCATCAGGAATGCAATAGGCATTATAAAATCAATTGGGAATTTTTTTAAATCATCAGCCAAGCGATAGGTTGAAAATCATGATGGATTGCTAAGGTTTAAGGAAATTTATAAAGCAATTGCTGGCGCTTTAGAAGAATTAATTGGTGATAGAGATTGTGATACATCATCAAAAGCATCGTCTTTTGTAAAATCAATATCAAATAGCCAATTCGCTGTGAGCTTGTGCTGCTTAAATAGTTTATTTGCTTCTACATTACCACTATGCAAGATGTTACAGTCCACTTCATGCGACTTAGCGGCTGCTGTTCAACATGTTGAACTTATTATTAACCACTTCAAAAATATGCGTGAAAACTCAGAAACAGAATTTGCAGACATATATTTGGATGCTGAGAACCTGCTCGAATTCTTAGGTGAAAAAATAGCAATGCCTCGCATAACTGGACGTCAGCAACACCGCGCGAATGTTAGTGAGCACGATCCGAAAAAATACTTCCGCATTACTATAATAATTCCACTTTTAGAAGATTTCATACATCAGTTAACACTGCGGTTTGGAAAACACAATAAAACACTGACTGATCTTTATAAATTAATTCCGACAGAATGTGTAAAGCCTGAAACAAAATTTGAAGCAAATACATTTTCGTTTTATGGCAGATTTTTACAAGAAAATAATAATAAATCTGAATTGTCGCTTTGGCAAACGAAATGGCGCAAAACCTGCGAAAAGAACCTGCCTAATTCAGCGATGGAAGCACTTGGAGAGTGCAATAAAGAGATATTTCCAAACGTGCATATTCTTTTAAAAATTTTGGTCACTTTGCCAGTTACTACGTGCTCATCCGAACGTTCATTTTCAACAATGAAGAGATTAAAGACGTATCTTAGAAATTCGACTAGCGAGAGTAGACTCAATGGATTGGCATTAATGTCGGTTCATCGCCGAATAAATGTGCGGACTGAAGAAGTCATTGATTTATTTGCTGCCCAAAAAGCCCGTCGGCTCAATTTAATATTATAAAAATATTGTATACGTACCTATACATAAATAAAATTTTCTACACATGAGATTATATGAATATTTATTTTTTAAAGTTGAACCCCCCCCGAATTAAAATCCTGGCTACGGCCTTGCTGTTGACACTCAACGAATATTTGAGATCATGTGTACCATCTAATGGGTCCGATTGGGTTGTGTGGTTGAAATTTTTCGTGTATTGCTATAACACGACACCATCAACTGCTCATGGATACTGTCCATTTGAGTTAGTTTACGGTAAAATCCCACCTACCCTGAATTTTATTATGGAAAATAGAGTGGAACCACTATACAATGTTAATTCCTATGAAAAAGAAGTTAAATTCATACTTCAAGTTGCACAACGCAGAGCTGCTGACCTTCTAGAAAATGCCAAGATAAACATTATTAGATATTACACACCATGAATACCCATTTTTTATAACACTTTGTTCAAATTGTTTTTTTTTTTAATTTACTTTTTATTCCATTTTCTTAAATTTTTAATAGTTTTTTTGAATACTTTATTTTTACCAGATTATTAAATAATCATGTTGTTTACTATATAGAAAAGGAAATGTCTTATATTAAAGAAGGGAAAATTATTCTCAAATTAAAGAGAGAGGAAAGAATTTGTATAAATAGTACAATTGGATAATACACTTTCTTTTGAAATAGAGAATGAAAGTATTTTCTTTTGAACTAATTTAATTCAATGAAGTTAAAAGACATAATTAGGATTAAGTTCTTTTTAATAAATTTAAAATTATATAAATTTTAATGTTTAAATACTGCACATTCCTATGTTTATTTCAAAATAGAATATAAAGCTAAATTTATTTCTTAAGTATCTAAATATATGTTTTTATAAAAAAGAAAAGAAAACAAAAACAAAAAAAAAAAGAAAAAGAAAAACTTCAAATAAATTTAAAATTTTTAGAAAAAGGGGAAGGAAAGAAAGTACCCAAATATAATGTGAGAACCAATATATAAAAATTTTAAAGACTGTAAAATGAAGAATAAGCAATTAAGTATTAATTATTCTTTTTGTAAAAAGGGAAGGTGCAGTGTGTTTAAGCAGTGTCTATTGCCATGCTCCAGACTTGCAATAGAACACCATGCATTCTTAGTGAATCGCACTGCACAGTCACTTATGACAATTTGCAATGTAACATATTTGGTTCTCACGCTAGTTTAAGTTAGATTAAGTATATGTATGTGTGTGTGTGTGTTATTTATAGGTAGAATTAAGTTTAAATTTAAATAAAAAGACAGTTGTCAGAAACCGCTCAGTAAGAGCACAGCAAATATATTGTGTTTCAATAAAATATATTATAAGCCAAATACACGGGCCAAACAAATGTCTAATGAATAACACCCGGGAGTTCACAAATATTGATGTTTAACGAAAAAAAAATGGAGAAATATATGTCAAAAATTCAACTCTACAACATTTTCAGATAGAAAAGAACTAGAGATGCCAGACCATGTAAATGTACTGGAAGGAAAACGTGATACATGAAACACATAGACGACAGCGGCTACACGACTACTGCCTATCAAAAATAATATACACACGTTTATATGAAAACGATTATTTTGACACTAAAGAGCTGTATGTAGCTTGTTAAGGAATCTTAGCAGAAAATTTTCATATATTTCTTAAAGAAAAACAAGTAAGAAAATTATAGTCGGTCGAGACCGACTATATGATACCCTATACCATGCGTTTAGAGACCCTATCTCTTAGGCCCAACTAACTGGATATAGAAAATAAGCATAAACCAAATTTGAGTGGGATTTTTATTAGTTTTTTTGGCTGCAGATATGAAAAAGTTTATATCGAATGCTATATCTATATGGGGATTAGGCCCAAAAATGGACCGATCCTGACCATGTTTGGTAAAGTATCTTGTATTTTGGAAAAATATATACAAACAAAATTTGAGAAGAATCAGTGCAGTATTTTTGTTTTTTGATAGATTTAAGTGAAGATCGGGCATCAGCTCTATATGGGGCCTATGACTAAGAGTTGTCCCAGGGATCATTTTAAGACTACTCATTAGTGGATGTAGTAAACGCATACAAACCCAATTTGTGTAAGATCTATATGACAATTTGGATATTATGGCAATTTATGTCGATTTCATAGGGGTCATTTGTATGGGGGCTAGGTCGGAACATGGACCGATACTCACCAATTTCAATAGCGTTCATCCTATGGCCAGTGAAAGCTTACGTACCAAATTTCATCAAAATATATTCATATTTGCGACCTGCAGTTTGATTAAAAGGTTTACATGGACACACAGACGGGCGGACGGACGGACGGACGGACATCGTTAAATCGAATCAGATAGTGATTCTGATTCGATTGGTATAATTAAAGATGGGTGTAGGTCAAATATTTTTGGTTGTTACAAACAGCAGCATAAAGTCATTATACCCAAACCACATAGTGGTATAGGGTATAAAAAGCACAAAAGTACCTTTCAGTGCAACAGTAGCAATCAGCTGTTTTCCGTCAATTATTAAGAATTGTGAAATTGAAAACAACCATGTTTGCAACTGAAAAAGAACTTCTAATTTTTTAAGTTTATTACATTTTGTTTATGCTTACCTCTCCTGTCAAAATTCCGTTCAGAAAGAACGAAAAATTTGATATTCCTGCTCGAAGCCTGGGTTGCCTAACTTAATTTACGTGAAAAAAAAGTAGTGAAAACAATACTAATTTTTAAAAAGCTGCAGACTAACAACAGAAATTTTTAGACAGAAAAATTCCTTAAAGCTGCGTTCACACTACGTGTTTTGCTCGTGTTTTTCGTATTTTTTTAGCACGTGTAATTTGTACACATAGTGTGAACCCTTTCAAATATTGTTTATGTACAACACATTTTGCAAGACATATGTAAATTTTTCAATTAGAGCAGGTTCTATTTTGGCAAGATAAAGTTCTATTTTGGCAAGATAAACATATGAAAATACAACACTGTTTGTGGCGAAAGAAAAACAGAGTAAATTATAAAGATTAATATTGAGAGAAAAATAAATTGTTTAATATTAATTTACAATTAAAAAATATATAAAATATATAACTTTATTTTTAACAATAATTTTTTGTAAATTCACAAATTAAATCAGCTGTTGTTTACATTTAGAGGTTATATCATACGGAAATACATATGCACGTTTGAACGCAAAAATTATGAATCGTATGTAAAACGGCAATTTTGACACACACACGGAATTACGTATGGATCGTAAAACTGAATTTACACATGGAAAATACACATAGTGTAAACACACCTTAAGCATTTCTGAAGCGTTTTTTATATGAGGTTTTTGATTCCTAAAGGTGCTATTACACGAAATGTTTTTTTACATATGTACTGTCACTTTTTTTATCCATATGAAATTCCTCATGTCTGTCAAAATTGTCTTTTACATACGATTCATAATTTTTGCTATCACACGTGCATATGCATTTCCGTATGACATAACCTCTAAATGTTAACAACAGCTGATTTAATTTGAATTTAAAGCAATTTATTGTTAAAAAGATTATATATTTTTTAATTGTTAAATAATACTAAACAATTTATTTTTCTTTCAATATTAATCTTTAAAATTTACTCTGTTTTTCTTTCGCCACAAGCAGTGTTGTATTTTCATATGTTTGTCATGCAAAAATAGAACCTGTTCTAATTGAAAAATGTACATGTGACTTTCCTCATGTATTGTACAAGTTAACGACACAAATATTAATCATAATTTCTTGCAATGCCCACATTGCAATTCCTACAGGAAACAATACCCAAATTCTTTACACGCTTATTGCTTTGTATTTTGGTTTCTACTTATTTCCGAGAACTCAGGAAATTGGTATTGCAATGTATTAAAAAAAAAAAAAACACAAATCTCTTCTAATAGGATTCTCAGAGAGTAATTTCCAGTGGAATATCCCAGTATTTGTACTCAGAGCCAAAGATCGTAGACAGAAGAAGGAATCAGATAGAAAAAAAAACCGGCTTGACTTGTCATTTAATAACATTCCTGCAACTTATACTCATTAGTGAACAAACGGCAATTTTTTTAGAAATCAATTAAATTATATTTTAGAAATTCGTTAAAAAAAAAAGAAATCCATGTGAATCGGTTTAAAAATAATATTAACAATTATAAACTCAGAATTCATATTTCGTAAGTGAAAATATAGATTAAAAATAATTTAGCAAGTTAAAAGAAAAAAATTTATATTGAACAAAAAAAAAAACAAAAAAAAAACCGAACCAAAGATGGAATTGCATAGTGAACGAAAATTAACAAAACAAAAAATAATTTCGGTAAAACGCATATTGTAGTGTGGTGATAGTTACAAGAAAAAATATTATTAAAAATTCAAAATTTCGTAAAACAAAAAGTTAAATAATTCATTTTTAAAAAAAAGTTTTTTTTGCTTTTGGTAGTTCCCTAATTTTTTTAACAAGATAATAATCACTAGATTAAAAAAAAAAAAAAAGGAACAAAATTTAAAAAAAATTTGTATTTTCGAGCCACGGTAATCACCTAAAACGTAATTTTTTTTTAAAGAAAAATTGTGTAATGTTATTTGTAACATAAAGTTAAAGTTAAAAAAAAAACAAAAAAACAAAAAAAAAAAAAAAACGAAAACAATCCGAAAACAAAGTAAAAGGAAAAGAATTTGATTTTTAATATAAAAAAAAATATAACAACAAAGGGAGAACCAGAGATATCATACTCCCATCTATCTTGCATAACAGCCCCGTTGGAAGGCCTTTCATCTGCAGCTGAGTAGCCAAGTAAGTGTCAAATCTATATCTTTTCTCTTTATGCAACATTTCTTCTGTTAAAGTACATTAACCTATGTTGACCAGAACCAGAATAAATGTTGCAAGCGATTAACAAAATTTTTTTTTTTATTTTGTGGTAAAAATTCTAAAACACAAAAATTATCAATTTTGTATGAATTAAAAATACATTTTAGATTCCAAATTTTATATAAATATTTTGAAATTTACAAAAAAAAAAAAAAAAATTTGTTGCATAAATTATTGAAAGTTTTTCCGGTTAAATTGTTATATTGATTTTTCTCAATTTTGTTAAATTTTCAATTATATATAGACATTTTTTTAACGATTTTATCGCAAGGTTTAAACAACCAATAATATTCAATTTTTTTACATTTGTCAGTTACAACCAAAAGCATCGACAACATTTTGAGAGTTATATAGAAACAAATGTGTTTTTTTGTGCTTGTTATTAAATTAACAACTTTTGAATAAATTGACATATTCAATAATGGTAAAGTAACTTCAATCTGTAATTAAAAATTGGTAACCTATCCAGAATTGTTTCTATATGAAATTTAAAATCGAAAAAAACACTTTTTATATATTATTCTATATTTCTCATACCACACTTTAAACTTATAAAAAAAATGTTATCGTTTTAATAAGTGACATTCTATTTTTTTTATCAGTGTTAATCGCGAACCTGTGCAATTCCATCCAAATAAAGTTGTATGAATTATATCCTTCTACTGAAGGCGATTGATAAAATTTGAAAGTTTAATAGTGTTACTCGATCTGCCCTATTGTTGTTAGTTACACTCAAAAAGTTATATTTGTTAAAAATTAATTTCGTACTCATATAAAATTTTCGTAAGGTTAGAAATTACGAACCAAATTTAAAATTAATGTAATTTCGTAATCATGTATACAGTTCATAGAATTTACAAACTCTCATTGCAGTAACTTAATTAGCTTTAGTCACATTAAAAATAAGAAAAAAAATGAAGTATTGAAATTAAAAAAAAAAAAAATAAATAAAATTAACAAATATTGTTATAATGGATTGCGAATAAACTAGAGATTTTTTCCTTGGGTTAAGGATAGGATAACCGCCTCTCTGGGTTCCTTACGAATCAATGCAATTAGGAACATGGTTGGGAGGGTCATGAAGCTAGGGATATTCCATCAGTTCCCCAGTAAAACTCCATAACATGCCTCTTTATTAAAATTTCACAATTTTTCAAATTCTTCTCCGCTGGAATGGGTTTTTTTTTAGATTCAATAGAGTAATTAACGGTCCATTTTATTTTGAAAGCCAAAATTTTTTTTCTGGGACTCTGATAATAAATTTTTTTGTGATGTGGTTTGCAGTGGAAAGGGTCAAAAACCTACCCCCGCCACTGTCGCTAGCTCAACAGATGGGTCCCACCGACCTGAACCAATGCAAACATGAGTGTTAAAAAGAACAATTTTTATAATACCCGGTTAATAAATTTAGTGATTAGGATTCATTGTGCGATGCTGGTAGTTTGGGTTTCACTGCACGAATTTTTTTCGGTAGTGACTCAAATTTTTCACTTTTGTTAAATTCTTTTGTTTTTTTAATCTAGTCACCCTCATTCACTCAAACAGTCACTCATTACAACGCCGCGCACAAAAGTACGTACTACGGAGCCCGAGTAAGATAAAATCAAAAAAGGACAAAATCCGGGACGTCAGCGCGAAGCAACTATTTTTAAGAAAAATTACAACCAAATCAAGTAAAAACCGCTATCCCGAAAAGTGACTATTAAAAAAAAAAAAAAAAACAAAAATTTTGTTTTTAAATAAAAAAAAAAAAAAAAAAAGAAGTGACTATTTTAAGTAAAACAAAAATTTACAACAAGATAATTTTCAAATAGTGCAAGAACAAATAAAAACAAACTCTAAAAGTGACTATTCTTAAGAATATCAAAAAATTACAACAAAATAAAGTTTAGAAAGTGCAAGAACAAACCATTATTCTAAAAGTGACTATTTTTTAATATAGCACAAAAACAAGTGAAAATAAATTCAAATCATTGCACGAAAACCTAAGAACAAATTATATTTAAAAACTAAACCCATATAATTTAAAAACATAAGCTATCACTGAAGAAAACTAGTCTTTGGTAAATAAAAATCAAACATTATTATAAACAAACAACACATAGAAAACAAGTGAAACCATAAACGCTAGAAGAAGCTGGTCAGCCAAGAACCAGTCACCAATCAGCAACAACAGTATCAGCAGCCAATTTTGTTCAACTACAGTTTAAAAGGAAGACGGTGAAAGAATGATGAATGAAGCAGTAACAACAATTATTTTAACGTAAGTCATAAGAATTAAAAATAAGAAAACAATAAGAATTATAAAACAAATAGATTTTTACTATTGTATGTTAGGAGAACACATTTTTATGTAAGGGTAAACTATTCTTAAGCTAAATATTATAAAAATAAAATCAAAAAACAAAAATAAAAGAAAATTGTAAAAGGCAAATTCTGTATGTCAGACATCGAGAGTAGCGACTATTTTTCCGGCGGTTCGAGCACGGAAACCTATATTTGGATAACTAGCTCAGATTCAGGAGTAGAATACGACGCGACAAGAACATTAAATAAGAGGAAAGTACTTCTGACAAGAGAGCGTAGGCACTGGTTGTATCATTTACGCCAAAGAAGACAGAATCGGGAATACTTTTTGTAAAAATATAGTTTGAACGACAAAGATGCCCAATCAAAATAATTTAATTAGACCCCCAGTATTAGGCCAACCCCCACCAAACGTCCAGCAACCAATCCCACCACTTCCACTAAATTTGTCTCCAGAATTAGAGGCACAGATAATAAATCTGGTGCGTAGGGCGTATGCGGAGGAGGAAAATAGTAGAAATAGAGAACAAATATTTGTTGACCAGGGAATAGACACAGACCGAGGGAACTTATCTGACTTAGACAAAATTCCAGATATCGTTAAGTGTTTGAGGGATTTTTCTGGAAACCCGACTGAATTCGGATCATGGAAAAAAAAGCATTGAAAGGGTTCTGAAAATCTACGAGCCACTTAGGGGTTCTCCAATATATTTTGGAATATTAAATGTTATTCGAAATAAGATAACGGGAAATGCGGACATCGCATTAGAGTCGTATAACACTCCATTAAATTGGGAGTGTATTTTAAAATGTTTGACTATGCATTACGCAGATAAGCGGGATCTGGGCACACTGGAATACCAAATGTCCTCATTGGCACAAGGTAACAAATCGATTCAAGAATTCTATAAAGAGGTATATGCCCATTTGTCTTTAATCCTGAATAAAATAGCTTGCATGGACGAGACAGAGGCATCCATACATCTACTGACGAAAACTTACCGCAATAAGGCACTGGACTCCTTTATTCGGGGTCTCAGAGGAGACTTACCAAGACTGCTCGGAATGAGAGAGCCGTCGGACTTACACGAGGCCCTTCATTTATGCCTTAAACTGGAGAATCAACAGTTTAGAACACAATACGCGAACAATACCGCAAAAATTCCCCATACTAATACCCAACGCGTACGGGGAAATCCTGGACATACATTTTATCCACAACTGACACAGTATTCTAGGATGCCTAATATGGCATTTTTCCCTAATACAAATATGCATCGGCAATTGCCACAACCTTACCGCACAATGACACCTACAAACAATAATGGACAAATAAATCCATATACGAATCAGAACCAAGCTCCATATCAACCAAGATCTACCTTACCACCACCCAGACCTACCGAACCAAAACCTCCAATCCCAATGGAGATAGACCAATCTATGCGATCGAGAATGGTAAATTATATGAATCGTCCCAACCCTAATAACAGATTTTCGGGGATAAGACCCCCACCAAATTCATCCCAGATTCACCGGCCTGGTAAATTTCAGAGAATAAATCACATAAAGAATAGTGAGGACGGCACCACGAATAATGGAATTTCGATCAGTGATGCTGATTCAGAGATCCAGGAATCTCAACAAGAGGGCGGAGAACTACAAGACTTAGATGAATATGTGGACGAATACCTTTCAATGGGGAATACGGCGCAGGATGAATGTACCGAATTTTCCGATATTCATTTTTTAGATTAGATAACTCAACGTTACCCTATTTCCAATGTAGAGCAAATAATGGACAAATATTGAGATTCCTAATAGACACGGGATCCAACAGAAATTATATTCAACCTTCATTGGTTAGAAACCCTCTTCTTAACGAAGACGTCTTTCAAGCTAACTCCGTTGGCGGAAAGGTGACAGTAACTCATCATACGTTTATTAACCTTTTCGGATTACGATCGGAAAATTTAAAATTTTTTTTATTGCCTACATTGACATCTTTTCATGGCATTCTGGGTAACGACAGTTTGAAAAAATTGAATGCCATCATTTTTACCGCTCGAAATTATATGATAATTAATAATACAATTAAAGTAGTCATAAAACAGGAAAAGTGCCAGTCTGTGAACAATTTACAACTAAGAACGAATCATATGACCAACGAACAAATACAAGAATTGAGCCAATTATGCGACGAATATACGACACTCTTTTCAGAACCAAATGAGAAACTGACATTTACAACGACTATGAAGGCCGAAATCAAAACGATGACAGACGATCCAATATATTCCAGGAGCTACCCTTACCCAATGTCGATGAAGGATGAAGTCGAAAAACAGGTCAGGGAATTACTTGATCATGGGATCATAAGACCCTCGAGGTCGCCTTATAATTCTCCCGTGTTAATTGTCCCAAAAAATTAGGTGCTTCGAATGAAAGAAAATATAGAATGGTAATAGATTATAGAAAGCTCAATACTGCAACAATTCCCGATAAATATCCCATACCAGAAATTAATGAGGTTCTTTCACAACTAGGAAAGAATAAATGGTTTTCTGTCCTAGATCTGAAAAATGGTTTTCATCAGATTCCACTCAGAGAAAAGGACATTGAAAAGACAGCATTTTCCATCAATAATGGAAAATATGAATTTACCCGCCTACCTTTTGGGTTGAAAAATGCCCCAGCTATATTTCAAAGGACTTTGGACGACATACTTAGAGAACACATTGGTAAAATTTGTTACGTGTATATTAATGATATAATCATTTTTGGACAGGACGAAAAGTCCCATTTCGATAATCTCAGGACTATCTTTAGAACACTTGAACAAGCCAACATGAAGGTGCAATTGGACAAGTGTGAGTTTCTGAAACAGGCTGTGGAATATTTAGGTTTTATTGTATCCACGGAGGGAATAAAAAACAATCCAGCTAAGGTCCAAGCTATTCAAAATCTGGAACCTCCAAAAACAATCAAAGAACTCAGGTCATTTTTAGGACTATCAGGGTTCTACAGGCGCTTTATTCGGGATTATGCAAAAATCGCAAAACCCCTGACCATCCTTTTAAGGGGTGAGGAGGGACGTATGTCCAAATCTATGTCATCGAAAATACCGATATCCCTGAACAAGGATGCTCTAGAGGCTTTTAGTAAGATAAAAAACTCTCTCACCTCCAGCGACGTAATGCTAGCCTTTCCAGATTTTCGAAAAGAATTTCAGCTAACTACTGACGCCTCAAGTTATGCGCTTGGCGCTGTTTTGGAACAGGACGGTAGACCAATAATTTTTATTTCAAGGACGCTTAGCAGGACCGAGGAGCACTACGCGACAAATGAGAAAGAGATGCTTGCAATAGTGTGGGCTCTCAAAGCGTTAAGAAGCTATCTGTATGGATCGGTGGCCGTAAAAATACTTACGGATCATCAACCTTTGATGTACGCTCTGGGGAATAAGAACACGAACAGTAAGTTGAGGAGATGGAAAGCCATTCTTGAGGAATACAATTATGAGATAAAGTACAAACCTGGTAGTACTAATGTGGTCGCAGACGCACTGTCTAGACCTCCACAGATTTCCGAACTGAACTCAATGACGGCTACTCGGCACAGTGACGATAGTTCATCACAGAATCTGATCCCTTTCACGGACGCACCAATAAACGTTTTTAAAAAACCAGCTAATAATCTCGACAGGAAAGTCACAGTCCTACAAATTCGAAATTGTATTTCCAATTTATCACAGACACACGATTGCGGACATGAACCTGGGCGAAGAAAAATTGGTGACAATATTAAAAATATATCTGAACCCATCCGTGACTAATGCGATACTGACCGAGGACAGGATCTTGGGGAAAATACAGGAAATTTATTCGTCAAATTTTAGTGGCTATAGGGTCAGGTATACGAGACTAATGGTACGAGACTTGTTGACAGACACGGAACAAGAGACGGAAATAATTAACGAACACAGACGTGCACATAGAAATGCTAAAGAAAATAAACTACAACTTCTCGAAAGATTCTATTTTCCACACATGCAGTCAAAGATCACGAAAATTGTGAAGCAATGTCGAATTTGTCTTGAGAATAAATACGAACGTCACCCACACAAATTAGTTTTGGGTAATACCCCTATACCGCAATACCCTGGACAGTTTATTCACTTGGATCTTTACCATACAAACAATAGGGTAATACTTACGGCCATAGATAAATTCTCTAAATATGCCCAAGTCAGGATTGTAAAATCTAGAGCAACAGAAGACATAAGGGAACCACTACAGGATCTATTAATCTCATTCGGAACACCCGAGAACATCGTGATCGACAATGAAAAATCCTTGAACTCTTCACCTATCACTTTTATGTTAGAAGATCAGTTGGGGATAAAGATCTATAGAACACCACCGTATACGAGTACTGTAAACGGTCAAGTAGAACGATTTCATTCGACATTAACGGAGATTATGAGGTGTTCTAATGCGGAGAAAATGCATAGTCGTTTTGAGGACCTGCTGATCAATTCGGTTAATAGATATAATCACTCCATCCACTCGACAACAAATAGAAGGCCAATAGATTTGTTCTTTGGAAGAAACGCTTCAGATGATCCAAAAGCACTCGAACGAGACCGTCTTCTGAATATAAAGAGAATTACTGAGAAGCAGGAAAGGGACAAAGAATATCATAACAAAAAGAGAACGAATATAGGAAAGTTGAAAGAGGGAGACGTAATTTTTGTAAAGGGCAACAGAAGACTTGGAAACAAGTTGACTCCTAGGTATAAACGGGAAATAGTAGAGGAAGATAGAGGAACGATTTTGACTAAGACAAAGGGAATAGTCCATAAGAATCTAATCAGGAAGTAAAAATTTATCTTTTCAGAATTTTAATAGCATTGGCTAGACCTGAGACTCAAATTCTGGATTATTCAAATTCACAAATTGTGGCCACTGAGACTGGACAGACGAAAATGGTTATTGGAACATTTAGAATATTACATGTAATTGACTTGGAACAATACAATGAGATACTCACAACGCTCGAGGATACCATTAAAAAGGATATTACGAGAAAGGACATTAGTTATATTTTCCTCTTACATGAGATAAACTCATCTAGAAAGATTTTTGATGGTTTGAGACCTACACGTTCGACAAGATCCATAGATGCTTTGGGTACTGCTTGGAAGTGGATTGCAGGAACACCTGACCATGAGGACTTCCAGATTTTGTCTGACCAAACAAGAAAATTGTTGACAAATAACCAGGACCAAATAGTAATTAACAGGGCTATCGAAGAAAGACTACAGCTGATAACAAATATGACCAACAAGATACTTAATTCCCTACATACGGCGGACTTGCTAAGGACACAGATAATTAGAGACGTTGAACGGAAATTAAAAATCGTTCATGAGGAATTGGTTAATATGAATTATGCAATCCAATGCGCTAAGGGCGGAATCGTAAATTCATTTATATTATCCACGTCCGAACTGACAACCGTAAAGAATTTTTTTACAAATCAGAGCAGATAATTAGAGACGTTGAACGGAAATTAAAAATCGTTCATGAGGAATTGGTTAATATGAATTATGCAATCCAATGGGCTAAGGGCGGAATCGTAAATTCATTTATATTATCCACGTCCGAACTGACAACCGTAAAGATTTTTTTTACAAATCAGAGTTTGCCTTACATAAATATAATTGAAGCCTTAGAGTTTGGAGAGGTTAAAATAGGATCTAGTGAAACTACGCTAATCTTTATTCTAAATCTGCCAAAAACAGAGAATACGATTTGTAAAAATGTATTTATAAGACCTGTAAGAAAGGAAAACTTTGTAATAAATTTAAGAGACGAAAATTTTATTTTATGTAAAGATTCTGTGTTTAAGATAAAGAATAACTGTAAGAAAATAAATCAAATGACATTGTGCAAAAGAGAAAATGTTGACAACATAACAGATACAAAGTGCTTACCAAAACTTTTAGCAGGAATGCCGTCCGTCTGTCCGACAACGAACCATCACCATTTGCCTTTAATTGAAGAGGTCATGCCTGGCTTACTGCTACTAAATGGTTATAAGGGTAAAATTTTAATGGATAAAGAAGAAATCTCACTCAATGGAACATTCTTGGTAAAATTCAATAATTCCACCATAACCATTGGTGACAAGGTTTACTTTAGCAAAGAAGAAATTGTGGCTCGGCCACTGCCAGCTATAGTCCAATCCCCTAATAAAATAGCTTCATATGAAGAAGTATTATCTTTGAAGATGTTGAAGGACCTACACTTAAATAACTTAGATGAGATCCGTGATCTGACCCGAAGAAATAAGACTGTATTTTTTACCAGTCTTACTTTCCCCGGACTCATAATTTTAGTGTTGATTTTTATAATAATTAAAAGAATGTTGACTAGAAGAGAAACATTAAAGATAGAAACACTACATGTCCATTCTGTCGAAACTCAAAGCCGAATTTAAAGGGGGAAGAGTTAACGACACAAATATTAATCATAACTTCTTGCAATGCCCACATTGCAATTCCTACAGGTAACAATACCCAAATTCTTTACACGCTTATTGCTTTGTATTTTGGTTTCTACTTATTTCCGAGAACTCAGGAAATTGGTATTGCACGAGTTAAAAACATTTTCTCACCATGTCAAACATGCTGACGATATGTCTGCATGTTTATCAGTCTATAATGCTATTGTGAAACATTTGTGTATCCGGTCAATTTTCTTAATTTAAAGACAAAAACAATAATTTCGTTTCATTGGTAATTGTATTAAATTAAGTATCTGTGTGTTTAAAGTTATTTGCACCAAAATTGCTGACACTAGGTTGGCCGTTTTGTTTTGTAGTATTTATATGTAAATAAAATGATATTAACAAAATTGCAATGAATAACCCTTTTGTTATAAAAGTAAAATGAATTGAATAAAGAGGACAGTTGAAGTCAAGTACTCAAATAAATAACATAGTTTTATTTATCTTACATAAACAATGTTTCGTATGTATCACACGATGTGTACAACTTTTGTTGTGGGAAAATTTGACAGTACATGTGTAAAAAACAAATCATGTAATAGCACCTTTAAGGTGTGTTTACACTATGTGTATTTTCCATGTGTAAATTCAGTTTTACGATCCATACGTAATTCCGTGTGTGTGTCAAAATTGCCGTTTTACATACAATTCATAATTTTTGCGTTCAAACGTACATATGTATTTCCGTATGACATAACCTCTAAATGTAAACAACAGCTGATTTAATTTGTGAATTTAAAAAAATTATTGTTAAAAATAAAGATATATATTTTATATATTTTTTAATTGTTAATTAATATTAAACAATTTATTTTTCTCTCAATATTAATCTTTATAATTTACTCTGTTTTTCTTTCGCCACAAGCAGTGTTGTATTTTCATATGTTTATCTTGCCAAAATAGAACCTGCTCTAATTGAAAATTTTACATATGTCTTGCAAAATGTGTTGTACATAAACATGGTTTGAAATTGTTCACACTATGTGTACAAATTACACGTGCTAAAAAAATAAGAAAAACACGAGCAAAACACGTAGTGTGAACGCAGCTTTAGCAAGCTGCATACAGCTCTTAAGTCTGGATTCACACAAGGCAATTTTTATTGCGCAACTTTTTTCAATTCTCTTTTAAAGTTGCCTTAATATTCACACAGAGAAATTTATTGCCGCAACTTTTCGTTTTCTTTTGCTTTCAAATTCTTACATTTTTAACAGTTCATTTCTTCCACAGAAATTATTAATTTTTCTGTAAGCTGCCGATTCCATATAAATGACATTTTTATTTAATTACACTACTTTGCTTATCAAATAAACACTTATTTTATTTTATGTATCTTTATTATCTAGAATAATCTTGTAAAATCTAAATAAAATCTGCTTTTAAATTTTTTAAATTGTGCACAATTTAAAACAGCGAAGCACAGAATGAAAAGAAATGTCGTGTTTATAATTACGAATTGCACAACAAAACGAGTTGCCGAGTACAAGCAACTCCGTACCAAATATCACTTTTCTTTCCCATCTCTCCTACAAACTCAAGAATTGCGCAACAAAAGTTGCCTTGTGTGAATTCAGACTAACACAGCTGCACGGCTACACGACTACTTTTGTCGCTGTAGTCAACATAGAATAATTTCTATTTTTGTTGGCTACAAAACAAAAATAGTGTTGACAATATAACAAAATATCTAAAAGAAATTAGTGCTATGAAATATTTTATTTTGTTAAAAAAAAATCGCAAAACGAAATGCCATAATTCCATTAATAATCAAAAGGAGTTAAATAAATTTATTTATTTATTTTTACTGGAACAAGTGGCAGCTCTCCGATTTTATTTATTTTTTCGTCACTCGAGCCTTTTTCCCGAGTTATGAACTTCCAAAGTTTTGACATGGACTTGTTTATAACTTTGTTATTTAGTATCGGATATCAACGATATATATATATCATATGAAAGTTTACTTGAATGCCTTTTATTTGACAATTTTAAATTAAAAATTTGTTAACCCATTATGGACCTATTTCAAATTTTGTATTTTTGTAATATAGTTGTTTCTTAAAAATGGAATTATCTCATATATAGACATAGCTTCATTTTGATATATATATATATACAATAGCTTCTTAACCCTTTCAGGACCATATGGTAATATATTTGGATTTACTTACTGTATTACATTTTGCTGTTCTTAAAATTGTATTTACAAGTGCCCCTATATTAAAACAAGGAAATATATAAATAAAATATTTATCGCTAAATCGATATATTTTCTAAACCTTATTCTTACAATTAAATTAAAATAGGTTCGCATTGGTTTTACCAAGAATATATATATTCAAGTGGAGGGTATCAAAGGTTCGGCACAGCCGAATTTAATATTCTTACTTGTTTATATTTAGGAACTTTTTGCTTTTATATTAATTAATCATCATAATCATTGCCTTTATTTTATTTAAAAAAAAGCAGTAATAAAAAAAATCTCTTTTTGAAATTATGTGGTGGCCCTGAAAAGGCCTTTTGTATATTTTGTGGCCCTGAAAAGGGCCTCTTTATACCCTCTACACTTCATGGTACATGCATGATCATAAATTTTTGAATATTCTGAGATCTGCCACTCTTGCTTTCACGATCCAATTGCAGTTTGCACATCCTCATTTATATATTCTTGGTATAGGGATCGACAAATTCCTTAGCCCAACATTCGATGAAGGCGAGAACTCCTCTGGCCTGTCGCATGTAACGGTCAAATTTGAAAACTAGAAAGATGGTGATTTGAGTTAATGTAGCTGTAGCATGCATTTCAAGTTCCGGCTCTTCGGCTAATGGGGGAATTCGTTCCGCAATTACTAGCATACATACATAATTTTAAATACTTTTTATCTGAATACACTTATTAATAAAAAATGTAAATGATACATATTATGATTGCCAACTTGCCTCAATAATGCCTAATTGGCGCTGAGGCTTTATTATTCTTATAATATTGAATTATATTGAATTATTTGTAAAATAAAAGAAAAATACAGATTTATTATTTTGTATTTGCATGCTTTAAATGAATTTCTTTCAAAAGGAAATAAAATGCAAGAAAATTTAAGAGAAAGAAGAAAAAATAGCATATTGAAAAGAAAATGAAGGCCCAAGTTAATTGATGGAAGCAAAAGTTCAATTGTTGACAGTGTACGTGTGTAGATGTTTACACGACAATTTTCCCCATCCAACCATGATCATGGTGGAAATGCGATTAAACGTATTCATGGTCCCAAAAAGAAAACTAAACTATTTGCAGCTAGTCAGAAGTCCCAAAAAAAAAAAATTAGAATTGAATTTTCCAATTCAATTTGTTTTATAAATATAAAAAAAAACCTTAAATATTTTTATATGTATTTTAATTTAAAATTCAACTTAGAGATATATTAGAATTAACAATAAAAATTAAATGAATCATTCTAAAACAAAATTTAAATATTTACAAAAATTTGAAATGGTGTAGTGCAAAAACCAAAAAGAATTGGCTTAAAAAAAAATTGAACATCCAATTCGGATATAATTTTTAATAGAAATAAATGATATCCAGCTCGGATATTATAAATTTAAATATAAAATTTAGTATTATAAGCGAAATCAATCAATAACCATAAGCAATAATGAATACATACACTGTCGCTCAATTGATTAGGTTCACAATTTTCCTTACATTCATTTTTCTTTTCTTTTTTTGAGAAAATAAAGAAGTTATGATACTTAAATTTAAAAGAAAAAAAGCAGCAACAATATGTCACAAGTTTTTAATAATTAATTTTCTTAAAAAAACATGTTTTAAAAGGTTATTATTTTGGCTCATTTTAATAGGTTCAACATTATTAAATAAATAAAACAACAAAAGGTAATAATTTTTAAGCCACTCTTTTAATTTTTAAAGTTTGTTTAGAATGTTTTTATAAAGTTTAATGGGTATATCATCCTTTATTTGATATAACTTCCAAAATACGATTTGGGAGGGAGTTATAGTTTTTCAATTATTGGAAAAGATATTTTGACCCAAGCTTTTTTAATTTCTTCAATTAAGGTTTCACCAAACATTTTCTATAATATTCAGGTCAGGAGAGTACGGTGGCCACTCTAAAGTACTGACATTTTGGCTTCGAATCCACGGAATGGGCCCAAAAACTGTAGAAAAATGTGAAAAAGCCTTTTCAAGTACACCTTTCTAACTACTTGCTATCATTCTAGATGAAAGAAATTGGAGCTCATAAGTACCATAGTATGAAATTGACCCCCACACCATCACACTACCTTCACAACTATGCAGACGACTCAAATGGCGTTCTTCTTTTCGTAAGTCGTGGAAATAATAGTTTATAACCGTCAGGACCCTCCAAATTAAACTTATTTTCATCCAAAAAAAACAATACGTTGCCATTCCTTTTTATAACACATATATTCACGGGCAAACTGAAGACGTTTTGCTTTACGAATGGCATTGAGAGGCGGTTTTTTTAACTTTTAATTTTTTTAAATATTTAGCACTTCGTATAACACGTTTAACAGTAGCTACGCTTGCTGTAACACATACTTTTTGTTTAATAGTTGCAGCAGAATCAGTGGAATTTGAGGCAGCCCTTATGATGTCTCTTCTATCCGCTTCTGTTGTAACTCTATGTGTACGTCCTTTCATATTTTTCCGTAATCACATTGATTTCTTACAAAATCGCTGACAAAATTTTGACTTCGTCTAATTTTTTTTTGCAATATTCCTATGGCTTAGCCCGGATTTCATAAACGCTTTAATTTTGCCTTTTTCTTCTTAGCTTAACGGCTTGCCGCTCTGTTTGTTTACGTGATAATTTATAACAATTTGTATAAATTATCACAAAATTTACTGGATCCTGTTCGTTACTTCAAAAACCCAGTGTTGCGGAAAGACATTTATTTAATCAATCTGAATTATCATTATTATAAATTAAGTAATAAGTTATTTCTCTTAGTGTAAAGTGGCAACGAAAATTGTTATCGCTCACTGCATCATATATATAATACAATAACTGTTATGGTAACAATGGCTGTAAGTTGTATGCTAAAAACTTCAGCCATTACAATTTGCTTTCATTTTTTTATATTATTATTACCTTTTGATCATCGCAGTGCACATAAATTTTTTCTTTATTTTAACAAAAAATAACTATAATATAAATTAAATTAAGAGTGAAATTGTTAAAATTAATTAAAATATTTTGAATTGTAAAATAAAACAAAAATTGAAACAAAATAAACAAGAAATTATTTACAATTATTTTCTTGATAACACAAAAACTCTTGTGTTGAACACTTGGCGCCCAACGTGGGGCACGATCTATCTGCTGAAATTTTAAATAAGCTAGTGCTCCCGATCTACTTGCTGGACAAATAAGCTAGTGCTCCCGATCTACTTGCTGGACAATTAAGCTAGTTCTCCCGATCTCTTGCTGGAAAATTAAAAGCTGGTGCTTTCTGGACGAATTGCTGGACATTTAAACAAGGTTTTTTGGATTTGGAAACAATGGCTGATGATAAGGTTGTATTAATGAAATATTAACAATTTATGAAATATAAAACATAACCTAAACATCACACACATTATATACTCGCTACACTAAATATTCCAAAAAATACTAAACACCTTACATTACACACACAAAACTCATTCCATACTCTATTACAATTAATTGCCCAACTAACTAAACCTTATGTAGAGTTTAGAAACAAACTTATAATTCATACAAATCCACTCACTCACAATTTCACATTAGTCCAAGTAAATTCAAATTCACACACTCACAGTTACACATTAGTCCAAGTAAATTCAAATTCACACATTCGAATTACACATTTAGTTCAAATAAATTCATCTCGTAATTGCAAGTATTTATACCAAACTTTTTCTTACAGCTTGGTGAGAGTATTTTCGACAATAAATGGATGCAATTTACTGATTGGAATATAAAAAAAAATATAGATATATATGTATATAATAATTTGAACTTGTACATATATTGTGAATATAGTGTAATCTTGAAAAAATAAAAATAAAAATTTTTTTAGTGATTAATAAATAATAAATAAAATAAAGTTTTGAAATTTTGTGGTCAATTATCAATTAAATTTAAAAATATATATATATATAATTTATTGTGCTTTAAGAGCGTTTTGTGGTTTAAGAGCATTTTAAGTATGTCTGAAACAGAAACCCTTTCAATTTTGCGTAAGCAAAGGTCGAAAACGAAGGCCAACATTAGTCGTATTCGAAAAATGTATGTTGATGGAACAGGGTCATTAGATCCAATTGATATGCAATTAAGATTAGAAATTCTAGATACTTATATTAAGCAATTAATGGGTTTTCAAAATGAAATTGAAAAATTAAATCCTGATGACAATAAGAGAGGTGAAATAGAAGATGTTTGCATTGGTGCAAAGTCAATTTTGTTATCAAAATTAGGCAATGGTCGGCGGACAAGTGTTGCTCACGATTTTACTATGAGTGTACCACATCCTATTCCAAATCGTCTCCCTCACTCGAAAATTCCAAAATTCAGTGAAAAGTACGCAGAGTACAAAAATTTCATTACTTGTTTTAACAATCTAGTAAATGATGACCCAACGCTTTCACCTATTGAAAAATTCAATCACTTAATCAATAGTCTTCAAGATGATGCTTTGCGCACAGTCAAAGCCTTTCAAGTGAACGCAGAAAATTACCCTAGTGCTTTGCAGAGACTTTCTGATCGTTACGATAACAAGTGTTTAATTTTTCAGGATCACGTAGCATCACTGTTCAATCTTAGGAAAATGACAAAGCCTTGTGCGTCAGATTTACGACACATCGTCGACAAAGTATCTGCAGTGTTAGATTCTCTGTCCCATATTGGTACAGATAAAGACATAACACATGCAATTATAATAAACTTAGTGCTATCAAAATTAGATTTGGAATCAAAAGCGAAATGGGATGAACAATTAAATTATAAAACATTGCCTCAGTGGAGTGATTGTGCATTGGTTCTAATAAGACGTTGTCAGTTTTTAGAAGTTAACGAAGACAGGTCTACAAAATATGAACCACATTCTAATAAACAAATAAATTGTAAAAATAACAATAGGGAAAAGAAAAATTCTCGCTTCTCGCTCTCATGTAATGAAGCTAAGTCCGAAGATTGTTCGTTCTGTGCTGGCAAAGATCACATAATAAATTCGTGTTCACTGTTTACAACTTTAAAAGTAAAACAAAGATTTGAATTCATAAAAAGTAAAGGTTTGTGTATCAATCGTTTTAAGGTCGGTCATTCAGTTAAAAAATGTAGGTCTCCCCGTTGCAGTTTATGTCACCGTCCTCATAATGTTCTATTGCATAATGAAGATCTAGTCAGAAGTATTGATTCCGCTGTTATTAATCGATCAGCACAATGGCCCAATGGTTCAAATGCTGCTGCAATTAGCAGTTCAGCACAATGTTATCAACTGCAGGCTACTGATAAAGGTAGTTCAGCACAATGCAATGAAAATAATTCAAATTCACAATTCAGTAGAGGAAATATTCTAAATGCTACCTCCATGAACGCATGTAGAGATGATCAACAGGTTATTTTAGCCACTGCAATTGTACAAATAAAAGACAAATGCGGAAATTATCAGTTAGTTCGAGCACTGCTAGATTCTGGTTCACAAATAAATTTAGTGTCAGAGGAAATAGCTCAACGACTTTCGTTAAAAAGGTTTAATACCGATTTAAATATTGTAGGAATAGGAAACGGCAGTCGCAAAGTTAGACAAAGCATTAAAACGTATGTTAAATCATGTGCGACTGAATTTGAATTCATGATGTAATTTTATGTACTAAAATCCATAACTGGAAAACAGCCAAGTATGAAAATAGAAAAATGTAATTTGGGAATACCTGCCAACATAACATTAGCAGATCCACACTTCAATAGACCTCAAAAAATAGACCTTCTCTTAGGAGCTGAAACCTTTTTCGAGTTACTATCTGTCGGACAAATTAAACTTGGACCCACTTTACCGACTCTACAGAAAACTTTATTGGGTTGGATAGTTTCAGGTAAATGCGAATCAAATGGTAGTCCTGAATCAAAAATCTGTAGATTTATAGCAAATAACAAAGAAAATAATCTAGATGCTCTCAATAAATTAGTTGAAAAATTTTGGGAGCTGGAAAAAGTTCCAACGTGTTGTAGGATGACAGATGAACAGCTGCTCTGTCAAAATCATTTTGAGAATACTACTCGCCGAGCAGGAGACGGTAGATTTGAGGTTAGGCTTCCTTTCAAAACAGACCCAAAGATTTTAGGACATTCGTATGAAATAGCCAAGCGTCGCTTTCTCTCTCTTGAACGCAAAATTTCAAAAAATTCTGAAATGAGAGAAATGTATATGAACTTTATGAAGGAATATTTGCATCTTGGCCACATGTCACTTACACATAATCTAATTCCAAGTTCGCCTCACTATTTCATTCCGCATCAATGCGTAATAAGAGCTCACAGCACCACGACAAAATTAAGAGTTGTATTCGATGCATCGAGTAAAACTCCGACCCAAAAATCGCTCAATGATACTCTAATGGTCGGACCTACTATTCAAAATGATTTGTTTTCAACATTGTTGCGATTTCGTTTAAACAAATTTGCCATTACGGCTGATATAACAAAAATGTATAGGCAAGTTAGAGTTCATAAAGACGATCGCAAGTTTCAGTTAATTTTATGGCGAGAAAACCCTGATCAACCAATTCAAATTTATGAGCTAAATACAGTTACTTATGGAACTGCTCCCGCGCCATTTCTTGCGATTCGCTGCCTTAAAGAATGTAGCGATATTTTTAAAGATGTTTATCCTCTTGGGTCCAGTATTATAGCCACTGATTTCTATGTTGATGATTTGCTCTCAGGGGCTGATAATGTTGAAACGTTGACACAAATTCATCAAGAAATTACACAAATTTTGAATTCGTTTGGATTTAGTTTGGCTAAGTGGCATTCAAATTGTAAAGATTACAATAGCGATGAGCTCGTGAGGCAGTTAGAGTTAAATGATTCTGATGCAACTAGAATTTATCTTTTCAATTGGAAAATGATTTTGGAAATCTTCCTGCTACGAAAAGGAACATATTATCAATTTCATCTCGTCTGTTTGATCCACTTGGATTGCTATCTCCAATTATGATACGGGCCAAAATTCTATTACAAGAAATTTGGGAGAATAATCTAGATTGGGATGAAACGATTCCTCAGCACTTGGATACGGCATGGGAAAATTTTAAAACAGTTCTTTCCCAAATTAATACAATTGCAATACCTCGATTTGTGGGTACTACACAAGGCATTAATACGCAAATCCATGGATTTGCAGACGCCTCAATGCGGGCATATGGTTGTTCTGTCTATATACGGTGTGAGAGTAAAGACGGTATAACAACTCAATTGCTGGTGGCGAAATCAAAAGTTGCACCTTCAAAGAAAGTGAAGACTTTGCCAAGGTTAGAATTGTGTGCCGCCCATTTATTAACAAAATTATGGCAAGTGGTGAAGTCAAGGTTATCGAATTTCAAAATTAATGGTGTTACATTGTGGAGCGATTCTGAAATAGTTTTACATTGGGTTAGAACTCACCCTTCTTTATTACAAACATTTGTTAGCATTCGCGTAGCTGAAATTCAGGAGTATTCGGCAGACGCTAATTGGCGTTATGTACCAACAGCTCAGAATCCAGCTGATATAGTATCGCGCGGATGCAATGTTGAGCACATCAAAATGTCAATTTGGTTTTCTGGCCCAGAATTTCTCAAACTCAGTTCTGAATTTTGGCCAAAAAATTCACACTTTGAGTTATCTCCGGAAGATGTAGCGTTAGAAAAGAAAAAATTAGGTGAAGTTAGGAGAGCAAATTTACTATTAGTAAATGCAGAACTTTCAATGGGAAACGAGAAGATTGACAACGAGGAGTTGGTGAATCGTGTGTGGACTATGATCGAAAATATTTCGTCAAGTCGAAAAGTGATTCGAATAGTTGCTTACATATTGCGGTTCTTAAAATATTTGAGGAATAAATGGCGCACAACTAAAAAACTTAGCGAACAAATTCCGACATTAAGTGTTCAAGAGCTAAATTTTTCCTTTATGAAAATTATCGAAATGATTCAAAACGTTGAATTCAAAAATGAGATTAGTACATTAAATAAGGGTGCGCTGCCAAAGCAGAATAGAATACAGAAATTAAATCCCTTTCTTCAGCAGTATAGTGCTGATAAAATGAGTGTCAATTTGTTACGTGTTGGAGGTAGGTTAAGTAAAGCATTACTTCCATATGACTGCAAGCATCCCCTCCTGTTAAGAAAAGGATCACATTTCATTCAAATTTATTTTTTTGATTTACATAAAGCTAATTGTCACGCTGGACCCAAGGCATTACTTGGGATTTCCCGTGAAAAGATTTGGGTAATTGATGCCCGTCAATTGGCCAGAAAAACTGTAAATAGTTGCATGATCTGTTTTCATTTTCGACCCAAGTTAGCGAGTCAGATAATGGGCGATTTACCGAAAGATAGAATAACATGTTGTCGTCCATTCTGGGTATGTGGTGTTGATTTGTGTGGTCCAGTTTATACTTCATTGAGAATCAGAGGCAAATCGCCAGTAAAAACGTATATAGTGGTGTTCGTTTGCTTCGCTTCCAAAGCAGTGCACCTAGAAGCATTATCTGATTTACAAACTGATACATTCTTATCTACTTTAAACAGGTTTGTGGGCAGAAGGGGTCTACCAAGGACGGTCTGGTGCGACAACGCAACAAATTTCGCCGGAACCGCCAACCTATGGAGCGAGAAAGGTAGGAAACGACTTCAGGAGGTAACAGCCGAACAAGGAATCGAATTTCGTTTCATTCCCCCACGAGCGCCACACTTCGGAGGCCTTTGGGAAGCGGCCGTGAAGTCGGCGAAGTCGTTATTGTTGCGAACGATAGGTCAAGCGAGCTTGTCGTTCGAAGAACTTACAACAGTTCTCGTAGACGTAGAGGCCGTGCTCAACTCAAGGCCAATCGTAACAATAACCGAAGATCCCAACGACGAAGTAGCGCTCACTCCGGGTCACTTATTAATCGGGTCCTCTCTCAAAGCGCTGTCAGAGATAGAAGAACGAGGCAACAAGGGCGGCTCCTTGAAGCGGTTTCGTCTGTTATCATCGCTCAAGGAGCACTTCTGGGGTATGTGGCAGAGGGATTATGTCCGGGAGTTGTAACAGCGCGCCAAGTGGACCACGCCCAGTCGCGACCTCAAAATCGGAGACGTAGTCATTATATACGAAGACAATCTCCCTCCACAGAAATGGTTGCTCGGCAAAATCGAAGAGGTGGAAGTCGGCAGCGACGGCAAAGTTCGAGTCGCCGGAGTCAAAACAAAAAACGGATTATATAGACGACCAATACAGAAGTTAGCTCCCTTACCGATTGACAATTTGCAGTCCGATAATATTCCGTAGCCTCGCAAGGGGGGCGGTGTTGCGGAAAGACATTTATTTAATCAATCTGAATTATCATTATTATAAATTAAGTAATAAGTTATTTCTCTTAGTGTAAAGTGGCAACGAAAATTGTTATAGCTCACTGCATCATAAATATAATACAATAACTGTTATGGTAACAATGGCTGTAAGTTGTATGCTAAAAACTTCAGCCATTACAATTTGCTTTAATTTTTTTATATTATTATTACCTTTTGATCATCGCAGTGCACAAAATTTTTTTCTTTATTTTAACAAAAAATAACTATAATATAAATTAAATTAAGAGTGAAATTGTTAAAATTAATTGAAATATTTTGAATTGTAAAATAAAACAAAAATTAAAACAAAATAAATAAGAAATTATTTACAATTATTTTCTTGATAACAGAAAAACTCTTGTGTTGAACACCCAGTAAAAAGAACAAATGATAGCGTTAAGTGCCACTTCATTTTTTGGAAACTTGCTAGTTTTTACTGGATATAATTTTACCAGTAAGAATTAGCAAGCAAGAAAAACATATGTTTGAAAAACATATGATTGACTTTTGTGGTAAATAAAGCAAAAATACTACAATTCTATTTTTGTGCAAAAATTTTAAATAATAATTCTGAGGAAATTAACGATAGACGAATTAATTAAATATTCACATAAACAGGTTTCATTAATTTTAATCTTTTAAAACCGGTTCCTGACAAAAAAATTGGTATCTGCCAATTTCTTTCATAACAAATTATTTTCAATGAATATTTTTATATGTTAAATAAAATAAATTCTTTTTTTTTAATTTAGAGTTTCAATTCTCGAAATTGAATTCGAATTGGCCAAATTAGCGAAGTGTTGAAAAATATTTGATGTGTGACTTAAAATATTGTACAGCATTCAGTTTAGCTCTCGACGAGTTTACTGACATTCAGGACAATTAGCCGTTCGAATTTCTGAAATAATACTTATTGAAAAAGCGGCTGAGGAATTGGAGTTATTAGAGATGAAAGAGGATCAGGCTTTGCTAATGCAGCATAAATCCACTTCTATAATTGAATTTTGGAAACTCGTGCCAGAGTCAAAATATGCACACTTAAAACAAGCTGCTTGCCGCCTAATTTAAATTTTTGGTACAACATATTGCTGTGAATCTTTGTACTCCACAATGAAATTCATGAAGACAAAATATCGTTCACAGAATTGCTGCGAACAGCTTTAACATATTATACACCAAATTTCAAAGATTTCTTTAATTCGAGGACTTTTATTAATTTTTATTACTGGATTTTTATTATATATTATTTTTGTTAGTTAAATTTTGAAATAATTATTATGTTTATTTTTTTTAAATAGCGTTTAAGTCTTTTTTAATCACATTAAGGAAATAAAAAAAAGTGACTTTACTATGGTGACTCTTTAAAAAAATTAATTATCGGAAAATGCCTCTTATTGAACTCATGCGAGTTACATATATAGATATTGACAAACCTACAAACAAAGTCGAAGAACTTGTTGAAACTATAGAAAAGTTCGACGACTTCCTAAATAAAATAGGTCAATCAAAATAAATGCTAACTAATAAAAATATATTTTAAAATTAATAAATGTTTGGATAAACAACTTAAACATATTGTGAAATAATTAAATAGTAACACTTAATAAACACTTACTGCGTAAATATTGTCAAATTAATAAATGTGTGTATAAACAATTTATACATATTGGGAAATAATTAAATATTTAATGAGAACAAATCAATATTGTAAACTAAGCAGAAACTACATTTAAGCTAGCGAATAAATAAGTAAAACAAATATGTAAAAGTTTAGTTTTGGACTTGACTTCTAGTTGTAGGAACGTTTTTAATAAATAAAATAATCTATTTTTAAAAACCCAATCGTGATAATTAAAAATAAAAGTGGCGCAGTCGGTAGGATCTTAAATCAAGTGAAAGGATCCAGTGAAATGAATCAACGTATTCCTTGTGCAATGAACATTCAAAATAAAAAACAAGTAAGAAAATTATAGTTGGTCTAGACCGACTATACGATACTCTATACCATGCGTTTAGAGACCCTATCTCTCAGGCCCAACTAACTGGATATAGAAAATAAGCATAAACCAAATTTGAGTGGGATTTTTATTAATTTTTTCGGCTGCAGATATGAAAAAGTTCATATCGGATGAAATATCTATATGGGGACTAGGCCCAAAAATGACCGATCCTGACCATGGTTGGCAAAGTCTCTTGTATTGTGCAAAAATATATACAAACAAAATTTGAGAAGAATCAGTGCAATATTTTTGTTTTTTAATAAATTTAAGTGAAGATCAGGAAGCAGCTCTATATGGGGCCTATGACTAAGAGTTTTCCAATAGGGATCATTTTTGGACTACTGATTAATGGATGTAATATGTATATACAAACCCAATTTGACTAAGATTCGTATGATAATTTGGATCTTATGGCAATGTATGTTGATTTCATAGGGGTCATTTGTATAGGGCCTAGGTCTGAACATGGACCGATTCTCACCAATTTCAATAGCGTTCATCCGATAGCCGATGAAAGGTCAAATACCAAATTTCATCAAAATATATTCATATTTGCGACCTGTAGTTTGATTACAAACTTTACATGGACACACAGACGGACGAACGGACGGACATTGCTATTTCGATTCAAAAAGTGATTCTGAGTCGATCGGTATAATTAGAGATGGGTCTAGGACGAATATTTTTGGTTACAAACAGCAGCACAAAGTCATTATACCCAAACCACAAGTGGTATAGGGTATAATAAGAATAAACCAAATTTGAGTGGGATTTTTATTAATTTTTTTGGCTGCAGATATGAAAAAGTTCATATCGGATGCTATATCTATATGGGGACTAGGCCCAAAAATGGAACGATCCTGACTGTTTGGTAAAGTCTCTTGTATTTTGCAAAAATATATACAAACAAAATTTGAGAAGAATCAGTGCAATATTTTTGTTTTTTGATAGATTTAAGTGAAGATCGGGAAGCAGCTCTATATGGGGCCTATGACTACGAGTTGTCCCAGGCATCATTTTTAGACTACTCATTAATGGATATAATAAACGCATACAAACCCATTTGGAGTAAGATCTGTATGACAATTTGGATCTTATGGCAATTTATGTCGATTTCATAGGGGTCATTTGTATGGGGGCTAGGTCTGAACATGGACCGATTCTCACCAATTTCAACAGCATTCATCCTATGGCCAACAAAAGCTTACATACCAAATTTCATCAAAATATATTCGTATATGCGACCTGCAGTTTGATTACAAAGTTTACCTGGACACACAGACGGACGGACACACGGACGGACATCGTTAAATCGAATCAGTTAGTGATTCTGATTCGATTGGTATAATTACAGATGGGTCTAGGTCAAATATTTTTGGTAGTTACAAACAGCAGCACAAAGTCATTATACCCAAGCCACATAGTGGTATAGGGTATAAAAATATAATTGTGCAGTGCACATTTAAAAAAGTTAACACTACAAATTGTGCAGTGAACACTTAAAATTAACACCACAAACAAAACTATAATAGAAAAAGAATTGTGCAGTGAAATTTTAAATTAACACCACAACTAAAACTATAATAGAAAAAGAATTGTGCAGTGAACACTTAGAATCAACACCACACATAAAATTATAATAAATAGAACAAAAATATATATAATTTGTGCAGTGAACACTAATACAGTGAATACCACAACTAGAAAAGAACACAAAATTTGGAAAAATTAGAAAAGACAACAAACGTTTGACAGCAGAAGAATGGAAAAGGCTCAAATACCACCCGTAGACTTAGTGGAAGAACTAGCTAGAAGAGAGCAACAACTGGAACAATTGCGAAATGCATATCTGGAACTGCAAGAACAACAACAACAGCAACATCAGCAATAAAATCCAGTATTATACTACAACAGCACAAGGGACAACATTCTGAAGACAATAAATCATCTACCCACTTTTACCGGAACAGGAGAAGTAACGGTAAACAATTTTTTTAGCAGCACGGAATATCTCTTGTCAACTATACTGGATGAAAATCTCCAAAAGAAGGCCGTCAGAACAATATTTTACAAAGTTATACAAGGCCAAGCTAAAGATGTCGTCATCAATATACCCACACCGGACAACTGACAACTAAAGAAACCATAAAACTACGTTATAGACCCAGTATTGAACCACACCAACTATACAGGATGATAGCAAATTTAAAAGTAAATTCGGTAAGTGAGTTGTTAACCGAAATCCAGAATATTAAGTATAAGTCAGATGAGCTGACAATTTATTATAAGAATGATCATTATATCGATTTATCAAACCTAGATAGTTTATTAGTAAACACAATAAAAGAAATGACGCAAGGGACGTTATTAGATAAAATATATGAGGAAAGGAACATTAATGATATATTGAAGATATTGACAAAGAGAAGATTTGAAGACAGTTGGATTAGGGCAGAGTATAGAAAATACAGGACTAATAAATACGATGATACAAATTCAAATCCTAACTATAATCGAAATCAAATCTATCAAAATAGAGGGCAACATAATTTTAATAATAATCATTACAATAATTATAATAATAATAATAATAATAATAATAATAATAATAATAATAATAATAACAATAATAATAATATTAATATGGATAGACAATTTAATAATTCAGGACGTTATAGGGCCCAGATCAATAGGGATAATAATATGTCAGGACAATTCCGGAAATTTACACGGGTAGGAAACCCTAGGCCAAACTCCGGCCAATATCGCTGCAATCAACCTAGGCAAGACCGAGTTGAAAAGGTGGAAGTAGACAATATAGAAAGAATTTATAATAATCCTCGAGTGGCAGGGCACCTTGCTTAAACCAGGGCCAAAATTGCTTAAACTCTGATAGGCAAAGCCCAGAAGGACCTGAAATAAATTATGGAGAAGAAAATAATACAGTGTTTTTTACGAAGCAGCCTCTGAATGCCTGCCAAAGATAATACTAAAGTTTAATAATAAACAAGTAAGAGTGTTAAATTCGGCTGTGCCGAATCTTTGATACCCTCCACCTCGGTTTGAGTAATGATAATAAATGTAAACAAAATATTGGGAAAAGTAAACAATTTGTTAAACTTAATACCAGATTATTTCAGCAAATTCTTTGGGTTGGTTTTCGTCTTTTCTATTATTTCGGATTTATTTCGGTGTTTGCTTTTTGGTCATTGTGGTTGCTGATCGGTATGCATTTAGGTTATATACCTATATGCATGCGTTTCCGGTTATATGACATAACTTCTCGTTTAATTTAGTTTTTGCTAATTAAATAGCTCGCCCTAACCTCCATTGCAAAGGTAATGGTTGTGTAGGGTGGCTACATGCATTAAATCGTGCTAATTGGAGATGGCTGTATAGTTTATTTTAACTGGCCAAATATTTCTTCATTGCGGCCATATAGGTGCGGCCATATAGGTCGGATGGAGTAACAAAATAATAACCAAAAAAAAGCTCTCTCAACTTTTTTTATTAAAATATTGCCATATATGGAAAACATAGAGAATAAATTTATAATAATAATAAATAATCAAATTAGGGATGCCATACGCAAAAAACCAAATGTCCCAAACATTTTAAATAAAACAAGTAAGAGTGTTAAATTCGGCTGTGCCGAATCTTTGATACCCTCCACCTCGGTTTGAGTATTGATAATAAATGTAAACAAAATATTGGAAAAATATGCATGCGTTTCCTATGTGCATGCGTTTCCGGTTATATGACATAACTTTTCGTTTAATTTAGTTTCTGCTAATTAAATAGCTCGCCTTAACCTCCATTGCAAAGGTAATGGTTGTGTATGGTCGCTATATGCATTAAATCGTGCTAATTGGAGATGGCTGTATAGTTTCTTTTAACTGGCGAAATATTTTTTCATTGCGGCCATATAGGTCGGATGGAGTAACAAAATAATAACCAAAAAAAAGCTCTCTCAACTTTTTTATTAAAATATTGCCATATTTGGAAAACATAGAGAATAAATTTATAATAATAAATAATCAAATTAGGGATGCCAAGCGCAAAAAACCAAATGTCCCAAACATTTTAAATAAAATAATTTGTTATCTTTATTTTCTGAAAAACTTCAAATATTCATCCAAAAAAAATTGTGAAAAATAATATATGTATAAATAACATTCTCATCAAATTGCGTTTATTTATGTAACAATTTTTATGTTCGCAATTCTTAAATATCATTTGAGGTTTTCTAAAATTCATTGAATTTAAATTAATGTTTTCTGTAGTGCGAATTCAACGATCCGACAGAATTTCAACGATCCGACAATCGCAAAATATATCGACAGCTATTATTGTTTGCACTGAGGATTAAGTGATTCACTAAGTACATACATCTTAACGACAGTCGACAAATCTATTTTTTTATTTATTTAAATTGTAAGCGAGTGGCATCTCTGTTAAAATAAACGAAAAACACAAAGAAGAATAGAAAAAAACAAATTACTTCGTGTTTGACAGGATGATTTTATGTTTATGTTTAATATCTCTATTTTTTTTTACTAATATTTCTGTTTATTTGAAAATTAAATAATGAATTGAATATGCTATTTAATTTTTTTATTTATATAAAAAAGTTTTTTAATAGAAGCAAAATATTTTCACTATTTTATGAATTTCATTTATGTATGACGACATATCAACCTAAAAATTGAAGTTTTATCGATTGAATAAACAACACAAAAATGGTTGTCGTTTAGATCAATGCTTCTCAAACTGTGAGCCGCGGCCCCCTAGGGGGCCGTAGAACTTTTTTAAAGGAGCCGCAAAACATTTAAGTATTTCTACATTTATGTATTTAGTCTTTAAAATATTTTTTTTTATTTCATAAATTTCTTTGAAAATGGTGTATTCCTAAATTTAAAATCGTAAAATTTGTTCAAATTAGATTTCACAGTAGGTTTAGTTACACAAAAGCATATTTTTAAACTTTGTTAAATTTTATAAAATTAGATTTCGTAGTAGGCTTAGCTACACAGAAGCATATTTTTTAACTTCCTAGAATTTTATTAAATTGAAAAATTTATTTCCGCAGTAGGCTTAGTTAGTTTGCAAAAAGAAGCACATTTTTAAATTTTATCTTCATTTAGTTATGTGCTTTCAACATTGACGATTTTTGTATTTTTTTTTTATGTAATATTAAAAAAGTTAAAAAAGTGAATATATTAAAGCAAAAAAAGTATAATTAAATATTATAAAATAATTATATTTCTTTCTATATTCAAGGTAATTATTATTATTTCTTTTAATTAGGTGATAAATTTAACTATTATTTTCTTAAAATTTTAACGATTTTAGTACGGGTTTAAAAATGGATAAGTGGCTAATAAAAATACCTAAAGAGCGAGAAAATTATGAAAGTGTACATTAATTAATAGAACTTACATCTGAACATCTACAAGAACCAGTAGAATTATCATCTTTACCAGGAACTTCTACTTGAAAAATCGTAAATATAATACTAATTATTTGAAATATGGATTTATTTCGTCAACATTTAATAATCAAGAAAGACCTATGTGTGTAATTTGTTTCACCCAACTATCAAACGATAGTATGAGGCCAGGAAAACTACTGCGTCATTTAACTACTTTGCACCCAGAATATCAAAGTAAGCCACTCGAATTTTTTCAAAGAAAGGCAGCAGATAAAAAGGAACAAACTGGTTCTCTTACAAAATATACAAAACTTAATGATGACCTGCTAAAAGCATCTTTCGAAGTTGCCCTATTAATTGCAAAAAACAAAAAACCTTATACGATAGGAGAAGATCTTATATTACCAGCAGCAATTCAAATTTGTGAAACTATATACAGTGAAAAAATTGCTAGTCCTTTGAAGTCTATTCCTATCTCAAACGATACTATGAAAAGAAGAATTGATAGCATGGGATATAATATTAAAACCCAATAAATATCTCGTATTAAACAGAGCAACTTCTTCGCGATACAAATTGATGAATCTACTGATATAACAAATTACGCGCAGTTAATGGTTTTTGTAAGATATCAGTTTAACTTCCAAATTCATGACGATTTACTTTTTTGTCGGGAGCTATTAACTTCAACAAGAGGTATTGATATTTTTGTAAAAGTAGATGAGTTCTTTTCAGAGAATAAACTTGAATGGTCAAAATGTGTAGGAGTGTGTACAGATGGTGCAGCAGCGATGACTGGGAGAATTTCTGGATTCAAAGCAGAAGTACAAAAAGCATCACCAGATGCGCAACATATTCACTGCGTAATACACAGAGAACATTTAGTTTTTCGACGAATGTGTTCCGAACTCAGTGAAATTTTGAGTGACCTTACAACTATTGTTAATTTTGTAAAAAATCGTGCTGTAAACTCGAGATTGTTTAATATTTTATGTAAGGAGATGGGATCAGTGCATGAGGTTTTGTTATATCATACTGAAATAAGGTGGCTTTCACGTGGAAAAGTTTTAAATAGAATTTTAGAACTTAAAGATGAGTTACGATTATTTCTTTTAGATAAAAAACCAGATTGTTTAGCATCATATTTAGCAGATTTTTTTGCTAAATTAAATGAACTCAATCTTTCTCTGCAGCGAAAAGAAACCAATATTTTAGTTTTGAATACAAAACTTATTGCTTTTCAACAAAAACTTTGTTCATGGTCAAACTCTATTAACGAAGGAAATTTGGAAATGTTCCCATGTCTGAATGACTTTGTTTGCACCAATGAAATATCAATATCAAATTCAATTAAAAAAACAATACTGAATCATATTGATGAATCTAAAAGATTTTTTGCTAAATATTTCCCAAACATGAACGAGGAACGAAAATACGACTATATAAGGATGCCATTTGCTAAAACATTGAAATATGATCATATTTCTTGGGTAGCTCAAGAAGAATTGATTGAAATTAGATCAGATAATTCTTTTGAATTAGAGTTTAACGAAAAAAATTGTACAGAATTTTGGATAAGGCGACAGCAGGAATATACGACTATCCCAAAAGTGGCATTGCTAAAATTAATACCTTTTACGACAACGTATCTTTGTGAAACAGCATTTTCTTCATTACTAGTACTTAAAAATAGACATAGATCGTGCCTTTCAACGAGCTCTTTGGAACAAAACCTTCGAATTAGTATTCTTGAAATTTCATCCGATATTGATTATTTGTGTAAAACTATGCAATCACATCCTTCTCATTAAATTATTATATCGTAAAAATTAGATATTCTTTTTGTAAAAGTTATTTTTATATAATATTATTTTTGAGTTTATTTTTTATTATTTCTAATAAAAATATTTCTTAAACAAAATTAATGATAAATAGTGTTTTAATAGTATTATTTTTTGGTTGGGGGGTAGGGGGGGTTAATGAAACTTTTGTTTCGGAATTTAGGGAGCCGCAATATGAAAAAGTTTGAGAAGCACTGGTTTAGATAACAACAACAGCTGACTTTAACAATAGCGAATATCGTTTAAAAATTTTACTGATAAATTTGCTTTTCTTTTTTAACGATTCGACAATCGTTAAAAGAAGTTACTGAAAAGCTATTAATTTCTCCTAAATGCCAATATTTTTTTTTAATGTAAACATTTTTTAAATGTAAACATATTTGGTGTTTTTTTTGGAATTTCAATTTGTGTTTAACGAATAAAATTTATATATATATTAAAGATGCAATTGATGTCTTCTAAATTTAAAATTATTATTTCCGACGTTTTGATATGATTTTCTGAAATTCAGTTAATATTTTCTAATTTATAATTGGAAATTTTAATTCCAGTTTTAGAATTGGTATTTTCTTAAATTTGAATGAAAAATTTAAAAAGTGCAATTTTGTATTTATGTGAATAATAATGCTTTAGTAATTATAAACAATTTTTAAAAATTAGATGTAATCGCAATCAGATATTTTGTAGGTAATTCTATATAACTATGTAGAACTTTTTTGAAAGCAGAAAACTCATTGATAACTCGGTAACTCTATTTTGTAAAGACAACAAAAAGTTAATATGCCAAACTTATGTTCATATTTGTAAAAGAATAATGAAAAAACGTATGAAATAAAAGACCAGCCCGTGTATACTCTTAACATTGTTATGTATAATATCTATTTGAAAATATTGACATTCATGTTAAAATAGAAATAACTATTGCAAAGCTAATTAGAACAAAAATTGTGGCGCCATCTACTGTGGCATAGTCACGCTGAGCAAAATGAAGTGACACTCTGTTAATGCAAAAGAAATGTATTTGCCCCACAACAAAATATTGCAGAATTTTATGTAAATAAAATAATATACCGATTTATTTCTAACATGCAGTTATTATGGATATACATATATAGAATATATGTACATATATTATTTGTATTATTTAATATGTGTATGTATGTATATGTAAATATTACACACAAAAAATACAACATCAAACGTTATTTTTGTGTTTTTCTCTTTAAATAAATTAATACGTAAATTTTTATTTTTTTTGCTAAATTTACATTGTTTTCTTTTTATTAACAACTAGGTATTTTAGCATTATTTGCTTTAGATGCTGGTGAATTTTTACTCCCTTTATATTAACTCGTAGTGTCTGCTTGTCGAAAAAATTTTGGATCGATTTTAACCCCTTTCCCGTGACCCAATCGATCTGAAACTTTGCAGGCAGGCTCGTGGCAATGACAGAAATGATCTAGCAAATTTTTTAAGTGATGCCAAAACAATGGAAACTTTTAAATTTTTCTACCAGAGTTGATAAAAAAATGTACAAAGGGTTAGTTTTTATTATATTATTACCACAACGACCACAAAAACAACAAGTCCAGCTATGACAACAATATAACATTTAGAATAACAACAAGAACACTATAGAAACATCATATTTTTAATTTTTTTTTTTTACTTTTTCAGAGATTTCCCTGGACCTGTTCCACCGATTTTATTGATTTTGGAAATAGAAATCTTCCCATGAATTTGGAGAATCATTCTCACTAAAAATGATCACCTTAGCTATCCTATTGAGGGCGTGATCGTGACAAGAACAACATAGAAAATTATATTTTTTCAAGACTTTTTTTAGTTCTTCATTCAAATCTCGGGCCCTAATCGACCGATTTGGACGATTTTAAATAGCAAACTTTTCAGGACGTTAGTGAATCATTTTTTATGTCAGCGAGCACCCTAGCTGCCCGATTGATGCAGCCATCGTGATTTCCACAGACGGACAGACGGACATCGCTATATCAACTCCGGTTGTTATAAGGATTACAAATATATATTTTATGGGGTCCAAAATTTTTTTTCTAATTATTACAAACGGAATGACAAACTTATATATACACTCTGCACACTGGAGTGGAGGGTATAAAAATATATGTATAGCATTAATAGATACAGGAGCTAGCCTTAGCTTAATTAGTAGTGAAATAGATGATTTCAAGAAAATTAAATTGAGAAGTCCAATAACATTTAGTACATTAACAAACATACATAGATAAAATTAATTATGAGGTACATACGGACGGACCAGATGAATTCTATTTATCTAACAACGCAAGGGTTGGAAAAGTCACACCGTTAAGATTTAGAATGTATGATTTCATAATAGGTATTGATATATTAAATTTTTTAAATGCGCATATAAATATTGAAAAAGGAGAAATAACACTTAACGGGAAAATGTGTAATTTTTTAAATAAACCGTATGATTTTAACCATATTTGTACCCACGAAACTAGTGAATTGGATTTAGAAAGACTTTCATTAGATCATTTAAATGAGGAAGAGCATAGAGAAATTATAAAACTATTGAAGAGATATAACAAGTTACCATTTAAAGAAGGCGACATATTAACCAACACCACAGAAATCCAACACGAAATAAAAACTACGATACAACAACAAATAAATTCAAAATTGTATAGATACCCACCTCAACACGAAATGGAGGTTAGAAAGCAAATCAAAGACATGGAAGAACAGGGTATTATTCAAAAGAGCTACTCAAGATCTTCAAGTCCTTTAATAGTTATACCAAAGAAAATAGACAACTCAGGCGAAAAGAAATATCGAATAGTAATTGAGTACAGAAAGTTCAATGAAGTTACTATTAATGATAAGTATCCTTTGCCGAATATCGATTCAATATTAGATAAGCTGGGAAGAGCTCAGTATTTTACTACTCTAGACTTGGCAAAGGGGTACCATCAAATATTAGTTAAAAGAGAAGATAGAGAAAAAACGGCATTTGCCACCCCACACGGGTTATATGAATTCGTGAGAATGCCATTTGGCCTAAAAAATGCCCCGGCAACCTTCCAAAGGTTGATGAACGAAATCTTAAGAGACTACATTAATAAAAATTGCGTCGTGTATTTAGACGACTTTTTGATATTAAGCACCTCCTTAACTGAACATATTAAAACTATAAGAGACATTTTCAAAGTAAAAATTTAAAAATACAAATAGTCAAGTGTAATTTTTTAAAAAAGGAAACTGAATTCTTAGGACACATATTGACGAAAGACGGCATGAAGCCAAATCCAGACAAAATTAAAATAATTCAAAATTTAGGATTACCAAAAACTGAGAAACAGATAAAAAGTTTTTTGGGATTAACGGGCTACTACCGAAAATTCGTAAAAAAAAACTATGCGAAGGTAGCTCAGACAATTACGAAAATTTTAAAGAAAGATACAAAAATTAATATGAAGGATCTAACTTACGTTGAAGCCTTCGAGAAGTTAAAAACATTAATCAGTACACATCCTATTCTACGTTATCCCGACTTCGAAAAGCAATTTACATTGACGACCGATGCATCCAATTATGCGATTGGTGCAGTACTTTCACAAGAAGGGCAACCGGTGTGCTACGCTTCAAGAACCTTAAACAACCACGAAAGAAACTATTCTGGGACTGACAAGGAATTTTTAGCAATTATGTGGAGCGTAAACTATTTTAGACCCTACATTTACGGCAGAAAATTCAAAATTCTAACCGATCAGCAGCCAATCAAGTATTTACACTCCAAATATAGAGGGAAAGACATGTCACCCAGACACCAACGGTGGTTACTAAAATTAGGAGAAATTTTTAGAAGATATATTTCAAAAGGGAAAATAGGGATATTTTCTGAATTATCCGAAAGAAACCATAATATAGTGCAGGAAAAATTTATAGATATATATTCAAATGATAGCCAAATCAAATTCACTAAGTGCACCATGAGAGCACAACACATTAAGACAGAGGTTGAAGCAGTAAAGGTGCTATTACACGATGTGTTTTTTACATATGTACTGTCGCCTTTTTTTATCCATATGAAATTCCGCATGTCTGTCAAAATTGTCTTTTACATACGATTCATAATTTTTGCTATCACACGTGCATATGTATTTCCGTATGACATAACCTCTAAATGTAAACAACAGCTGATTTAATTTGTGAATTTACAAAAATTTATTGTTAAAGAAAATGTTATATATTTTTTAATTGTTAATTAATATTAAACAATTTATTTTTCTTTCAATATTAATCTCTATAATTTACACTGTTTTTCTTTCGCCACAAGCAGTGTTGTATTTTCATATGTTTGTCATGCCAAAATAGAACCTGTTCTAATTGAAAAATGTACATGTGACTTTCCTCATGTAGCACCTTAAGGCAAGTATCATTATATCATGTTAGAGAAAGCTTACACTCAGGAATCATTGACACTTGATAAGTTTCATTACACAGAAACCCCTTCGGACAAAAACCAAATTATACATATTGATACATACTTAATCAAAGGATTTAATTTTTTAACAATAATAGATAAGTTTTCAAAATTTGGAGCGGCGTATCCACTGAGTGATAGAAATCACATAACGTTAATAGAAAAAATTGAAGAACATATTACTACAATGGGAAAACCCGACAAAATAATAGCGGACAATGAATTTAAGCCAATAAGGATAAAAGAATTTGTAACAGAGCAAGGAATTGAATTACACTTGACAAAACCTAACAGCCATACCGGAAACGCTGATGTAGAAAGATTCCAGAATACGATTGCGGAAAAATTTAGAATTTTATATCAGACTAACAAAAGTTTACCTATAACGCAATTGATTCAACGATCAATTAGAAGTTATAATAAAAGGTATCACTCAAGTATTAAATGTGCACCAAACGACGCACAGTGGACCATATTTTGAGAAGGCGGCCAAAAATCATTTTTTTTTTTGTTACCGATTTTAAAGTTATGTTATTCATTTGAAAGTAAATACTAGTAAACCTCAGGAGCCAAAAAATTGCGACTCTATCTCAACTATATCACAGCGAACAGGGTCTTCGAAAATGGGCTTTCTCAGTATTTTGCTAAAATTAAAAATTTCTTTGTAAATTTTTATTTTTGAATGACTGTAACTTTTTTGATTAAAAAGATTTTGAAGTGAAATAAATTTTGTATAATTTTGTGGTTTCCATACTATTAATGTTAAAAATGTAAAATCACTGAGTCATTCCGAAATTAAAAAAAAAAAATTTTTAAAAAAGGTCAAAATTTTCCGAAAATCTCCTACTAAATAGAGCATAATCCTGCCAGTCAAAAGCAGTCAGAGAAAATCTTGCACTCTTCCATAGTCCGAACCCCATTATGTACCTTTACCCCATTATGTACCTGCCAGTTTCCGCCCGTGTGCACCACTATTGTCCACTATGTGGTTAGGATATATTAAGTTTGAGGTGATGTTTGTAACTGCCAAAAATATTGGACCTTTATCCATCTTTTATTATACGGATCGACTCAAAAACACTTTCTGAGTCGATTAAACTATGTCCGTCCGTCCGTCTGAGTGTTATGAATACTAAAGTTGGTCGTACCGGTGCACCGCGGTGTATTTTTTTGCGTGTCGGTAGAGTTGCCAGGAGTTGTTATATACTTATAAAAAAGGGTTGAGATATAATGCGCTTAATTGTTACAGGTACATTTACAGAGGTATCTTTCAAAAACATTAATTGTCTGAATTAGAGTTATATAGTTTAAGTACCTGACAAAATGGGAAACAATTTAAATAACAGGTAAATGGTAAAAAAAACTATTGCGACATAGCCCTTTAAGATATGAGCAGGTATGCTTCACCTTTTAAAATGGGTTAGGGTGTGGGTTTTTTATGCTTCTAAAAGTGGTAATAAAAGATGAAAATTTGTAAATGGTAAAAAAAAACTATTGCGACATAGCCCTTTAAGATATGAACAGGTATGCTTCACCTTTTAAAAGGAGTTAGGGTGTGCGTTTTTTATGCTTCTAAAATTGGTAGAAAAAGATAAAAATTTGTAAATGGTAAAAAAAAACTATTGCGACATAGTCCTTTAAGATATGAGCAGGTATGCTTCACCTTTTAAAAGGGGTTAGGGTGTGGGTTTTTTATGCTTCTAAAAGTGGTAATAAAAGATAAAAATTTTTATTTTACATAATTGCAAGAAAGAGTATTTATAAAAATGTTTCCAAAATTATTATTCATTACAATTTGTGCAATGGCTAAGTACTGTTACAGAGATCTGGCAGATATTTATTTTCAACGAAATGATGTAGACGATGTAATTTTGCACGTAGTGAGCAACGACTTCTATAAGAATTGTAACCTAGAAGACATTGAAATGCACAAATGAAAAATTACTAATTTTGCATCGAATTTGAAAAGACGGTACATTGAATGCTCTCATAGCAAGGCAAAGATGTACAAACGTTACCAAGACTGGTTAATAAAGGGACTTATTTTTGAGACTGCATCTACAACCGCCAACGAAAGTGGAAAAAAGGGTCGACCAGCAAAACCAATTGACGGATGTAGTGAAAGATCTCGAAGGCGCAAGCTGGAGAATATCAATGAAGAAATTTCTCAAAGAATTATTAAGGATTAATTTTTGCACCAAATTCAACAAACCCAAAATAAAAAAAATAAAATTGAAATAATTGAAAAAATAGCCCAAGGCGCACAAAGAGGATTTTGAAAAGCATTCCTACACCAATTGAAGATCAGAAATTTACGCCGGAAGAAGCGTTCGCCATATTTTTGGATTTGAAATTGACCAAAAATCAATATAAGGAATTGCGGAAGCGAAAAGAATTGTGGGACTTTTCCAGAGTATCGAGATTTAGTTTCTGCCAAAAAAGAATGCTTACCTTCACAATCTGCTATTAGTGTCACTTCAACATCAGCAGAAATAAAATTGCAAGATCTCCTTGAACATACTGCAGAACGATTGCTAAATACGCTTGATACTGATCATTTAAAAAAAATTGGTAATGGCAGCATTACTTTAATTTCTAAATGGGGATGTGATGGATCCTCTGGTCAGAAACAATACAAGCAATATAATGCCGAAAATTCATCAGATGCTAATTTATTTATGATATCTTTCGTTCCATTGCGCTTAACAAAAAGGTATAGCGTCTTAGAGCCGTCAACTAGTAGAGCAACAGAAATTGATATATGGAAAAATAAAATTCCTTCTTCAACAAAGTATTGCAGACCAATAAAATTTGCATTCAAAAAGGAAACCAAAGATGTCATAACTGAAGAAGTTCAAAAAATAAAAGATCAAATTAAGGAACTTCAACAAGTAATATTTAAATTTGATGACCAAGACATTGAAGTACATTTTAAAATGTGTCTCACAATGATTGGTGGAAAAGTTGCACAAGCTTTAACTGGAACAAAGTCAACGTCAAGCTGCATTATATGCCAAAAGACATCAAGTCAATTAAGCCAACCCCCACCAGAAGACGATAGTTTTAAGGAAGCCTACGAATTTGGAATGTCCCCTCTTCATGCTAGAATACGTTTCATGGAGCATATTCTTAAATTGGGTTATGATTTGGAATTTGGTCCGTTAGGCGAAACAGTGAGAAAAAACAAAGAAAATGAAGAAAAAAGAAAGCAAAAAAAAAAAAACAAATTCAACAAAAATATCTTCAGCTAGGCCTCGTAATCGACCAGCCAAAACAAGGGGAAGGAAACACAAATGATGGAAATACTGCAAGGAGATTTTTTCCGATCCGGAAACTGCAGCATCTATCACAGATGTAGATCATGAATTAATAAGACGATTCAAAATCATATTACAAGTTCTAGCATGCAGCAGAAAGATAAATGCAAAAAAATTTGGAGAGTACGCCAATAAAACAGCTATACTTTATAATGAAAAATACTCTTGGAGATATATGCCATCCACAGTTCATAAAATTTTGTACCATGGGGAACAAATAATTCAAAACAATATGCTACCAATAGGAGATCTATCTGAAGAAGCGCAAGAAAATAGGAATAAAGACTACAGATTCTTTCGCGAGCACAACACAAGGAAAATGTCCAGATGTCGTACTAATGAAGACCTTATCACTATTTTGTTGTGCACTTCAGATCCATATATGTCCAACATTCGTCAAAAATGAAAAACTACCTCTATTGAATTAGACGAAGAAGCTAAACAACTTCTAGAAGATGAAAATCAAGGCTATTACACTAACAATAAGTTACACTTTTTTTTATATAGTTAAAAAATTTTCTTGATTTAAAAATTTATATATTTTGTAAATTTACAATAAAAATTGTTATATTTCATAAATTTACCATAAAAATTGATATAGAAATATAAAAAAAGACAATAAAAAAAAATTTAACTAAAGCAAAAACATACGTGTTTTTCATTGAAACTTCTCTATCTTGAACCAATATAAGGTAACTTCTACGTTCGCTGCTTAATAAAGTATATTTTAACTCGGGATCTTTAAAAAAACCAACCTTTGGCCCTTGTGCACATTAGGACTAAAAAGTTTACGGGGGCCAAAGTTTGGCATTTTCTGAAAAAATTAACTTAAAAAATTATTAAAAAGTATTAGTTGTAAAATTAACTGAAAAAATAAGACATTATATTAAAAAAAACCTTTTTTAACCTTTTAACACTTCACTTTTGTACTAAAATTCAACTACAAATGAAAATGTATTTTAAACCCTCCGTAACTTTTTTTATTGTCGGTCGAGAATTACGTCTTATAGCAAAACTTAAAGGCTAAAGTCTCACCTACCAAACAAAAAAAAAACCGCATATCAAAATTCCAATCAAAAGTTATAGATTTTTGACCGCCTTCTCGTCAAATGGTCCACTGTGCGACGTTCAGGAAAGACGTACAGATTTGGAGAAAATTAGACAATACGCAAGAGAAAGCAAAAAGAAAAAAAAGGTTGAACTTAATTTAAAAAGAAAAGATTATAGAGAAACAAGACGGGAACGGTTCATTAAAAATTACAAAGCAGTTAGGCATAAAGAACAACCTAAGTACAAAAATAACATTCATTCAAGTAACATTAAAAGACCTTTAAAATTTTCAGATACGAATAATGTTGATGATACTACTAATGATACCACTGACTAATGGAATGATGACAACAAAACGTTTCACGGAACAAATAGAATTTATAGATATTTACATAAAAAACCAGGAAATTGTTAATGAATCGGATATAATATTGCAGATGGTCAACTTACCCGAAATAGAAGACATTTTAGACAACATGTCGGAAAATATTATTTTAATGAGAGTAGAAAATAAAAATTTACTTCAGTTAGAATTGATGGAAGTTAGAAATAAATTAATGACGCTAATACCGAAACAGAATAGGAAAAGACGTGGACTTATAAACGGAATAGGAAGTATGTCTAAGTGCTTATTTGCAACAATGGACGAAGAAGACAGGCAGAATATACAAAATCACCTTCTAAATATTAATGAGATAACAGAAAACAATAATCAACAGATACTAATTAACGATTATTTTAATGTAACCTTAAATCATTTGAAAATTATTATAATGACAGAAAAATAATAGAAGAGGAAATTAATTCTATAAGTAAATTTATAGAAATGGAAAAAAATAAAAATGTATGTTTAGAACAAATGACGAACATACAATTATTGAAAAACAAAATAGAACAGTTACAAGATAATGTAATTTCTGCACAATATAATATTGTACATCCAAATATATTAACAAGTCATGAGACACAAAAGTATGAAATTGATTATAATAAATTAAATTAAAGTTGTATACTTGGAACGGCATTTTTAAATAACTCTTATCTAATTTTTGGCATTAAAATACCAAAAACATTCGAAATAGTATATTTAAGATCAATTGTACCTATACCAAATAATGAAAATAATGAAATAGATTATAACATTGAACAAATTTTTGAATTCCAAAATAAAATTTATAAATTTGAAGAATTTAAATGATTGCCCATTAATAAAATATAAAAATTTTGAAACATTTGAATTAAATATAGATACAATTATAATTAAAAATGCAGAAAATATTAAAATCAATCAAACTTGTAATTCTGAGAAAACTATTTTAAATGGGAACTATTTAATTAATTATAATAACTGTTCAGTTAAAATTAAATATTATTTTTTCTCAAATATTGAAGAAAAAGTTGAACAAAAACAAATATTTAATAGTATTGAAATATTAAAAAATTTTCCTAATAAAATAACATTTGAAGAAATTGAAAAAGAACATCAATCTAATGTAAGAAATATCAAAAATTTAAATTATCATAAGAAAATAACATACAGTTGTAACATTTTTATTATAATTGTAATAGTTATCATTATTAATATAATTTTTTTTAAACATAAACATATAAATGTAAAATTAAATAAAAGAATTCAGGAGAATTCGAACTTAAAGGGGGGAGTAGTTACATATATAGATATTGACAAACCTACAAAGTCGACGAACTTGTTGAAACTATAGACAAGTTTGACGACTTTCTAAATAAAATAGGTCAATCAAAATAAATGTTAACTAATAAAAATATATTTTAAAATTAATAAATGTTTGGATAAACAACTTAAACTTATTGTGAAATAATTAAATAGTAACACTAAATAAACGCTTACGGCGTAAATATTTTCAAATTTATAAATGTCTGTATAAACAATTTATACATATTGGGAAATAATTAAATATTTAATGAGATCAAATCAATATTGTAAACTAAGCAGAAACTGCATTTAATCTAGCGAATAAATAAATAAAACAAATATGTAAAAGTTTATTATTGTGTTAGTCAACAAAAGTTTAGTTTTGGAATTGACTTCTAGTTGTAAGAACGTTTTTAATAAATAAAATAATCTTTTTTTAAAAACCCAATCGTGATAATTAAAAATAAAAGTTGCGTGCCCGGTGGGCAACAACTTTTCGAGTTGTTTAAGTGAACTATTGTAAACAGAACATCATATAATCATCATTAATAAGTTAACATTTCATTCTGCATTTCGAGTTAAATGCCCTTCTTAATGATTATATGTAATTTTGTTAATAAAATACAAATAAAATAAAAAAAAAAAAAATTGAGATACCACGTCAAAGATCTTTCGCTGGACTCCTCTACTGATGATTATGAGTAGATGATGAAAAGGTGATACATGCTTTTCGTTATTGTTATTTAGATTAATCTTTTTGGGTTTAGTGTTTTTGTTTTTATTTCATTGTTGCAGGTACTATTTTTTAATATAAAACTACCTAGTTAAAGTTATTTATAGTAATGGGCTTAAAGTTTTTAATTTCTCTGATTTTGCTTAAAAAAAAGGTCTGATGTTTGCACTTGACGCTATTCAATAACTGGCTTAAATTTACTCTACTAATTGAAAGGTAAACTATTTTTGTTTGTGTAAAAATTAAATTCCACTTGACAAAAAAAAAATTATTAACTATAAACTGGAATTTTTAATTTTCAGGTAAAATGAGATTACAAAAATGGCAATTTAGATTAAAGTTTATGGTATATTTCGTTAGCACAATAACTTATTTTTTCTTTTAGTTCTTTAATAACAAATCATCTATGATTTTAGCACATTTACCCTTCTTTAAAGACCGTTGTAAAATTTATTTTAACTAATTATATTTTTGGTAGGAACACTTTTAACACCGATAGCCAATATGGTTACTTTGTTTTACGAAAAAGAAGATAAAAAATCATACATTCACTTTTGAGGACGCTGATAAAAATTTCCGATGGGTTTGTTGATGAGGGTGTCCCGTTCCCATTGAAAGTAGGGTTTTTGGTGAGGTTTTCCCTAGCCCAAGAAGAACACCATTAACTCGGATTTGTCCGTTAAATGGGTCGTCGAAACAAGATTTCAGAGCTGCTGGTTGAAAGAGATTATAAGTTTAATGTATTCAGATGATTTGCATGTGTGCATATTACCTGTTGTAGAATAGCTAATACTAATAAAAAAAATCATGAAAGGCCGATCACAGGGGAGATGTGTAAACATCTATAATTAAAGATTTTTTTATGGCAATTTTTTAAAATCAAACAGAAAGCGTCATCTATGTATCACTTATAGCAATCAACTGCAGGGGCTCTGCTAATATAAAAATTTGTTTTCCATTTTTAATTTTTAATTTTTTCTTTTTTATTTTTCACATTTTATTTTTCTTTTTTTTAATTTTTTATTTTCCAATTTTCATTTTTCATTTTTTATTTTTCAATTTTAATTTTTAATTTTTAATTTTTAATTTTTAATTTTTAATTTTTAATTTTTAATTTTTAATTTTTAATTTTTAATTTTTAATTTTTAATTTTTAATTTTTAATTTTTAATTTTTAATTTTTAATTTTTAATTTTTAATTTTTAATTTTTAATTTTTAATTTTTAATTTTTAATTTTTAATTTTTAATTTTTAATTTTTAATTTTTAATTTTTAATTTTTAATTTTTAATTTTTAATTTTTAATTTTTAATTTTTAATTTTTAATTTTTAATTTTTAATTTTTAATTTTTAATTTTTAATTTTTAATTTTTAATTTTTAATTTTTAATTTTTAATTTTTAATTTTTAATTTTTAATTTTTAATTTTTAATTTTTAATTTTTAATTTTTAATTTTTAATTTTTAATTTTTAATTTTTAATTTTTAATTTTTAATTTTTACTTTATAATTTTTAATTTTTAATTTTTAATTTTTAATTTTTAATTTTTAATTTTAAATTTTAAATTTTAAATTTTTAATTTTTAATTTTTAAATTTTAATTTTTAATTTTTAATTTTTAATTTTTAATTTTTAATTTTTAATATTTAATTTTTAATTTTTAATTTTTAATTTTCAATTTTTAATTTTAAATTTTAAATTTTTAGTTTTTAATTTTTAATTTTTAATTTTTAATTTTTAATTTTTAATTTTTAATTTTTAATTTTTAATTTTTAATTTTTAATTTTTAATTTTTAATTTTTAATTTTTAATTTTTAATTTTTAATTTTTAATTTTTAATTTTTAATTTTTAATTTTTAATTTTTAATTTTTAATTTTTAATTTTTAATTTTTAATTTTTAATTTTTAATTTTTAATTTTTAATTTTTAATTTTTAATTTTTAATTTTTAATTTTTAATTTTTAATTTTTAATTTTTAATTTTTAATTTTTAATTTTTAATTTTTAACTTTTAACTTTTAATTTTTAATTTTTAATTTTTAATTTTTAAATTTTAAGTTTTAGTTTTTAATTTTTGATTTTTAATTTTTAATTTTTAATTTTTAATTTTTAATTTTTAATTTTTAATTTTTAATTTTTAATTTTTAATTTTTAATTTTTAATTTTTAATTTTTAATTTTTAATTTTTAATTTTGAATTTTTAATTTTTAATTTTTTATTTTCTATTTTTAATTTTTAATTTTCCACTTTTTATTTTTCATTTTTTATTTTTCATTTTTTATTTTTAATTTTTATTTTTCATTTTTTTTATTCATTTTTCATTTTTTATTTTTCACTTTTTTTTCATTTTTCTTATATCTTTTTTGTTTTTAATTTTTTATTTTTAATTTTTAATGTTTTATTTTAATTTTTAATTTTTTTTATTTTTCATTTTTTATTTTTCATTTTGCATTTTTCATTTTTTAATTTTAATTTTTTTTTTATTTTTAATTTTTTATTTTACATTTTTAATTTTTTATTTTTCATTTTTAATTTTTTATTTTTCGTTTTATTTTTTTATTTTTCATTTCTCATTTTATATTTTTCAGTTTTTATTTTTCATTTTTAATTTTTTATTTTTTATTTTTAATTTTTAATTTTTAATTTTTTATTTTTTATTTTTTATTTTTCATTTTGCATTATTAGTTTTTCGGTTTTCGTTTTTCATTTTTTATTTTTAATTTTTCATTTTTCGTTTTTCATTTCTAATATTTTATTTTTAATTTTTCATGTTTCGTTTTTCGATTTTAGTTTTTCATGTTTTATTTTTCATTTTTATTTTTAATTTTTTATTTTTCATTTTTTATTTATCATTTTTCATTTTCAAACAGGTTATTACATATCATAATTTTTTCACCAATATAATCAAAAGTCACACCGATTTTGTCTTACGAGTTACACGTTACGCGGTTTTTGTGATTGTATTGTGAAATAGAAATTTACCCCCCTGCGCGTATATGTTTACACATCAAAAATTTTCTTTTGGTGATGTTTTAGGATGATGATTTTAAAACCTGGTTCAAGCAACCCCAAAGCTAAATTACACGCTGCGCTTTTTATACTTGAAAAGCGACCTAGTGGAGGTTATACACCTTATTGAGTATATCATAAATCAATTTTAACATGTTCCGAAACACCCCTTAATTTCGGAGTTATTCCGAATAAACCGTTTTTGGGTAGGTACAAGTACTTATGACCGCGTAACTTAGTTGGTTTTCAGCCGATATTTATTTTTTAAATGGTTTCATTTGCCTTTCCAAATATGTACACCCTTTGGTATGTTTATAAAATTTTTGTAGTGATATTCTTAATTATATCTGATTTTAATTTTATTCTTTTTTCTAGTTTTTTCAAATTTGGCGCAATTTTTGGTAATTAGTTTGTTTAGAAACATACCTTTATGTATATATTTAATTAAAGATAATTCAGTTTCAAGTTAAACCAGCTTTCAATAAATAAAATCGAGTAAAAAATAAAAAAGATATTGTCATGTCACCTTAAGACAGTTTAGGGTTGCATTCTAATGCACTCTGAATTAATTAGTGAAGAAGAAGAGAAGTCTGGGTGCATTGGAATGCAACCCTAGAAAACAGATAAGAACAACTCTGCAACATGTTGTTTTTAACGAAAAGAAAAAAAAACTGACCGAAATATGGCGATGGCGTTGATTTCTGGGAGTATAAAAGAAGTTTTTGGCGTGCAGGTGGCTTCCTCTCTGATTTGAAATTTGATGGTGCAAGTGAGCTGGTGGAAAAATTGTCAAACATAAATCGTGTCGTCGCTTATTATGATTTTTTGGTGTTAGAACAAGGAAGATTCTAAATAATTGGATTGCATTAAATGGTAATTTATCGTCGTCTTTTGCTTGTTTTTTTTATTAAGGAAAATTCTGGACAACAGAATTTTCTAAAATTTGATTACATAGTCTCGTATTGCACGTGTTCTGGTTAGAATTAAATATAAAAGCATGGACGACAAGATTCCAGCAAATTGGGTTTACGTCTAACCAATAAATTCCACTAAGAAAAATAGTAAGTGTTACTTGGTGTTTCGCTGCAGCAAATATAGAAGAAATACATCATAGCCAAAGTAGCGACGGTAGAAATATACACAAAAGTCTCTGTAACTAGAAAACCAACATCGGGAATGATAAAACAACTACCTGCAAAACCGAATACACATATCCCAAGTACCTCAAAATAGCCACATGACTCAGAGTTCCATATTAACAACAACCAAGTTGGTGAAACATCATAGCCACGACAACAACTCTGACCGCAATAGCCACCCAGACAAAATCAGCTACAAAATCAACGACATCCGCACTGTAATGTTTCTGGTCCTAAAGAAACATTCGCTCATCTAAAGGATTATGTTTCTATGTTGTTATAGAAACATACGCTCATCTAGGAGCGTTGTTCGCTATTTTTAAAATAAAGCGAAGTGTTTTGTTTGGTGTTTTGTCAAACAATCGTTCCTTTATTTGGTTTTTCTTTTCTTATAAAGCTACAATGAGATTCTTATAACTAGTCTAGTATTGAGTGACATTTAAAGTCACTCAATGATTTCTGATTATTTTAGGGTTCTTATTCTATATTTAAATCTATCTAAACTATATGGATTTTTATCAATATCCCAGCAATTTAGAAAGCATTTCTCTGTAAAGAATATAGTGCATTGAGTAACTTTCATGATTATTGAATGTTACTCAACACTTCAAAATATTTTCACTGTAATATACTGCTTTGGTATTTACAATGTAACTTTAAACTTTTACTCCAATTGTTTACATTAAATCAAAACAAAAAATGATCGCTTATTGATTTGTAGCTGACCTGGGATATTCATACATGTTTAGTCACACTTGTTATTTTTATGAACACTTGTTATGCGCGCCTCTATGTCTAGAACTCAAACACAATATTGGCTGTATAGTAATGCATGACACATATTTTCATTGTTTATATTTAGTTTGTGTGTGACGTCATGCATACACTACACCCCTACCCTTTCAGTTAAATCACACCATTTGTGTTTACAGAAATTGTGTGATTTCACTTAATTGCTGTTGTTTGGTTGGTTTTGAAATTTGAATACGCTATAAGTTGTGTTCTTTTTTTTTTTTTTTTTTAAATTTCTTTGATATTTGAACATATTGTAAGTAGTGACTAAATACCATAATAATTTCGTTTATGTTACAAATTTCTTGTTGATGTTTGAATTAGTTACTAAGTGACATAATAATTATTTTATTACAAAAAATTTTGTTTTTTCTTTATACATATTATTCTTGTGTTTAAATGACATAATAATTATACAATAAAAAATTTGTTACAAGTGATACTTAAATATTTTTTTTTTTTTTGTTTTCTATACATATTATTCTTATTATAAATGTTGATTATATTACAATTTTTTTTAAATTTTTGTCTTAGTTATCTACTGTATTTTTTCAATAAATTTTTATGTACTGTTTTTTCTTTTCCATTTATTCTTATAGTTACATTTAAATTATTTATATCTATAATTTCATATGGTCCATTATATGGCCTTTGGTTCTTTTTCCTAGTTTCTAATTTTACTAGCACTAAATCTCCTATGTTAAGATCTATCCTATTAATTTTGTTATATGATTCTAAATTTCTATTCTTTTTCGTAATTTCAATTAATTTTTTAGCATTTTCCAATGAAATTTTTAGCCTCATTTTTAATTCATTAGCATAATTGTCTAAGTTGTATACCGTATCATCATTCATAATTTGTTCACCCGGTAATCTAGGTAATTTACCAAAAATTAACTCAAATGGAGAATAATTGGTATCTACATGTGGTGTTATATTGTAAGCGAAAGAATAATAAGCTATCCAATCACTCCAGTTATCATTATTTACGAATGACAAGAAGTATTCATTCAACACTCTATGATTTCTTTCTATGGTACCCAAAGTCTCATGGTGATATGGTGTAGACAATTTTTGCTCGATTCTTAACAAATTGCATATTTCTTTCATCAGTTCATTCACAAACTCTGTACCTCTATCAGATTTTAGAGTCTTAAAAATGCCATATTTTAATATCAAGTTTTCTACTAGGCTTTTCGCTATACTCTTAGCCTCTTTTGTTTCCATAGGGACTGCTATCACATACTTAGTGAGTTCACACTGCATAGTTAAAATGTATCGAAAATTTTCCGAAGGGCGTAATGGTCCAACTGTGTCGATAACTACAGTGCTAAAGCTATTTCCCGGTGTGTCTGTTACACTTAATGGTTCTCTAGTGTGTCTTACTTGTTTGCTCCTTTGGCAAAGATCACACGTTGATACATATTCCTTTACCATCTTGTTCATATTTTTCCATATGTATTTCTGTTTCAGTTTTATTAATGTTTTCCTTATTCCGAAATGTCCTCCGCATGGTGTGTCGTGATACAATTTAATTAATTTCCTTTTTTCTTTTTCTACTATTACTCTTTGAGGTTTACTATATATGAGAATTCTGACGTCATTTCCTTTACTTTTATTTATTATTTCTTTCATTTTCTCTATTTTTATTTTCTTAAAAATTTCGTCACTTTTTTCCAGTGCGAACATAACACAATTCAATCTGCTTAAAACAGAAGGTAGTTTCTCCAACATATTACATATATAAACGGGATTATCGCTACATCTGATGGCCATTTGATTTAAAGCAAGATTTTTCTCAATTTTGAATTCTCTAGTCGACTTTTCTATTATAAACTTCAGCTTTACTGCAAGTTTTATATCATTCATAGATGTACACTCCCACATTTTGAGTTGATCAGGCTCGGTAAGATTTGTATCATCATTTACCTCACGTGTTTCCTCTTTTAGATTTCTTTTCATTTTCTCTTTTATTTTTGTTCTCATTTTCTTCAGTTTGTATCATTTTCCTTTTCATATTTCTTGTTATCACCAGCGATTTCTTTATATTTTCATCATTCTTTTGAGGTATCATTGTTTTCAATTTATCGGAATCTAATTTTATTCTAGATAGAGCATCTGCATTAGTGTTATTTTTCCCTTTTTTGTAAATTATCTGAAAATCGTAGTCAGATAATTCCAATCGAATTCTAGTCAATTTGGAACTTGGATTTTTATGTGTAAATAGTGCAATGAGTGGACGATGGTCGGTTACTACTATAAATTTTCTACCGAATAAATAAGGTCTGAAAAATTGTATACCCCAGTGTATACCAAGTAATTCTTTCTCAATTACTGATTTATTTCTCTCGTGTTTGTTAAGCGATCGACTGGCAAAAGATATTGGTCTATCTTCTCCAATTTCACCTTGCGATAACACGGCACCTAACGCAAAATCAGATGCGTCAGTTGTTAGTATGAATGGTTTTTCGAAATTAGGGTATTGTAAAATGGGCGGACTTATTAGTCTATTTTTCAGTGTTTTAAACGCAGTTTTACATTCTTCAGTCCATTCGAATTTTTGACCTTTTTTCAACAATTTGTTCAAACAATTTGCTATGTCGGCAAAATTTTCTATGAAACGTCTGTAGTAGTTGCAAAATGCTACAAATCGGCTAACATCGTCAGCATTTTTTGGTACAGGATATCTTTTAATTGCTTAAAATTTTTCTGGGTCTGGTTTTATACCCTTTGGTGTTATTAAGTGTCCTAGATATACAACTTCAGGTTTTAAAAAACAACATTTACTACCGTTCAGCTTTAAATTGTATTTCCGTAGTTTGTCGAAAACTTTTACCAGATTGTTGTTATGGTGATTTAGACTACAACCAAAAACTATGATATCATCTACATATAGAAAAGCTTCAGATTCCAAACCCGACAATGCTATAGTCAGCATGCGTTGAAAGCTGTTAGATGATATTTTCAGACCGAAAGGTAGTCTTGTATATTGGTAATGACCATTTGGAGTAGAAAAAGCTGTATAGGGACGTGATTGATGGTCAAGTTCGATTTGGTGAAAAGAACTTGTCATGTCCAATGTCGAAAAATATTTAGCTCTACCCAATTTATCCAAAATATCGTCTAAACGCGTTAAAGGAAATTTGTCATTCACTATTTTGTCATTTAACCTTCTGAAGTCTACAACCAATCTCCATTTTTTTAAATCTGTCTGTCCCTTCTTTGGCACTAATAAGAGTGGTGCGTTGTAAGGGCTTATCGATGGTTCAATAATATTATTCTCTAAAAGTTTTTGAACTTGAGAATTTATCTCTGTTGTTTGTGCTTGCGGTAATCTATAATTTTTAATGTATACTGGACTATTATCATTCAAATTTATTGTTTGTTTATAAAAATTGTTGGCAGTTAATTCTTCATCCTCCATGTGAAATATTGATTGATATTCCTTTAATATTGAGATAAGTTCATCTCTGTTCTCATCATCCAAGTCATTTAACTCAAAGTTTTTCAGTAATTTCCTAAATCTTTGCTGTGTATAATATTTCTCATTCTCTTTCATGCTATATGAACATATATGATAGTTTCTCAGTGGTCTAGTTTCCACTTCTAAATTGTCTATTATAACTATATTGTCCGTTACATTTAGTAATTTGATGTGTTGATTGCCATTCCTAGGTATTATTGCATTTGCCAAAAATACACCTTTATCAATCTCCCTATTCAATATTACGGAGTCCTCCTCCAGTTTAATATTAAATGGTATTACTATTTCACTTCGATGTGGTATTTTTACCCTATTAATCCTAAAAGTATTATCATGTATTGGAACTACTATCATCTCATTATTAAAATTAAACGTTAACACATATGTATCATAATCTATACTGCATCTATATTTTGAAAGAAAATCCCTTCCCAGAATTCCATCTGTCCTTATTGGGAAATTGTCCTCTACTAGTTGTATTTTCTGTCTGATAATATTATTATCGATATTAAAGTTAATATTCGTGGAACCCAGTGATTTAATAATTTGATCTGAAATTCCTGTCAAGTTGCAGTAGTCATCCTGATTTACCTCATAACTCGTTAAAAATTTATTCTTGCACAATGAGACATCAGCTCCTGTGTCAATTAAAAATGTTAACTCCTTGTCTGTATTTTCAATACTAAATCTCACGTAGTTTCTGAGTTTGGATGATATGCTGTATACTTTAGTGTTTTCTAATAATTCAACCCTATTGGAGACTGTATTCGTCCGGTCTCCGGGCTTTGTGCGTTTCCCTGAATTGTATTCACATTACGATTTCTTGTACTGTTATTCGAACTATGGTTGTTTATATTCCCATTATTGCTACGGTTTCTATTATTTCTGCCAAAGTTATTCGTACGATATCTGTTATTATTGTTCGTGTTTGAAATTTTCGTAAAACACTTGTTTGCAAAATGATTTAATTTTCCACACTTATTGCATTTCGCACCTTCTGCGGGACATTTATCGCCATGATTTCTTCCACAGTTTTTGCAAATCGATTGTCTCGTCACCTTAGTGTTACGTGTTCTATTATATTGAGCGTTTTGATACAATATTTGCCCTTGTTGTTTCCTTGATGAAACTTTTTCGGCAATTTTTAGAGCTTCTACGAAAGTTGTAACTTGACTTGCGTCAATCGTAGTTATTATTTGCGGATCAGTTATTCCATTCACGAATGCGTTAAAGGCAATCTTACTGTTGCTATTGATTATAGCATCTCTATTTGCCTCTCCCTGTTCGGCAATTTGTATTTCGTTCAATTCCGTAATGAGTTGCTCTATTTTTGTTGCAAATCCCAGTAAATTGTTATCTCTTTGTATGGTACGCGTTATCTCACTTAACACAGTATTTGAAGATCTTGATGATTTATATGTCAATTTTAATACCTGTATTAAATCATCAATGTTAGTCGGTACAGAACTTTGTTTTACTCTACTCTGAACTTTTAAATCCAGTCTTGATTTAAAAATAAAATTAAAAAACGAATTGGATTTTTCAGTAGCCACTGTCATCGATACCGTTTCCAAATTTGTTAGAAAAACTTGCAGTTCACCAGATCTTCCCGAAAATTTTGGTACCAATTTGGTAATCAACGATAATTCATTCATATCTAAAGTAGTCATGATTGGATTCGTTACTATTTTTCCCTTAGAATGTTGTTCTAATAATTTTAAAGCTTCTTCTTTAGCTTTTATAAAATTTCTCAAAATTTCCTTACCGTCTAATTCTTCCAAATCTGAATCTTTGATATAATTCTTTAATTTTTCCTCTAATTTTTGTATTTCTATTGTTTTTTCCTTAATTGTCTCTAATGTGTACGGCCTCGTTAACGATTTTTTAGCATTCAAAATAATTTGTTCAAGGATTTTCTGTGCCTCCATTTATTTCATGTAATGTTGCTATGAAATGTTTCCGCTATATGTAATGTCTGTTAAAATAATTAAAGTCTCTATTATTCAAATAATGATATGAGCGTGTCCTTGATGGATACTAAATTTTCCATTTGCTCTTGTCCTAAATATGCTAACTAATGTACTTTATGCACCACTGTGTTGGTTATATATATCTTAACTAAAATCCCTATTGTAGACAGAATCATTAATAATATTATAACAATAATAGTTATTTTAAGAATCTTCATATTAAAATTTTTTTTTTTTATTACTAAAAGTTTTTAATTGTTATTTGTAAATAACACACTATTTGAATTTATATAAAAAATAATATAAAATTTTATGAAATTTATATATAAAAAAAATTAATATTTATAACATTCTAATTTTCTTTTAATTCTATTTTCTTTATCTTCATATGGGTATCTATCATCTTCTCGATCTCGTCTATTCTGACCCAGTACTAAATCTAAATCCCACGGTGGAGGTGGTGATGAATTGACTATTCTTTTGATGTTTGCCAATTCTCTCCTCTTGTTTACTAAAAACCCACCACGACGCTTCGGTGGTTTTACCTTTGGGATGTTTAAAGGCTTTTCCACTGGTTTAGGTCTGCTTCTTTTCAAGTAGTCTTCTATTGAAAGTGGTCTCGGACCGACCCGACTCTCATTCATAATTTATTATTATATTTTCTTTTATTTATTTTATCTATTTTACTGCCTAAATCTTGTGCACGGGCGAAATCGCCTCCGCACCCTAATAGGTTCTCACTTAAGAGCACTCTATTTTTATTGTTTTAAAAGAATTTTTTTTTTATATACTCGTTCCGCCTGGTGTTGTGTGCATCTTCTTCTGTTTGTTGGTTATCCTGATTGTCCTTTGGCCGGACAATCCTTCTAATCCCCGGCGTGGATTAGGTGCCTTTCCAGCTCAAACTAGGAGCTCTTCTTATAAATATAAGGATATTTGGTAGGATATCCTAGCAGGATATTAGGCAGGATATCTTGGCAGGATATTAGGCAGGATCGCCATGTAATGTTTCTGGTCCTAAAGAAACATTCGCTCATCTAAAGGAGCGTTGATGGATTATGTTTCTATGTTGTTATAGAAACATACGCTCATCTAGGAGCGTTGTTCGCTATTTTTAAAATAAAGCGAAGTGTTTTGTTTGGTGTTTTGTCAAACAATCGTTCCTTTATTTGGTTTTTCTTTTCTTATAAAGCTACAATGAGATTCTTATAACTAGTCTAGTATTGAGTGACATTTAAAGTCACTCAATGATTTCTGATTATTTTAGGGTTCTTATTCTATATTTAAATCTATCTAAACTATATGGATTTGTATCAATATCCCAGCAATTTAGAAAGCATTTCTCTGTAAAGAATATAGTGCATTGAGTAACTTTCATGATTATTGAATGTTACTCAACACTTCAAAATATTTTCACTGTAATATACTGCTTTGGTATTTACAATGTAACTTTAAACTTTTACTCCAATTGTTTACATTAAATCAAAACAAAAAATGATCGCTTATTGATTTGTAGCTGACCTGGGATATTCATACATGTTTAGTCACACTTGTTATTTTTATGAACACTTGTTATGCGCGCCTCTATGTCTAGAACTCAAACACAATATTGGCTGTATAGTAATGCATGACACATATTTTCATTGTTTATATTTAGTTTGTGTGTGACGTCATGCATACACTACAGCACAAAGAAACTACATCAAAACCAACACCAACAATAGGCAAGCAGCAAATATAGAAGAAATACATCATAGCCAAAGTGGCGACGGTAGAAATATACACAAAAGTCTCTGTAACTAGAAAACCAACATCGGGAATGATAAAACAACTACCTGAAAAAGCGAATACACATATCCCAAGTACCTCAAAATAGCCACATGACTCAGAGTTCCATATTAACAACAACCAAGTTGGTGAAACATCATAGCCACGACAACAACTCTGACCGCAATAGCCACCCAGACAAAATCAGCTACAAAATCAACGACATCCGCACAAAGAAACTACATCAAAACCAACACCAACAATAGGCAAGCAGAAACAAAATCAACAAAACATTAACAAAACATCCATCGCCGCAATCGCCTCATTAACATCGATAACAACAATAAGATCAGAAAACAACAACAATAGCAGTAACATAACCATCAACAGATACCCCAACAGCCACCACAACGAGAGCATCTATAACGAAAGCAACCACGAGTACCACAACACCAACTACAATCACACCTGAAAACCTCAGCAACAATATCAACTATAAACCGCCACCACCTCGGCTATAAACAGCAACAGGACGAAAAGATAAGTAAGCCATTTTAAAAGTTATAAATACCTTTTTATTATTCTAGTTTATTAACCCCGATTTATACAAATATATATATACATAAGTTAGTTTAAGTGCCTTTTGCACATATAAAAATTCATAAAATAAGTGCCTTTTGGTCACTTTGTATAAAATATAAAAAATAAAGATAAAAGCCTAGTGGCTTGTTTGAGGTCTGTAAATTAACTCACTATTTTATTCTTATATTTCTTTAAGCTTACACTGACACGAGTAGCAACGTAAGCACATAACTTAAAATATTTTAGTCTACAGCTAAAGAAGTGTCATATTGCGTTAAATAAACAAAATAATACAAAAATAAAATAAACAGAAATATAAAAGCATAAATTCTTAACTATTGTTAACTATTCCCCCTTTTGAATGAAGGCCGTCCTCGGTCTTCCTAACGATCTCTTCCAATGATTTCTTGATTCAATTCCCTTTTCTCTTTGATGTTTTTAAATATTTTGAATGCGATGAAAAACATGCAAACTATTGTTATGAAAGCAGTGGTACTAAGAATAGGCCTCAACACAATATCTTTTTTTTAGCTCCTGGAGATGTTCCAAGTTCTGGATATTCATTTCATGCAGGTAGGGTAGGCTCAATACGTGTTCGTGTTCCATCGATTAACATATTTCATAAAGTTGATGGTGACCTCATTTTCGAATAAAATAAGGTAAGTGCCCTGAACGTTTTGGGTCTCCATCGTCTCGGTCACATTTGCTGCAACGTTAATCAAGAAGATTATCCCATCATCTATTACCGATATTTTTTCGAGGAGGTCGAACTCCGTGTTACATTTAGCAGGTGCGCTGGACATTATTTGTTTCGCACATGTTTCCTTCATGTTTAGTTTGCAGAATGTTGATGAAATGGAAGGTCTGCATTCTTCTACAGCGATTATTTGGTTTCCGCATTTCGCCACTATGTCGCCCTGCTTGAAAGAAATAATTTTTTTATGATGGGAGACGGGGAATAAGCTAATTTTTTTGCAGGACTATTTTGGCCTAGGAAACTTAATGATAAAACTTAATATTTCATTACTTTCTAAAATCTTAATGCTACGAACAACCATGACCTCTGAGACACTGGTCCCGGTAGAGTCATCACCTTTAACAATCGAGTTTACTTCGTCGCTGTCCAGTATTGTCAAATCTATTATATCCGACTTAGCTAAACCGATAGACAAAATTAGATTCTTAAGGCTTATGATTGTCATTCTATTTCTAGCCAATAATGTCTCGTATAAATGTTCAGTATTCACTCCGTTTTTACTATTTTCAGACACCATTGAATTTACCACGTCCGTTAGTTTGTGTAACTGTTGGGTAAGCCTTGCATTAATTTCGATCTGTCTATTGTTCGAGTGCACCAGTTGTTCTTGAGTAAATTTCACCTTTTCAAAGTCATCGAAATCGGGGGTACCTGCTATAATTTTCAGACCTGTTCCCAAAATGTTGAAGCTTCGTGAATGTCTATGATGGATTTTCAAAGCTGACAGTAAAGTAGAAATATGGTTGACATCTGCTCAAAGGATTTTTTTCATGTGGGATTGAGGAAATATCTTCGTCAGGTTCCCTGTGTCTCCAATTAGCTCGTCATACAAGGTTAGGTTTACGGTGTGTTTCATGTACCCGTACTCTTCCCAAACTATGATATCTCCATCATAAATGGGGATGTATTCTGCGTCCGAGTAGTTAATTATCCTTCCCTTATGGACGAAAATGCGGTGAGTAAGATAAGTCTAAAATATATAAAAAAAAACAAATAAATTAAAGTACTTCCACCATTCTATCTCAGGTTGTCCTTATGGACCACCCTCCCTTTAATGAGAATCGTTGTCCCCAAATCTGGTTCAACGATTCCTTCTTCATACAGTGGACTCAGTTTGTTGCCCAATCTTTTGTTTACTTTGACAAAAACTTTATCGCCCACTTTAAATTATCTATCAATTCTGTCCCTATTGTGCGTCGACAGAAGGTTTGTTTTGGGCATTAATAAGTCTTTCCCTAATAAAAGCCCTTAATTCAAGTGGAGTGGTGTGGATTACTTCCATATGTGTCTTTCCCGTAACTGAGTGAATAGTTCTATTGTATTGCACGTTTGCTTGTAGTACCAGTTCCACCGTATCACTAATATCCCTATCGATTTTTAAATAACGTGCAATTTCGCTAAGTGTGCTATGAAATCTTTCGACCTGACCATTTGAAGTACTATGCAATGGCGGTGCATTTATGATCTGTATATCGGCTGCTTGTAAAATTGCCCTAATAGTTTCCGAGTTAAGAGATTTTTCGTTGTCGCAGAAAACAGTTTTTGTTCCAGAGTAGAAATTAATTAGCTGTAGTATAGATGTTTTTATATCAACTATTGTACGGGACTGGATTGGTTGGACAATTGCAAATTTTGAGAACTTGTCAACACAGGTCAGAAAATACTTTATAGATAGATATCAACATGAAGAATTTCTCCCGCATAGGTAGGAATTTTCGTTTCTTCAATAACGTGGTGTTTTGGATGTCTTTGATATTTAGCCTCTGAGCAGGTTTTACAGTTCGATACAATTTCCTTTGCAATTCTATCCATTTTGGGAAAATAGTATTCCTTAATAACCTGTTTCGAATTCTCTTGCGCTGCTCTATGAGCTCTGTTGTGTTCCATTAAGAGGATTTCTTTTTGGTCGTTTGGATCGAAGATATCGATTACAAAAAGTTTACAGTGCCAGAATTTGGTACCTTGAAATTTCCTTACCAAATCATGCTGCAGTATTGCCAACGTTGGCAAGGTACAACATAAGGCATTTACGACATTAGGATTTATAACCTTCTCGACCATTTCAAAAAGATTTTGCTTGTCTGAAAATTGCAAAATATGTCTCATATTTTCCCCAAAAATGATAAGAGTTCGTGAAGAGGGGTGCTCGGCCTCCTCGATAACGATCTGGTTTCTATAACAATTTATAGGCTTGTCGGTGCTTGGAATGGTGTTAGACAACGATACTTCACTATGAATGGTTGCCTGATCGGCATATTGTTGTTCGGTAATGTTCAATTGTTGTCGTGACAGCGCATCTGCCACAATATTTTCCCGTCCCGGTTTGTAGAAGATTTTTGCGTTATGTTCGTCAACAAACGCCTTCCATCTTTTAAGTTTCGCATTTGGATTCTTGTCTGAAACCGCAAATGTTAGCGGTTGATGGTCGGTAAATATATTTAGATCCCTCACGCCGTATAGGTAATGACGAAGAGTCCTTAGGGCCCAGACTATAGCCAAAAGTTCCCTTTCATTGGTTGCGTAATTCGTTTCGGCATGCGTGAGTTTTCTTGAAATAAATTGAAGAGGTTTACCCTCTTGGGATAATACTGCAACTAGCCCTAGCGCGAAGCATCTGTCGTCAGATCAAAAGGTTTCCTGAAGTTCGGATACATCAACATGACGTCTTCTGAAATGAGTATATCTTTAAGTTTATCAAATGTCCGAACCTGTTCTTCGTTAAAATTTATTGGTACCTTTTTTGACTGACTAGCGCTTACTTTTCCGTTATCCCCTTTGAGTTCATCGGTTAGCGGTTTTGCTATTTTTGCAAAGTTTTTAATAAAGCATCTGTAATAATTTGTTAAACCTAAAAAAGATCTTAGCTGAAAAAGATTTGACGGTTGGGGGTAATTTCTTATCGTTTCGATTTTATTTAGAGTTGTACGTATGCCTCCTCTTGAGACCATAAAACCAAGGAATTCCACGTTAGATTTAAAAAACTTTGAAACACACATATTAGTCTGTAATAATCAATCAATGTGTGTAATGTGTTCGTTTTCAGTTCTTGAGTAGATTATCACGTCATCTATATAAACATGACATGATTTTCCTATTTGGTCTCTAAGGACATCATCTATTGCGCGTTGAAAAATGCTGGGGGCGTTTCTCAGTCCGAATGGAAGTCTGCAAAATTCATACTTCCCGTTGTTGATAGAGAAAGCTATTTTTTCTCTGTCATTTTCCAAGAGTTCTATTTGGTGAAAACCAGATTTCAAGTCGAGGGTAGTGAAATATTTCGCTTCGCCCAAATTCGACAAAATTACCGATATATTCGGTATGGGGTACTTATCGTCTATTGTGACCGCTTTGAGTTTTCGGAAATCTATGACAAGTCGTTTTTTCCTATTTCCCTCATCATCTAAGCCCAAATTGGGCTATTATACGGTGACCTTGATGGTCTTATAATTTTGTTCCTTAGGAGATCTTCTATCTCTTTGTTCACGAAATCGGATACCCCCATTGGATAGGGATATGACTTTGAGTAAATTGCGTCATTTGTATTTGTTCGAATGGTAGCTTTAATTTTAGTATTATAGGGCAGTGATTCATTTGGGTCCGCGAAAACCCTAGAATTATTTACCATAATTTGCTCGAATTCCTCCCTAATGTTTTCAGGAATGTCCTGTTCCGCCAATTTTATGTGGTTAACATTTTCACATTGTAGAAATTTGATTTTTTCGGTATTTGAATTAAATTCAATTTGACCCCTTGTAAGGTCAATGTTTGCGCCGATTTGTCGCAATGAATCGAGCCCTATTATAGCATCGAAGGTTGGTATGTTACCAAGAATAAAAAAATAGGTGTTTTTACCGAATATATTAACAACACATTTTTCAGAAACCGTATTTCGACCGTGAATTGAACGAACAGTAAAAGGCTTATGTACTCGCATGATTCCCTTTAATTCATTGAAAGGTTTAATGTAATTTTTTGAAGCCCCAGTATCGACTAGGATTTTTATGGTTTTCCCAGCCATGGTAGCTGGGATTCTCCCCTAAAAAATTAATATAGTCGACGTCGTATTCTATATCCAGAGTTGCACCCTCTGAGAGGTCACAATAATTTTCCGTTTCTGATTCTACGGACACTTGATTTATTCTCTGCATTTTCTGTCCTGTCTGTCTGTCTGATCCAGCTTGCCTCTTCTGATTATCCCGGGAATGTCTATAATTAGTATTCTGTCTGAATTTGGATGATGTAGGGTCGACTTCCATTGGTTCTACATGGTTTTGGTTGAGCTGTGGATTTGGTTTTTACCAAAATGGGGTTGTTTTGGATGACTTGAAGTTTTTATGAAATATGGATTTTTCTCCAATGACTTATTCCCGTTCGATTGATCCTTGGGAAAAAAGCAAATTTCTAGTATTTGGACCGTTTTGAGTACGAAAGGCTGTTTTTGTTGCAAAAGACGTTGCAAAAATGTATCTTTCATGGTTTGATTCGTCTTCCTGTGCCAGAGCCAAGGCGGTCGGTAAATCTTTCGGTTGTGATGCGAACAAAATATCGCAAAGTGGCTTTTTTAAACCAGAAATGAATGTCCTTAGAGCATACATTCTATATTTTTCATTGAAGACTTGTGCCATGTCTCTGTCATATGTCATTGTCGTTTTATTAGTCAATAGAGACAATTTCTTCTCAATAGAGTCAAAGAATTCTATTACAGAAAGTTCACCCTGTCTCAGGGTGCTCAACTCCTGTTCTATTAAGTGAATGGGACGTTTGTCCGCGTATGTAAAATCCAGTCTTGCTATGATAGCTTTGAAGTTTAGTACAGTGTCAAATGAGGCCAAAACGGCGTCTGCCGAACATCTAATTTTGTTTCTAATTATGGCGACGGCCTGGTAGTGCTTCGAGGAAGTAGTATATCTATCGAAAACTTTATACGCAGTATGTGCCGCCTGCCGCCAAGACACATACTGTTCCATACTCCCACTAAATTCGGGTAGTGATTTCACCACTTCGAGTGATTCATCACAAATAATACCAGGTACAATTCTTATTGCTTCATATTTCTCCAAAACCGGTGGTTTAAGAGGTTGAAATTCATTAAACTTTTTTGTCAAATCAGAAATTTTCCGGTCAAACTCGACTTTTTGCGCATCGACTGCCGCTCTCACGGCGGTGTTAATGAGTGCTTGAATGTCAGGGGTCGTCGTAGCCATATTGTCAAGTTTTAACGCACTAAGTAAGTTATTTAATTAGTTCATAAAAATTCACTGCACTTGTTAAAAATGATGGCTCTACTTACAATAGTTTCATATTCATCCTGATATAATAATTAATGATTGTTGTTTCTCCCGTTGTTTGCTGTTGAGTTGCTGAGCTGATTGCTTGATTATTGTTGATCAATTGATTATTGATATAATTGTTGGTTCTCCGTTGTTTGTTGGTGAGTTGCTTAGTTGAAACTTTGATAATTGTTATCTCCCGTTGTTTGCTGTTGACTTGATGAGCTGATTGTTTGATTATTGTTTATCAATTTATTATTGATATAATTGTTGGTTCTCCGTTGTTTGTTGATGAGTTGCTTAGTTGAAACTTTGATAATTGTTATCTCCAAATCATCCAGTTGGGCGCCAGTTAGTTTAAGTGCCTTTTGCACATATAAAAATTCATAAAATAAGTGCCTTTTGGTCACTTTGTATAAAATATAAAAAATAAAGATAAAAGCCTAGTGGCTTGTTTGAGTTCTGTAAATTAACTGACTATTTAATTCTTATATTTCTTTTAGCTTACACTGACACGAGTAGCAACGTAAGCACATAACTTAAAATATTTTAGTCTACAGCTAAAGAAGTGTCATATTGCGTTAAATAAACAAAATAATACAAAAATAAAATAAACAGAAATATAAAAGTATAAATTCTTAACTATTGTTAACTTATATATTAGGGCGGGTCGATTTAAAAATCGCCCATTGCTCAGTAAAAATCGTATTCTAGGGATCAATATAAGAAACTTTGCCGAAGGAACCATACCTTTAAAACGAATTCTGATGTCCCAACTTTTGACCTGTCTGTCTGTAAGTCTGTCTTACTTTGACCCATTTAGAGTGCCCCAATCGAGACCAAATGTATGATTGACCTCCCTAACTTTGGAGGGCCGACTCACCCATGCCAGTGGTACACCCCCTGGAACTCCCCTGTGGGGGTTCCCCATATAAACATTTAAAAAAATCACCATTTTTGGCACTTTACATGAAAAAATCAGTGAAATGCCCGTTTTTTTTCTTTATTTTTATTTATTTATTTAATAATATAATAATATTTATTATTTATTTATAATAATATTTTTTTTTTCTCTTAAGAAATTTATTTAGTCAGAACATATGTAAATGAAAAAATTATATAAAGTTAGTTATAGAAAAGAAACTAAAAAAAATTATTGTTTGAAGTCTTTTTTACTTTCAAGTCTGGGCAATTTCGCACGGCTCTCTAATGTCGTTGCCATAACAGCCTCTACATTTTCCGGTATAACCCGTTTGGAAATGCTAGCTAGCAATTGAACATGTCGTTCCGTTCCTTGTATGTGTGATGGAATTTTTGGATCATTAAACGTTGGATCATCTTGATTTAAATATTCTTTCAATGTATCGTACGGAATGCTTCGCGTGAATGGTGGTTCAAATACGTTATTTATGCCATTCATATTGATCATTTCCGTGTAACTTGTGCAATTAAAATTTATATCTGGTTTTTTATAAGCTCTAAGTTGCGTTCGGTCGTCAACATCGGTTCGATTGCGTAGAATTTTCTTGATAGCACAGTCGCGCTTTTCTTTGCTATCATCAAACAACATTGATAACAAGATATTTTCCGAATGTGCATAATATGAATTATCTTTAATTACTTGATTGACAATTTTGCGTAAACTAGGTTCTAGAAATCGTGACCAACCAATGAACTTGAAACATAATGCACTGCCGTACACGACAGAGCTGTAATACTTGATATTGAAGTACATTGGCACATAACATTTAATTATGAATTCAACCAGAATTCTTAAATTTTCATCTGGATTTTCCGTTGTCACATATAATCGCAATAATCTAGCGGCCTTGGTGAGCCACCGAGAATGTACAATTTTCCCTGGTTTGATGTTAGCCAGATCCACCGAAACCACGCCGCTAGAAATTGCATGGGCCATGTCGTATAACTACTTCGAATCGGTGGAAAATTCAATTTTTTCGGGAGCAGGGGGCATATTTTGCAACTCAATTTTCTGGAAGCCGTCTACCACCTGAAAATATATAATAATAAAATAATTAAAAATGGTTGACAATTATAATAAATGAGTGATAGCAATAACTTACGGGAAGAGTTTCACAAGTTTCGATTTGACGGCTCAGTTTTCCGGTTGTCGATCTCGGTCCAGTGCTGGTTGATTTATCCAAAGCTTCAAAAAAATGCCGAAACGGAAGTTCGTTGAAGTGTAGAAGGCAAACGAACCAATGCAATGGTCTTTTTAGCAGCAATTCGAATCGTCGTATAATTCCACCGTGTGGGCCAGTATTTGTTGGCTCACCGTCAGTGCATATTCCAATTAATGCATCCAGTGATATATTTTTATCGTTGAAAAAATCATTTAATTTAATTGTTTTGTATTCTGCGGTTTCATGTTCCAGTCTTACGTAACCAATCAATTCAGGACTGGGTTCTCTCAAAATAGCAAGATGAGGATCTTTTACCATCCTAGTATGATACTTCTCATCAATTTTATCTATCGTTAAAGTATCATCGTTTCTGCCATCGAATGAAAACGCTAACAAATTGGTATAATCTAACCGTTTGCGAAGCACTTCTTGTCTGCATTTCTCTTTTTCTCTGCGAACTTTCAATTTATCCATGATGAGAGGTTTCCCATGCTTATCTTTAATTTTAAAATCTTGGAAAAGAGCGGTTCCCAATGCTGATGCTACTCTATCAGGCACACCAAATCTGTCACATACCAAAGTCATCGGGATATTGGTATGTTGGCATTGATGACATACACGTTGCTCCTTGCTCTTCAATTTCCATCACAAATGCATCCATTGTTAGTCTTCTCTGATTATGTTGATCGTGCATAAACTCTTTGAGGCGTTCGGGAACCATGCCGCATGCACATGGAGCTGCCTTCAAATCGCATTTACATGTTCCAATGTAAAAAATTGTTTCCAGAGATTTTACATACTCTGTAAATTGTTGAGTTTTGTTTCTTCTCTTGATTTGGTCTTGATATTTGTCAAGCAATCTATTCAATTTATTACATACACTTTTTTCAGCATTATTTCCATACCAAGTTTTTCCCAAATTCCAATCAACTTATCTTGTACTTGAATAGTGAATGATTTATAGGAAAACTTTTTTTGTTCTGTTTTAGCACGTTCGCTTAAGTAAAAATAAATTCTCAAGATATCCAGATGGGTTGGTAAATTAAGATCAGTCAAATCAGTAGACACACCAAAAGCAGTAACATCATGCTTGGGCATATGACTCATTGGGTTTTCGATAGTTGTTGATGTTGTTGTTGCTTCATCTTGCGGTGTAGAGGATGGTGGATTCATTTTAAACTTTTTGATTTGGAATGGTCACTTCACTTATTATTTTTTTAAAATATTTTTTTATCTGAAATGCTTCACACTTCACACTTTGAGTTCTTCACAACGACTTAATGCATTCACAAAAACTGTTATATATGGTCTACGAGAAGAGGTAATAAGAATGAAATGGTAATTTCAATTCTACCTGCTGTGTCTTGTGGTGGCTTAAAAACCTACACAAGCAATTTTACGACCTGCAATTGTGTCACAGTGATACGTTCATTTTTTAAAAGGGTTGAATAAAAAACCCACACAACTAAGTTTACGACATGCAAATGCATCACAGTGATGCCTTGGATTTAAAAGGGTTGTAAAAAACGCTAATTTCCAATAAATTTTTTTAATTTCTTTTCTATTACTAAGTTAAATTCATTTTTTCATTTACATATGTTTTGACTAAATAAATTTCTAAAGAGAAAAATAAACTCCAAAAAGAAAAAAACATAGACATTTCGCTGATTTTTTCATGTAAAGTGCCAAAACTGGCGATTTTTTGAAATGTTTATATGGGGAACCCCACAGGGGAGTTCCAGGTGGTGTGCCACTGGCATGGGTGAGTCGGCCCTCCAAAGTTAGGGGGGTCAATCATACGTTTGGACTCGATTGGGGCACTCTAAATGGGTCAAAGTGAGACAGACAGACAGACAGGTCAAAAGTTGGGACATCAGAATTCGTTTTAGAGGTATGGTTCCTTCGGCAAAGTTTCTTATTTTGATCCCTAGAATACGATTTTCACTGAGCAATGGGCGATTTTTTTGCCTCCCCACAAATCGACCCGGCCTAATATAGAGTATATATATATCTATCAATTACAAATGTGTAGTGCTTAAAGAAAAAAAAAAAGATAAAAAAAGAGGAAGAAACGCAATTAGATTTCATGAAATTGTCGGTCTTGAACAAATAGTGTTCCATTGTCGTCACGCGGGTAGTTTTAGTAAAGCCGTATAAAAATCCAACAAGACCACAACTTTGAGCTCAAGGGTGTGTTAGATCCTGCTAGGGAAAACACGGGGCGCTTAACCCGCGCAAAAGAAGGGTTAGAACGCCAAGCTTAAATGAAAATTAACATAAAACCGAACAATATCATAAAACAATTTCATATTTAAATATGTTTCATGAAATTTTAAAATACGGAAAAGAAGTAAATATTTATAAGAAAACATAATTGTCAGACCTCTATTTATATATAGTATAATAACATTGCAGTAAATAAAAAAAAAATCATCCGTTGATACTATGAAACCATTTCAAATTTAAATATACTTAACAAAATTTAGAAATGCACAAACAAAATATATAAGGAAACACAATTTTCAAACCACCTTTTTTACATGTATGGATACTATAACAATATATTCAATATAGCCACATGAAATTAAACCAGATGAAATGTGCTATGAAACAATATCATATATAAATATTTTTTTTTGAAATATGTCAAAGAAGTACCTAAGAAAGCATAATCGGAGATCCATCTTTTACAGTCATACCTGCATACATACATACCACAATATATTCAATATAACGATATTAAATTAAACCAAAAGATTTTTTTTTTTTAATGAAAATTCTCATTTCGCTTCCTTCTAAATAAGTGAAACTAATTTACCTATGCTATTTTCAAAGTATTTCTGATAACAAATAGAATGATTTAAACAATATTTTGATTCTCTGGAATACATTCAATAGTTTAAGTCATACTTATCGTCAGTTATATTTTGTCAAAGAGAGGACCTATAATAATCGGTGGACCAATAAAGCAACACATTTAATTCGGCTTGTCGTTATTCGGTAAATAAGGAAATTATATCGAGAAATACCATTGAAAATGGCGTTAAACAATCTATAATATTAATAGGCTATGCGATTTCTTGTGACCGATGTTTTGTTCTACCGCTTTATCCCGATTTTGACCAAACATATATTATTTTAAAGGTATTTCCTTTTAGCTGTTCACCAGATTTACAGATTTTTAATTTTTTTCCTTTATTTTGAGTAAATTGCGTTTAAAGTTGCTACTAACACATACATACAATTATACATATGCTATGTGTGTTTTATTAAATTTGTTAATGTGTTTGTTAATGAGTTTGTTATCTTCATTCACAATAATAATAAACCATAAAAGAGTTGGTTTGTGAATTGGCAAAGTTGAAAAAAAGGCTTCCTAGGAATTGCACTCGAATTTCGAGCGCAGAAATCTGCTAGTATAAATAAAAAAGTATGAAATGTTAGTCATCATTTTATACAAAAAAAAAATACAAATAACGTTTTCTTATTAGAATATTAATAAATTGAATATACTCTTTCACCATCACAAAAAAAAAAAAAAAAACAGAACAAAAGAAGACTCATCATAAAAGATTTCAATTTTTTCACTTAATCACTTATTATATAAAAAAAAAAAGGAAAACACAAATGAACTCTCATCTTTAAACCTAAATTATAAATTATCAATAACAAATTTTAAGATTAGTTTAAGCAAACGCGAACAAGAAAAACAATGAACAAAACAAAAACATTCATTTGATTTACATTTTAATCATACCTTTTTTTTTTGCATTTCACATTAAAAATTTTTGTATAATGTATAGTTAATATAAGACAAAAAAAACCTTCATGCAGTATATGGAAACTTTGCAATGTAAGAAAAAAAAATGGAGGGGAACCGAAATGTTAGCATTGAAAGTGATTTTTTAGTGCCAACTGAAGTTTTATATAAAAGCAATTTTTGTCCTTGATTTAATTTCTTCTAAATTTATCGCAAAGGATTTTAACGCGGTTATACCTAAAATAAAAGCACTCTGAATTACCCACCGATTTGGAGTACGATTTGGTGAACGGAGAATTTAATTTTAAATTAACTCTCCCAAGGCGATAGATATTTCCCCATTATTTTTTTTGGAGTTTCATAACCCTATTGAGGGAGTGTCCATAAGTAGGAACATAAGAATAAAATTTGGATTGTAAACGAAAGAAAAATAAAATGAAACAATATTAAAATACCAAGTAACTGAACTGAACAGAATATGATGACGGAGTGAGCCGATAAGGGTCATATGGTAGCAGGTTGGTAAAGAAAGGTGAGTGTAAAAAAGAATAGGGGTAACAAAACTTTTTAAACCAGTTACCATGGTAGGATTTTTTAATTCTGAGAGGGAGGGCATAGGGGTAGGAAGAACATCGAGCCTCCCCATATATATATATATGTATAGATATACGCGAGTATATCTATTTATATATGTATGTTTTCGAGTTTATGCGTCAATCGAATCCGGCGAGCTTAGCCGCGCTGATTGTGTGGCCACACCTTTGTTAAAAGTTTATTAAATTTTTTTTTCGTTTCGAGCATCACAAAAGACAGCCGCTATAAAATGGCGCCCAACGTGGGGCCCGAAGTTTAATCATTTTTTTTTTTGGTTCAATTTTCTAACTTTTTCTAAAGTTATTGGGCCGACATGGAGATGTAAGTTCCGTTTGAGAAAAGATAAGAGTCCTCAGCGTGTAGCGACATTTCTTTTAATCGACTTAATGGTTTATGAAGTTAGAATTTTATTTCGAAATCGTTCTTTAACTAAATTGTTTTTCTTACCTGTAAAAGCTTACACTTTCCAAATGAAAAGTAAGTCCTACAATACAATAGCATCGAGTATGATTGTAGTTGCGGCTTTTTAAACTAGGTGAGCGTAGCTTAAAGGGGTCAGAAAAGCTTAAGTAAAATTTTGTTTAGGAAATAAGAAAAGAATGTTAGTTTTGGAGTAAATTTTGTTTAGTAATAATTGTAATCACCAGCTAAGTTTTGGTGGGAGGAAGGGTTAGTCCTGATGATATTTCGGTCATTGTACTACACCATCAGTAGCAACTTATCCGACCCCAAGCACAGTTCCCAAATGAAACGAATCTTAGGAGAAGTACACTCACGAAAAACCATAAGTAAAATTATTAACTTGTTACAGCTGACTGCACAATATATGAAAGTTTTCTAGTTCATAGTATTAACGTTTTTCTTTTTACCACCTGCTTTTACCACTTGCTACCACCGATCTGTTACTGAAGTATTTTATATTCGATATATAATAAAGCTTTTTATTTTTTTTGATTAACTGCTAAAAATTTTTTTGCGTAAATTTAGCAGTTAGTATAACGGTTAAGTCGGAATTAACATTGTTGATAAACTTATGATTAAATCGTAATAAAACATTGGTTTTTATAGATTTAGATAAATACCTAATTTTGCGGAATTTTGATAAAAACTTTGGTTTTTGATTTTGAAATTGTTTTTTGTGGAACTTAATGTTTTGGAGACAGGTTATAAAACTTTGGTTTTTGGATCCTCCTTTTAGAACTTATAATTTTTGTGAAGCTTAAGAGTTGTTTTTTTTTGTTTGGAATTCGTCTATTCGGCGAAACATAACAGTTTTAAGAATCTTTACAAAACTAGAAATTGGGTTTACGAATTGTGGGATAAATAAAGATTTTTTTGTAAACTTCATTGTTTAAAAATTGCTTTAGCTTAGTAGATTTTTTTCTTATAGAATTCAATAGTTTCAAGGTTTTGTAGTTATGAAGTGTTTAAGAAACATGAAGAGCTTAATAATTTTATGAATTCCTCCTAAAACCCTGATAGCTTGGGTAGATTTTTTAAAACTTTGTTGAATAGTTCTAATAAATTTCCAAATGACATCAATAATTTAAGTAACTTGGTGAAGTTGCCATAGAACTTTATCAGCTTTAATAAATCCCTAAATTTTTAATAGAGCCTTAATGGTGTTAGTTTTCAGTGCTAAACGGGGTTTTTTTTTGGAAGTTGGGTAGAATGTAAAAGTCTTATAGTATAATTTTTCTTAACGCTTGAAGAATAGCCCCTGAGCTAAATAATTTTAAAGTTTGCATAAAATTTAGAGCTTTGTTTTGAGTTTTTTAGTGTCAAGCTAGAATTGGCTAGGATTTCCATCGGCTTAATAATTTGAGATTTTCCCATTTTCTTTGGCTACGAGCTTAATAGTTTTAATAAATTTGTCTTCTTGAATCTTGCCAAAGTTTAGTAGGTTAGAGACATTTAGTTTTGAGAATTTTGGTGTTGGTTGTAGAAAACTCGTAGAATTTTTATAAAAGATTGGTTTTGAGTTTCTAAAGACTTAATAGATTTAAGAGATTGGCATTTGACTGAATGGGTTCTGAATAAGTTTGAGAATAATTAATGGGTTTTTAAATTTTTGTGAAACTTAGAAATTGTAGTTTCATAAAGCTGATAGTTTTAATAATTTCTTTTGAATTTTTCTTATAACAGCAGTTATAGTGATTTGTTTTTCAGAACTAAAGTTTAAGATTTCTTTTCAGGAAGCCTACGTTAAGAGTATATTGATATAGGAAAAAAAAAGAAAACTAACTGCTTTGAAGTTTTTTTTTTTGATTATTAGTTTTGATAAATTTCCTTTTTATCAGTGCCACTTGCGTCCACTGAAGTCAATAAATCTCTTCGAAAGGTACAAGTTAAAGTTAATCGCGGGTGATTGTCTCGATTTTTTTTTGTAACAACTAAAGTTTTGATTTGTTTTATAATAAGTTTTTTTAAAATTTCTTATGAAACTTCATTTTTTTTTAAAGTGGATAGCTTTGACAAGATTCTTAGAGTTTGCCTAAGATATCAACGGTTTTAGTGAATTTTTTTGATAGATTAACTGGTAGAATTTTGTAAATTCGGGTGTTAGTGCATCGGTTTTTGTTTTGAAGTTTTGCGTTGAATAGTGATATTACCAAAATCCGTGACTGAATAACAGAGTTGTAAATGAATCATTCATTCTTGAATTAATTCGCGAAATTTGAAATTTGAATCAATTCATTTGAATTTAGTAAACATGAATTGCAATTCATTTCCAATTCAAATGAATTGGGCAAAATGAATTGTAATTCATTTTTAATTCAAATGAATTGGTAAAATGAATTGCAATTCATTTCCAATTCATTTGATCTGAATTGACTTTGAATTAATTCAAATGAGTTAGAAAAACGAATTGCAATTCATTTCCAAGTAATTTGAATTGAATTTGAATTAATTCAAATGAGTTAGAAAAATTAGTTGCAATTCATTTCCAATTCATTTGAATTAATTCAAATGAACTCGAAAAATTAATGTGCAATTCATTTCCAATTTATTTGAATTGAATTGATTTTGAAAAAATAAATACTGTAAATAAATGTATAGAAGCATTACTCCCGTTTTGTTATCCAACTCATTTTATTATATCAAAGACAGCATTACTTTCATTTAGGATATCACCTAAAGTGTTTGTCATTGAATGTTCGTGGGTCACAAAATTTCATAAATTATTAATAGATTTTAAATATTAAATATATCTTGTTGTTCAGCGTATGTCAAAAGCGAAATAAGTAGTACTTGAAGAAACAAACCCCAAACACCACGTTTACTTCAATTTAATGCAATTCATTTTTGATTTGATAAATATGAATTACAAGTTACTTTCATTTGAATTAATTCCAAATCAATCCAATTTGAATGAATTTGAAATGAATTGCAATGATTGGAAATGAATTTGGCAAAATGAATTGCAATTCATTTTTGCAAATTCAAATGAATTGATTCAAATATCATTCAATTCTTTTTTTGGTGAAAAGAATTAATTAAAAATTTAGCTAATTCGTAATGAATTGAAATCAAAAAGAATGATTCAAAAAAAGAATGAATAATAGCTAAAAATTTAGCTAATTCGTAATGAATTGAAATCAAAAAGAATGATTCAAAAAAAGAATGAATAATAGTCCGGTCAGAATTCACAGTAGGTCATAGATGGTTTTGACTAGACAGCAGAGTAGGCTTGAATCATACGATAGTTGCAGGGGCAATTCCAACATGGAGTCAACAGCGATGACCACAACGTTAACGACAGCGTCGATCGCACAGACTGCCGTAGTAACCACTACACCAACAGCTCCTATGCAAACTTCCCCAGGTCCATCTTCCCTGCCACATGACATTTCAGGAGTGACAGCGGGTTCTGAGGGTTCCAATAGCACAATTGTCTCTCCATATAGTAGCATTACGACTCAAAACATAAGAATGCAATATCAACAGAATAGACCGATTCCATAACCTCAACAGGGACCAAGTTCCAGCCAAGTCGGCCAAATAGAGAATATAGTTAGGTGATCGATCGGTCTAGCTCAAGATGCGTAACATTGAAGATCGCTTAAAACTGCTCATTCCAGGGAAAGCTTAAACAACCTTCCTCCGACAAATAATAATTTTCGTCAGTCAATGTCGCAACCAAGTAGACTGCCTCCACTGGCATATGTTCAGCATCTGATACAGCCACCATTCTCGCACACCAGTGCCAACCAACCACCACCTTTTTCACAACCACCGCCATCAGCAATACAGATGCCTCAAGGGTTGGCGGCGAATATTATTCATCCGGTCGTACCAAATCAGAGTTCTTGGCAACCAGGGACGGGTTATAATCCACAAGTAATGCCACCCATACCAGGGTTGCAAAACCAACCATTTCCAAATCCAGATTCGCAGAGCGGATATAACCCCGTTGCAAATGGTACACCGAATTATAGTTCACCACAGCCACTGAAAACTCCAACAAGACGGTAGTGGCAAAATGGGGGATTAAATTTGATGGAACGAGTCGAAGCCTCGAAGCAGAAGAGTTTATATTCCGTATTGAGGTATTACGGCAAGATTATGGGCGTTCGTGGCCAGAAGTCATAAAAAATTTTCACTTTTTATTAACCGGTAATGAGCTAGACTGGTGTTAGATGTATCGGCGTTTAAATTTAATTCAATCCTGGGCCAATCTCCGAGAAACCGTTCTGCTAGAGTTCAGGCGATTCGAGAGTGAATTTGAGATACAGAAAAGAGTGATGGACCGTCGTCAGATGCCACAACAATGCTTCGAGGATTTTTACAACGTGGTAATGAAGCTCAGAAATCAACAGCGCAATCCATTTAATGAGCAAGATTTAGTAGAAATAATAGAAAACAATTTAAAACCCCCATTGGCACAGTTGATTTTTCCCATCAGAATCTACGGGCTGAGTCATTTTCGGCAGGAACGCAAACGGGCCGAATACATGCTCCAAAATCAAAGGCAGTTATATCGAACACGTCAGCCATTTGCACAGAAAGCTAATGAACTGGAATATGAGACAGACAGATCGCCAATTACCGAATTTGAGGTAGAAGCCATAGGCAACTGCATATGTTGGAACTGTAAGTTACCCGGCCATAGCTTTGTAGACTGTCCTTCATCCACGTGGAGAATTTTTTGCTTCAAATGTGGTAAGGATAATGTCGTAACACCAAAATATCCGAAGTCTCAGGGAAACCAGCAACGGAACTTGTCTCAGACTGGGGAGACCCGTTCGACGCAAACATAGACTCAGTTCACCAATATACACAGACCGCCCAAGAATGTCTTCTAACATCCAGCAATAACACGATATCCGTGCTAGTTAACGATAAGAGGCCATCTCGAGTAGATCCTGAAATTAAATTAAAGGATATAAGACCTTTTCACGTTAGGCTAAAGGAATACAAAAATATTCGAAATCGGATTTTTTGGTAAACGCCCTGCATGAATAGCCAAAGCACGAGAGAGATATAAAAAACGTAAAAGGATTCGTAAAGAGATTGCATCGGCTACACTGTTCAAAGGCGAGGACACTCGGTCTTACACGCGAATAAAAATGAATGATTTTGAGGTTGAAGGCTTAATAGATAGTGGTGCAACTGTGACCTGTTTGTGAAAAGGTTGTCTCGGGTTCGTATAGAAGGCTGGTTTGATAGTTAATAATTTTCATTCGATCATTAAGACCGCTGATGGAACCAAGCAAATAATATTAGGTAGGATTAGGTCGAAGGTTGATTTCAATAATAGGACCAGCGAGGTTACATTTTATTTAGTTCGAGCTGTTCCTAGGGGTAAATTTTATGAAAACTTTTGAACTCTCCATCTATAAGTAGCTTGACAACCAACAATGTGCCACTATGTGAGGAATCTGAGCCAGTTATAAATGACCCGAAAAGACACTGAGTAGAGAAAAAACTGCATTCACGGTGCCAGGGTGACCACTTTGCCATTTCACGGTTATGCCTTTCCGATTGTGCAGCCCAGAGGCTGTGCCGTCTAATGGATAAAGTGGTTCCCATTGCAATACGTGATAGTTTTTGTTTACCTAGATGATCTCTTGATTGTATCTCCAGATTTCAAAACTCACTTGGAGCTGCTTCATCAGGTATCGGGATGCCTCTCTAAAGCTGGTCTCACCATAAATATCGACAAATCTAAGCTTTGCTTTATCGAGCTCAGATATCTAGGTTACATAGTTGGAGGAGGGAAATTGAGCGCGGATCCTGACAAAGTTAACACAATTTCCAGATATACATATCCAAGGAGAGTGAAACAGGTTCGCAGTTTCATGGGCGCTGCCGGATGGTATAGGCGGTTCATACAAGATTATGCTACTATTGCCGCTCCCATATTTGAAACCCTAAAGAAAAGTAAGACCTACGCTTTCACGGAAGAAGCCAAACAAGCCTTTGATGCTCTTAAAGAAAAGTTAGTCACAAGCCCCATATTAACTCACCCCGATTTTTCTAAACATTTTCATATACAATGTGATGCATCAGACATAGGCATCGGAGCCGTCCTTTTTCAAAAGGATGACCTCGATGGTGAACACCCTATTGCATATTTCTCGCAAAAATTAACGCAAGCCCAGAAAAATTATTCCGTAACAGAGAGAGAGTGCTTGGCAGTTGTGTGGCTATAAAGAAATTTCGGCCATACACAAGGACCTCTCGGGTAGGCTTGCTCATGTTTTCCTCCTACAGCTGAAACAAAACAAACAAAAAAAACGCGGCTTTGCCTATTCTGTTTTAGCGCTGGCAGGCGCTGTCAATCGACGCCCAAACGGCGTCAATGTAGCTGTGGAAAAAAAAAAGAAAAGAACAAACAAAACCAGATTCCGTACCAGACAGTGCGGCCTCTAGTTTACATCTGCTGCCGTTATGCACTGTCTATTCTTTATTTATACAAAAATCTTATACCTAAGCTTAAATTATGAAAATAAAATTAATTGAAAAAATAACCAAACATACAAACAAGAAAATAAAATACAGCAATAATATAATATAAATAAAAAAAAACAAACATTGACCATAATGCAATGCAGTTCATGGCCTACTTAAAAATAATAACAAAAAAAAAAAACAAATAATAAATAAAAATAACATAAACATACCAGCGGCTTTTCAAGGCCACTACCTATATTAAATCATTTCGCTTGCAAGTGTTTGACAACGCACCCGGAACTTACTAAAAGAAAAAAGAAGTAATCAAAACTAAGTCAATGAATGCATTGTAATAACAACGACAAAAAAAAAAAAAACAGAACGCTAAAAACAAAAACACAATCGAGTTACTCTAATTACACAAGCGTTCATACAAGCCAAAAAAACAAAAACCACTTAGCATATACAAATTAAATTAACAAAAACAAAACTAAAATCGTTACCCTCCACAACATTTAGTTAGGGCAAATATATGAAACCATGGTACATTGTCAAACACTTGAACATTATAGATTATATTATACTATTCATATTATGAATATTATGTTATATTATATTCTAATATTATTATTATTATTATTATTACTATTATTGTTATTATTATTATTATTACTATAATTATTATTTTTATACACGTTGTTATATTCTCTATATTAAATTTAAACGGATCTTATACTATTCTTGTACAATTGTAATCTACACCCTATACCTGTGAAACCATGTTTCACAACATTCCTCCCCCTTTCCACGGAAACGATTCCCACATCTGAACAGGCACGCTGCTTCTGCTGCCGCTATTGTTGATTCTGCTGCTGCTGTTTATGATGATAATGTTGATGCTGAAGATGATGTTGGAGATAATGTTGTTGCTGATGATAATGATAATGTTGATGCTGAAGATGATGTTGATGTTGATGATAATGTTGGTGTTAAGGCTGCTGATAATGACCAAACTGATAAGGACGAATCCGGAACCAATGCTGATGATCAAGATACTACTAATGAGGATAATTTCGACAGTCGCTGTCTGGTTTACTGATCGGGCACCACAATGCGTCTTTTTACTCTAGCATGTGCATGACCGTTAACTTTCACCTCGTTGCATATAACCATTCCTGTGATTCGATTCCAATACTACACCATGACAATCGTTGGCCTGTTGCTTCATAAACGGATTCTTGGCCACCTTCTTCGTAAAAAAAATTACTTTGGCTGGCCGCTTCGTAAAACAAATTTTGGCCTGTCACTTGGATGACGGCATTGGGGACAGTACTTTGAGCAACGGATTGTTAATTTCCCGTTAGTCAATTGGTGCTTATTGTTGTATTCAACATAAGATCTGAGCACTCCCCTGATCACCTTCAATAATGAAACTTGTCGCAAACGGTGATCCAAGGCGAAAACCGAAAATTTTCAAATGATTCGCAATGATGCAAATGGTTACGTCATCGCCACAGGAATCGGCTTGCTGCTTTGCCAAACGGATATAGTTCAGCTTAACTTTCCTCTTGACGACATCCCTGACAAACTAAACAGGAATGTTGTTTCGCTGGAACCAAACCAATAGCCAATCCATCGCATATAGAATTCTCCATGGATTCGTTCGCAATTCGCCCTTGCATCTGGGGTTGGATCATCAGCTCCGTACAGGCATTCACCCCTATGTCCGTCATGTGGCCACCCATCAGACCTGTCAGCATACTGCTCTCTGCTGCCTCTACCGTTTTCTGGATGACTGTTGCTCCACCTCGTTCCCCGTGGACTTGGGTCGGAATTTTCTAACTCCACTAATATATAAAAAAAAATGGAGTATTTCCTATACTATTTGCAACTGACTAAACTGTGGATATATTTTCTTCTAATATTTTAATACAATAATTCCGTTTTTTTTTTTTTTTTTTTCTTGAACAATAGCTATTTAAGGATTAATTCCTTCCTCTCTTTTTCCTAATTCTTTCTTCTACTAATATAATATGTACATATTCTTTTTTTTTTTTTTTTTTTAAATATATTTCTCTCAATATGTGTATGCTTATAGTATATCTTAATATATCTTCTTTTTGTTTTTTTTTTTAAATATATTATTTTTTTTTTTTTTTCTAAAAGTGTATTTATATTTTGTTTTTTTTTTTTTATGTATGTTAATATATATATATATTTCTTAAATATGTAGTTTTTTATTTTATTTTTTAAATAGGTAAGTTTAATGTCTATATATTCTTTTTCCTTTAACAAGTATGTATGCTATTTTTTTTTCTTTAAAATATGTATTTTTAAATAGATCTGTATGTTTCTTAATTTTTATCTTTATCTTCTTACTTTTTTTTTTTTTTTTTGTTTTTTAACAAATATGTATGCTACTATCTATACATATTCGTTGTTTTGTTTTTTTTTTTAATGTATGTATGGGGAGACCTCCCATTTTTTTTTCTTATTACTCTTTTCTTTTTTACGGAGGGGGCCTCCCATCATTTCTTATTGTTTTTTTTTCATTTTTTTTTTCAACCATTTTTTTTTTTTTTTTTTTTTATGTGGGGAGTCTTCTCTTTTAATTTTTTATTTTTTTTAGGTGAGGAGAACTCCCATCTTTTCTCATTATTATTATATATATTTTATTTTTTTTTCAATCGTTTTTAGTTTTAAAACGTGAGGAATCTCCCATCTTATCTCGTTATTAATATATATACTTTTTTTTATATGGGGAGATTTCCCATCTTTTCTTATTATTATTTTTTTTTTCTGTTCGTTTTAATATCTTTTCTTATATATATATATATATATATTTTTTTTTTTAATATAATTTCTCCTCCATCAGAGTGTCCGAAAAGTATCTCGTGGCCTCGTCGGCCCAACCGTAGGAGGAGCATTACTTTCATTTAGGATATCACCTAAAGTGTTTGTCATTGAATGTTCGTGGGTCACAAAATTTCATAAATTATTAATAGATTTTAAATATTAAATATATCTTGTTGTTCAGCGTATGTCAAAAGCGAAATAAGTAGTACTTGAAGAAACAAACCCCAAACACCACGTTTACTTCAATTTAATGCAATTCATTTTTGATTTGATAAATATGAATTACAAGTTACTTTCATTTGAATTAATTCCAAATCAATCCAATTTGAATGAATTTGAAATGAATTGCAATGATTGGAAATGAATTTGGCAAAATGAATTGCAATTCATTTTTGCAAATTCAAATGAATTGATTCAAATTTCATTCAATTCTTTTTTTGGTGAAAAGAATTAATTAAAAATTTAGCTAATTCGTAATGAATTGAAATCAAAAAGAATGATTCAAAAAAAGAATGAATAATAGCTAAAAATTTAGCTAATTCGTAATGAATTGAAATCAAAAAGAATGATTCAAAAAAAGAATGAATAATAGTCCGGTCAGAATTCACAGTAGGTCATAGATGGTTTTGACTAGACAGCAGAGTAGGCTTGAATCATACGATAGTTGCAGGGGCAATTCCAACATGGAGTCAACAGCGATGACCACAACGTTAACGACAGCGTCGATCGCACAGACTGCCGTAGTAACCACTACACCAACAGCTCCTATGCAAACTTCCCCAGGTCCATCTTCCCTGCCACATGACATTTCAGGAGTGACAGCGGGTTCTGAGGGTTCCAATAGCACAATTGTCTCTCCATATAGTAGCATTACGACTCAAAACATAAGAATGCAATATCAACAGAATAGACCGATTCCATAACCTCAACAGGGACCAAGTTCCAGCCAAGTCGGCCAAATAGAGAATATAGTTAGGTGATCGATCGGTCTAGCTCAAGATGCGTAACATTGAAGATCGCTTAAAACTGCTCATTCCAGGGAAAGCTTAAACAACCTTCCTCCGACAAATAATAATTTTCGTCAGTCAATGTCGCAACCAAGTAGACTGCCTCCACTGGCATATGTTCAGCATCTGATACAGCCACCATTCTCGCACACCAGTGCCAACCAACCACCACCTTTTTCACAACCACCGCCATCAGCAATACAGATGCCTCAAGGGTTGGCGGCGAATATTATTCATCCGGTCGTACCAAATCAGAGTTCTTGGCAACCAGGGACGGGTTATAATCCACAAGTAATGCCACCCATACCAGGGTTGCAAAACCAACCATTTCCAAATCCAGATTCGCAGAGCGGATATAACCCCGTTGCAAATGGTACACCGAATTATAGTTCACCACAGCCACTGAAAACTCCAACAAGACGGTAGTGGCAAAATGGGGGATTAAATTTGATGGAACGAGTCGAAGCCTCGAAGCAGAAGAGTTTATATTCCGTATTGAGGTATTACGGCAAGATTATGGGCGTTCGTGGCCAGAAGTCATAAAAAATTTTCACTTTTTATTAACCGGTAATGAGCTAGACTGGTGTTAGATGTATCGGCGTTTAAATTTAATTCAATCCTGGGCCAATCTCCGAGAAACCGTTCTGCTAGAGTTCAGGCGATTCGAGAGTGAATTTGAGATACAGAAAAGAGTGATGGACCGTCTTCAGATGCCACAACAATGCTTCGAGGATTTTTACAACGTGGTAATGAAGCTCAGAAATCAACAGCGCAATCCATTTAATGAGCAAGATTTAGTAGAAATAATGGAAAACAATTTAAAACCCCCATTGGCACAGTTGATTTTTCCCATCAGAATCTACGGGCTGAGTCATTTTCGGCAGGAACGCAAACGGGCCGAATACATGCTCCAAAATCAAAGGCAGTTATATCGAACACGTCAGCCATTTGCACAGAAAGCTAATGAACTGGAATATGAGACAGACAGATCGCCAATTACCGAATTTGAGGTAGAAGCCATAGGCAACTGCATATGTTGGAACTGTAAGTTACCCGGCCATAGCTTTGTAGACTGTCCTTCATCCACGTGGAGAATTTTTTGCTTCAAATGTGGTAAGGATAATGTCGTAACACCAAAATATCCGAAGTCTCAGGGAAACCAGCAACGGAACTTGTCTCAGACTGGGGAGACCCGTTCGACGCAAACATAGACTCAGTTCACCAATATACACAGACCGCCCAAGAATGTCTTCTAACATCCAGCAATAACACGATATCCGTGCTAGTTAACGATAAGAGGCCATCTCGAGTAGATCCTGAAATTAAATTAAAGGATATAAGACCTTTTCACGTTAGGCTAAAGGAATACAAAAATATTCGAAATCGGATTTTTTGGTAAACGCCCTGCATGAATAGCCAAAGCACGAGAGAGATATAAAAAACGTAAAGGATTCGTAAAGAGATTGCATCGGCTACACTGTTCAAAGGCGAGGACACTCGGTCTTACACGCGAATAAAAATGAATGATTTTGAGGTTGAAGGCTGAATAGATAGTGGTGCAACTGTGACCTGTTTGTGAAAAGGTTGTCTCGGGTTCGTATAGAAGGCTGGTTTGATAGTTAATAATTTTCATTCGATCATTAAGACCGCTGATGGAATCAAGCAAATAATATTAGGTAGGATTAGGTCGAAGGTTGATTTCAATAATAGGACCAGCGAGGTTACATTTTATTTAGTTCGAGCTGTTCCTAGGGGTAAATTTTATGAAAACTTTTGAACTCTCCATCTATAAGTAGCTTGACAACCAACAATGTGCCACTATGTGAGGAATCTGAGCCAGTTATAAATGACCCGAAAAGACACTGAGTAGAGAAAAAACTGCATTCACGGTGCCAGGGTGACCACTTTGCCATTCCACGGTTATGCCTTTCCGATTGTGCAGCCCAGAGGCTGTGCCGTCTAATGGATAAAGTGGTTCCCATTGCAATACGTGATAGTTTTTGTTTACCTAGATGATCTCTTGATTGTATCTCCAGATTTCAAAACTCACTTGGAGCTGCTTCATCAGGTATCGGGATGCCTCTCTAAAGCTGGTCTCACCATAAATATCGACAAATCTAAGCTTTGCTTTATCGAGCTCAGATATCTAGGTTACATAGTTGGAGGATGGAAATTGAGCGCGGATCCTGACAAAGTTAACACAATTTCCAGATATACATATCCAAGGAGAGTGAAACAGGTTCGCAGTTTCATGGGCGCTGCCGGATGGTATAGGCGGTTCATACAAGATTATGCTACTATTGCCGCTCCCATATTTGAAACCCTAAAGAAAAGTAAGACCTACGCTTTCACGGAAGAAGCCAAACAAGCCTTTGATGCTCTTAAAGAAAAGTTAGTCACAAGCCCCATATTAACTCACCCCGATTTTTCTAAACATTTTCATATACAATGTGATGCATCAGACATAGGCATCGGAGCCGTCCTTTTTCAAAAGGATGACCTCGATGGTGAACACCCTATTGCATATTTCTCGCAAAAATTAACGCAAGCCCAGAAAAATTATTCCGTAACAGAGAGAGAGTGCTTGGCAGTTGTGTGGCTATAAAGAAATTTCGGCCATACACAAGGACCTCTCGGGTAGGCTTGCTCATGTTTTCCTCCTACAGCTGAAACAAAACAAACAAAAAAAAAAACGCGGCTTTGCCTATTCTGTTTTAGCGCTGGCAGGCGCTGTCAATCGACGCCCAAACGGCGTCAATGTAGCTGTGGAAAAAAAAGAAAAGAACAAACAAAACCAGATTCCGTACCAGACAGTGCGGCCTCTAGTTTACATCTGCTGCCGTTATGCACTGTCTATCTTTATTTATACAAAAATCTTATACCTAAGCTTAAATTATGAAAATAAAATTAATTGAAAAAATAACCAAACATACAAACAAGAAAATAAAATACAGCAATAATATAATATAAATAAAAAAAAACAAACATTGACCATAATGCAATGCAGTTCATGGCCTACTTAAAAATAATAACAAAAAAAAAAAACAAATAATAAATAAAAATAACATAAACATACCAGCGGCTTTTCAAGGACACTACCTATATTAAATCATTTCGCTTGCAAGTGTTTGACAACGCACCCGGAACTTACTAAAAGAAAAAAGAAGTAATCAAAACTAAGTCAATGAATGCATTGTAATAACAACGACAAAAAAAAAAAAAAACAGAACGCTAAAAACAAAAACACAATCGAGTTACTCTAATTACACAAGCGTTCATACAAGCCAAAAAAACAAAAACCACTTAGCATATACAAATTAAATTAACAAAAACAAAACTAAAATCGTTACCCTCCACAACATTTAGTTAGGGCAAATATATGAAACCATGGTACATTGTCAAACACTTGAACATTATAGATTATATTATACTATTCATATTATGAATATTATGTTATATTATATTCTAATATTATTATTATTATTATTATTACTATTATTGTTATTATTATTATTATTATTATTATTACTATAATTATTATTTTTATACACGTTGTTATATTCTCTACATTAAATTTAAACGGATCTTATACTATTCTTGTACAATTGTAATCTACACCCTATACGTGTGAAACCATGTTTCACAACATTCCTCCCCCTTTCCACGGAAACGATTCCCACATCTGAACAGGCACGCTGCTTCTGCTGCCGCTATTGTTGATTCTGCTGCTGCTGTTGATGATGATAATGTTGATGCTGAAGATGATGTTGGAGATAATGTTGTTGCTGATGATAATGATAATGTTGATGCTGAAGATGATGTTGATGTTGATGATAATGTTGTTGCTGATGATAATGTTGGTGTTAAGGCTGCTGATAATGACCAAACTGATAAGGACGAATCCGGAACCAATGCTGATGATCAAGATACTACTAATGAGGATAATTTCGACAGTCGCTGTCTGGTTTACTGATCGGGCACCACAATGCGTCTTTTTACTCTAGCATGTGCATGACCGTTAACTTTCACCTCGTTGCATATAACCATTCCTGTGATTCGATTCCAATACTACACCATGACAATCGTTGGCCTGTTGCTTCATAAACGGATTCTTGGCCACATTCTTCGTAAAAAAAATTACTTTGGCTGGCCGCTTCGTAAAACAAATTTTGGCCTGTCACTTGGATGACGGCATTGGGGACAGTACTTTGAGCAACGGATTGTTAATTTCCCGTTAGTCAATTGGTGCTTATTGTTGTATTCAACATAAGATCTGAGCACTCCCCTGATCACCTTCAATAATGAAACTTGTCGCAAACGGTGATCCAAGGCGAAAACCGAAAATTTTCAAATGATTCGCAATGATGCAAATGGTTACGTCATCGCCACAGGAATCGGCTTGCTGCTTTGCCAAACGGATATAGTTCAGCTTAACTTTCCTCTTGACGACATCCCTGACAAACTACACAGGAATGTTGTTTCGCTGGAACCAAACCAATAGCCAATCCATCGCATATAGAATTCTCCATGGATTCGTTCGCAATTCGCCCTTGCATCTGGGGTTGGATCATCAGCTCCGTACAGGCATTCACCCCTATGTCCGTCATGTGGCCACCCATCAGACCTGTCAGCATACTGCTCTCTGCTGCCTCTACCGTTTTCTGGATGACTGTTGCTCCACCTCGTTCCCCGTGGACTTGGGTCGGAATTTTCTAACTCCACTAATATATAAAAAAAAATGGAGTATTTCCTATACTATTTGCAACTGACTAAACTGTGGATATATTTTCTTCTAATATTTTAATACAATAATTCCGTTTTTTTTTTTTTTTTCTTGAACAATAGCTATTTAAGGATTAATTCCTTCCTCTCTTTTTCCTAATTCTTTCTTCTACTAATATAATATGTACATATTCTTTTTTTTTTTTTTTTTAATATATTTCTCTCAATATGTGTATGCTTATAGTATATCTTAATATATCTTCTTTTTGTTTTTTTTTTTTAAATATATTATTTTTTTTTTTTTTCTAAAAGTATATTTATATTTTGTTTTTTTTTTTTATGTATGTTAATATATATATATATATTTCTTAAATATGTAGTTTTTTATTTTATTTTTTAAATAGGTAAGTTTAATGTCTATATATTCTTTTTCCTTTAACAAGTATGTATGCTATTTTTTTTTTCTTTAAAATATGTATTTTTAAATAGATCTGTATGTTTCTTAATTTTTATCTTTATCTTCTTACTTTTTTTTTTTTTTTTTTTTTAACAAATATGTATGCTACTATCTATACATATTCGTTGTTTTGTTTTGTTTTTTTTTTTTAATGTATGTATGGGGAGACCTCCCATTTTTTTTTTCTTATTACTCTTTTCTTTTTTACGGAGGGGGCCTCCCATCATTTCTTATTGTTTTTTTTTTCATACTTATGTATTTTTTTTCAACCATTTTTTTTTTTTTTATGTGGGGAGTCTTCTCTTTTAATTTTTTATTTTTTTTAGGTGAGGAGAACTCCCATCTTTTCTCATTATTATTATATATATTTTATTTTTTTTTCAATCGTTTTTAGTTTTAAAACGTGAGGAATCTCCCATCTTATCTCGTTATTAATATATATACTTTTTTTATATGGGGAGATTTCCCATCTTTTCTTATTATTATTTTTTTTTTCTGTTCGTTTTAATATCTTTTCTTATATATATATATATATATATATATATATTTTTTTTTTTAATATAATTTCTCCTCCATCAGAGTGTCCGAAAAGTATCTCGTGGCCTCGTCGGCCCAACCGTAGGAGGAGCATTACTTTCATTTAGGATATCACCTAAATTGTTTGTCATTGAATGTTCGTGGGTCACAAAATTTCATAAATTATTAATAGATTTTAAATATTAAATATATCTTGTTGTTCAGCGTATGTCAAAAGCGAAATAAGTAGTACTTGAAGAAACAAACCCCAAACACCACGTTTACTTCAATTTAATGCAATTCATTTTTGATTTGATAAATATGAATTACAAGTTACTTTCATTTGAATTAATTCCAAATCAATCCAATTTGAATGAATTTGAAATGAATTGCAATGATTGGAAATGAATTTGGCAAAATGAATTGCAATTCATTTTTGCAAATTCAAATGAATTGATTCAAATTTCATTCAATTCTTTTTTTGGTGAAAAGAATTAATTAAAAATTTAGCTAATTCGTAATGAATTGAAATCAAAAAGAATGATTCAAAAAAATAATGAATAATAGCTAAAAATTTAGCTAATTCGTAATGAATTGAAATCAAAAAGAATGATTCAAAAAAAGAATGAATAATAGTCCGGTCAGAATTCACAGTAGGTCATAGATGGTTTTGACTAGACAGCAGAGTAGGCTTGAATCATACGATAGTTGCAGGGGCAATTCCAACATGGAGTCAACAGCGATGACCACAACGTTAACGACAGCGTCGATCGCACAGACTGCCGTAGTAACCACTACACCAACAGCTCCTATGCAAACTTCCCCAGGTCCATCTTCCCTGCCACATGACATTTCAGGAGTGACAGCGGGTTCTGAGGGTTCCAATAGCACAATTGTCTCTCCATATAGTAGCATTACGACTCAAAACATAAGAATGCAATATCAACAGAATAGACCGATTCCATAACCTCAACAGGGACCAAGTTCCAGCCAAGTCGGCCAAATAGAGAATATAGTTAGGTGATCGATCGGTCTAGCTCAAGATGCGTAACATTGAAGATCGCTTAAAACTGCTCATTCCAGGGAAAGCTTAAACAACCTTCCTCCGACAAATAATAATTTTCGTCAGTCAATGTCGCAACCAAGTAGACTGCCTCCACTGGCATATGTTCAGCATCCGATACAGCCACCATTCTCGCACACCAGTGCCAACCAACCACCACCTTTTTCACAACCACCGCCATCAGCAATACAGATGCCTCAAGAGTTGGCGGCGAATATTATTCATCCGGTCGTACCAAATCAGAGTTCTTGGCAACCAGGGACGGGTTATAATCCACAAGTAGTGCCACCCATACCAGGGTTGCAAAACCAACCATTTCCAAATCCAGATTCGCAGAGCGGATATAACCCCGTTGCAAATGGTACACCGAATTATAGTTCACCACAGCCCACTGAAAACTCCAACAAGACGGTAGTGGCAAAATGGGGGATTAAATTTGATGGAATGAGTCGAAGCCTCGAAGCAGAAGAGTTTATATTCCGTATTGAGGTATTACGGCAAGATTATGGGCGTTCGTGGCCAGAAGTCATAAAAAATTTTCACTTTTTATTAACCGGTAATGAGCTAGACTGGTGTTAGATGTATCGGCGTTTAAATTTAATTCAATCCTGGGCCAATCTCCGAGAAGCCGTTCTGCTAGAGTTCAGGCGATTCGAGAGTGAATTTGAGATACAGAAAAGAGTGATGGACCGTCGTCAGATGCCACAACAATGCTTCGAGGATTTTTACAACGTGGTAATGAAGCTCAGAAATCAACAGCGCAATCCATTTAATGAGCAAGATTTAGTAGAAATAATGGAAAACAATTTAAAACCCCCATTGGCACAGTTGATTTTTCCCATCAGAATCTACGGGCTGAGTCATTTTCGGCAGGAACGCAAACGGGCCGAATACATGCTCCAAAATCAAAGGCAGTTATATCGAACACGTCAGCCATTTGCACAGAAAGCTAATGAACTGGAGTATGAGACAGACAGATCGCCAATTACCGAATTTGAGGTAGAAGCCATAGGCAACTGCATATGTTGGAACTGTAAGTTACCCGGCCATAGCTTTGTAGACTGTCCTTCATCCACGTGGAGAATTTTTTGCTTCAAATGTGGTAAGGATAATGTCGTAACACCAAAATATCCGAAGTCTCAGGGAAACCAGCAACGGAACTTGTCTCAGACTGGGGAGACCCGTTCGACGCAAACATAGACTCAGTTCACCAATATACACAGACCGCCCAAGAATGTCTTCTAACATCCAGCAATAACACGATATCCGTGCTAGTTAACGATAAGAGGCCATCTCGAGTAGATCCTGAAATTAAATTAAAGGATATAAGACCTTTTCACGTTAGGCTAAAGGAATACAAAAATATTCGAAATCGGATTTTTTGGTAAACGCCCTGCATGAATAGCCAAAGCACGAGAGAGATATAAAAAACGTAAAAGGATTCGTAAAGAGATTGCATCGGCTACACTGTTCAAAGGCGAGGACACTCGGTCTTACACGCGAATAAAAATGAATGATTTTGAGGTTGAAGGCTTAATAGATAGTGGTGCAACTGTGACCTGTTTGTGAAAAGGTTGTCTCGGGTTCGTATAGAAGGCTGGTTTGATAGTTAATAATTTTCATTCGATCATTAAGACCGCTGATGGAACCAAGCAAATAATATTAGGTAGGATTAGGTCGAAGGTTGATTTCAATAATAGGACCAGCGAGGTTACATTTTATTTAGTTCGAGCTGTTCCTAGGGGTAAATTTTATGAAAACTTTTGAACTCTCCATCTATAAGTAGCTTGACAACCAACAATGTGCCACTATGTGAGGAATCTGAGCCAGTTATAAATGACCCGAAAAGACACTGAGTAGAGAAAAAACTGCATTCACGGTGCCAGGGTGACCACTTTGCCATTTCACGGTTATGCCTTTCCGATTGTGCAGCCCAGAGGCTGTGCCGTCTAATGGATAAAGTGGTTCCCATTGCAATACGTGATAGTTTTTGTTTACCTAGATGATCTCTTGATTGTATCTCCAGATTTCAAAACTCACTTGGAGCTGCTTCATCAGGTATCGGGATGCCTCTCTAAAGCTGGTCTCACCATAAATATCGACAAATCTAAGCTTTGCTTTATCGAGCTCAGATATCTAGGTTACATAGTTGGAGGAGGGAAATTGAGCGCGGATCCTGACAAAGTTAACACAATTTCCAGATATACATATCCAAGGAGAGTGAAACAGGTTCGCAGTTTCATGGGCGCTGCCGGATGGTATAGGCGGTTCATACAAGATTATGCTACTATTGCCGCTCCCATATTTGAAACCCTAAAGAAAAGTAAGACCTACGCTTTCACGGAAGAAGCCAAACAAGTCTTTGATGCTCTTAAAGAAAAGTTAGTCACAAGCCCCATATTAACTCACCCCGATTTTTCTAAACATTTTCATATACAATGTGATGCATCAGACATAGGCATCGGAGCCGTCCTTTTTCAAAAGGATGACCTCGATGGTGAACACCCTATTGCATATTTCTCGCAAAAATTAACGCAAGCCCAGAAAAATTATTCCGTAACAGAGAGAGAGTGCTTGGCAGTTGTGTGGCTATAAAGAAATTTCGGCCATACACAAGGACCTCTCGGGTAGGCTTGCTCATGTTTTCCTCCTACAGCTGAAACAAAACAAACAAAAAAAAACGCGGCTTTGCCTATTCTGTTTTAGCGCTGGCAGGCGCTGTCAATCGACGCCCAAACGGCGTCAATGTAGCTGTGGGAAAAAAAAAGAAAAGAACAAACAAAACCAGATTCCGTACCAGACAGTGCGGCCTCTAGTTTACATCTGCTGCCGTTATGCACTGTCTATTCTTTATTTATACAAAAATCTTATACCTAAGCTTAAATTATGAAAATAAAATTAATTGAAAAAATAACCAAACATACAAACAAGAAAATAAAATACAGCAATAATATAATATAAATAAAAAAAAACAAACATTGACCATAATGCAATGCAGTTCATGGTCTACTTAAAAATAATAACAAAAAAAAAAAACAAATAATAAATAAAAATAACATAAACATACCAGCGGCTTTTCAAGGCCACTACCTATATTAAATCATTTCGCTTGCAAGTGTTTGACAACGCACCCGGAACTTACTAAAAGAAAAAAGAAGTAATCAAAACTAAGTCAATGAATGCATTGTAATAACAACGACAAAAAAAAAAAAACAGAACGCTAAAAACAAAAACACAATCGAGTTACTCTAATTACACAAGCGTTCATACAAGCCAAAAAAACAAAAACCACTTAGCATATACAAATTAAATTAACAAAAACAAAACTAAAATCGTTACCCTCCACAACATTTAGTTAGGGCAAATATATGAAACCATGGTACATTGTCAAACACTTGAACATTATAGATTATATTATACTATTCATATTATGAATATTATGTTATATTATATTCTAATATTATTATTATTATTATTATTACTATTATTGTTATTATTATTATTATTATTATTATTACTATAATTATTATTTTTATACACGTTGTTATATTCTCTATATTAAATTTAAACGGATCTTATACTATTCTTGTACAATTGTAATCTACACCCTATACGTGTGAAACCATGTTTCACAACATTCCTCCCCCTTTCCACGGAAACGATTCCCACATCTGAACAGGCACGCTGCTTCTGCTGCCGCTATTGTTGATTCTGCTGCTGCTGTTGATGATGATAATGTTGATGCTGAAGATGATGTTGGAGATAATGTTGTTGCTGATGATAATGATAATGTTGATGCTGAAGATGATGTTGATGTTGATGATAATGTTGTTGCTGATGATAATGTTGGTGTTAAGGCTGCTGATAATGACCAAACTGATAAGGACGAATCCGGAACCAATGCTGATGATCAAGATACTACTAATGAGGATAATTTCGACAGTCGCTGTCTGGTTTACTGATCGGGCACCACAATGCGTCTTTTTACTCTAGCATGTGCATGACCGTTAACTTTCACCTCGTTGCATATAACCATTCCTGTGATTCGATTCCAATACTACACCATGACAATCGTTGGCCTGTTGCTTCATAAACGGATTCTTGGCCACCTTCTTCGTAAAAAAAATTACTTTGGCTGGCCGCTTCGTAAAACAAATTTTGGCCTGTCACTTGGATGACGGCATTGGGGACAGTACTTTGAGCAACGGATTGTTAATTTCCCGTTAGTCAATTGGTGCTTATTGTTGTATTCAACATAAGATCTGAGCACTCCCCTGATCACCTTCAATAATGAAACTTGTCGCAAACGGTGATCCAAGGCGAAAACCGAAAATTTTCAAATGATTCGCAATGATGCAAATGGTTACGTCATCGCCACAGGAATCGGCTTGCTGCTTTGCCAAACGGATATAGTTCAGCTTAACTTTCCTCTTGACGACATCCCTGACAAACTAAACAGGAATGTTGTTTCGCTGGAACCAAACCAATAGCCAATCCATCGCATATAGAATTCTCCATGGATTCGTTCGCAATTCGCCCTTGCATCTGGGGTTGGATCATCAGCTCCGTACAGGCATTCACCCCTATGTCCGTCATGTGGCCACCCATCAGACCTGTCAGCATACTGCTCTCTGCTGCCTCTACCGTTTTCTGGATGACTGTTGCTCCACCTCGTTCCCCGTGGACTTGGGTCGGAATTTTCTAACTCCACTAATATATAAAAAAAATGGAGTATTTCCTATACTATTTGCAACTGACTAAACTGTGGATATATTTTCTTCTAATATTTTAATACAATAATTCCGTTTTTTTTTTTTTTTTTTTCTTGAACAATAGCTATTTAAGGATTAATTCCTTCCTCTCTTTTTCCTAATTCTTTCTTCTACTAATATAATATGTACATATTCTTTTTTTTTTTTTTTTTTTTAAATATATTTCTCTCAATATGTGTATGCTTATAGTATATCTTAATATATCTTCTTTTTGTTTTTTTTTTTTTAAATATAATATTTTTTTTTTTTTCTAAAAGTGTATTTATATTTTGTTTTTTTTTTTTTATGTATGTTAATATATATATATATTTCTTAAATATGTAGTTTTTTATTTTATTTTTTAAATAGGTAAGTTTAATGTCTATATATTCTTTTTCCTTTAACAAGTATGTATGCTATTTTTTTTTTCTTTAAAATATGTATTTTTAAATAGATCTGTATGTTTCTTAATTTTTATCTTTATCTTCTTACTTTTTTTTTTTTTTTTGTTTTTTAACAAATATGTATGCTACTATCTATACATATTCGTTGTTTTGTTTTGTTTTTTTTTTTAATGTATGTATGGGGAGACCTCCCATTTTTTTTTTCTTATTACTCTTTTCTTTTTTACGGAGGGGGCCTCCCATCATTTCTTATTGTTTTTTTTTTCATACTTATATTTTTTTTTTTTCAACCATTTTTTTTTTTTTATGTGGGGAGTCTTCTCTTTTAATTTTTTATTTTTTTTAGGTGAGGAGAACTCCCATCTTTTCTCATTATTATTATATATATTTTATTTTTTTTTTCAATCGTTTTTAGTTTTAAAACGTGAGGAATCTCCCATCTTATCTCGTTATTAATATATATACTTTTTTTTATATGGGGAGATTTCCCATCTTTTCTTATTATTATTTTTTTTTCTGTTCGTTTTAATATCTTTTCTTATATATATATATATATATATATATATATATATTTTTTTTTAATATAATTTCTCCTCCATCAGAGTGTCCGAAAAGTATCTCGTGGCCTCGTCGGCCCAACCGTAGGAGGAGCATTACTTTCATTTAGGATATCACCTAAAGTGTTTGTCATTGAATGTTCGTGGGTCACAAAATTTCATAAATTATTAATAGATTTTAAATATTAAATATATCTTGTTGTTCAGCGTATGTCAAAAGCGAAATAAGTAGTACTTGAAGAAACAAACCCCAAACACCACGTTTACTTCAATTTAATGCAATTCATTTTTGATTTGATAAATATGAATTACAAGTTACTTTCATTTGAATTAATTCCAAATCAATCCAATTTGAATGAATTTGAAATGAATTGCAATGATTGAAAATGAATTTGGCAAAATGAATTGCAATTCATTTTTGCAAATTCAAATGAATTGATTCAAATTTCATTCAATTCTTTTTTTGGTGAAAAGAATTAATTAAAAATTTAGCTAATTCGTAATGAATTGAAATCAAAAAGAATGATTCAAAAAAAGAATGAATAATAGCTAAAAATTTAGCTAATTCGTAATGAATTGAAATCAAAAAGAATGATTCAAAAAAAGAATGAATAATAGTCCGGTCAGAATTCACAGTAGGTCATAGATGGTTTTGACTAGACAGCAGAGTAGGCTTGAATCATACGATAGTTGCAGGGGCAATTCCAACATGGAGTCAACAGCGATGACCACAACGTTAACGACAGCGTCGATCGCACAGACTGCCGTAGTAACCACTACACCAACAGCTCCTATGCAAACTTCCCCAGGTCCATCTTCCCTGCCACATGACATTTCAGGAGTGACAGCGGGTTCTGAGGGTTCCAATAGCACAATTGTCTCTCCATATAGTAGCATTACGACTCAAAACATAAGAATGCAATATCAACAGAATAGACCGATTCCATAACCTCAACAGGGACCAAGTTCCAGCCAAGTCGGCCAAATAGAGAATATAGTTAGGTGATCGATCGGTCTAGCTCAAGATGCGTAACATTGAAGATCGCTTAAAACTGCTCATTCCAGGGAAAGCTTAAACAACCTTCCTCCGACAAATAATAATTTTCGTCAGTCAATGTCGCAACCAAGTAGACTGCCTCCACTGGCATATGTTCAGCATCCGATACAGCCACCATTCTCGCACACCAGTGCCAACCAACCACCACCTTTTTCACAACCACCGCCATCAGCAATACAGATGCCTCAAGGGTTGGCGGCGAATATTATTCATCCGGTCGTACCAAATCAGAGTTCTTGGCAACCAGGGACGGGTTATAATCCACAAGTAGTGCCACCCATACCAGGGTTGCAAAACCAACCATTTCCAAATCCAGATTCGCAGAGCGGATATAACCCCGTCGCAAATGGTACACCGAATTATAGTTCACCACAGCCCACTGAAAACTCCAACAAGACGGTAGTGGCAAAATGGGGGATTAAATTTGATGGAACGAGTCGAAGCCTCGAAGCAGAAGAGTTTATATTCCGTATTGAGGTATTACGGCAAGATTATGGGCGTTCGTGGCCAGAAGTCATAAAAAATTTTCACTTTTTATTAACCGGTAATGAGCTAGACTGGTGTTAGATGTATCGGCGTTTAAATTTAATTCAATCCTGGGCCAATCTCCGAGAAGCCGTTCTGCTAGAGTTCAGGCGATTCGAGAGTGAATTTGAGATACAGAAAAGAGTGATGGACCGTCGTCAGATGCCACAACAATGCTTCGAGGATTTTTACAACGTGGTAATGAAGCTCAGAAATCAACAGCGCAATCCATTTAATGAGCAAGATTTAGTAGAAATAATGGAAAACAATTTAAAACCCCCATTGGCACAGTTGATTTTTCCCATCAAAATCTACGGGCTGAGTCATTTTCGGCAGGAACGCAAACGGGCCGAATACATGCTCCAAAATCAAAGGCAGTTATATCGAACACGTCAGCCATTTGCACAGAAAGCTAATGAACTGGAATATGAGACAGACAGATCGCCAATTACCGAATTTGAGGTAGAAGCCATAGGCAACTGCATATGTTGGAACTGTAAGTTACCCGGCCATAGCTTTGTAGACTGTTCTTCATCCACGTGGAGAATTTTTTGCTTCAAATGTGGTAAGGATAATGTCGTAACACCAAAATATCCGAAGTCTCAGGGAAACCAGCAACGGAACTTGTCTCAGACTGGGGAGACCCGTTCGACGCAAACATAGACTCAGTTCACCAATATACACAGACCGCCCAAGAATGTCTTCTAACATCCAGCAATAACACGATATCCGTGCTAGTTAACGATAAGAGGCCATCTCGAGTAGATCCTGAAATTAAATTAAAGGATATAAGACCTTTTCACGTTAGGCTAAAGGAATACAAAAATATTCGAAATCGGATTTTTTGGTAAACGCCCTGCATGAATAGCCAAAGCACGAGAGAGATATAAAAAACGTAAAAGGATTCGTAAAGAGATTGCATCGGCTACACTGTTCAAAGGCGAGGACACTCGGTCTTACACGCGAATAAAAATGAATGATTTTGAGGTTGAAGGCTTAATAGATAGTGGTGCAACTGTGACCTGTTTGTGAAAAGGTTGTCTCGGGTTCGTATAGAAGGCTGGTTTGATAGTTAATAATTTTCATTCGATCATTAAGACCGCTGATGGAACCAAGCAAATAATATTAGGTAGGATTAGGTCGAAGGTTGATTTCAATAATAGGACCAGCGAGGTTACATTTTATTTAGTTCGAGCTGTTCCTAGGGGTAAATTTTATGAAAACTTTTGAACTCTCCATCTATAAGTAGCTTGACAACCAACAATGTGCCACTATGTGAGGAATCTGAGCCAGTTATAAATGACCCGAAAAGACACTGAGTAGAGAAAAAACTGCATTCACGGTGCCAGGGTGACCACTTTGCCATTTCACGGTTATGCCTTTCCGATTGTGCAGCCCAGAGGCTGTGCCGTCTAATGGATAAAGTGGTTCCCATTGCAATACGTGATAGTTTTTGTTTACCTAGATGATCTCTTGATTGTATCTCCAGATTTCAAAACTCACTTGGAGCTGCTTCATCAGGTATCGGGATGCCTCTCTAAAGCTGGTCTCACCATAAATATCGACAAATCTAAGCATTGCTTTATCGAGCTCAGATATCTAGGTTACATAGTTGGAGGAGGGAAATTGAGCGCGGATCCTGACAAAGTTAACACAATTTCCAGATATACATATCCAAGGAGAGTGAAACAGGTTCGCAGTTTCATGGGCGCTGCCGGATGGTATAGGCGGTTCATACAAGATTATGCTACTATTGCCGCTCCCATATTTGAAACCCTAAAGAAAAGTAAGACCTACGCTTTCACGGAAGAAGCCAAACAAGCCTTTGATGCTCTTAAAGAAAAGTTAGTCACAAGCCCCATATTAACTCACCCCGATTTTTCTAAACATTTTCATATACAATGTGATGCATCAGACATAGGCATCGGAGCCGTCCTTTTTCAAAAGGATGACCTCGATGGTGAACACCCTATTGCATATTTCTCGCAAAAATTAACGCAAGCCCAGAAAAATTATTCCGTAACAGAGAGAGAGTGCTTGGCAGTTGTGTGGCTATAAAGAAATTTCGGCCATACACAAGGACCTCTCGGGTAGGCTTGCTCATGTTTTCCTCCTACAGCTGAAACAAAACAAACAAAAAAAAAACGCGGCTTTGCCTATTCTGTTTTAGCGCTGGCAGGCGCTGTCAATCGACGCCCAAACGGCGTCAATGTAGCTGTGGGAAAAAAAAAGAAAAGAACAAACAAAACCAGATTCCGTACCAGACAGTGCGGCCTCTAGTTTACATCTGCTGCCGTTATGCACTGTCTATTCTTTATTTATACAAAAATCTTATACCTAAGCTTAAATCATGAAAATAAAATTAATTGAAAAAATAACCAAACATACAAACAAGAAAATAAAATACAGCAATAATAAAATATAAATAAAAAAAAACAAACATTGACCATAATGCAATGCAGTTCATGGCCTACTTAAAAATAATAACAAAAAAAAAACAAATAATAAATAAAAATAACATAAACATACCAGCGGCTTTTCAAGGCCACTACCTATATTAAATCATTTCGCTTGCAAGTGTTTGACAACGCACCCGGAACTTACTAAAAGAAAAAAGAAGTAATCAAAACTATGTCAATGAATGCATTGTAATAACAACGACAAAAAAAAAAACAGAACGCTAAAAACAAAAACACAATCGAGTTACTCTAATTACACAAGCGTTCATACAAGCCAAAAAAACAAAAACCACTTAGCATATACAAATTAAATTAACAAAAACAAAACTAAAATCGTTACCCTCCACAACATTTAGTTAGGGCAAATATATGAAACCATGGTACATTGTCAAACACTTGAACATTATAGATTATATTATACTATTCATATTATGAATATTATGTTATATTATATTCTAATATTATTATTATTATTATTATTACTATTATTGTTATTATTATTATTATTATTATTATTACTATAATTATTATTTTTATACACGTTGTTATATTCTCTATATTAAATTTAAACGGATCTTATACTATTCTTGTACAATTGTAATCTACACCCTATACGTGTGAAACCATGTTTCACAACATTCCTCCCCCTTTCCACGGAAACGATTCCCACATCTGAACAGGCACGCTGCTTCTGCTGCCGCTATTGTTGATTCTGCTGCTGCTGTTGATGATGATAATGTTGATGCTGAAGATGATGTTGGAGATAATGTTGTTGCTGATGATAATGATAATGTTGATGCTGAAGATGATGTTGATGTTGATGATAATGTTGTTGCTGATGATAATGTTGGTGTTAAGGCTGCTGATAATGACCAAACTGATAAGGACGAATCCGGAACCAATGCTGATGATCAAGATACTACTAATGAGGATAATTTCGACAGTCGCTGTCTGGTTTACTGATCGGGCACCACAATGCGTCTTTTTACTCTAGCATGTGCATGACCGTTAACTTTCACCTCGTTGCATATAACCATTCCTGTGATTCGATTCCAATACTACACCATGACAATCGTTGGCCTGTTGCTTCATAAACGGATTCTTGGCCACCTTCTTCGTAAAAAAAATTACTTTGGCTGGCCGCTTCGTAAAACAAATTTTGACCTGTCACTTGGATGACGGCATTGGGGACAGTACTTTGAGCAACGGATTGTTAATTTCCCGTTAGTAAATTGGTGCTTATTGTTGTATTCAACATAAGATCTGAGCACTCCCCTGATCACCTTCAATAATGAAACTTGTCGCAAACGGTGATCCAAGGCGAAAACCGAAAATTTTCAAATGATTCGCAATGATGCAAATGGTTACGTCATCGCCACAGGAATCGGCTTGCTGCTTTGCCAAACGGATATAGTTCAGCTTAACTTTCCTCTTGACGACATCCCTGACAAACTAAACAGGAATGTTGTTTCGCTGGAACCAAACCAATAGCCAATCCATCGCATATAGAATTCTCCATGGATTCGTTCGCAATTCGCCCTTGCATCTGGGGTTGGATCATCAGCTCCGTACAGGCATTCACCCCTATGTCCGTCATGTGGCCACCCATCAGACCTGTCAGCATACTGCTCTCTGCTGCCTCTACCGTTTTCTGGATGACTGTTGCTCCACCTCGTTCCCCGTGGACTTGGGTCGGAATTTTCTAACTCCACTAATATATAAAAAAAAAATGGAGTATTTCCTATACTATTTGCAACTGACTAAACTGTGGATATATTTTCTTCTAATATTTTAATACAATAATTCCGTTTTTTTTTTTTTTTTTTCCTGAACAATAGCTATTTAAGGATTAATTCCTTCCTCTCTTTTTCCTAATTCTTTCTTCTACTAATATAATATGTACATATTCTTTTTTTTTTTTTTTAAATATATTTCTCTCAATATGTGTATGCTTATAGTATATCTTAATATATCTTCTTTTTGTTTTTTTTTTTTAAATATATTATTTTTTTTTTTTTAAAGTGTATTTATATTTTGTTTTTTTTTTATGTATGTTAATATATATATATATTTCTTAAATATGTAGTTTTTTATTTTATTTTTTAAATAGGTAAGTTTAATGTCTATATATTCTTTTTCCTTTAACAAGTATGTATGCTATTTTTTTTCTCTTTAAAATATGTATTTTTAAATAGATCTGTATGTTTCTTAATTTTTATCTTTATCTTCTTACTTTTTTTGTTTTTTTTTTGTTTTTTAACAAATATGTATGCTACTATCTATACATATTCGTTGTTTTGTTTTGTTTTTTTTTTTTAATGTATGTATGGGGAGACCTCCCATTTTTTTTTCTTATTACTCTTTTCTTTTTTACGGAGGGGGCCTCCCATCATTTCTTATTGTTTTTTTTTTCATACTTATATATTTTTTTTTTCAACCATTTTTTTTTTTTTTTTTTTATGTGGGGAGTCTTCTCTTTTAATTTTTTATTTTTTTTAGGTGAGGAGAACTCCCATCTTTTCTCATTATTATTATATATATTTTATTTTTTTTTCAATCGTTTTTAGTTTTAAAACGTGAGGAATCTCCCATCTTATCTCGTTATTAATATATATACTTTTTTTTATATGGGGAGATTTCCCATCTTTTCTTATTATTATTTTTTTTTCTGTTCGTTTTAATATCTTTTCTTATATATATATATATATATATTTTTTTAATATAATTTCTCCTCCATCAGAGTGTCCGAAAAGTATCTCGTGGCCTCGTCGGCCCAACCGTAGGAGTGCGGCGACCATCCAGACGACTCCAAATTCCAGTTATCTCCAACCTATGCTAAAAGAAAAATGTCATAGGGGAAAAAAAATACTCAGCTAATACTATACCAATACGCATTTACACCTTTGACAGAAAAACAACTCAAATCACTGTATTTTATTGAATGGTTACTTTTGCTCTAATAAATAAAATAAATAAAGCATTTTTCCCTAACAGCAGTACTGTTCCTATTTCTACGGCAATAAGACACCAGCAAGCCGACCCATCGGTGGTCCGACCGAAATCATATCTAAGCCCCCTTGTATACACATGTCCAACCTAAAATTTCCAAAACTCTTCAAAATAAATAACACAAATTAAGGCACGTGTCCTTCCTAGACACTGCCACCCATGACCGCACACAACGCGTCATCCTTCTCTGGAGCAGAACGGTTTCCTGTCGCATTCCGCAAACCGGAACCGGGCCACTGTGAGGCTATTCTCGGCAAAAACCCTCCCCACAGTGTATGCCGCAAATTTTGCGAGACTCGCTTCTGACTCCCCATACCAGATTCAATCCGTTGAACCATTCTCAACCACTGAGGTGTGCCCGCTACACATGGCGTCACCCTCCATATAAAAAAACTGAGGCTTCCTGGTGGGAGACACTTATCGGCGGGTTACGCGTAAACCCCCAACCTTCCCCTCACCACCTCAAATACACAATTACTAAAATAAACAACAAAACAAAACCTTCATCATGGACATGTATATTAAATGGAATGATTTCAGACCAAATAATGCGATCACTGGTGGAACGCCCGTAAATGGTTATTATGCCACTTATGATTCTTCCCCTTTGTGTGCACCGTGGACGTTACTGGACTGTTTACCCCAACTACCTCATAAGGTCTAGTCCAAATGGGTGAAAACTTATTTTTCCTGGTGTTGTTCCTAACAAGCACCCTACTGCAAAGGACACAGCATTTACCTTCCTGTCATAAGCCTTTTTCGACAAACCCTGACTAACTGGACCGAACTACGGGCGTACGGCTGCCGTAAAGATGGCTATGCTAGGTAGCCATCACCACCGATTTCATTACACGGAATACAAGCACACTTTGCACAGAGTACGGCATCATTTAGATGGCTATACTGGAGAGCCATCGACTCCGGTACCCTCTCACGTGATACAACTATATTCTACAAAGAAATATACCTTCATTCTACCCTAACAAGAACCACTACACATAAAGGTCTTCCTAATGACAAGCTCCCGGCGGCCTGTCTGAAACTATAATATGTCCAATCATCCATACTCCTAATGAAAACCAATTAAGGCACGTGTCCTACCTAAACACTGCCACCCATATAAGGCATGACCGCACACAGCGCGTCATCCTTTTCCGGAGTAGGACAGGTTCCTGCTGCATTTCGCATACCGGAACCGGGCCACTGTGAGGCTATTCTCGGCAAAAACCCTCCCCACAGTGTCAGCCGCGAATTTTGCGAGACTCGCTCCTGACTCCCCTACCAGGTTCATTCCGTCGAACCATTTACAACTGCTGAGGTATGCCCGCTACACATGGCGTCATCCTCCATATATAAAAAAAACTGAGGCTTCCAGGTGGGTACCCTTGTAGGCCTTCCCCTCACCACCTCAAATACACAACATAAAATAATAAAAAAAAAAACTTCACTACGGACGTATGTATACAACTAAATGATGGACATATGCTTTCAGTTCAGGCTACCCATTAACAACTAGGGAGAATATACGTGAATGGCCTTTTCGCCATTCACGAAGAAAACCCCGTGCGTACTCCTTCTGCTTAGCCCCGAAACCAACTAATTTCAGATCCGATAGCGTGTTTAACGACCTGCAAAGCGTTCATATATGGTTATTATATCATTTACGAGTTTTCCCTTATGCGTATCGTAGTCGTCCCATAGGTCCATTTCGGTCCGCACACTGTGATCTACCGTCACATTTATATATAAAAAGGAAATGCAAAAACAACCTACCCCTTTATTCATTCCTTTCTTCAAAATAAAACAAAAACATTAAACTATTAATACCCTACTACTATACATAATTAACTAACTAACTACTACCTAACTAAACCTATCACTCCCACCAGATTGCTCCCATCCCCATATAGAGCCGAGGATGGGAGCAATTTGGTTACCAATATTTACCAAACTGCTACTAAAAAACTAATCTACCCCACTCCTAAATAAGAAACCCATAATCCAAAAATAACCAATACAATGAATGAAAGTTAAACGCAAATTTCGACAAACTAAATGTTCAAAAGAAATAAAACTGTAATCGACTACACAACAAAATAATTATTCTAAAATTGATGCCATTATTCTAAAAATTAATTAACTCGAAAGCAAAAAAAACCTAAAACAAGTAACTACCTAACCCTGGTAAATAGTAAAAAAAAAAAAAAAAATAACTAATTAAAAAAAACTAACAATTCGGCCTAATGCCGGAACGATTTTTGGTCCGAAGACCGGCTGCGCCATTAATGTTTTCCTCCTACAGCTGAAACAAAACAAACAAAAAAAAAACGCGGCTTTGCCTATTCTGTTTTAGCGCTGGCAGGCGCTGTCAATCGACGCCCAAACGGCGTCAATGTAGCTGTGGGAAAAAAAGAAAAGAACAAACAAAACCAGATTCCGTACCAGACAGTGCGGCCTCTAGTTTACATCTGCTGCCGTTATGCACTGTCTATTCTTTATTTATACAAAAATCTTATACCTAAGCTTAAATTATGAAAATAAAATTAATTGAAAAAATAACCAAACATACAAACAAGAAAATAAAATACAGCAATAATATAATATAAATAAAAAAAACAAACATTGACCATAATGCAATGCAGTTCATGGCCTACTTAAAAATAATAACAAAAAAAAAAAACAAATAATAAATAAAAATAACATAAACATACCAGCGGCTTTTCAAGGCCACTACCTATATTAAATCATTTCGCTTGCAAGTGCTTGACAACGCACCCGGAACTTACTAAAAGAAAAAAGAAGTAATCAAAACTAAGTCAATGAATGCATTGTAATAACAACGACAAAAAAAAACAGAACGCTAAAAACAAAAACACAATCGAGTTACTCTAATTACACAAGCGTTCATACAAGCCAAAAAAACAAAAACCACTTAGCATATACAAATTAAATTAACAAAAACAAAACTAAAATCGTTACCCTCCACAACATTTAGTTAGGGCAAATATATGAAACCATGGTACATTGTCAAACACTTGAACATTATAGATTATATTATACTATTCATATTATGAATATTATGTTATATTATATTCTAATATTATTATTATTATTATTACTATTATTGTTATTATTATTATTATTATTATTATTATTATTATTATTATTATTATTATTATTACTATAATTATTATTTTTATACACGTTGTTATATTCTCTATATTAAATTTAAACGGATCTCATACTATTCTTGTACAATTCTAATCTACACCCTATACGTGTGAAACCATGTTTCACAACACTCAATGGAGTTTATATTTGCAATCCTATACATTTTCAGTCGAACACAGACATGGGAGTAAAAATATCGTCCCTGGTACCTAATCCCGGTATACCATGCAGGAGGTATGCACTGAGCTGAACAGTTTTATCAACCTGGAAAGTGAAGAGTTTAAGGGTGATGATTACTTGGAGTTAATAACTACCATTAAAGAGAATGAAGACCAACTGCCGATTTGAAGGTAATGGACAGCTTTGTGTACAAACGGATGATGCCGTATGATGGCATTGTTTTAAACGAAGATTTTAGCTGGAAGCTATGGGTACCACTCAGACTGATAGCAAATATCATAAAGAAGGCTCATGAACCACCGGATGATTCATAAAACTCTGAAATGCTCAGGTGAGAATGTTTGTGAAGGATTGTAGTGTGTGCAAAAAAGCTAAACCCACCAACTATACTATCCGCCCACCTATGGGAAATGAGGTAATAGTGGACAGGCCTTTTCAGCGGATATACATAGATTTTCTAGGACCCTACCCTCGCTCAAAGGCCGGGAATAGCTATATTTTCATTGTATTAGACTATTTAACCAAATTCGTTTTATTAACGAAAAAGAGTGGAAAAATTTTTAATTTCAGAAGTATTTCACAAGTTTGGAACTCCTAAATCGATCCTGTCTGATAATTGCAAGCAATTTACTAGCAAAGAATTTGCCGCGGTAGTAAAAAGCTTTGGTATTAACAACATGAGAACCGCTACACACTCCCCGGAAGCAAATGCCTCTGAAAGGGTTAACCAGCCCATAGTGGCCGCGATAAGATCTTATTTGGCAAAGGATCATACCGATTGGGATAAATATCTATCTAGCATTGAGTGTGCTCTCAGGTCCTCGGTTCATAGTGCAACAGGCGTGATGCCATATTTTGCCCTGTTCGGTGTTAACATGATAAGTCACAGCGGTTTATATAGGATTGGTAGGAAATTTAATTTGTTGAATGACCCCGAAAATAACATAGAAAATTTACATAGAGCTTATGAGGATAATAGGAAAACGTATAATTTAAAATCACGTAAGATTAAATTTATCCCCGGGCAGGAAATATACCGACGAAACTTTCAGCAGAGTAGTTTCAAAGACAATTTTAATGCGAAACTCAGCAGCAAGTTTAGGAAATGTAGAATCGTACGTCCGGTGGGAAATTGCCTTTATGAAGTAGAGGACCTGAAGGGTAAATCTTTGCGCATTTTTCATGCCAAAGATCTTAAACAATGACCGAAAGAAGTATTTGTCTGTAGATACTTATTCGGAAGAAGCGATCAATTGAAGTCGTGGGTTTACAAGTGCACCCCCTCGTCCCTCTGGTTACAGATGGGATAAGGGGTGGTTGAAGCATCAGGTTTAGATATCTGGACCCTGGGGCCTGTTATGTCCAGAGGACATATCGAAGTTCGTCTTCCCGCTAAATAGAAGCGAACCTAGCCTTCCAGGCTAGCAAAAATTTGTTTCAATAATCTCCGGATTATTGTGCCAACACTGTGGCGGTTGAAAAACAACCACAATGTTGGCGATAAGTTCACTTCAATGGAACTGAGCCTTCCAGGCTGTTAAATTTTTTTTTCCATGATACTATACCAACACCCATAGAATATCAGGAGGATAAGCTGACGGGGTTGGGTATCTCTATCGTCATTCCGTCAAAGGTTACACAGGGTGGCCAACAGCCAAATCTGCGATCCCGGAAGAACTCTAAGGGGGAGCCCAATAATGTTTGGAGAACCCTGGAGTTCGGAAAGGCTCGCAGAGGAGGGATTTACCTTCACTGGTATACTCGCGGGGGGCGGGTTATTCTCCGGGGTATTAAGCAAACTTTGGTTGGAGAGTGTCCTACATAAGTTAGGACAATAGTTCTGTTTTGACCTAAGCTATGTAGAATCGTCCTCGGACGATTAGAGATTTCTATGATTCTACCGCGTAGTGTGCGAAGTCAGCAGGACAAAGACTTAGCAGCTTGGAAAAGATGTTTTCTCTTATATTTTTTTATGCATCATACAGGTTCCCACAGGGGACTTAACAGGAATTCATTTCTCTGCCATCTCTATTACCTGACGGTAAGGCAGGATGGTTGTGTTTGTCATGGTCACCTTAAGACAATTTAGGGTTGCATTCTAATGCACTCTGAATTAATTAGTGAAGAAGAAGAGAAGTCAGGGTGCCATGGAATGCAACCCTAGAAAATAGATAAGAACAACTCTGCAACATGTTGTTTTTAACGAAAAGAAAAAAACTGACCGAAATATGGCGATGGCGTTGATTTCTGGGAGTATAAAAGAAGTTTTTGGCGTGCAGGTGGCTTCCTATCTGATTTGAAATTTGACGGTGCAAGTGAGCTGGCGGAAAAATTGTCAAACATAAATCGTGTCGTCGCTTATTATGATTTGTTGGTGTTAGAACAAGGAAGATCTAAATAATTGGATTGCATTGTAATTTATCGTCGTCTTTTGCTTGTTTTTTTTATTAATGAAAATTCTGGACAACAGAATTTTCTTAAATTTGATTACATCGTACATATCTATTGGGTTTACGTCTGACCAATAAATTCCACTAAGAAAAATAGTTAGTGTTACTTGGTGTTTCGCTGCAGCAAATATAGAAGAAATACATCATAGCCAAAGCGGCGACGGTAGAAATATACAGAAAAGGCTCCGTAACAAGAAAACCAACATCGGGAATGATAAAACAACTACCTGTAAAAGCGAATATACATATCGCAAGTACCTCACAAATAGCCACATGACTCAGAGTTCCATATTAACAACAACCAAGTTGGTGAAACATCCACCATATGAAACAACAACCGACACCAGCACCGTAACTAAAATAGCAACAGGTACCACATCAACAGTCATCATAGCAACAATAGCCAAGCAGAAACAAAATCAAAACAACATCCATCACCGCAATAGCCTCATTAACATCGATAACAACAATAAGATCAGAAAATAACAACAATAGCAGTAACATAACCAACAACAGATACACCAACAGCCACCACAATGAGAGCATCTATAACGAAAGCAACCAAGAGTTCCACAACGCCAACTACAATCACACCTGAAAACCTCAGCAACAATATCAACTATAAACCGCCACCACCTCGGCTATAAACAGCAACAGGACGACAAGATAAGTAAACCATTTTAAAAGTTATAAATACCTTTTTATTATTCTAGTTTATTAACCCCGATTTACACAAATATATATATATATATATATCTATCAATTACAAATGTGTAGTGCTTAAAGAAAAAAAAGATAAATAAGTGGAAGAAACGTAATTAGATTTCATGAAATTGTCGGTCTTGAACAATTAGAGTGTTCCATTGTCGTCACACGGGTAATTTTAGTAAAGCCGTATAAAAATCCCACAAGACCACAACTTTGAGCTCAAGGGGGTGTTAGATCCTGCTAGGGAAAACACGGGGCGCTTAACCCGCGCAAAAGAAGGGTTAGAACGCCAAGCTTAAATGAAGATTAACATAAAACCGAACAATATCATAAAACAATTTCATATTTAAATATGTTTAATGAAATTTTAAAATACAGAATAAAAGTAGATACATATTTATAATAAAACATTCTTGTAAGACCTGTTTTTATATATAATATAATAACATTGAAGTAAATAAAAAAAAAAAATCATTCGTTGATACTATGAAACCATTCCAAATTTAGATATACTTAACAAAATTTAGAAATGTACAAACAAAATATATATGGAAACACAATTGTCAAACCACATTTTTTTATATGTATACTATAACAATATATTCAATATAGCCACATGAATTTTAACCAGATGAAATATGCTATGAAACAATATCATATATAAATATTTTTTTGAAATATAATAGGAAGGCATATTCAGAGATCCATCTTTTACAGTCATACCTGCATACATACATACTACCACAATATATTCAATATAACGATATTATATTAAACCAAAAAGAATTTTTTTTTTTTTAATGAAAATTCTCATTTCGCTTCCTTCTAAATAAGTGAAACTACTTTTCCTATGCTATTTTCAAAGTATTTCTGATAATAAATAGAATGATTTAAACAATATTTGGATTCTCTGGAATACATTCGACAGTTTAAGTCATACTTATCATCAGTTATATTTTGTCAAAGAAAGGACCGATAATAATCGGTGGACCAATAAAACACCACATTTAATTCGAATTGTCGTTATTCGGTAAATAATGAAATTATATAGAGAAATACCATTGAAAATGGCGTTAAACAAAAAAAATAAAAAATAAATAAATAAATAAAAAAGGATGAAATGTTAATCATCATTTTATACAAAAAAAAAAAAAAAATACAAATAACATATTCTTATTAGAATATTAACTAACTGAATATACTCTTTCACGATTACAAAAAAAAAAAAAAAAAACAGAACAAAAGAAGACTCATCATAAAAGATTTAATATTTTTACATATATATATATATATATATCATCTTGTAATCACTTATTATATAAAAAAAAAAGAAAAAAAAGGAAAACACAAATGAACTCTCATCTTTAAACCTAAAAGTAAGAAAGGGGTAAATCTTTTTATAAATTAGCAATAACAAATTTTAAGATTAGTTTAAGCAAACGCGAACAAGAAAAACAATGAACAAAACAAAAAAAATTCATTTGATTTACATTTTAATCATACCTTTTTTTGCATTTCACATTAAAAATTTTTGTATAATGTATAGTTAATATAAGACAAAAAACCTTCATGTAGTATTTGGAAACTTTGTAATGTAAGAAAATTAAAAAAAAAATAGAGGGGAACCGAAATGTTAGCATTGAAAGTGATTTTTTAGTGCCAACTGAAGTTTTATATAAAAACAATTTTTGTCCTTGATTTAATTTCTTCTAAATTTATCGCAAAGGATTTTAACGCGGTTATACCTAAAATAAAAGCACTCTGAATTACCCACCGATTCGGGGCACGGTTTCGTGAACGGAGAATTTAATTTTAAATTAACTCTCCCAAGGCGACAGATATTTCCCCATTATTTTTTTTTGGAATTTCATAACCCTATTGAGGGAGTGTCCATAAGTAGGAACATAAGAATGAAATTTGGATTGTAAACGAAAGAAAAATAAAATGAAACAATATTAAAATACCAAGTAACCAAGTTTCTGAACTGAACAGAATATGATGACGGAGTGAGCCGATAAGGGTCATGTGTTAGCAGGTTGGTAAAGAAAGGTGAGTGTAAAAAAGAATAGGGGTAACAAAACTTTTTTAAACCAGTTACCATGGTAGGATTTTTTAATTCTGAGAGGGAGGGCATAGGGGTAGGAAGAACATCGAGCCTCCCCATATACATATATATGTATGTTTTCGACTTTGTGCGTCAATCGAAATGCGACCGTCCGTTGAGTGTATGTATAGCGAGTTTTCCTATCTTTTTTTTTGATTATTACTTCGGGTCCATATCAATAAATTTTTCTTGGATGTTTTTTTATTCCTCTTGTCTGGTACGAAATATATTTTTGTCCGTCTGTCCCAGAACTGCCAGTGCCATCGGCAAGAACCACCCTATCCGGCAAGCTTAGCCGCGCTTAAACGCGAGCGTACCAGAACCGCTTATCGTCTGGCCACACCTTTGTTAAAAGTTTATTAATTTTTTTTTTTTTCGTTTCGAGCAACCACAAAAGGACAGCTGCTACAATATTAAGGTTTTTCGATAATTTAGCTTTTACAAATATTGATCAAACTACCACTTTATTTATTTTTTTAGTTTTATAATGATATGATATAAATATTTTAAAATAACAGTTTACAAATTATTTTATTTAAAAATTTAGAATATTTGATTAAAAGTGTTTGCTAGACCTCTGACGCTTGTACATCAAGTTGTCTGTTTCTCGCTTAAGTGACCAGCAGTAATTTGAAATTATTCTTACTTGGCTTTTTCCTTCGAAGCGTCTTTCGATATCCAAAATGAAATCGTTCGCCTTACTCATCACTAAATTGTCCTAGGTTTTCTGGAAAAAAAAATCTAAATGTGCATGAAGAAAATGAACTTTTATGGGCATTATGCATCCCATTTCTGCATAAGCCTCAAGAAATTCATTTACTACATCAATATAATTTTCACTTTTTTTACTTCCCAAAAAATTTTCACATGAACTAATAAAGCTTCTCTATGCTCTTTTTTTCCACAATATTTAATTTCATTGTAAATTTTTCGTCAAGCATGATTTTGCGGATTTGAGGTCCAACAAAAATACCTAAAAATAAAAAACAATACAATTTTGGTTAGAAATCAATATATATTTGTACCTTCTTTATTCTTGGAAAAACTGATTTTAAGTGTAAAACGGCATCGCTTTCCCTATCCAGGCGTTTCACGAACTGCTTCATGTATCCCAATTTGAGGTGTAATGGTGGAAAAAATTTTTTTTTTCGGTACTCACTAGTGGAATTTTTAAGAGGTTTTTCTTGCCAATTTCAAAAATTGTTCTTGAGGGACAGTTTTTTTGCTTGTATTGATCTTTCCCACGCCTCCTTGCATTCCGAATAAGATTGTCAGGACTTTTAGATCTGAAACAATTTGCCATTGATACTTTTTAAAACATATTAAATCCAGTAACTTCTCCATTGTTGCATACGACTCTTTCATGATAGTGGCGTATGCTATTGGCACTGAGGAAAACTGGTTCTCGTTGTGTAATAAAACTGCTTTCAAACCTAAAAAATATGTTAATGGTTTTTGAACAACAAAAAAATATTACTTTTACACGAGCCGTCCAAAAATAATCTCCAGTCGTTCGGTTGATGTTGGTAATTCAGACAATGGAATAACTCATCTACATCTGAGTAATATACAAGGTTGTTATTATTATTGTTCTTGTTGTTGTCATCATTGTCAGCTTTAAAAATGCCATCAAACTGTATTTGGTGATTGTCTCTTGCAAATGTTACTTTTAAGTCACTTTTCGTGATATTCCACTATTTTAGTCGAGAAGCTAACATCTCTGTTTGTCTCCATGATAGTTTCAAATCTTGAACAAATTATGGAAATCTTCATTTGTCACTAAATGTGGTTTCACCGACTGTGCAACAAAATATTCTAAGTTTCTAAATAAAATAAATAAATATTCTAAATATCATCATATCATTATAAAACTAAAAAAATAATGTAAAGCGGTAGTTCTTGATCAATATTTGTAAGAGCTAAATTTTTGACTTTTGAAAAACCTTAATAACTTTTTTATTTTTTACTCGATTTAATTTATTGAAAGCTGGTTTAACTCGAAACTAAATTAGCTTTAATTAATTATGTACATAAGTGTATATTTCTAAACAAACTAATTTAAAAAAGTTGAAAAACTAGAAAAAATAAAATTAAAATCAGATATACATAATTAGGAATATCACTACAAAAATTTTAGATACATACCAAAGGGTGTACATATTTGGAAAGGCAAATTCTTCTTCTTTCTGAAACCATTTAAAAAAGAAATATCGGCTAAAAACCAACTAAGTTACGCGATCATAAGTACTTGTACCTACCCAAAAACGGTATACTCGGAATAACTCCGAAATTTGAGGGTGTTTCTGAATATTTTAAAACTGATTTGAGATAAACTCAACAAGGCCCACAACCAGTGTTGCCATATTGCAGATTTATCTGTTTTTGACAGATTTTTTGAGACCAAAACAGATTTCAAGATTTTTTGTTGAAAAAACAGATTTTTTCTATTTTTACAGATATTTTAAAATTTTTCCATTTTAATTCAATGTCACTGCGAAATTAGAGCATCTGGAGGTATTACAGATTTGAAGTCACATGCAAGGACTGCAAAGCATATGGAAAGTGCAAAAGCCATTGATGTACACAAAGGCAGCATTAATTTTTTCAGTAATGAAACTCTGCATAATAACAAATTAGCAAATATTGAAATTCATTTGGCAGCTTTTTGCGCTGAGCACAACATTTCATTCTTAACAATGGACCACTTACTTCCATAGCTAAAAAATAATGTAGATGATTCGGAAGTATTAAAAAAGGTTACATGCGCTAGAACAAAGGCTTCAGCAATCGTAAAAAATGTCTTGGGAGAAAGTCACCATGAAGATCTTTGTAATCTACTTCGCACAAAATGGTTTTCGTTATGCGTCGACGAGTCGATCGACGTTTCCACAACTAAGATGCTATCCTTAGTGTTTAGACTAGAATATAACTCCAAAATAGGTGATTTCTTTTTGGACTTAGTGAAAGTTAACGACTGCAGTGCTAAAGGAATTTATGAGGAAATTATCAAAGTTTTTGTAAATAATAATATAGATTAGAAAAAAAAATTAATTGGATTCGCTGCTGACGGTGCCAATGTCATGACGGGTGCTAATCACTCGGTGGCAACATTATTAAAAAAAGATTGCCCACAACTAGTCAATTGCTCGGACGTAATTTCTGTATCTTTTGACAATACCACGTCCTCGTCTGCATCTATCATTATAGCCATTGTTTTGGTTGTTATTTATATTACTGTTATTGTTATTTCCATTATTACTCCTTGAGTAATTATTTCCCCTACGGAGTTTTCTGTTATGTCCGCGGTAGAATGTATTCTGTCCTTGTTTGTAATATAAAATGGAATTTTTTGACAAGTTGTCGCTGTGCAACTGTTTACAAATTTAGACACTGCTTCGTTCATATTCTAAAATTGACCTGCTTCCATGCCGCGATCATAAACAGACGTATGTGCAAATTTGCTATTGCAATAACTAAAAATATAAAAACAAAGTTCATTAAAATTATTATTCAAAACAAACAGATTAGTGTTTCAAAAGGGATTAGTTAATCCGTTTACTACTCAAAAAAAAAAAAAAAAAAACAAACAAAATCAAACGCACTCGCGGTGAAGATGCCAATGCTTCAAGAAAGCATAACATAATGGTTAAAAAACGTAAACAACAACATAGTACTGCTACCACAGTAAACAACAACAACTTTTTTCAACCACTGCAAACAGTGGACGATGATGAAAATGAAGAAACAGAAATTATAGTTAATAAACAAAATAAAGTACATATCCCACCTATAACTATTTTAAAATGTAAAACTATACAAATACAAGATATTTGTAGTGTTTTGGAAATAACGAATTATGCTATTCGTAATATATCAATTGGTCTCAAATTATTTTGTAATAATATAGAAGATTTTAATCTAATGTGCAAAAATTTAGAGAATAAATTTGAATTTTTTACTTATGGTACAAAGAATGAAAAACCATATAAAGCAGTGTTGCTTGGATTAGACAAATTTGATCCACTTGTAATTAAAAAAAAATTAACTGACATGAAGTTATCATGTTTAGATGTTAAGCTTGTAACCAAATCAATTGGTCCTAACAATGAGCAGGCAATATATATAGTTTACTTTCAAAGAAAGTCTATCAGCATTAAAGAATTAAGACAAAACTACTCTGTCATTGATTACGTTAAAGTTAAATGGGATTTCCAAAGAAACAAGTCATCAAACTTAACCCAGTGCCACAACTGTCAAATGTTGGGTCATGGATCCAGTCGTTGCAGAGTTAAAACTTTTTGTGCTAAATGTGCTGGAAATCACAAAACTACAGAGTGTACCTCTGAAACAATTAAATGCGCTAATTGTAAGGGTCCACACAAATCATCTTCGTTAGATTGTCCAAGCAGGCAACAATATCAACAAATAAGGCAACGTTTCAAGCCGAAATCTTATAGATCAAGTCAACAACCAAATAATGGCCGCACTAACTTTGACTTTAGTACAAATTACAGTTCACAATTTCCAAACAATCTAAATCAAAGGGATACAAACAGAAATCCTGAATGGAATCACCAATCCAACAACAGCAATAATGGTAATAAGAATACAAATAATTTATTTTCTGTAGAAGAAATCAAAAACTTAACTTTTGAGCTTATTTCCAAATTAAAAAATTGTAAATGTAAAGCAGATCAATTTGAAGTGATTACATCACTCGCCTGTAAATTTTTATATGAGTAGAAATTTAAATATTATATCATGGAACGCCAGAGGCATTCGTAACAAAAAAGATGAACTCTTTAACTTTTTAATAAGTCATAATATTCATATTTGCCTTATTTCGGAAACAATGCTGAAAAATGACATTTCAATAAAACACCCAAAGTTTTATTGTTATAGAAAAGACAGAGACGAAGGCAGAGGGGGAGGTGTAGCTGTTTTAGTCCAAAAAAACGTTGAACACTCTTTTATACCACCTTTAAACACTTTTTTAATCGAAAATATTGGAGTCAAAGTAATAACATCAAACGGTAACTATATAAATATATTTTCCTGCTATTTCCCTGGTGGATCTCCTGGCAGAGATAATGAAAAAAAACTAAAGTTTAAATCTGATCTCCGTAAACTACATAGCGTTGATGAAAATTTTATTTTTGGCGGCGATTTTAACTGTAGACATAGTCTATGGGGTTGTCAGCGTGCAAATTGTTGGGGAAATCTATTGTATGAGAAATTAGATTCCGAAAATTTCCAAATATTGTATCCAAATGAACACACATACATACCATCCGATCACAGAAGGCAATCATCTACTTTAGATTTCTTTCTGACTGACTTATCCAATAGTATTACTCCGGTTAACGTCATTAACGATCTCGGTTCTGACCATAATCCTATTAAAATTACAATAAACAATGAATTCAGCTCTGTCCAAAAGTCTTTCTATGATTATAAAAAAGCAGACTGGTTTCGTTACTCTACATACATCAAAAGAAATCTAACAATCCCAGATGAAAACAATGAAAATAATAGGGAACTGGTCGATTCAATGATAATCACGCTTAGTAACACAATATCCGATGCTATTAACCATAGTGTTCCAAAAAAAATCGCTGCAGTCAAAACACAAGAGTTACCCCAATACATAAAACATCTAATCCAAATAAGAAATATCTACAGGAGAAACTGGAAACGATATAGAGATATTCGTGATAACAATCAAATGAAAATATATAATTTTCGTATTTCAGAAGAGATAAAGAAGTTTAAAAATAATACTTGGAATAAAAAGCTCTCATCACTAGACAAGGGCTCAGCTCCTTTTTGGAATATATCCAAACTATTAAAGAAAAAATGTACAAACATCCCCATACTAAAACTTAACAACACCAGTTACAACACACAGCAAGAGAAATGTGAAATCCTAGCGCAAACATTCAGCCAAAACCACACAATTTCAACACATTTAAGTGATCCGTCAACCATTGCAGATGTTAACAGTGCGATAAATAACCTTTACTCCAGCAACTACATCCCTCATAATGATTTATATATTTCTATTAACAAAATACTGGACATTATGAAGAAGCTCAAACCTAAAAAATCCCCTGGAAGAGATGGGATAACTAACAAATGTTTAAAAAATCTGCCAAAAAAGGGTCTCAAATATTTAACAACAATTATAAACTGTTGTTTAAAATTGCATTATTTTCCTAAAATATGGAAACTTTCTAAAATAATTCCCATACGGAAGCCAAACAAGCCGCTTGATTGTCCTAATTCTTATAGACCCATAAGTCTTTTATCGTCGTTAAGTAAAATACTTGAGAAAGTAATTAAGGAAAAAATTACAGATTTTATTGATGCTGAAAGCTTATTACCTCCACAACAATTTGGATTTCGCAAGGAACATAATACAGTTCAACCCTTAGTAAGAATAAGAAACATTGTAAATTCCAACTTCAATTCCGGCAAGTCCACTGGTATGATATTAATGGATATAAAAGCTGCATTTGATTCGGTCTGGCATAATGGTCTCATTTTCAAAATGATCAAATTAAATTTTCCTGTTGAGCTCATAAAAATAATACATAGTTTCCTCTCAGAACGCTATTTTAATGTTTTTATTGGATCCAGCACCTCGACTATTAAAGAAATTACTGCTGGTTGTCCTCAGGGATCCTGTCTCTCACCTATTTTATATAATATATACACAGCAGACTTTCCAACTCTGCATTGCTGCGCTACATCAATTTTTGCTGATGACACCGCCCTACTTAGTTCGGGTATACTCGCCGTCGATATAATTAACAACTTAGAAGCCGCACTGATCGAAGTAAATTCATACTTTACAAAATGGAAAATATTAGTTAACCCACTAAAGACACAAGCTATTTATTTTTCGCGAAGACGCAAACAATGTTTTCTACCTCAACAACCTGTAGCTTTTAATAATAGTCAAATAACTTGGGAGAACAAGGTCAAATATTTGGGTGTGGTGTTAGATCCCAAACTAAAATTCAAAGACCACATCCCTTATATCATAGACAAGGTTAATAAACTAATAAGATTGTTATACCCGTTGATAAACCGGAACTCCAAACTTAATATCGTCAACAAAACCCTTATACTGAAGTCCGTATTTCATGCCATAATGTTTTATGCTGCTCCAGTTTGGTCCAGTGCTGCACAGTGTCACATAAAAAAATTACAAATTGCGCAAAATAAACTTTTAAAAATGATTCACAATTTGCCTTGGTACCACTCTACTCGACGACTTCATTATATAGCAAACGTCGAACCAGTAAATAATAAAATTCAAAAACTAACATTAAACTTCAATATCAGTTGTCTCAACTCAGATTTAAACCATATTAATGAGCTCGGCTCAACATAATTTTACCCTTTACTTTTATTTTATCTTAACTTAAAATTAACACAAAGGTTTTTTGAAAATTTTTGCCTCCGACTTATCTGATATTATTTAAAACTTAATATAATATAAAAGATTGTAATTAATATTTAAGTAGAAAAGGAAAAAATCCTAAACTCTTTGTGAAAAATTGTTAAACAAAATTACATTTAAATATTATGTAAATAAAGAATTGAATTGAATTGATTTAAAATTTTTCCATTTTAATTCAATGTATTTATTACTTATATAAAATGAATTTATTTTTCTTGTTAGTTAAAAATATTTATTCCTTATATAGCGGAAATGTATTTAACCCAAAATAATAGTGCAATATTTAATTTGACAACAATGTATGCAATATTTAATTTGGCAACAATGTAATATCGTTGGCTACTGCACTTTTACAGCAATCATGTTAACATTTTTATATACATTGCTGTATGCTACCTTCAAAAATCAACAATGTTAATGCGCGCTGTTTTATTATTTCTTTGTTTGCTTGTTTGAAATGTCATCTTCTTTCTTGCTGCTTTGCTTCTTTGTTTAATTTCATAAAGATGGATAATTTTTTAATTCAAAAAGATAAGTAAAATAAATTGAAGGCGTTAAATATATTTTGTCGAGTTATTTAAAAAGGTTCCGGAGAAAAAAATGCCGAAGAAGAAAGTTCAGAGCCTTCACATCTTTGCAGAAAAAACAAGAAAAGGAAAATAGGATTTTACGTTAAATCGTGGGAGGAGAATGAAATGCTAAAATCGTGGTTAAAAAGAAGCGAAAATAATAATGCATATTGCAAAATTTGTCACTGCGAAATTAGAGCATCTGGAGGTATTACAGATTTGAAGTCACATGCAAGGACTGCAAAGCATATGGAAAGTGCAAAAGCCATTGATGTACACAAAGGCAGCATTAATTTTTTCAGTAATGAAACTCTGCATAATAACAAATTAGCAAATATTGAAATTCATTTGGCAGCTTTTTGCGCTGAGCACAACATTTCATTCTTAACAATGGACCACTTACTTCCATTGCTAAAAAATAATGTAGATGATTCGGAAGTATTAAAAAAGGTTACATGCGCTAGAACAAAGGCTTCAGCAATCGTAAAAAATATCTTGGGAGAAAGTCACCATGAAGATCTTTGTAATCTACTTCGCACAAAATGGTTTTCGTTATGCGTCGACGAGTCGACCGACGTTTCTACAACTAAGATGCTATCCTTAGTGGTTAGACTAGAATATAACTCCAAAATAGGTGATTTCTTTTTGGACTTAGTGAAAGTTAACGACTGCAGTGCTAAAGGAATTTATGAGGAAATTATCAAAGTTTTTGTAAATAATAACATAGATTACAAAAAAAAAAAAATTAATTGGATTCGCTGCTGACGGTGCCAATGTCATGACGGGCGCTAATCACTCGGTGGCAACATTATTAAAAAAAGATTGCCCACAACTAGTTGTTTTTAAATGTACTTGTCATTCTTTTGCATTGTGTGCAAGTCATGCATGTAAGTTTTTGCCAGACTACATTGAAAGTGGTGCAAGAGATATATACAACTTTATTCAAAATAGTCCAAAAAGAGCAGATAGGTTTGCTGAACTCCAAACATTGCTGGACTATAAACCCCTCAAAATGTTGCATCCTTCTCAAACGCGTTGGCTCTCGCGGGATGCTACTGTCAATCAAATTCTTAATAGATTTGAAGTTTTTAAAATATTTTTCTTGCACGAAGACTTGCAAAAATTTGATTCTGCGCAAAGAGTTAGCAGCTATTTACAAAACCCACAGTTTAAACTCTATTTATTATTTTTAAAATTTATTTTAAATGATATTAACACGCTAAATCGTTTATTTCAGAGCGAAAAGCCACAAATACATTTACTAAATAGTGAAATAAGTCGACTGTATTGCAAAATATTTGAATACGTAGTAAAAGACGATTATATTTGTTTCGAAAATTTCAAAAAAATTGATGTTAATGAATCAAGCTATCTTAAAGATATAAAAGATATTTATTTAGGTGCTGAGGTATCTTTAGCTTTAGAATCAACACATAAATTATATGAAGACGATGAAATAGATTTCAGAAGTCATTGCCAAAAATTTTATGTGGAGCTTTGCAACATGCTTTTAAAAAAGTTTGACTTTGACAACAGCTTTTTAAAATCTGTTGAAGTTTTTGGGCCAGCAAGCATCACAGTGGGAAAAGTACCTTGTATTTCACAGTTATGTAGTTCTTTAGTCGGTTTAGCTCAATCAAATATTCAGGAAATTGATGATGAATGGCATGAACTACGTCACTTTAATTTTGGTGAGCTAAACTTATTGGAAGAAAGAGATATCGAAAACTTTTGGCATGTTATATTTAGCTTGATACGATCCGATGGATCTGAAATTTTTCCTCACTTAAAAAATTTAGTATATGCAATTTTAACGGTACCAGTGGCAACAGCTAATGTTGAAAGAATATTTTCTCAAATTAACATTAATAAAACTAAAATGAGAAATAAATTAGAAATCCCAACATTATGTGGTATTTTAAGAACAAAAGACTTTCTTGAGAAAAATAACAATGATTGTACAAACTTTGAGCCAACGAAGAATATGAATATTAAATTTAATAAACAAATGTACAAATAGACATAAAAATCTAGCAATATAAGCACGATCTCAAATACCAATTATTTGTTTTAAAGCTTTAATTAAACTTACAAATAATTATATGTATAATTAAAAAACTATTTGTTGTTATTAAACTTATATACTTCTTTGTATACTTATAAATATGTTTTGTTATGTTTTTATGTTTTAATAAAACTGAATGGAATTAAAAGATGTTTGATTCCTATTTGTTTTTTCGCAATTTAAAAAAAAAAAGGTTTTTTTTCCCCAAAAAACAGATTTTTTTTGGGAAATTTACAGATTTAAAAAAAAAATATGGCAACACTGCCCACAACTTACACTAGGTCACTTTCCAAGTATATTTTCACTGTATCACCATGTTATTAATAAAAAAATTATTCAAATGGTATTACTTAAAACAAATAAATTTGCAAACAAACTTCATAAAATTTTGATATTTTTGTGTGTAGTTCTTTGATTTTCTTCGGTAGATGTTATTAACGATCAGCAAAAGAATTTTTTTACGTATTGATTTGGTATTTGTACCAAGATTAGCACACCGGAAGCTTGGAAATTTAACGATAATTCAGCATTTTTTTATGCACATAATCTTATACACACATTAACAAATCTTACCTTAATACACTAATTCACAACTCATTCTTATCTTACAATATGTAATGCACTGTATTACCCACAGTCTTTTTTTTTTTAAGGAACAAGTATAAGGCCTGCGTTATCAGATTATGATATAACATTTTAATGTTTGGTTACAAAATAAATAAATTATATAAAGTAAATTAAATCATTTTTATTTGGCTACAAGTGCCCCTACATAACCCCCTGCCAAAATCAGGTTTGGGTGGTTAACAAACAGCTCAAATAGATTCCGCTGTAGCAAATAAAAACAAAAATTAAAAGTATACTATTGTCGAAAGTCTTTGGCATGATAAACCCCTACCGATCGACCGGTGAGATTTTCTAATTCGTAATAACAATATCCAGTTTTTCTTCTTGTCTTATCGCAAAATTAATTTCATGAGACCGCAAGTTTTACGTCTTTTCATTTCCTTCCTGCTATCGACTTATGTTTTTCATAGCTTGGTTTCTGGTTATATTGAACGACTCTTCTCCATCAAATTTGACGGCCCTGTCATCTAGCATTTCTAAGTTTCGCAGAAGAGCATACGTTTTCCATTAGTTACCATATGTTGTCCGAACGTCATGTAATAAGGTGAGGTACATATAAAAGTATGCACTGCTGAACGTAGGGAACGCTACTCAAGTACTCATCCCAATTACTCTATTCGTATTTTATATAGGCCCTGATTGCTGATAGAACTGAGCGATTGACGCGCTCAGATGCATTGGCTTAGGGCAAGTATACTCCGGTAAAAGCATGTGTTCAAACTCACAACTTATTTCTTTTGCATATACATGTACACATTCATACATAAAATACAAAACGACAGCATTTAATTGCTGCATTTAAATTCTATGTATAAGCATATACGTCATTGTTTAAGTCATTGTTAAAAATAAACAAATAATATAAATCAGCAACAATTTAGTAGTTAAGAACCAATTGTTAAAAATAAACAAATAATGTAAATCAGCAATAATTTAGTATTTAAGCACCAACTAAATCAATAATAAAATAAGAATTATCATAACCATTGTCGTGTTAATTTCTTCTTTTCACCGGTTAACCAAGTTTCAAGTGCTTGCGTTAAATTTTACATTATTTTGGTGCATCACCTTGATAATAATCAAATAACAAGTTAATCAGGCAAAACAGCCTGTTATTAACAAATAAACTATTTTACATTATCCTGGTATATTACCTGGATAATAAACAATAACAAAAAAAAAAAACAAGTTAATCAGGCAAAACAGCCTGTCATTAACATTTTTGGTGACCCCGACGTGATCGACGTTTTGAGTTTCCCCCCACCAGTGGTAAGGAACTCTTAATACTCTAAATCACCGTTGCACACGCAGTCTATTCATCAGGCACTATACTAACATTGCTGTCCTAAGATTCTGCAACTTGTCGCAAAATTGGCACTAGCAGACCTCATCAGAATTAACATTCTCCACAAACATAAGACAGCAGCTATCTAATCGTCACACCAGTCATCCTAAAAATGGCAAACGATCAAAAAGACTCGAATATGGCTTTGTTTGATCAACTCATAGCGTCTCAAAGAACCACGGGTGAGCTCATTGAAAGCCTAATTCGCAACGTCAAAAAGGACTCAGCTTCCAGAAAGACAGTCCAGTACTATGAGGAACGACTCAGGAGATTAGATACGGCATGGTCTAATTTCGAAATCACCGACAGCAAGATACGGTGTCTCGAAAATACTCCTACAGACCACAAATACTTCACCGAGAAGTATTACGAAAAAATATCGGAACTTACTTTTAAATACCGAGATAATTTTGAAGCAGCCATGATGGTACCCCCGAATGGGCCGGCAGTGGAAACAAATCAACACCATGCTGCCAATAAGCCCACTGCTCCTAGCAGGACAATATTGAATACCAGCGACACAACAGCCCCCCTCTCCTCGATCAATTCTATAATGAGAAGACAAAATGTGATGATAGAATCACTGAAACGATTGCTCATCATGGATCCAACAGCAACAAATATGACTCTAAAGGCAAAGCTGTGGGAACAAATCCAAAATTTACATTTCTCAATTTGGGAAAATAATCCTGATCCACTTAGAGAAGGATATGACATGAATTCGTACACAAATCTGGAAAAATTAATCATCGAAAACTTTAAGATGTCATCAAATATTGCTCCAGAACGAAGAACCCAATATGAGCAAAACAGCGTGCTACCACTGCCCAAAGTAACTGTCCCACAATTCAATGGGAATTATGTCACATGGAGAACATTTTTTGATCTATTTTCTCAACTCGTCGATAAGCAGCAGATTCCCACGGTACAAAAAATGTGGTACCTCAAATCTAATGTTGGAGGAGAAGCAGGGAACCTGATAAGTCACCTTTCCGCTACAGCTGACAATTATGAAACAGCATGGAAAATGTTACAAGAGCGCTACAATAATAAGCGAGTTCTTGTCACAACATTAATTCAACAACTGCTTGATCAACCATCAGGCGGGTCATCAGCAGCAACCATCAAACAGCTGCATGATGTCACACAGGAATGCTTACATGCTTTACAAAATATTGGCGTCGACACAACCTCTTGGGACCCGATTTTGCTACATTTATTAGTTAAAAAATTGGATCGTGGAATACATGTTCTTTACGAGCGATCAATAACAAATCCAAAAGAACTTCCTAAGATCACACATTTTTTGGCATTTCTGGAAACACATTTTCAATCAATGGAAGCTATGGGTCAGAAGGAAAAATCATCTTCAAAGGCATGTGCCTCTGCTACTTCATTCAACCAAAATAAAGAGACATGCAAACTTTGCAAAAAGGACATTCATCCACTATTTCGGTGTCAAGGGTTTCAACAACTAACACCACACGATCGACTGAAATTCATACAAAAACATAAATTATGCGTCAATTGTTTAAAATCAGGCCATTCCACAGAAATTTGTACATCCAGGTCATGTACAAAATGCAATAAGAAACACAATTCGATGCTATTTCGGTGTCAAGGGTTTCAACAACTAACACCACACGATCGACTGAAATTCATACAAAAACATAAATTATGCGTCAATTGTTTAAAATCAGGCCATTCCACAAAAATTTGTACATCCAGGTCATGTACAAAATGCAATAAGAAACACAATTCGATGCTACACCTTGAATCAACAAAATTTTTATCAAGGCAAGAATCATCTAACGAAAACAAAACATCATCGGCTGCCACAGCACTATTTACAAGAGATAAGCCAGACACCACCTCTTTGAGCACTTGTTTACCAGAAGAATCAGAAAGCACTTCATTAGCTGCTGCCAATAAGCAATCATCAAATTCATATGTTCTACTTAGCACAGCATTAGTAAGGGTTAAGAGCGAACATGCAGAAGTTGAGTGCCGAGCTTTGCTAGACTCAGGATCTCAAGTAAATTTCGTCACTGAGCGCCTAGTAAAACGTCTTGGCATATCAATGCAGCCATCATCAGTAAACATCAGCGGAATTGGCGCAACAAACACCAGAATTCAACATCGGATAAATGTGGCATTACAATCTCGAATTAATGGTTTTTCAACTACACTCGAAGCACTTGTATTGCCTCGCATCCTTGCGCCGCAACCATCACAATTCATCAACACAGATGACTGGTCACTACCCAAAAATCTAGTACTAGCTGATCCAACCTTTAACCGTCCCGACAAAATCGACATACTATTGGGGGCCGAACACTATCATCAACTGCTATCGATTGGACAAATTAAGTTATCTGAACAATTACCACTACTTCAAAACACAGTATTCGGGTGGGTTGTTTCAGGTAAAATTCAAAAAGAACACCGCTCAAAGGTAGCATGTGGAGTATGCACCACCGATGAAAGTCTCGAGCTCTCCATAGCTCGCCGGGAGTTAGATGAAATTAAAACAAATGACAAACCGCTCTCCATGTTAGAAAGAAAATGTGAAGAACACTTTACGCAAAATACCTTCAAAAACCACGAAAATCGACTCGTAGTAAAGATACCATTTCATCAAAGCCCTGATGCTTTAGGCGATTCACATGGAATTGCTCTTAACAGATTTCTTTCGCTTGAGCGTCGACTGCAGAAAACTCCTGAAATAAGAAGTGAATACATAAAGTTTATGGATAAATATGAGGCACTGCGGCACATGACGAAGATATCATCAGATGCAATCCTATCACCTAACTATTTCATTCCACATCACTGCGTGTTAAGGCCTGAGAGTTCCACCACAAAACTGCGAGTAGTGTTCGATGCATCTGCCAAAACAACGTCAGGACATTCACTAAACGACCTCATGTACACAGGTCCGACAGTGCAAAGCGAACTATTCTCTATACTGCTAAGATTTCGATTTCCAAGATTTGTGTTCACCAATGATGTAGAAAAAATGTATAGACAAGTCCTAATTTCCCCCGAAGATCGCAAATTTCAACTCATCATTTGGAGAAAAGATGCCAAAAAACCCATAACGTATTACCAGCTCAACACAGTTTCATATGGGACAAGAGCTGCACCCTATTTAGCAACAAGGTGTCTACAGCAACTGGCGAAAGAGAACACTGTTCGTTACCCGCAGGCCTCGAAATTTCTTCAAGAGAATTTCTATGTGGACGATGGCCTGGGTGGCGCAGACAGCTTAGTAGCTACAATACAATTACAAGAACAGCTAACCCTGATCATGAAAGAAAGTGGTTTCAACTTACGAAAATGGTGTGCAAATCATCCACAACTGCTCAGAAATATTCCACAAGGAGATCTAGAAGTAAATTTAGATTTTGGAAACACAAAAGCTGACTCAATTAAAACATTAGGACTCACATGGCTGCCGAAGGATGATAAACTCTGCGTTAAGGTTAACGTCGAAGCGGTCAAAAGGATTACGAAACGCAGCGTCACGTCAGATCTTGCCAGACTTTTCGACCCATTAGGAATCCTTTCTCCAATTGTGGTAGCAGCCAAAATTCTCATTCAGAGTTTGTGGGAACTAAAATTGGACTGGGATCAATCTTTGCCCGAAGAGCTGCACACAAAATGGCTCACATTTCGCTCAGACCTGAATGCATTAAAAACACTGCAAATTTCAAGGCACATTTTTAAAGGAGAAGTCCCAGAAGCCACTCAATTACACATCTTTACTGACGCATCGGAGAAGGCATATGGAGCAGCAGCATATATTCGATCAGTATGTAAAAACGGCACGATCATAACACGATTGTTATGTGCCAAATCTCGAGTAGCACCACTCAAAAAACAAACAATACCTCGACTGGAGCTGTGTGCAGCAGTGCTCGGAGCGCAGTTAGCAGCCAAAATCACAGCTGATCTTCAATTTACAAGTCCAATATGGTTTTGGACTGATTCAGAAATAGTATTATCATGGATACACTCATCCTCAGCATTATTTAATACCTTTGTGGCAAATCGAATATCAGTCATCCAAGAAACGACACGAGCTGAACAATGGCGTCACGTCAGCTCAAAATATAATCCAGCAGACATTTTATCTCGGGGAATGTCACCAAGGGCATTGAAGGAATGTACCTTATGGTTCTGTGGACCACTATTCCTACATGGCAAAGAAACAGGTTGGCCCCCAAGATTCAATCCAAGTTCTTCTATCAACAACAATATAGAAAGAAAAGGCACCCGAATCACTTGCCGCAACAGTAGCTGAGCCTGATTTTATATATAAAATCAAACACAAGAATTCTTTCCATCGCCTACAGCGAATTGTAGGATACGTTTTGCGCTTCAGGCGTAAAAGAGAGCATCGAGAGGCTCAAATGTCTTTAACGACGACGGAATTGGATTTATCACTAGTTCCAATCATCAAACAAATGCAAACGTCAGAATTTAAAGATGAAATTCAGCAGCTGAAGAGATACAATGAATTACGAGGAGCATGCAGTTTAAGCAATCTTTCACCATTTTTGGACAAAGATGGCCTAATTCGTGTTGGCGGTCGACTAGACGCTTCATCATTGGCATATGACTCAAAACATCAGTTGCTCATCCCGTACAATGATCCCATTTCAAAAATAATATTTGAAATGACTCACAAAAGCAATAAACATTGTGGTGCACAAACGTTACTTGGAATTGTGCGACAACGGTATTGGCCAATAAAAGGAAAAATTATGGCTCGAGCCACAATTCATCATTGCACAGTATGCAGCAGAGCCAAACCAGTGCTATTCAACCAAGTAATGGGAAATTTGCCTTCTACACGAGTGACACCCGCAAGACCATTCATAAACTCTGGAGTCGACTACTGTGGTCCAATAACAGTACACTACAAACTGCGTGGAAAAAGGCCGCACAAGGCTTACATTGCAGTATTTTGTTGCTTTGCTACAAAGGCGGTGCATTTGGAGCTTGTGAGTGATCTCACCACCGACGCATTTATTGGTGCTCTTAAAAGATTCATCGGCCGGCGAGGGCACTGCCAAAATTTATATTGTGATAATGCGACAAACTTTGTCGGAGCTAAAAATCAATTGCCTGAACTATCAACAGTAATTTACTCGTCCTACGCTCAAACAGCAATCACAAATGCATGCAACAAAAAGGGTATACAATTTAAATTCATACCCCCAAGAGCGCCACACTTTGGGGGCCTATGGGAAGCCGCAGTTAAATCCGCCAAGCATCTTCTTGTCAGAAGCTTAGGTAATGCATCTTTGACATACGAGGAACTAGAAACACTGGTAATTGAAATTGAGGCAATACTGAACTCCCGACCAATTTGATCCATGTCAAATGATCCTAACGACATAGCTGCCCTCACTCCAGGACATTTTCTAATCGGAGAACCATTGACAGCCCAAATTGATGCACAGGCTAAACCCATAACCTCTAGCTTGGCAACCAGATGGAAGTTAGTTTCTCATCTGAAACATGAATTTTGGAACAGGTGGTCGAGGGACTACCTCAACGAACTACAATACCGGAATAAATGGCAAGAGCGGTCGAAAAACCTTAAAGAAGGTGATATTGTTATCGTCAAGGAGGATAACGTTCCAGTCATGAAATGGCCTTTAGGACGAGTAATAAAAACCTATAAGGGAATCGACGAAACAGTTAGAGTTGCAGAAATTAAAACGGCTTCAGGCGTATTTAAGCGAGCAATTCGATATCTGGCACCACTTCCTAGAGTTAAAGACGACGATGAAGAATGGCAGCAAAAACCAAATCAACAGGCTACAACATCAACCAACAATTGCAAACTGCAGCCCTCTGAATCACCACACCATCTGATGAAATTCCAAAAAATAAAAAACGACGGCTATTAACTCTTCCCAGTATGCCCATCTTACTAATAGCATTGCTCGCTCTTCCACTCATTTTCGCAGGAAGGGTGGAAATAACAGAACTTAAATCAAACATGGGCTTACACTTCGAAGGAATTGGCAACACGCGAATATCACGATCTGAATGGAATACTATAAGCTACTATGAATTAACACCATATTGGCGAGAAATGGCTGCATTCACTAATAGAACTACAGCTCTGCAACATTTATGCAAACTCATGAATCAAAAGGCAATTTGCTTAAACACACTGCAAACTATTGAATTCGGCCTAGCTGACTTGAAAGCTGAAAATATTCTCCTGAACGGCAAGAGAACTAAACGTGGCGCAGTAAACTTTATCGGCAACATCGCTAACTCACTTTTCCGTGTCTTAGATTTAAACTATGCAGATCAAATGTCGAAAGATAAAAATAAATCATCAACCTCCATGTCCAGCAGTTCGACAACACGTGACACCGGCGGATTTTGTAGTGACTGTGACGTAGATTGACCTAGAAGCCAGAGAAGTGGATTACAAACTTTACAGTTATGGACACATACTCACTTTTTATCTACACTCATTATTGTTCAACTATTCAACTTTTTTTTGTAAATGTCGCTCGTCCACCAACCACTAATATCAAACTAAATAAATGGAATGATTCAAAAATAAATTTGCCTCAGAAAATGTCAATTCGGCTTTTATAAACAATCAATATGCAAGAAAAAAAAAAAAAAAAAAAAAAAAGAATACATTCATATTCTTAAGAAAAAACAATAAAATTCATAAACAAACTGTAGCAACTAACATCTCTCATGTCAGCACATTTTTCTTTTTGTGAGCGTAGCTCACGCCGGGGTGTATGTTCAAACTCACAACTTATTTCTTTTGCATATACATGTACACATTCATACATAAAATACAAAACGACAGCATTTAATTGCTGCATTTAAATTCTATGTATAAGCATATACGTCATTGTTTAAGTCATTGTTAAAAATAAACAAATAATAAAAATAATTTGTTTACGTCATTAGTTAAGTCATTGCCCATTGTTAAAAATAAACAAATAATATAAATCAGCAACAATTTAGTAGTTAAGAACCAATTGTTAAAAATAAACAAATAATGTAAATCAGCAATAATTTAGTATTTAAGCACCAACTAAATCAATAATAAAATAAGAATTATCATAACCATTGTCGTGTTAATTTCTTCTTTTCACCGGTTAACCAAGTTTCAAGTGCTTGCGTTAAATTTTACATTATCTTGGTGCATCACCTTGATAATAATCAAATAACAAGTTAATCAGGCAAAACAGCCTGTTATTAACAAATAAACTATTTTACATTATCCTGGTATATTACCTGGATAATAAACAATAACAAAAAAAAACAAGTTAATCAGGCAAAACAGCCTGTCATTAACAGCATGCTTAACGCTATAATTCTGTAATAGTTTATTAAACTGGGAAGACTTGAATTGTGATCCGTTATCTATACGATTGATTCTGGAGTGTCAAAGGTATGAAAGACTTCTTCTTCAAGATATTTACTGATCACATCAGCTGTAAATTTTTTTATTGGCTTAAGAAAACAAAATTTCGAAAAAATACCTACATTTCCTGTTTTTGATCGAGGATAACGTCCGAGAAAGTCTACATAAAGCTTTTAGAAAAATCTGTATGTTTCTGTAGTTTTTCCCATTGGTGAATGCATGACAAAATTTGGATGCTTTGTTCCTTTATATATGTTACAGGAATTAATATACTGTTTAACATCATTGACCAAATTTGGCAGAAGTAAAATCACCGTAAGCGTTCAACGGTTTTAGTTATTCCTTCATGCGAAGACAAATGGCTATCATGTGCTTTTTCCAAAATTGCATTAACCATATCTTTTGGTACCCATAGTTTCTAAGCAAGGTCGTATTGAAGCTGTTCACGGGAACGATATTCCGTCCGTCTGTAAATATATCCGTCAATAATTTTAAGGTCTGGTATTTTGTCAAGATTATTTTTAGCCCTGTCCAATAATTGTTTGTATTCCGTACTTTTGAAACTTTCAGACACATTTAAACCATGCATTTCGGAAAGATCTTCTGTGTTAGTACACGAAAGCGCATCACCAACTACGTTTTTGCTGCCTTTTCGATGTTCAATTTTAAAGTTGAAGCCTTGAAGTTTTAAAGCCCATCTTGACAACCGCGAATTGAGACCAGTTTGAGACATGAGCCACTTGAGCGATGCATGATCAGTGATCACTGTGATCTCATGTCCTTCAACGTACGCTCTAAAATTTTTAATGCTCGGCATTGCTGCTAAACATTCTAATTCGGTAACCGACTAATTACATTGGGCTTGATTAAGTTTCTTCGACATGAAGACGATGGGAAACTCTTCACCCTCCGCAGTTTTTTATACCAATACACTTCCTATTCTAGTGTTGCTAGCATCACAGTGAATATAAAATGGCTGTGAAAAGTCAGGGCTATGTAACACTGGTGCGGCTGTCAAAATGTTTTTCAATTCATCAAATGCTTTTTGAGCATCATTACTCCAAACAAATTATCTACTGGTCTTTATCAAATCTGTTAGAGTCGATTAAACAGCTGCGTAATTTCTAATGAACTTCCGGTACCAACCAGACGTAGCCAAAAACCGTCTGACTTGCTTTACAGAACTCTGTGTCGGAAAATCTGTCCGGTTCCCTCTGAATTACCCCATTTCCCACCATATCGGACTTCCTGTACGCTAAACTTAGATTTTTCAACATTAATAGTCAGTGCTGCAAGACGAATTTGCTTAGAAACTTCCCTCAAAAGATTTAAATGTCTATTAAACGAATCGGACACAATTAACAAATCGTCCAGATAGACAAACACTTCTGTCCGCAAATTCGCCGGTATCACCTTGTCCATTAGCCGTGACATTGTTTGTGGCGCATTGCAAAGTCCAAAAGGCATGACCTTATAATGGTACAAGGGACGGCCAGGAACAGTAAATGATGTTCTATCTTTAAGGATATGTTAAGAGGGATTTGCCAGAATGCATCCTTTAAAACGAGACTAGAAATAAATTCGGCTGTTGGCAATCTGCTAAGAATCCCATCGATATTGGGCAAAGGATACGCATCCTTGATCGAAACAGAATTGACTTTTCTGCTATCTAAGAACAATCTCACTTTAACGGCCTTACGATCGAGTACTATTGGGGAAGACCAGGCGCTATCTGATTCCTCAATCACATCATTTGCTATCATACGATCAAGCTCAGCATAAATCAATTTTTCCATTGCGGAAGAAACCGGAAAATGTCTTTGCTTAATCGGTGTTGCAGATCCAACATCGATTACATGTGAAATGACACTTGTGCGACCTAAACCTTCTTTAGCAAATGATGGACAAGTATTTATTACTAACTAAAGTCTTGTTTCTGTGAATCTAATAAGGGTCGCTGATCAGAAATTTCTTATAACTTTTTATCATGAATATTTGAATTTAATTCGGAAACTAACACCGGAGGTAAAAAGCCGAACGCTTGCTAAAAGTCTATACCTAAATATAAATTCTGGGATAAATTCGGAACAATACAAAAATTAATGGGTTTAGTAACTCCTCGAAAAGTAACATCCCATTTAATGAAGCCTGAAACATTTTGTGATTTTCCATCGGCAGTCTTTACAAATGAATTAATTGTTTTGAAACTTAAATTTGAATCTAAAAAACCTTTTGCTGCCTGTAACCCTACACAACTTATAGAAGCGCCGGTATCTAATAAGCCAATAAATGGCTTACTAAAAATAATCACATCAACATATGGTCGAATCTCATGTCGTTTGTCATAAAAAGTACTTAATAAAATACGTCGTGATTAACGTTATGCCAAAAAAATTTGCATATGTTCTGTAGACCTTATTTATCTAAGCTTTGATGTCGGTTCATTAAAAATTTCTGCTCTTTTTCCGTTGTATTCGACTAAACGTATATGGAAAGACTTAAGATATGTGGGCGGAGGAGATTTTGTGAATGGTTTGGAAATATTTAAATCAATAATTGTACAGTTATTCTTTTTACACGAAAAAAAGTCTGTATTATTATTGTCAGAACCACAAACTGCAGATTATGATGGTTGAAAAGACATGTCAGGTTTTAAATTATTTAAATTGTTTTTGAATTTATTTTGATATGAAAAATCATTTTGAAAAGTTGTTTCGGAAAATTTTGAATTTGAATTTGATTGGGGTTTGAGGATCAATCGTTATTGGTGCTGGTCGATTATGTCGGTTTACGTGCACTTTTCTGTGTACTCGGTCGGTAGTTTTTTGACCCGTTACATGTAGCATAACAAAACACGCGACGTTCTTCGAGACATACCTGATACCGGTGTCCAGTTTTTTCACAATTCCAGCACGTTAAAGAAATTGCAGCAAAATATTCGTCTTCAGATTCGACTTCATCTTCAACTAATTATTACACCTGCCTACGAGTGGTAAATGGTTTAAACATCTGTGGTTTTTGCCCAATAGTTATATATTTATATGAATTATCCCAATAGTTTCTCCATTTCTTCTTTTTACACTTGTATACCTTATATATTCGATTTCTTTTAATTAGCTTTATTTTAAATTTTGTTAATTATTATCAATTTCTTTAATACTATTCCACTTTAATATTTCATTGTCAATTATTTTCTTTTTTTTTAATACATTACTGTTTGATATTTTTTCTACTTTGATTTAATTGTAAAACTGAAAACAGATATAAATAATTTCTTCACGCAATAAAAACTAAAAAAAAATAAAAAAAACTTAAAAAAAATTAAAAAGAATTTACAATAATAAAAATCGTTTGTTTTAATTAATTTACTGGCGCAGTCGTGGTTTACGAACCGAGTTTAAGCTATGATAAATACAGATGAAAAGTTTTAAATCATTTTTCATTAAAAAAATATATAGGTGTTTAAACTATAAACAAAATCACCAAACTTTAAATCGTTTGTGACAATAATAAGATATGAGAATTTGTATAAAGACTGAGATTTATTGCGTAGAAGGAGCTAAACATCAAATATTGGCAATTTAAAATTCTATTTGGAGAAACAACGTAAAAAGTAAAGAGTAAATATAAAAAGAGAGATGTAAAAGAATTAATATAAAGGAAAATATTGAACATCGTTATTGAGAGTTATTATTAAAAGAGAAAAATACAACTAAAAAGCCTAAAAACAAAACAACGAACACAAAAGAGAATAATAGTGAAATTTTTTTTGCAAACTCCAACTGCAACAAGAGTGATTACTCCAAACAGCAATAGAGCTCCACGTTTAGTCAACATGTATATCAACATGGCAACAAATAATATTGGAACGATGGCGTTTAATGCTTTTGATCTGTTAGCGAGTGTTCCCAAATTTGATGGAAAAGCGGAAGAACTAGAAATGTTTACTACACATGTTGATGAGATACGTAAGCATGTTGATGCAGCATTATAAGCACTATTTGATCACATTGATAAACAATAACAGTCCTGTTAACTGGGAAATAATGAAAGTAATATTAAGAATTAATTTTAATATATCGGAAAGTATAGAGAGTATTATAAATAATATTAAAACTGCAGAATTTAGATCTAGTATAAGTGAATTTTATGATTATATGTTAAAATTTGTTAACAAAATTAAATTTGAAAACAAGTATCGATAGAGGAAATGAACAATGGTTCAGTTGTAAAAATAATGAAAATATGGTTTTGAAAATTTGTATTAGCAAATTACCCAATGAAACAATATTGGTACTTAATTCTAGGAATCCGCATTCTTTATTAAAAGCCAAAGAAATTTTAGTTGAAACTGAATATTTTTATAAAAAAAACCTATCTTTTGCAATCTTTTTCACAGAATAATAATAGAAAAATTTCTAATAATCATAATAAAAACTATTCGAATTCTCAATTTAATTCAAAATCTTTCAATTCTAATTCTGGATATTTTCAAACTAATGATAATTTAAACTATAATCAAAATATGCAAAATAATTTAAGAACTTTTCGTAACAATCATAATAGTTATTCAAATTTTAATCAAAATCCACAGACATATTTAGGAAATGTTCGTAATAACCATAATAATTATTCAAATTTAAATCAAAATGGACTGAATAATTCAGGAAATTTTCGAAATAACCGGAACACCTCAACAAATTTTAATCAAAATAATTCTAATATTAACCCTATATATTCAAGTAATTCTGAAAACTATAATAGAGATAGATCTCAACAGTCTGCTATTAGCAAATCAAATAGAATGGAAGTTGATAATATTCAGGTATCAAATTTTCAGTTACTAGCCTGCATAATAGTTAAAACTAGAACCGTTCCAATAAAATTATTACTAGACACAGGATCAGATACAACACTCGTAAGAAGAGGCTTGTTTCATAGTTCTTTCAAAGCAGAACTTGAGCGTCCAATAATTTTGAACACTATATGTTCCAAGACCATAACGACATCTAAAATAACTATACCGCTTTTTAAAATTGCTATGTTAGAAACTGATATAAATTGTGATTTCGATGGTATTATAGGTTGTAACATTCTGAGACCTTTAGGTGCAAAAATTGATTTAAAGGAAAATTTATTGATCACTTCTACCGCGAAAATCCCAATAATATTTCAGAATTTTTCAGAAAAATGTTCAGAGAACGATAAATCCTATTTGGAATCGACAATAATAGATATTAAATTTAATGAACCCAAAATAGACTATTTGACCGATAAATTGAAAACTGAAAACTTGAAAAGTGAGGAAATAAGGGAACTTACAAAATTAATTACGAACTTCAAACATGTTCTTTATATTGAAGGTGAAAAGTTGTTTTCTGTTTGTAAATATAGGCACAAAATTCCCACAATAAACGACATCCCAGTATATTGAAGAACATATCGATTTCCGGAAATACATAAATTAGAAGTAGAAAGCCAAGTTAAGGAAGTGATAGAATCAGGAATAATAAAATCATTTAGCCTATATAACGCCCCTATTTGGGTTTCCTATACCGAATATGGAGGACCTTTTTGCGAAGTTAGGAAATTCACAGTACTTTAGTACTTTAGATTTAGCTAAGGGAATCCGCCAAATTCCAATTTTACCAGAAGATAGATGTAAAACTGCTTTTTCTACAAAAACGGGGCATTATGAATTTATACGAATGCCTTTCGGACTAAATAATGCCCAAGCATCATTCCAAAGGATGATGAACGAAGTTTTACACGATTTTATAAATAATATATGTGTTGTTTATTTAGACGACATCTTGGTATTTTCCACTTCACTTAATGAACACATTTTGGCATTGAAGAAAATTTTTCATAGATTATCTGAATTCAACCTTAAAGTTCAGGTTGATAAATGTAATTTTTTTAAGCGCGAATCAGAATATTTAGGACATATTATTACACCTGATGGAATTAATCCGAATCCTGATAAAATTAAAATTATTAAAAAAATTTCATTACCGAAGACAATTAAGGAGATAAGATCATTTTTAGGCTTAACTGGTTTCTATAGGAAATTTATAAAAGACTATAGCCGAATAGCATTGCCTATGATTAAATATTTAAAAAAAGGTTTAGTTATAAATGTGAAAGACCAAGAGTACATTGATTCCTTTAACAAATTAAAGAAAATTTTATGTATTTCTCCAGTTTTGGCTTATCCAATATTTGACAGGCAGTTTGTTTTGACAACAGATGCCAGTAATGAGGCGCTAGGTGCTGTATTGTCACAAAATGGGCATCCAATCAGTTATTCATCAATAACGTTGAATAAACATGAGCTTAATTATAGTGCAATAAAAAAAGAATTAGCAATTGTTTGGTCAGTGAAATATTATAGACCATATTTGTTTAGTAGGAAATTTAAAATTCAGACTGACCATAGACCACTTGTGTGGCTAAATTCCACAAAAGAACCGAACATGAAATTGCAAGAAACTACAATTAAATGAATATGATTTTATTATAGAATACATAAAAGGTAAGACCAACAAAGTTGTTGGCTTTCTTAGTCGCCTTGATGTAAATATTGTAGAAGATGAACAACAGACAATACGTTCTGATTTAGCAACAATACATAGTGGAAAAGAGAATTTAAATGGCCATATTTCTATATCAGAGTCGCCAATTAATATATTTAAAAATCAAATTATTATTATTCTTGGGAAAAATTATAAATATGAAAGAAAAATTTTATATGGGGAAAAAAATAAGACATACAATAACATTAAAAGAATATTTTGAAGAAAAAGTACTTGAATTTTTACAACAGATTTTACCTATAAATGTGGCAATTTTTTGCGATAATTTCGAAACATTTAAGAACCTCCAACAAACTTTGGTTCATTATTTTTCAAATGCATCAGGAATGAGATTCATACGATGTAATAAATTTATTAAGGATATTTTTGATAAAGAAAATCTATTAGAAATCATAGAAAAATATCATAATGACAAAAACCATAGAGGAATTGAGGAAACATTTTTAGAAGTAAAAATTTGATATATTTTCCAAATTTGAAAACGGAAATTCATAAATATATACCTAAATAATTGTATTATATCTAATATGTGTAAGTTTGATAGAAGACCTATAAAAACCAAATTATGTGTAACAGAAACTCCTATTAAGTCTAATGAAATAGTGCATATTGACATATGGTTTTTAAATAAACTTACAACTTTTCTAACTTGCATTGACAAGCTTACAAAACATGTCTCAATTCATTATTTAAATGATAAAAATTCCTTGACAATTGTCGAAAAACTTAGGGAAAGATTTTCCATATTAGGAAAACCAGACAAAATTATAGCTGATAATGAATTTAATACAGCTTTTATTAGAAATTTTTAAAATTCAGAAAAAGTAGATTTTCATTTTACTTCCCCTAATACACACACAGGTAATTCGGATGTAGAAAGCTTTCACCTGACATTAAATGAACACATACGACTTTTTAAATTAGAAAGAAAGATAAGGATATGGATGATAAATCCCTTGTATACAAATCTGTTCAAATTTATAATGATACGATTCATAGTACGACAAAATACATACCAAATGATTTATTTCACAACAAGGTCGACAAGTCTATTTGGCAAGCATTACATGATAATATTCATGGAAATAAAATTGAACGAATTGGAAAAATTAATGAGAATAGAGAAGATTGCCATGATTATAAAGAAAGAGAATTAGTAAAAAATCTTGGATTTCAAAATCTGAAACAAAAACCCAAATATAGTATAAAGCAAGTTAAAGAAAAAAGTAAAACAAACTTTATAGACGAAAAAGATTGCAAACGCGATAGACAATTATAAGGAGAAATTTTAAATATCAGAATGAAATACCAGACAGAAAATTTGATAGAAAAGTCACTGGTAGAAATTATTCAAAAAAGAGAGATTAATAAAAAGTAAAAAAATAAAACCTTTTATTAGATAATAGAGTAAATATTATAAAAACTTAAATAAAATATGTATAATTAAAATTTTAATTAAAAAAAAAAATTATATGTAACACCTAAATACTAGAATATAAAACACGCAATACATAGTAAATAAGTGTTGATTAATATATAAATATTTACAGCTAATTCTTCATTGTAAACCTATAACTTTTGTTAATATTATTTAAATTTAAAATGTTGATTAATGTACGAGTAATCACATTCCAGGAGTAATGTGTAATCAAAGGGTGGTGGAGTTATATATTTATATGAATTATCCCAATAGTTTCTCCCTTTCTTCTTTTTATACTTGTATACCTTATATATTCGATTTCTTTTAATTAGCTTTATTTTACATTTTGTTAATTATTCACCCTTATTATGGTTGGCGTATTCATGGCGTATTCATGTCAAACATTGGCGTTTTTAAAAAATAGTATCACGTTTGCCGAATACGCCAAAAATACAACTCTAAGTGTAAATCTATTACAAATATACCAAAATAACCGTATCGTATTTGGCGTATTTGCCTGTCAAAAAGGGGAAAAACTGTCGTTATAAATTTTGATCACGACAGCTTTGAAAACAAAATTACAATGGCTGCAAACAAAGCGTAAGTATTAGAAAAATACAATTTACTTAATTTTATAAACAATTTTGAATTTTTATAAATTTTAGAATAAAAATAACTACACCAAAACAGTTTGCGCTATTGGTAGAAAAAATGGAAAAAAAACCCCAATTTAGCAAAGGGCTATCACAAAAGCTTAAGCAAAATTAATATTAAAGGGGATTGGAACCAAATAGCAGAGGATTTAAATACCATTGGCCCTCCATTTCGTACTGATGAAGGTTGGATGAAGGTGTGGGCAGATTTTAAATGTAAGTTGAAGAAAAAACTGGCATTCAACAGAGCAGAAAGTCATGCAACAGGTGGAGGAACATTCAAGCAATTTGTTTTGACGCCAGTAGAAGAAGCAGCAGCCAGTCTGTTGGAGCTACGTTCTATTATAAGTCCCGAAGGGAATCCATTTGGAATAAAGCGAGCTCGATGTAATTCCACAGGTCCTGTGCCAACTGTAACCGGTCGTGAGTCAACAGAAGAAACAGGTCTTGAGACAACATTAACAGGAGAAAAACTTCCTGAACCAATTATAACAGCTGAAACTAGCTGTGACGCTATTGAGGATATATCTATTTCCCCTAGAGCTTCTAAAAAAGTTCGCAAAAATAAGGCTCAAGAAAAAATTTCGCTTTTAGAAGAGCAAGTAAAACTCCAACGAGAATTATGCATGGACCTAAAGAATAAATTGTTTGAAATACAAAGGTATACTCGAAAAATTTATGAAATTAAAAAAGAAAAGTTAAAACTATACAAAAGTGAATTAGACAAAAAAAATGAACACAGAAGAGCTCTTTTAGAAATAAGAAAAGCGGAACTGGAAGTGAAAATTAACAAAGTCGAGATTGAGAAATTAAAAATTGGGTTTTAAAGTTTTTCTTTTATTATATAAATATTAAAGTTTAATATTTAAGTTTTTGTATTGTTTTTTTTGTTGTTTTGTATAAAAAATAAAAATTAATTATTTAAAGCATCCATTATTTTTATTCTTATATCTGAAGCGCTCAAATTATCTTCGAAGCTTTCAGATTCTACTATTTCATCTTCTAAATAGGTATCAGGCCAATCTATATTGTAGTGGATGCATATGTTGTGCAAAGAAGCACAAACAGCTGTAATTTTTCCAGCCATTTCGGGAGTATAATGAAGTTGCCTGGCACCGAGTAAACAGCGGAATCTGTTCTTTAAAACCCCTATGGTTCGCTCAACAACATTTCTTGTTTTAGCATGAATATGGTTGAAATAACTTTCTGGTGAACCTTCCTGTGTTGATCTGAAAGGTGTGATCAAGTAAAAATCCAATGGATAACCAGCATCTCCTATAAATAAACAAACAAAAAAATTAACTCTTAATCCAAAAGGAAGCTAAGTTTTGTAATTTACCCAGCAACCATGTATTCCTTTCTCCATTATCATATTTCTCTTTCAAATAGTGTTTTAAGTCACTCACATTCCAAATCAGAGAATCGTGGGACGATCCAGCACTATGAGATTGTATGTACCTTATACGGAGTTTATGATCACATACCTTTAAGATTTAAAAAAGATTAAAAACATAAAAAAAAACAAAATTTTATATTCAAAATTAGCACCATTACCTTCAGGCTATGAAATCCCTTTCTGTTGTGATATTTAAAACGTTGATCAACCGTGGTTGGTATAATTCTGATATGGGTTCCGTCAATGCAGCCTATTACTCCAGGAAATTTTGTTTTTCTGTAGAAATGTTTTTTAATTTAATTTTTTTCTTCTTCATCCATCTCAAATGAAATCCATCTTGGACACAGTTCGCTGTACATTGCGTCAATGCACTCATTAAATGCTTCACTCACTGACGATTGACACAAGTTTACATTGTTATCGTTACCAGCACCTTTCTGGTAACTCCCCTCAGCCAGTATCCTCATTGTCGCTGTTAACTTTACCAGTTTGGATATTCCTGTTGCCCTTATTTTATCTTTTAATAATGGTGAAATCTTGTGTAACACATATTTAAATGCCTCTTTGTTTAGTCTAAAATAACTAACAAATCTATAACAAAATGTAGAATTAGTTTTTACCAAAAAATATTTTCCAAACTTACTTTGTATTAGGTAAGGCAAATATGTTGGATTGTTGCCTTAATAGTCTTCTCTTAGCATTCATTTCCTGTACACTCTCTGTTTCTTCATCTTCAGAAGATGAATAAAATGCAACACTTAACATTATTTATTAAACTTAAATTTAAAATAAGTATTTTTAATTTTTTGTATGCCGCGCACTTTTTTTTGTTATTATTTTTTATGAACAGCTGTTTTTTTTGACAGTTTACATAGCAAGGCGTTTCATAATCAATTTAATTAGAGTCATCTATTACAATATGGCTCTTTTACAAAACTGTCGTTGTCGAAAATATTACATGGTACCAAAAAATTTTAAATTCGACTACGACTACGACAGTTGTCGAAATACGACTACGCCAACCATAATAAGGGTGATTATCAATTTCTTTAATTTTGTACTGTATACTATTCTACTTTAATATTTCATTGTCAATTATTTTCTTCTTTTTTAATACCTTACTGTTTGATATTTTTTTTACTTTGATTTAATTGTAAAACTGAAAACAGATATAAATAATTTCTTCACGCAATAAAAACTAAAAAAAAATAAAAAAAAACAAAAAAATTAAAAAAAATTTACAATAATAAAAATCGTTTGTTTTAATTAATTTACTCAATGTCTTGCATAAAAAATTCTCTACGACGACAAAAGTCACGCAATTTAGACACAGATGTAGTTGATATATTTAGAATTTCATTTTTAATTTCTGGTAATAAATTCCGATGCAAAATTTCAACTAAAACGCTCTCTGGCAAAGGTGTTGATAACCGATCAGAAATATCGACTATACTTTCATAAAAAGTGTCCAAATTTTCACCGTGTGTTTGTTATCGATCACGAATCATTTCACGAAAATCAACGTCTGTCCGAGAATCTTGATACTGTTCGCGAAGAGCATCACAAAGCTTAGGCCAAATAATTTTTCTAACAGACCGATGGTACCTCCAGAACCAATCATTTGCTTTTGATTCGAACAAAGTCGAAATGTGAACGCAAAGAAAGTTAAAATTCCCGTTAATGCCTCAACTCTATAAATACAACTGTCTACAGACATTCCCTTAGAAACTCCTGTGAACCTAACCTTCGAATTATGGATTATGTGTCCAATTTTATCATTCGTGAAAAAAGAATTACTTAAATGAGAATTATTACTAACATCAGAATTGTTATTCGAAACAGCTTGAGTAAAATTCTGACCCTGATAACTATTTATAGGAAGCTCTAATAATTGTTCAAGGGTTTGTTGCTCAACAGCAGGTAAAGTTAAAATTTGAGGATTGGGATTTACAGAAGTAGATTCTGATCCATTAGTCGTAGTATAATTTTGTTGTTGAACCTTCATTTTCAAACGACGAAAACATTCTTCAATGTTTTTTTCAATCAACCTAGCCAAATGTTGCAGCAGTAACCAAATTACGGATGTGCTCACGTTGAAGAAAAAAAAAATAATAAAGAAAATTCTATCGACAATAAATATTTGAAAAATATTTTTACTATTTATGTATGTCAGACAAAAAATTTAAAGGAGAGTACTAATAATTTGAAAAAATTATATTCATACAAATATAATTTGTGAAAACAATTGGCTTAATAATCCAAGCTTCAAAAAAACTTTCAATGGAACTTTTATTCGTTATTATGACCAGGCAATTTTTTGAAGTCTTTGTATTTTATTAATCGAGCTTACTGGTCGTTTTTTTCAAAGCAAATAAAATTCTATTTTATCTTCATTGTTCTACCCGACGTTTCGTCGATTTGTTGTCGACACAGCTGTTTACAAAATCACAAAGTAGACTAAAAAGACAAATTAGTAAAAAGACGAATTAGTCTACTCTGTGATTTTGTAAACGGCTGTTATATAGATTTTAAGTAGTGTATGTTTCTTGTTGTTTTTTATTAAAATTTTTTTTATTGTTTTACATTACATACATTATATTACCCTATTTATAATATATTATTCCATACCACATTGTAAATTGCATACTATATTATATTCTAGTTTTCTACTATAACTGCACATGTGAAACCCCGTTTCACAACACTTTGTCTGTTGTATTAACAATTTTAACCATAGGCCTTGATCCTAGTGTCACTGTATTTGCAACATAAACACCTTGTAGCATTTGATGATGAACTAACACCTCTTTTTATTGAACTGATTATGGATCAATCTAATTATTTCCGATCATGCTGGAAGGGATATGGAATTTGCATCAGGTGCATTCATTAAGGTTATTGATAAGTGATATGGGAAATTATCGGGTCTTAGGATAATTAAATCGTTACCACCCTGAAAATCTAAACTGCATCTATATTTCCTGATAAAATCTATACCCATAATTCCATTATCAAGTCTCCTTCGACTTTACCTATGCTGTTTATTATTCCTTATTCCACTAATATTCGTCCTTTGACTTTCATCTATTTGTTCGTTAAGAACTTGTCCGATTTTAATTTCAAATGTGGAACTGCTCTCATTAAATGATTTTCTTACCATAATATAACTATCGAGACTTAGATTGATATTAAAAATTTTGTCAACTGCGTAATCAGTGGGTTTGTACGTTTTTTGAACGCATATTATCATTATCATTATGAACCTTATGTTGATTTCGCCTATTACGTTCATCATATACATTTTCACTATTATTCCTAACATGTCCCCGGCGACAAAAGCCACAGGCTTTAATAGAACTCCGTAATTCATAAGCGTTGTGGCCACGAAGGTTCCTGCTTCATTATTAATCTTACTCTCTCATTGGACGAGTTCTTTGTAATTGCCCTTACTGCAGGCTTGAGTTGAGTAGGCATTTTCCAATGCCTTCGTCAATGTCTCAATCTCAGTGGCATAGAAGTTAGGGTTTTTACCTCCTTGATGTAAATTCAGAAGTTTTGCCGGGATTCAACGCGTCCAGAAAACTCTGTAAGTTTTCTGAACTACCGTCATAGTCTGAAATTTGTTTCGATGCAATCGTCAAAAATTCCACGACAGTTTGCGGCATGTTGAATTTAGATACATTCTGTGTTAAATTAATAATATTAATAATAATTAAAATTTGGTATTAAAAAAATTTTAAAAAAATTTTAATAGTCAGTATCAAAATCAGTCTAAGTAAGATGTTAAAAAATTTTAAATTTTATATTTACTCTAGGATAATGTTAAACGTAATTAATGTTAAAACGTACAAAAAAATTATATATAATGCTTAAAAGGTTTTCCTTTTGATATATTAAATTTGAAAAATTTTCCCTATATTTAAAGGTTCATAAAAATCATATTTTTAAATTTTTAATGAAAAATGAATTGTTTAAGACTTTTATTCACATTTTTTTTTTAATTAGGCTTTCTACAATTGACGTTGTTTGCGCGAATTATCAGTAAATTTTTTTTTTTATTAAAATATATTTGTCTGTATGTAACAAAATTAATATATGCAGTTTTATATTTAAAATTCTTAATCGTATAAGTTCTTTTGTGACTTACTAATTTAAAATCTGTATTGGAATATTTTTATTTCTAAATATGTTTTAATTTCAAATCAATATTCACAATAAAATTCGATAAAATTTTCAAAAGTTCAATATTCAAGGTAAAAAATTTCATATATCAAAATTAAAAAGATTAAAAATTTATTTTAAATGTAATATAAAAAAATTTTATTCTAAAACTTTCTCAAAATTGTTTATTTTATAACAAAATAAATATATATATTTTTCTCTTTTAATTTTTATATTTGGTAACGAAAATTAATAATATTTAAATTTTGCTAAAAAAAATGTTGAATAGTTACGATAAATAAAAATAATAGTTATATATAAATAAAATATTCTCAAAATTTTACCAATTTCACCAACCCTCATCAGTAACCAAAAGAAGTAGATAGTTTATTTGGTAAAAAGTTAAATTCATGTATATTTGCTGAAAACAACCAAATGGGAATTCAAGCAAAAGTTATACTATTTAAGCCGCCTTCAATATACCAAACTAAAATATAGAACAACTTTGAATATGTATACGAATACACATTGCATACTACAATATACATACGTGTTTGTTTTTGTCTTGAAAAACAAGAAAAACAATTTGTTTTTGCTAAACTTATGCCGTTTTCTTTTCTGACAAAAAATGTCGCACTTTATTTGCATTTTTTTGATTAGTGCATTTTTCTTTATATTCTGAATTAAGAGCAACATTGTCGTATACATCAATTGAAAAGTCTCAAGGTCGAGCACTCGTAAATCACATAAAATGGCATCCATAGACTTCTTTCAGGTTATAGTGTGAGAATGTTTCCCCATTGTTCCCCTTTTTGAATATTTTCACCCTATGACTTCAAAGAGGGTAATAATAATTTTTTTTTGCATTTTATGAACACAGCTCTTTGAGACCTTTCGATTGATGTATAAGATAAGGTTGCTATCAATTCAGAATGTATAAGAAAGTACACTTTTCGAAAAAAGTGCAAATAAAGTGCAACATTTTTTGTCATAAAAGAAAACGGCATTACATTTAGCGTTAACGTCGTACCCTCCGTATTTTTAATTTTATTATTTTTTATAAAAATAAAAAATCTTATTTTCGATCTTTATCATTTTAATGATTACTTTATTTAAAGTAAAAACATTTGATCTTGAGCCTGAATAATTTCAAACTCAATTATTATCGATGGTATACCTATGATTATGGTTACTGGCGCTGTTGTTTTTTCTTTTACTGCGTATGTTGGTCCATTGGTTGAAGTTTATTGTTCTTGCTGTTACTGCTGTTCGTTTAATTTGTTGTGGCTGCTCTTGACGTTGCAGGTGTATTGGCCACACCTGTTTCTTCCCTCAGCAATGTCTTGGCCGCATTGCATTTGAATATTTTCCGGATATATTTTAAAACATTTTAGAAAAAATTTTAAATGTTTTTTAACTGATTAATTCAACACTTTTTTTTCGTAGACAAAAAGCGAGTTCAGTTTGCATGTTAACGACATTTAATACTTTTGCTTGTTTCAAAGTACAAAGAAATTATTCATCTGCGTCCTTATCGAACCGGATAGCATCGGAACATTTTTTATCACTGGAAAAATTCATAAGGTGAGGTGACTTTCTATTTATTTTGTTTAAAATCCTCATTTTTTCCTTTAAGAAATTTTTAATTGGTAAAATTTTTTAAGGAAACCTTTGTGAGGAAAAAATAAGTAATTAGAATATACTCCTTAATATAAAGGAGAGACTAGTAATTAATCTAGCCACTCTGCTTTATTTTTACTCTTACCAACACCGTGTTGTGTACCTACGACCATCTGTCAATTAAATTCGCCACAGTGTTTTGTTTATTTTCTTATATATGTACATTAGGGTGACAGCGGTTTGTATGAACAAATTTAGTTTTTCGAATCTAAAGGAGCGCCGGGCGGAATTTGGTGACACTTGGTCTAAAAAGTATTTCCTGCAAGATTGGGCCAAATCAGACATCATTAACACGAGGCGCAACGAGGTCAAAGGTCAAGTCATACAGAATATTCGAAAATATATGAAAATTATATAATAAATAGCTTTAATTTATTTCATGTATCGTGTAAATTGCTAAATCTATTATTTTTTTTTAGAAAAAGTAATTTAAAATATTTTTTGTAATTAACCCAAAATATACCAGGGGGTCAAATTGACCCACTCAAAATTTTTGACTTTATTGTCATTTAAGACATTTAATTCTTACTAACATATTCATCATGTACATAATCTGGACATGAAGAATATAAAAAAAATCCAAAAAATTAAGTTAACACTATTGCTTCCACTAGATCAAAATGACCCACAAAATTTATTATTTGAAAGAACTTTTATATTAATTTAAAGGCTGGTTTTTACTTTTATTTATAATAAATTACATATTAAATCACAGTATTAAAAAATTAGAGAATTCATTAGTTTAATGCAAGTTTTAAAAACAATTTAAAATTTTTAATAAATTTTAGAAAATTATTTTTGTCGCTGGCTGCGAAGTGATTTATCTTGCGGGGATAGCGAATTTAACTTGAATAAATTAAACGCAAATTTTTCCCTTAATAAGTTTAACATATAACTTTAGAAACAAAGTAAATATAAAAATACCGCACTGCTACTTACCGCAGTCTTTATCCTCAGCAAACTGACTTCACATTTAGAGCCACCGTTTGTTTGGGTATCTTCATTCTATTCTCACTCAATTGTTAAAACGGTTCTATTCCGTTACAGAACCTGTTTTCTCATGAAACACTGCAGTAGAATGAAGATAAAAAAGACTGCAATAAATTTGGCGACCACATAGCAAACAAATAAATGAACATTACAACATACGCACACACCTACATACACTAAAAATAAAGCAATTACCATTGCTATGTATGTATGTGCGTATGTGTACAAACATGTAAATAGAAAGACAAATATATGAGCGGTTCCAGCGACATCCCCACCCCCGTGGATCGACCTCGATTCACTATTCGAAGTCCAGGACTGCAAGCTTAGACACAGGGCGCCTCAAAATACCGGAACACGTTCTGACATCAGCACGACGAATGACACCATCACTGCCCTTGTAAACTTCTTCTATTCGACCTCTCTTCCACTCTCGGCGAGAAACGGCTGGATCGCAGATGAGGACCAAGTCACCAGGAGCCACAGGTTGTGTGTATTCGCACCATTTTTACCTTCGTGTAAGCGTTGGCAAATACTCAATTATCCACCTTTTCCAAAAGTTGTCACGGAGCTGATGGGAGATTCGCCACTGTTTTCTCGAAAAGCTGGCTTATCGATGACTGTTCCCTCTGGTGTTTGTGCAGTATTAGGCGACCCCAGCAAAAAATGATTCGGTGTTAGCGGCTCTTCATCGTCATGGCTGACAGGCAAATGAGTCAATGGGCGAGAATTCACAATATTTTCCGCCTCGATGAGAAAACTTTGTAAGGTGTGTTCCTTAGGGGCCACTTCTGTCAGAGTCACTCGGAGAACCTTTTTTACACATTGGACCATTCGTTCCCATATGCCACCTTCCGCCGGATTATATGGACAATTGAACTCCCAGTCTATGCCCTCTGTTGTCAACTCATCTTGTTTTCGAGAGACGTTAAAGACTTCTTCGAACCTCTTAGCTTATTGATTTACACCAACAATTCTTTCCATTATCGCTACGCATCTTCAATGGGGTACCACGTCGATTTATGAAATTTCTTATTGCCAATATACAAGCATCTGTTGACAAATCAAAGGCCACCTCTAAGTGAACTGCTCTGATAGTTAGGCACGTAAACAGAGCAACCCAACGCTTTTCGTGGCGGCGACCAATTATAATGTTGACTGGTCCAAAATAGTCAACACCAGTGTATGTAAACGGACGCACATACGGAGTAAGTCTGTCGGTTGGCAATGGACCCATATAACGCTGCGCTGGACTTGCATGACGAATTTTACAAATGTTGCAAGTTGAGACACATTTACACAGAAGTCTTCTAAGGGGTGGAATCCAAAATGTTTTTCTGATTTCCCCCAATGTAGCCTCAAATTTTTGATGTTTCATCTTATTATGCATATGAGCTACAATAAGTTGGGTTAAGTGATGAGTGGGCGACAATATGATGGGACGTCTAGAGTATAGTGGTAACCAACTGGCTGCATCGATGCGACCATACACTCGAAGACACTTTTTGTCATCAATATAAGGCGATAAAGTGTACAGGTCGTTACATTTTGGTATGTTGCCACCAGGTTTTAAAATTTGCAATTAATCGCCAAAACTCTCTTGCTGTGCAACTTGACATGAAATATTTTCAGCATCTCTTAATTCGGCAGCAGTTAAACAACTTGTGGCATTGTCTACCTTCTTCTTACGACAGTAGTCAACAAATCTCCGAGCCCATGCCATAGTTCGTTTGAGCCTGAGAAATGAAGAGAAGCGTTTAAAATCAATGATTAAATTTGAACTAACCAGTAATGCAAATTTCGGCCGCAGTTCCTCTTCACAGCAATCACTGTGTTCTCCACAATCTGATGTTGGCCACCCGTCTTCATGGTTGTATAGAAATTTTGGGCCTTGAAACCAGCGCTGTTCATAAGAAAAATTAACTTTATTTTTTCTTCTGGTTGTTTCATCGGCAACATTAAGGTCCGTGGGCAACCATCTCCAATCAGCTGGGCGCGTAGAGTCCAATATTTCGGAAATTCTATGGGCAACAAATGGTTTGTATCTTCTACTTTCTGAACAAATCCAATTGATGACTGTTGTAGAATCGCTCCAAAAAATACAACGGGAAACCTTTAGCGAATGCTCCTCCAGTATTGTACACATCAGTCTTGTTCCCAACACGGCAGCTTGTAGTTCTAATCGGGGAATAGTCATGGTCTTCATTGGAGCGCATTTTGACTTGGCAGAGATAAAAGAGACACTGATTTTCCCACAAACTGTTATATATCGCCAGTAAGACACAGCACCAAATGCGTCTTCACTGGCATCGACAAACACATGTAGCTCCAATACATCGGGCAATCCATTTCCAAAGTAAAATCGTGGCGCATGTACATCGGAGACATTTTGCAAATCCTGGCGCCAATTATTCCACAGAACTTCTAGTCCCTCAGGCAATCTTTCATCCCAACGTGTATCGCTTCTCCAATTTTCTCTCAATAACAATTTAGCAGTTATCATAAAGTGGCACAAGAATCCAATGGGATCATAAACGGACATGACTACACTTAGCAACTCACGTTTTGTAGGGCACCTTAATCCTTTAACAATTTCTTCGTTAACCCGATGAAATTTAAAGATAAATTTAAATGCGTCGTCTTTCGGGTGCCAATACATGCCCAGGATTTTTTCCATCGATGTCCCAAATTCATTTAAATCGACGTGATGATCCGAGTCTCCCTCTAGAGCCACAACCACATCCAATGAGTTTGATTAAAATTACGCAGAACAAACCCAGCAGTCTTATGTATATCGCGAACTTGCATAGCTATTTCGATGGCTTTTGAGACAGCTTCAAAGCTGTCAACGAAATCGTCAACATAATGGTGTTCCAATATAGACTTAACGGCCCTTGGGAAATGGTCTCTGAACTCTAAAGCGTTTTTCTCCTTTACATATTGAGCAACACACGGAGAGCAGGCAGCACCAAACGTCATCACGACCATGTCATAAACATCAGGTGAACAGTTTCCACTTTTTCGCCAAAGAAATCTTTGCGAACATCGATCTTCAGGAGCCACAACGATTTGGTGAAACAATTCTTTAATGTCACCACACACAGCTACTGCACCAACTCGAAAATTAAATAAAACAGATGGCAGTGGCTTATATTTTTGAGGACCATTTAGCAAATTTGAATTTAGTGAAACACCTTCCACCTTCCAGCGTCAAACACCAAACGAATTTTCCCTGGCTTATTGGGATTAATCACTCCAAAATGAGGCAAGTACCATGTCCTTGCATTACAGCTTTGGGCCTCAGATGATGTCAGTTTACGTACATACCATTTTTTCTCATAGTCGGCAATAATATTTTTGTACGCCACGCCAAAGTCAGGATTTCTTTTCATTTTCCTTTCCATACCATAGAGACGATTAAGGGCCATAGCATGGCTATCCGGCAGGACTACGTCATCATGGCACCACAGTAGTCTAGGTTGAAATCTTCCGGCAACTCTCTTCGTTGAATCATTTAAAATCTTTTGAGCACGTGCAACTTCTTCAGACTCAATGACCGGTAGAGCCTTAACTCCAAAATTCTCCGTCTTAAAATAACTTGCCACCAAATCATATAAATTGTCCGGCTGTGCTGTCAGCAAACACGTACGGGTGTAGGGTGACCTCCTTTCAAATTTCCAAAAACGATCCACCCTAATGGCGTGTTGGCAGCATATGGACCAGCTTCCTCAAGAGGCACTATTTCATCCGGCAATCCTAAATGGCAATGGTCCAAACCAATCAACAATTTTGGAGCCACATTGCCATATGAGGCTATAGGAATTCCCTGATTCTTTATTAAATTTGCATCAAAACTCTGGTTTGGCAGTTTTAGATCCGAGACACCATAAACACTTTTCAAAGCGTATTTCCTCTGCCTGTTGACACCACTTACATGAAGATCGACTACCGTGGCTACCTCCTGTGACGACTTTCCACCATACCAGTTCATTGTCATGGAAGACAATGAAGTCCAAGCTGCCTCACCAAAGCACTATCCATCATGGTGACCGATGAACCTTCATCCAAAAGAGCATAAGTCTCCACAACACAATTAGGGCCATAAAGTTTCACTGGTAGCACTCTAAACAGCAGCTCATTTTTCTCAGAAAAGCTTAAAACGCAACTTAAAACTGGCTCACCAATCTGACCACTATCAGCTGAAGACAAATTTGAACTGTTATTTGCATTTGATACACTGGGCTGATCCTCATGTAATAATTTGTTATGCTTTTTTCGACAATTTTCAATTCGACACTCTTTACGTCGACGGCAATCCCTGCTTGAATGTCCTCCACTTAAGCAAGAGAAACATAACCTCAACTTTTTCACTTCACTCCATCTGTTCTGTACGGTGAGCGATAAAAATTTCTTGCATTCAAAAATTCAATGCTGTCCGCGGCAATGGAGACGTTGGATCTTCCTTCGTTGCACATCTGATGCATATAGGACCACTCTCTTTTTAGACTCACTGTTATTTGGGCGACTGGTACTCGTACTGGCTGTTTGAATACTTCTTACCAAATTGGCTACACCCTGAAGCCAATTGCTGAAATCCAAAACAGTGGGCCACTGACGTAAACTCGCTGCATACTGTGCCCAATCCAAACGACGGCTCATAGGAAGCTTTTGCACTAACTCCTCCATTAATGTCGGGTTCGACAGATGCTGATGCCCATTTGCAGTTTCCAAAAAGGCGGCCAAATTTCTTACCTCTACTGAAAATGGTATCAGCTTCTCAACCGCATTTTCTCCAATCGGCAAAATTTCCCGTACTTGCTGCAGTTGGCATCGTATCAACAACTCGGGGCGACCATATTGGAACTTCAGTTGCTCAATCACAGTTGGAACATTGTTTGGGTGAATGAGCAAAGATTTGACACACTCCCAGGCTTCAACTTTCAATGCCTTTTGGAGCCGCAAACAATTTTGGCTATAACCATACGCTGCAGTGGTGTTGTCAAAGGCTGACAAAAACATAGGCCAATCCTCAGCAGCGCCATTAAATTCAGGCAGGTCGTAAATTTTCCTCGGCGTCGGCATAAAACTCTGCACCTGATTCGTCGCTGTCGGCTGCTGCACACTCGGCGGCTGCGCTGCTAACATATGCTGCTGACCTTGGTAGCACGGATGCCGATGAATCGCGTCGATCCATAATGTCTTCAGGACCACTGCTATTGGAAGTACCGGCGATGTTATCTGGAACAGCTGGCGTAGTCCCGTTTGACATTGGCATACTTGGTGGATTACTTACACGATTTGTAGTTGTAGCAGCTTTCAGGGCTCGTTGGGCATTTAAAAGCTGTGCCCGTAACACATCGATTTGTCTTTGAAGATTTTCCATCTCTGGGTGGGCAACTTGATTGGGAAATGACGTCATTGGCGTCTGATGGCTACTTACACCTGGTGCTGGAGTCAACGGTGGCGGCACGTGTGACAGCAGAAAGCTTGGAGCGGTGTTTTGAACATTAAGCGTGGGCTGATTTGTCCCACGAACACTTGTGTTGATCTCGGCGGCTGTGGTAAGTGACTCTGATGATGGTCTGGCAGTAGAGGAACTTGTGTGGGGCACCGGCGGCATTTGGGCCACATTCACACCTTCATCTGCTGCGGCGGACATGGAACTGGTGGGCTGTCTATTTACTGTGACCGGCAACGAATCAACTGTGGGCGGGTTTCGCGGGGTTCTTCTTGGCGGGGAACGTTGCATCGACTTAAAAACAGTGAATCGCACAAAGGTTGCGAAATAAAATTTTGTCGCTGGCTGCGACGTGAGTTATCTTGCGGGGATAGCGAATTTAACTTGAATAAATTAAACGCAAATTTTTCCCTTAATAAGTTTAACATATACAGTTGTTGTTTATTTCTAAAAAAATATAACATTAGAAACAAAGTAAATATAAAAATACCGCACTGCTACTTACCGCAGTCTTTATCCCCAGCAAACTGACTTCACATTTAGAGCCACCGTTTGTTTGGGTATCTTCATTCTATTCTCACTCAATTGTTAAAACGGTTCTATTCCGTTACAGAACCTGTTTTCTCGTGAAACACTGCAGTAGAATGAAGATAAAAAAGACTGCAATAAATTTGGCGACCACATAGCAAACAAATAAATGAACATTACAACATACGCACACACCTACATTCACTAAAAATAAAGCAATTACCATTGCTATGTATGTATGTGCGTATGTGTACAAACATGTAAATAGAAAGACAAATATATGAGCGGTTCCAGCGACATCCTCACCCCCGTGGATCGACCTCGATTCACTATTCGAAGTCCAGGACTGCAAGCTTAGACACAGGGCGCCTCAAAATACCGGAACACGTTCTGACATCAGCACGACGAATGACACCATCACTACCCTTGTAAACTTCTTCTATTCGACCTCTCTTCCACTCTCGGCGAGAAACGGCTGGATCGCAGATGAGGACCAAGTCACCAGGAGCCATAGGTTGTGTGTATTCGCACCATTTTTACCTTCGTGTAAGCGTTGGCAAATACTCAATTATCCACCTTTTCCAAAAGTTGTCACGGAGCTGATGGGAGATTCGCCACTGTTTTCTCGAAAAGCTGGCTTATCGATGACTGTTCCCTCTGGTGTTTGCGCAGTATTAGGCGACCCCAGCAAAAAATGATTCGGTGTTAGCGGCTCTTTTTTTATTTATTTATTTTTTTATTTATTATTATTAATCTATGGAATTAATCCTTACAGACTATTTAAAAAAACATTTAACAATGAATGAAAAATTAAAAATTTAATTTAATGTGTTCAAATAAATTATTATATTACTTTTTATGACATTTGTATTTGAAAAAAAATCTATAAATCTATAAAGCTTATTAAATTCAGAACACATTCGTCTAAGCGGATCACCGTTTGCATAATTTGATCTATAAAACTGGACAGTTAAAGGTGAGAAGAAACGTGTTGGCCGTTGGGGGATGTTAAATGAAATATTGTTGATCAGAAAACCAGAACAAACATCGCCATTAATTATGTTCAAAAGAAACGAAACGTTTAGCATAGATCTGCGGCTTTTTAAGGTTGGCAGCTTAACAAGGGCGAGTCTGCTGTTATATGACGGAAGATTTAATTGGTTAAAATTTAAGCTGCGAAGACAGAATAGTAGGAATTGTTTTTGCACCGATTCAATGCTATCAATATGAGTTTGATAGATAGGGTCCCATATAATAGATGCATATTCCAAAATCGGTCTCACAAGTGACGTGTATAGTGTTTTTGTTACATACGGATCGTTGAACTCTTTAGACCAACGTTTTATAAAACCAAGAACTCCTCTGGCTTTGTTTACCGTAATTGTAATATGAAGAACGAAACTAAGTTTTGAATCTAATAAGACACCAAGATCTAAGAAGTTATCAACTTTTTCCAATTGAAAGCCTCCCAACACGTAATTTACAGATATTGGTCTTTTTCGAACAAAACGCATATATTTGCACTTTTTAAGATTGAGCTCCATTAAATTTAAAATACACCATGAGTGAAACGAATCCAAATCATTTTGAAGATAAGTGTGGTCGGAATATTGGTTATAACTCATAAAGACTTTTACATCGTCAGCATACATCAGGATATTTGAAAACTGAATAACCTGTGGCAAATCATTTATAAATAAAGAAAATAAAAGCGGTCCAAGATGGCTGCCTTGCGGTACTCCAGATAAAACATTAATATTTTTCGAAGATATGTTATTAAAAAGTACATTTTGCTTTCTGTTTGTCAAATATGAATATATCCACTTTGTACTAAGATCAGAAAATCCCATTAGATGTAATTTCTTTATAAGAAGTTTATGGTTGACTTTATCAAACGCCTTGCTGAAATCAGTGTAAATTGCGTCAGTTTGCTTTCTTTGAAGAAAGCCACGATTGACTATTGTTGTAAGATGTAAAAGGTTCGTTGAGGTTGAGCACCGTTTTTGAAAGCCATGTTGGAATGGAGAAATTAATGTGTTGACTTGGTGACATAGTTGATCAGTTATAATTTTTTCAAAGAATTTAGGTATAGTACTTAATTTTGCAATACCACGATAATTTGTAACATCCGACTTGTTTCCGGATTTAAATAGCGGAATAATGAAAGAGTCCTTCCATATATTTGGAAAGTATCCGTATTTAATTGATGAGTTAAACATTATTGTCAATGGAATAGCTAAAGCATCCGCACATTTGATTAAAATACTGCTAGGAATTTTATCAGGTCCACTATTATACGAAAATTTTAGTTTTTTCAACCCTTTAGAAACCATAGAGACATCAAGAAATGGAATACATATGGTTCTATTAGCAGTCAGTATATATGGATAAGTGGTAGAATCATCAAAAGTTGAATTGGAATAAGTTGTTGAAAAAAAATCAGCAAACAAATTACTTATAATAGTATTATCATAAGATTCAGTATGTTGAAATTTCATAATAGCAGGATAACCAGTTGTTTTTCTCTTAGTGTTGACAAATTTATAAAAAGATTTTGGATTACTTTTGAAACTATTTTTCATTTTGATTAAGTAATTAGAGTAACATGATTTATTCAGTGCAGTATATTCCGCTCGGCTGATGGAGTATTTCCCATAATCCACAAGAGAACCGGATAGCTTGTATTTCTTGTAATATTTATTTTTTTTATTTTTAAGTCTTATGAGTTGCTTGGTATTCCAAGGAGGACCAGAAAGTTTATTACGAATTTGTTTCGGAATACATAAATCCATTGCAGCGGAAATAGTACTGTAAAATGTTTCAGTCATATGATCAATAGCAACTGTGGATCCAATAGAAAAAGATAATAGACTGTGCCAGTTCGTACTGTGTAGAAGTTCGTTCAACAAACAGTAATTTGATTGTGCGAAACAAAAATCTTTAACATCATTTTTAGAAGGTGTTTTTAAAAGTCCAGAGGGAATATATAAATTTACTTCAATGGTAGGGTGATGTGTATCTTCAGGAGAAGAAATTGGGATTGAACGCTTGATGTAACATTCCGAAGTATCGTTGACAAATATTAAATCCAATAATTTATAAAGATTGTTGTATATACCATTTATTTGAAAGAGATTCAGATCAAATAAAATATTGAAAAGCTCTTCACACTTATTATTTGATTTGGATGGAACAAAATATTTTTCATCAGGTAAGAACTTCCAGGATATTGAAGGCAAATTAAAATCACCAAGAATAATAACAAAGTCATCTTGATTAGCTGTACGAAGAATATATTTAATAGCTTCGCCATGTTTGTCATAAATAGACTGTGAGGACGATGGAGGAATATATGAGCAGGTAATAAATAATTGTTTTCCATTAAGTTTAATTAAAACTGCGATAAATTCGATGTCGAATGAGGGGTCAATTAATAAAGCCTCTGAAAATAAAATACTGGAGACCGCAATAAGAACACCGCCACCATTTGTTGTGGACCCACGATCACGTCTAAAAATATTGTATTTGTAAGAGAGTATTTCCGTATTCAAAAAAGTATCATTAAGCCAAGTTTCAGTAAGTACGATGATGTGATGTTGTAAGTTGAAACTTTCCATATATAAAGATGTGAGTTTAGTTCTTAAGCCGCGAACATTTTGATAAACTAATGAAATGTAATCAACAGTACAAGCTCCTAGTTTTTTGGAGCATTTAAATCAATTTGTGGAAGACGACCAATGTTAGCGGATCTTGGATTTTCCCTGTATATATATTCACGAACCAATGTATATTTAGGCCAAAAATTAGGATCCAGAATACGTTCAAAAAGATCATTAGTAACAGTAACTTTGAAAGAAGTAATGGATCTTGGTTGAGAAAAAACAAACTTATATGTTGAAATGTCTACGTTTGGACCCACCTTAGATTTAATGAAGGAATCAACATCTTCAGTAGTTGTATCAAAGGCCAGCCTCGAGATGAAAACAGTTTTTTTAGGTGGTACAGCTCTTAGCGTATTATTTATAGTTTGACTATTATTGAAAACGGGAACATGGTTATTTAAGTCAAATTCAGGTTGATTATGGGCAATATCAGCACAGCTCAAAGGAATAGCAGGATCCTTAGTGTTATTAATAATTGAAAGTGAATCAGGTATAGAAGAACCAGAAGTAACATAAACCGGAACAGGATTATTGTTTTTTTCTTTGGTAGCATTTCTTGACGATTTACGGCGTTTCGGTGAAGATTGAGGAGGAGATTTTAAATTATCCAATGATTTGAAATCGTCAAATAATTTTCCATAATCATTAATACGATTAGTTAAATCCGACGCTTCTTCTTGGATATTCAAAAATTTCTTTTTTGTATCTTGAAAGAAGCGATAAAAACTTACGCCAATTTTTCTGCACTCCAATTTTTCTGCTCTTCATCGTCATGGCTGACAGGCAAATGAGTCAATGGACGAGAATTCACAATATTTTCCGCCACGATGAGAAAACTTTGTAAGGAGTGTTCTTTAGGGGCCACTTCTGTCAGAGTCACTCGGAGAACCTTTTTTACACATTGGACCATTCGTTCCCATATGCCACCTTCCGCCGGATTATATGGACAATTGAACTCCCAATCTATGCCCTCTGTTGTCAACTCATCTTGTATTCGAGAGACGTTAAAGACTTCTTCGAACCTCTTAGCTTCTTGATTTACACCAACAATTATTTCCATTATCGCTACGCATCTTCAATGGGGTACCACGTCGATTTATGAAATTTCTTATTGCCAATATACAAGCATCTGTTGACAAATCAAAGGCCACCTCTAAATGAACTGCTCTGATAGTTAGGCACGTAAACAGAGCAACCCAACGCTTTTCGTGGCGGCGACCAATTATAATGTTGACTGGTCCAAAATAGTCAACACCAGTGTATGTAAACGGACGCACATATGGAGTAAGTCTGTCGGTTGGCAATGGACCCATATAACGCTATAGCAGACAAGATAGTTTTTTAGTTTAATAGTATTTATTTTATTTATGCTTCAGCTCTATCTAGGAGCTGAGTCTTTTAATGCTAAATTATTAATGATTAATTGATTATAAAATGTTCCTCTTTATATACATATTTTCAACCTATATTAACAACAATGTGTTACCTGCACTTGGGTCAGCATAAACATAAGTGTGCCAGCGTAACAACAACATACAATAACAATATACGCAGTCATACAATGTTTTGCAAATGCAGTGGTCAACAATATTGATATTTGTTATTTCCGCATTTGCAAATATTGTACGCTATGCAGTGTGGGTATTATACAGCACACTACGAAAGTCGTGTTACGCCACAACGCTGCGCTGGACTTGCATGACGAATTTTACAAATGTTGCAAGTTGAGACACATTTACACAGAAGTCTTCTAAGGGGTGGAATCCAAAATGTTTTTCTGATTTCCCCCAATGTAGCCTCAAATTTTTGATGTTTCATCTTATTATGCATATGAGCTACAATAAGTTGGGTTAAGTGATGAGTGGGCGACAATATGATGGGACGTCTAGAGTATAGTGGTAACCAACTGGCTGCATCGATGCGACCATACACTCGAAGACACTTTTTGTCATCAATATAAGGCGATAAAGTGTACAGGTCGTTACATTTTGGTATGTTGCCACCAGGTTTTAAAATTTGCAATTAATCGCCAAAACTCTCTTGCTGTGCAACTTGACATGAAATATTTTCAGCATCTCTTAATTCGGCAGCAGTTAAACAACTTGTGGCATTGTCTACCTTCTTCTTACGACAGTAGTCAACAAATCTCCGAGCCCATGCCATAGTTCGTTTGAGCCTGAGAAATGAAGAGAAGCGTTTAAAATCAATGATTAAATTTGAACTAACCAGTAATGCAAATTTCGGCCGCAGTTCCTCTTCACAGCAATCACTGTGTTCTCCACAATCTGATGTTGGCCACCCGTCTTCATGGTTGTATAGAAATTTTGGGCCTTGAAACCAGCGCTGCTCATAAGAAAAATTAACTTTATTTTTCCTTCTGGTTGTTTCATTGGCAACATTAAGGTCCGTGGGCAACCATCTCCAATCAGCTGGGCGCGTAGAGTCCAATATTTCGGAAATTCTATGGGCAACAAATGGTTTGTATCTTCTACTTTCTGAACAAATCCAATTGATGACTGTTGTAGAATCGCTCCAAAAAATACAACGGGAAACCTTTAGCGAATGCTCCCCAGTATTGTACACATCAGTCTTGTTCCCAACACGGCTGCTTGTAGTTCTAATCGGGGAATAGTCATGCTCTTCATTGGTGCGCATTTTGACTTGGCAGAGATAAAAGAGACACTGATTTTCCCACAAACTGTTATATATCGCCAGTAAGACACAGCACCAAATGCGTCTTCACTGGCATCGACAAACACATGTAGCTCCAATACATCGGGCAATCCATTTCCAAAGTAAAATCGTGGCGCATGTACATCGGAGACATTTTGCAAATCCTGGCGCCAATTATTCCACAGAACTTCTAGTCCCTCAGGCAATCTTTCATCCCAACGTGTATCGCTTCTCCAATTTTCTCTCAATAACAATTTAGCAGTTATCATAAAGTGGCACAAGAATCCAATGGGATCATAAACGGACATGACTACACTTAGCAACTCACGTTTTGTAGGGCACCTTAATCCTTTAACAATTTCTTCGTTAACCCGATGAAATTTAAAGATAAATTTAAATGTGTCGTCTTTCGGGTGCCAATACATGCCCAGGATTTTTTCCATCGATGTCTTAAATTCATTTAAATCGACGTGATGATCCGAGTCTCCCTCTAGAGCCACAACCACATCCAATGAGTTTGATTAAAATTACGCAGAACAAACCCAGCAGTCTTATGTATATCGCGAACTTGCATAGCTATTTCGATGGCTTTTGAGACATCTTCAAAGCTGTCAACGAAATCATCAACATAATGGTGTTCCAATATAGACTTAACGGCCCTTGGGAAATGGTCTCTGAACTCTAAAGCGTTTTTCTCCTTTACATATTGAGCAACACACGGAGAGCAGGCAGCACCAAACGTCATCACGACCATTTCATAAACATCAGGTGAACAGCTTCCACTTTTTCGCCAAAGAAATCTTTGCGAACATCGATCTTCAGGAGCCACAACGATTTGGTGAAACAATTCTTTAATGTCACCACACACAGCTACTGCACCAACTCGAAAATTAAATAAAACAGATGGCAGTGGCTTATATTTTTGGGGACCCTTTAGCAAATTTGAATTTAGTGAAACACCTTCCACCTTCCAGCGTCAAACACCAAACGAATTTTCCCTGGCTTATTGGGATTAATCACTCCAAAATGAGGCAAGTACCATGTCCTTGCATTACAGCTTTGGGCCTCAGATGATGTCAGTTTACGTACATACCCTTTTTTCTCATAGTCGGCAATAATATTTTTGTACGCCACGCCAAAGTCAGGATTTCTTTTCATTTTCCTTTCCATACCATAGAGACGATTAAGGGCCATAGCATGGCTATCCGGCAGGACTACGTCATCATGGCACCACAGTAGTCTAGGTTGAAATCTTCCGGCAACTCTCTTCGTTGAATCATTTAAAATCTTTTGAGCACGTGCAACTTCTTCAGACTCAATGACCGGTAGAGCCTTAACTCCAAAATTCTCCGTCTTAAAATAACTTGCCACCAAATCATATAAATTGTCCGGCTGTGCTGTCAGCAAACACGTACGGGCTGTAGGGTGACCTCCTTTCAAATTTCCAAAAACGATCCACCCTAATGGCGTGTTGGCAGCATATGGACCAGCTTCCTCAAGAGGCACTATTTCATCCGGCAATCCTAAATGGCAATGGTCCAAACCAATCAACAATTTTGGAGCCACATTGCCATATGAGGCTATAGGAATTCCATGATTCTTTATTAAATTTGCATCAAAACTCTGGTTTGGCAGTTTTAGATCCGAGACACCATAAACACTTTTCAAAGCGGATTTCCTCTGCCTGTTGACACCACTTACATGAAGATCGACTACCGTGGCTACCTCCTGTGACGACTTTCCACCATACCAGTTCAAATTCAACTTGCTTTGTCTTCCCTGAAGTCCAAGCTGCCTCACCAAAGCACTATCCATCATGGTGACCGATGAACCTTCATCCAAAAGAGCATAAGCCTCCACAACACAATTAGGGCCATAAAGTTTCACTGGTAGCACTCTAAACAGCAGCTCATTTTTCTCAGAAAAGCTTAAAACGCAACTTAAAACTGGCTCACCAATCTGACCACTATCAGCTGAAGACAAATTTGAACTGTTATTTGCATTTGATACACTGGGCTGATCCTCATGTAATAATTTGTTATGCTTTTTTCGACAATTTTCAATTCGACACTCTTTACGTCGACGGCAATCCCTGCTTGAATGTCCTCCACTTAAGCAAGAGAAACATAACCTCAACTTTTTCACTTCACTCCATCTGTTCTGTACGGTGAGCGATAAAAATTTCTTGCATTCAAAAATTCAATGCTGTCCGCGGCAATGGAGACGTTGGATCTTCCTTCGTTGCACATCTGATGCATATAGGACCACTCTCTTTTTAGACTCACTGTTATTTGGGCGACTGGTACTCGTACTGGCTGTTTGAATACTTCTTACCAAATTGGCTACACCCTGAAGCCAATTGCTGAAATCCAAAACAGTGGGCCACTGACGTAAACTCGCTGCATACTGTGCCCAATCCAAACGACGGCTCATAGGAAGCTTTTGCACTAACTCCTCCATTAATGTCGGGTTCGACAGATGCTGATGCCCATTTGCAGTTTCCAAAAAGGCGGCCAAATTTCTTACCTCTACTGAAAATGGTATCAGCTTCTCAACCGCATTTTCTCCAATCGGCAAAATTTCCCGTACTTGCTGCAGTTGGCATCGTATCAACAACTCGGGGCGACCATATTGGAACTTCAGTTGCTCAATCACAGTTGGAACATTGTTTGGGTGAATGAGCAAAGATTTGACACACTCCCAGGCTTCAACTTTCAATGCCTTTTGAAGCCGCAAACAATTTTCAAAATGGCTATAACCATACGCTGCAGTGGTGTTGTCAAAGGCTGACAAAAACATAGGCCAATCCTCAGCAGCGCCATTAAATTCAGGCAGGTCGTAAATTTTCCTTGCTGTCGGCTGCTGCACACTCGGCGGCTGCGCTGCTAACATATGCTGCTGACCTTGGTAGCACGGATGGCGATGAATCGCGTCGATCCATAATGTCTTCAGGACCACTGCTATTGGAAGTACCGGCGATGTTATCTGGAACAGCTGGCGTTGTCCCGTTTGACATTGGCATACTTGGTGGATTACTTACACGATTTGTAGTTGTAGCAGCTTTCAGCGCTCGTTGGGCATTTAAAAGCTGTGCCCGTAACACATCGATTTGCCTTTGAAGATTTTCCATCTCTGGGTGGGCAACTTGATTGGGAAATGACGTCATTGGCGTCTGATGGCTACTTACACCTGGTGCTGGAGTCAACGGTGGCGGCACGTGTGACAGCAGAAAGCTTGGAGCGGTGTTTTGAACATTAAGCGTGGGCTGATTTGTCCCACGAACACTTGTGTTGATCTCGGCGGCTGTGGTAAGTGACTCTGATGATGGTCTGGCAGTAGAGGAACTTGTGTGGGGCACCGGCGGCATTTGGGCCACATTCACACCTTCATCTGCTCCGGCGGACATGGAACTGGTGGGCTGTCTATTTACTGTGACCGGCAACGAATCAACTGTGGGCGGGTTTCGCGGGGTTCTTCTTGGCGGGGAACGTTGCATCGACATTTATACGGCAAACTTAAAAACAATGAATCGCACAAAGGTTGCGAAATAAAATTTTGTCGCTGGCTGCGACGTGAGTTATCTTGCGGGGATAGCGAATTTAACTTGAATAAATTAAACGCAAATTTTTCCCTTAATAAGTTTAACATATACAGTTGTTGTTTATTTCTAAAAAAATATAACATTAGAAACAAAGTAAATATAAAAATACCGCACTGCTACTTACCGCAGTCTTTATCCCCAGCAAACTGACTTCACATTTAGAGCCACCGTTTGTTTGGGTATCTTCATTCTATTCTCACTCAATTGTTAAAACGGTTCTATTCCGTTACAGAACCTGTTTTCTCATGAAACACTGCAGTAGAATGAAGATAAAAAAGACTGCAATAAATTTGGCGACCACATAGCAAACAAATAAATGAACATTACAACATACGCACACACCTACATACACTAAAAATAAAGCAATTACCATTGCTATGTATGTATGTGCGTATGTGTACAAACATGTAAATAGAAAGACAAATATATGAGCGGTTCCAGCGGCATCCTCACCCCCGTGGATCGACCTCGATTCACTATTCGAAGTCCAGGACTGCAAGCTTAGACACAGAGCGCCTCAAAATACCGGAACACGTTCTGACATCAGCACGACGAATGACACCATCACTGCCCTTGTAAACTTCTTCTATTCGACCTCTTTTCCACTCTCGGCGAGAAACGGCTGGATCGCAGATGAGGACCAAGTCACCAGGAGCCATAGGTTGTGTGTATTCGCACCATTTTTACCTTCGTGTAAGCGTTGGCAAATACTCAATTATCCACCTTTTCCAAAAGTTGTCACGGAGCTGATGGGAGATTCGCCGCTGGCTTATCGATGACTGTTCCCTCTGGTGTTTGCGCAGTATTAGGCGACCCCAGCAAAAAATGATTCGGTGTTAGCGGCTCTTCATCGTCATGGCTGACAGGCAAATGAGTCAATGGACGAGAATTCACAATATTTTCCGCCTCGATAAGAAAACTTTGTAAGGAGTGTTGTTTAGGGGCCACTTCTGTCAGAGTCACTCGGAGAACATTTTTTACACATTGGACCATTCGTTCCCATATGCCACCTTCCGCCGGATTATATGGACAATTGAACTCCCAATCTATGCCCTCTGTTGTAAACTCATCTTGTATTCGAGAGACGTTAAAGACTTCTTCGAACCTCTTAGCTTCTTGATTTACACCAACAATTGTTTCCATTATCGCTACGCATCTTCAATGGGGTACCACGTCGATTTATGAAATTTCTTATTGCCAATATACAAGCATCTGTTGACAAATCAAAGGCCACCTCTAAATGAACTGCTCTGATAGTTAGGCACGTAAACAGAGCAACCCAACGCTTTTCGTGGCGGCGACCAATTATAATGTTGACTGGTCCAAAATAGTCAACACCAGTGTATGTAAACGGACGCACATATGGAGTAAGTCTGTCGGTTGGCAATGGACCCATATAACGCTGCGCTGGACTTGCATGACGAATTTTACAAATGTTGCAAGTTGAGACACATTTACACAGAAGTCTTCTAAGGCGTGGAATCCAAAATGTTTTTCTGATTTCCCCCAATGTAGCCTCAAATTTTTGATGTTTCATCTTATTATGCATATAAGCTACAATAAGTTGGGTTAAGTGATGAGTGGGCGACAATATGATGGGACGTCTAGAGTATAGTGGTAACCAACTGGCTGCATCGATGCGACCATACACTCGAAGACACTTTTTGTCATCAATATAAGGCGATAAAGTGTACAGGTCGTTACATTTTGGTATGTTGCCACCAGGTTTTAAAATTTGCAATTAATCGCCAAAACTCTCTTGTTGTGCAACTTGACATGAAATATTTTCAGCATCTCTTAATTCGGCAGCAGTTAAACAACTTGTGGCATTGTCTACCTTCTTCTTACGACAGTAGTCAACAAATCTCCGAGCCCATGCCATAGTTCGTTTGAGCCTGAGAAATGAAGAGAAGCGTTTAAAATCAATGATTAAATTTGAACTAACCAGTAATGCAAATTTCGGCCGCAGTTCCTCTTCACAGCAATCACTGTGTTCTCCACAATCTGATGTTGGCCACCCGTCTTCATGGTTTTATAGAAATTTTGGGCCTTGAAACCAGCGCTGCTCATAAGAAAAATTAACTTTATTTTTTCTTCTGGTTGTTTCATCGGCAACATTAAGGTCCGTGGGCAACCATCTCCAATCAGCTGGGCGCGTAGAGTCCAATATTTCGGAAATTCTATGGGCAACAAATGGTTTGTATCTTCTACTTTCTGAACAAATCCAATTGATGACTGTTGTAGAATCGCTCCAAAAAATACAACGGGAAACCTTTAGCGAATGCTCCTCCAGTATTGTACACATCAGTCTTGTTCCCAACACGGCTGCTTGTAGTTCTAATCGGGGAATAGTCATGGTCTTCATTGGAGCGCATTTTGACTTGGCAGAGATAAAAGAGACACTGATTTTCCCACAAACTGTTATATATCGCCAGTAAGACACAGCACCAAATGCGTCTTCACTGGCATCGACAAACACATGTAGCTCCAATACATCGGGCAATCCATTTCCAAAGTAAAATCGTGGCGCATGTACATCGGAGACATTTTGCAAATCCTGGCGCCAATTATTCCACAGAACTTCTAGTCCCTCAGGCAATCTTTCATCCCAACGTGTATCGCTTCTCCAATTTTCTCTCAATAACAATTTAGCAGTTATCATAAAGTGGCACAAGAATCCAATGGGATCATAAACGGACATGACTACACTTAGCAACTCGCGTTTTGTAGGGCACCTTAATCCTTTAACAATTTCTTCGTTAACCCGATGAAATTTAAAGATAAATTTAAATGCGTCGTCTTTCGGGTGCCAATACATGCCCAGGATTTTTTCCATCGATGTCTTAAATTCATTTAAATCGACGTGATGATCCGAGTCTCCCTCTAGAGCCACAACCACATCCAATGAGTTTGATTAAAATTACGCAGAACAAACCCAGCAGTCTTATGTATATCGCGAACTTGCATAGCTATTTCGATGGCTTTTGAGACATCTTCAAAGCTGTCAACGAAATCATCAACATAATGGTGTTCCAATATAGACTTAACGGCCCTTGGGAAATGGTCTCTGAACTCTAAAGCGTTTTTCTCCTTTACATATTGAGCAACACACGGAGAGCAGGCAGCACCAAACGTCATCACGACCATTTCATAAACATCAGGTGAACAGCTTCCACTTTTTCGCCAAAGAAATCTTTGCGAACATCGATCTTCAGGAGCCACAACGATTTGGTGAAACAATTCTTTAATGTCACCACACACAGCTACTGCACCAACTCGAAAATTAAATAAAACAGATGGCAGTGGCTTATATTTTTGGGGACCCTTTAGCAAATTTGAATTTAGTGAAACACCTTCCACCTTCCAGCGTCAAACACCAAACGAATTTTCCCTGGGTTATTGGGATTAATCACTCCAAAATGAGGTAAGTACCATGTCCTTGCATTACAGCTTTGGGCCTCAGATGATGTCAGTTTACGTACATACCCTTTTTTCTCATAGTCGGCAATAATATTTTTGTACGCCACGCCAAAGTCAGGATTTCTTTTCATTTTCCTTTCCATACCATAGAAACGATTAAGGGCCATAGCATGGCTATCCGGCAGGACTACGTCATCATGGCACCACAGTAGTCTAGGTTGAAATCTTCCGGCAACTCTCTTCGTTGAATCATTTAAAATCTTTTGAGCACGTGCAACTTCTTCAGACTCAATGACCGGTAGAGCCTTAACTCCAAAATTCTCCGTCTTAAAATAACTTGCCACCAAATCATATAAATTGTCCGGCTGTGCTGTCAGCAAACACGTACGGGCTGTAGGGTGACCTCCTTTCAAATTTCCAAAAACGATCCACCCTAATGGCGTGTTGGCAGCATATGGACCAGCTTCCTCAAGAGGCACTATTTCATCCGGCAATCCTAAATGGCAATGGTCCAAACCAATCAACAATTTTGGAGCCACATTGCCATATGAGGCTATAGGAATTCCATGATTCTTTATTAAATTTGCATCAAAACTCTGGTTTGGCAGTTTTAGATCCGAGACACCATAAACACTTTTCAAAGCGTATTTCCTCTGCCTGTTGACACCACTTACATGAAGATCGACTACCGTGGCTACCTCCTGTGACGACTTTCCACCATACCAGTTCAAATTCAACTTGCTTTGTCTTCCCTGAAGTCCAAGCTGCCTCACCAAAGCACTATCCATCATGGTGACCGATGAACCTTCATCCAAAAGAGCATAAGTCTCCACAACACAATTAGGGCCATAAAGTTTCACTGGTAGCACTCTAAACAGCAGCTCATTTTTCTCAGAAAAGCTTAAAACGCAACTTAAAACTGGCTCACCAATCTGACCACTATCAGCTGAATACAAATTTGAACTGTTATTTGCATTTGATACACTGGGCTGATCCTCATGTAATAATTTGTTATGCTTTTTTCGGCAATTTTCAATTCGACACTCTTTACGTCGACGGCAATCCCTGCTTGAATGTCCTCCACTTAAGCAAGAGAAACATAACCTCAACTTTTTCACTTCACTCCATCTGTTCTGTACGGTGAGCGATAAAAATTTCTTGCATTCAAAAATTCAATGCTGTCCGCGGCAATGGAGACATTGGATCTTCCTTCGTTGCACATCTGATGCATATAGGACCACTCTCTTTTTAGACTCACTGTTATTTGGGCGACTGGTACTCGTACTGGCTGTTTGAATACTTCTTACCAAATTGGCTACACCCTGAAGCCAATTGCTGAAATCCAAAACAGTGGGCCACTGACGTAAACTCGCTGCATACTGTGCCCAATCCAAACGACGGCTCATAGGAAGCTTTTGCACTAACTCCTCCATTAATGTCGGGTTCGACAGATGCTGATGCCCATTTGCAGTTTCCAAAAAGGCGGCCAAATTTCTTACCTCTACTGAAAATGGTATCAGCTTCTCAACCGCATTTTCTCCAATCGGCAAAATTTCCCGTACTTGCTGCAGTTGGCATCGTATCAACAACTCGGGGCGACCATATTGGAACTTCAGTTGCTCAATCACAGTTGGAACATTGTTTGGGTGAATGAGCAAAGATTTGACACACTCCCAGGCTTCAACTTTCAATGCCTTTTGGAGCCGCAAACAATTTTGGCTATAACCATACGCTGCAGTGGTGTTGTCAAAGGCTGACAAAAACATAGGCCAATCCTCAGCAGCGCCATTAAATTCAGGCAGGTCGTAAATTTTCCTCGGCGTCGGCATAAAACTCTGCACCTGATTCGTCGCTGTCGGCTGCTGCACACTCGGCGGCTGCGCTGCTAACATATGCTGCTGACCTTGGTAGCACGGATGGCGATGAATCGCGTCGATCCATAATGTCTTCAGGACCACTGCTATTGGAAGTACCGGCGATGTTATCTGGAACAGCTGGCGTAGTCCCGTTTGACATTGGCATACTTGGTGGATTACTTACACGATTTGTAGTTGTAGCAGCTTTCAGGGCTCGTTGGGCATTTAAAAGCTGTGCCCGTAACACATCGATTTGCCTTTGAAGATTTTCCATCTCTGGGTGGGCAACTTGATTGGGAAATGACGTCATTGGCGTCTGATGGCTACTTACACCTGGTGCTGGAGTCAACGGTGGCGGCACGTGTGACAGCAGAAAGCTTGGAGCGGTGTTTTGAACATTAAGCGTGGGCTGATTTGTCCCACGAACACTTGTGTTGATCTCGGCAGCTGTGGTAAGTGACTCTGATGATGGTCTGGCAGTAGAGGAACTTGTGTGGGGCACCGGCGGCATTTGGGCCACATTCACACCTTCATCTGCTCCGGCGGACATGGAACTGGTGGGCTGTCTATTTACTGTGACCGGCAACGAATCAACTGTGGGCGGGTTTCGCGGGGTTCTTCTTGGCGGGGAACGTTGCATCGACATTTATACGGCAAACTTAAAAACAATGAATCGCACAAAGGTTGCGAAATAAAATTTTGTCGCTGGCTGCGACGTGAGTTATCTTGCGGGGATAGCGAATTTAACTTGAATAAATTAAACGCAAATTTTTCCCTTAATAAGTTTAACATATACAGTTGTTGCTTATTTCTAAAAAAATATAACATTAGAAACAAAGTAAATATAAAAATACCGCACTGCTACTTACCGCAGTCTTTATCCCCAGCAAACTGACTTCACATTTAGAGCCACCGTTTGTTTGGGTATCTTCATTCTATTCTCACTCAATTGTTAAAACGGTTCTATTCCGTTACAGAACCTGTTTTCTCATGAAACACTGCAGTAGAATGAAGATAAAAAAGACTGCAATAAATTTGGCGACCACATAGCAAACAAATAAATGAACATTACAACATACGCACACACCTACATACACTAAAAATAAAGCAATTACCATTGCTATGTATGTATGTGCGTATGTGTACAAACATGTAAATAGAAAGACAAATATATGAGCGGTTCCAGCGACATCCTCACCCCCGTGGATCGACCTCGATTTACTATTCGAAGTCCAGGACTGCAAGCTTAGACACAGGGCGCCTCAAAATACCGGAACACGTTCTGACATCAGCACGACGAATGACACCATCACTGCCCTTGTAAACTTCTTCTATTCGACCTCTCTTCCACTCTCGGCGAGAAACGGCTGGATCGCAGATGAGGACCAAGTCACCAGGAGCCATAGGTTGTGTGTATTCGCACCATTTTTACCTTCGTGTAAGCGTTGGCAAATACTCAATTATCCACCTTTTCCAAAAGTTGTCACGGAGCTGATGGGAGATTCGCCACTGTTTTCTCGAAAAGCTGGCTTATCGATGACTGTTCCCTCTGGTGTTTGCGCAGTATTAGGCGACCCCAGCAAAAAATGATTCGGTGTTAGCGGCTCTTCATCGTCATGGCTGACAGGCAAATGAGTCAATGGACGAGAATTCACAATATTTTCCGCCTCGATGAGAAAACTTTGTAAGGAGTGTTCTTTAGGGGCCACTTCTGTCAGAGTCACTCGGAGAACCTTTTTTACACATTGGACCATTCGTTCCCATATGCCACCTTCCGCCGGATTATATGGACAATTGAACTCCCAATCTATGCCCTCTGTTGTCAACTCATCTTGTATTCGAGAGACGTTAAAGACTTCTTCGAACCTCTTAGCTTCTTGATTTACACCAACAATTATTTCCATTATCGCTACGCATCTTCAATGGGGTACCACGTCGATTTATGAAATTTCTTATTGCCAATATACAAGCATCTGTTGACAAATCAAAGGCCACCTCTAAATGAACTGCTCTGATAGTTAGGCACGTAAACAGAGCAACCCAACGCTTTTCGTGGCGGCGACCAATTATAATGTTGACTGGTCCAAAATAGTCAACACCAGTGTATGTAAACGGACGCACATATGGAGTAAGTCTGTCGGTTGGCAATGGACCCATATAACGCTATAGCAGACAAGATAGTTTTTTAGTTTAATAGTATTTATTTTATTTATGCTTCAGCTCTATCTAGGAGCTGAGTCTTTTAATGCTAAATTATTAATGATTAATTGATTATAAAATGTTCTTCTTTATATACATATTTTAAACCTATATTAACAACAATGTGTTACCTGCACTTGGGTCAGCATAAACATAAGTGTGCCAGCGTAACAACAACATACAATAACAATATACGCAGTCATACAATGTTTTGCAAATGCAGTGGTCAACAATATTGATATTTGTTATTTCCGCATTTGCAAATATTGTACGCTATGCAGTGTGGGTATTATACAGCACACTACGAAAGTCGTGTTACGCTACACCTTCCTTTTTTATAAGAATGTTCATATAACATTTTGTTCTATGGACATTCTTTTATTATTTGTACTGTTGGTTTTTTTTTTTTTTTTTTTTTTGTGGTTGTATCAAGTGCAAGTTTCACATTTTACAATAAATTTATTTTATTTTATTTGCAAATATAGATTTAAAGAAAAGAATGCATATTGTTTATTTAATATTGTATAACTTAAGTCTATTCTTATGAACTATTTGTTCTTTATTTGTTTTCTTATCAACTATGGTTACATTATTTCTGAAATCTATTTTCTTAATTTTATATGGCCCTTTATATGCCATCTCTAACTTATGTCCTGCATCATTTCTTACTAAGACTAAATCTCCTATTTTAAAATTGTAATCTAATTTTGTTTTATCATAATTAATTTTTTGTTTTATTTTATTTATATCTAATAGTTTTTTTACTCTATCTATTGCTACTTCTAATCTAAATTTAATTTCCTTAGCATAATTATCTATATTATAAAGTGGTGCAACTCTATCTACTTCACTAAATTGTCTAAAATTGTTTGGAATTTTTCCAAAAATAAGTTCGTAAGGGCAATAATCATGTACTGTAGATGGTGTAGTGTTAAAACAGTACGTGAAATATTTGAGCCATTCATACCAGTCGTCTTTATCTACTGATATGTAGTTTCGTACGTATTCGTTAAAAGTCCGGTGACTTCTTTCTATCGTACCTAGTGTCTGGTGATGATATGCTGTCGATGTGCGTTTATCTACCTTCAATAGGTTGCAAAGCTCTGTCAGTATAGAGTTCTTTTGTTCTGTGCCCATATCTGAAATGAACGTCTTCATTGGACCGTATATAAGCACAAAATTTTCAAATATCGCTTTTGCGATCGTCTTAGCTGATTTATCTTTTATTGGTATTGTTACCAAGTATTTAGTTAAGTCACATATCATTGTGACTGCATATTCATTTCCATAAATTGACTTTGGAAATGGTCCAATTGTATCTACGTACACCGTATCAAAAGCCCTATTTGGTGTCTCCGTTATTGTCATTGGACTTTTTATATGTTTCTCCGTTTTAGCCAATTGGCATTTATGGCATGTTTTCACATATTTGGCAATGTCTTTTGTCATATTTTTCCAGTAATAGTATCTCCTGATCTTCTCAGTGGTTCTATATATCCCACAATGTCCTCCTTCTATAGGATCAGCATGGTATTTCAGCATTATCTCACGTAGTGCCTTTGCATTCGTGTTATCAATTTTAGTTACTTCGTTTAATAGCGCTATTCTGATTTTATTCAGAGTTTTATTGCCCATATTCTCAAATTCACTTATCGAGACAAATTCGAAAATCTTCTCATGTGGTGAAATTTGAATCTTATTAATATTTAGTTTACAGGCTATTCGTTCTAGCCTAGGGAAAAATTGTCCTAAGTCAATATTCCCTTTAGTAAACAAATCATCTATTCTTATGCTAGCATATATGGATTTGCCCTTTTTGATGTAACATCTGTTGGGTAAAATCTTTAATTTATAATATCTTTTGACGTCTATATTATTCAATTGTATATATACCTTGGGCTTATTATTATTATTGATATTTTGCTGATTTACTACTGGTTTACTAATTTTCTCCTCTTTAGTCATCGATCTTGTCGTGACCCTTAAAACGGATGAAATCTTGTCGTTAATATCCTTTAAGTCATTTATTGTAATGCGCGACAGTGCGTCGGCAACATAATTGTCTTTTCCCCTGAGATATTCTACTGTGAAATCATATTCCTCCAGATCGAGTCTCATTCTCGTTAGCTTAGAACTTGGATTTTTCATGGAGAACAGGTATGAAAGTGGTCTATGGTCTGTTCGGACCAAAAAATGTTTTCCATATATATATGGTCTGAAATATGTGACAGCCCAGTGTATGGCAGTTAATTCCTGTTCAATGGTCGATTTGTTGCTTTCGCCTTTAGTGAAAGTTTTAGATGCATAGGCCACAGGTAGGTGTCTACCTTCATGTTCCTGTGTTAAAACTGCACCGCAAGCATGCTTACTCGCATCTGTTGTTATGCAAAATTCCTTCGAAAAGTCTGGGTACTGAAGCAATGTTGGGCTCATTAATGCCTTCTTTAAGTATTTAAACGCGCATTCACAATCTTTTGTCCACTGAAATGGTACTCCCTTATTGGATAGCCTTGTAAGGTGTCTGGAATATACAGAGAAGTTTCTAATAAATCGGCGGCAATAGTTGCAAAACGCGACAAACCTTCGTGCGCTATCGGCGTCCGTAGGCGTCGGGTAATTTTCTATCACCGAATATTTACTATCATCCGGTAATATTCCTCTATCAGTACATTTGTGGCCAAGGTAGGTTACCTCTCTCACAAAGAATGAACATTTTTGGGGGTGTAGTTTAAGATTGTGTTTACGGCAAAGATCGAATACATCCTTCAAATTTGAAAGCATATGTTTTTCAGAACATCCCAATACAACCAAGTCATCCATATATAAGAATGCTTGATTCGGCTTCAGACCACTGAAGGCTAATGTCATCATTCTTTGGAATGAATTCGGTGCTATTTTTAAGCCATATGGTAGTCTAGTAAATCTGTATGAACCATTGTTTGTTGAAAATGATGTCAAGTCTCTAGAGTTCTTTTCCAAACCAATTTGATGAAACCCGGACATCAAGTCCAAACAAGAAAAATATTTTGCGCTACCTAGTTGGTCTAGAATATCGTCTATTCTAGGCAACGGGAATTTATCTGATATTAGTTTTTTATTTATCTGCCTATAATCTATCACCAAGCGCCATCTTTTTTCATCTGTTCCGGGAAGTGATTTCTTTGGTACCAACAGAATTGGGCTATTGTATTCCGAAAATGATGGTTCGATTATCTTGTCATCTATTAGTTTTTCAACCTGTTTGTTTATTTCCTCCTTATGAGATTCTGGTATGCGATAATTTTTAATATACGTTGGTTGATTATCTTTTACTCTCAGTTTTTGTTCATAGAAATTGTTGGTAGTAATTGTTTCAGTCCCTAAGCCAAAAATATCATTGTATTCTAAACAAAGCTTAGTTAAAATTGTTCTGAACTGTTCAGGAAAGTTTCCCTTCAAAAGGTCCAAAACTTCAGATTTTCTTTGGCTATTTTCATGTGGTTTTTGTTTTACTATTTCATAGTCAGACATTTTCTCGGTTTTTATGTTATTTTGCCTAATTGTTACTATTTTATGTGTGGTATTTAAAAAACGAACCAATGCGTTATTTGATTTTACCAGTGTATTTGGTACAAAGACACCTGGTACGATTTCTTGATTTGGTATTAGTACATCGTCTTCAAGCTCCGGAAACCTGATTTGACGAATCACTTCTGACCTTGGTGGGAGTGTTATTCCATTGAAGCCGTTCGTAAGTGGAATTTCTATTACATGCGACAGATTGGGTGGTCGTAGTACGAGGTAATCATGGTTCCCATTGAAATCTAGTATACATTTATACTTCTTAAAAAAATCCATTCCAAGGATACCGTCGCAAGGTATTGGAAAATTATTTTGTACTACTTGGAAATCATGTGGTATCAAAAAACCTCTAAATTTTAGGTCAATAAATACATTACCTATTGAACGAATTTTACCCTGTCTTATTCCACTCAATGTGGTTGTTCTGTTTCTGTTAATTTGTGTTTGATGAAAATGTTTAGTTTTTATAACCGAAATGTCTGCTCCTGTATCTACCAACAGTGTTACCGTGTTGTTCGTGTCGTTAATTTTTATATTAACATAAAAACTTAAGCTGAGGTTAAGGTTGTATATGTAGTTGGTATTGTTATTATGATATATCTCAGAGGATTTTAGCAGTTTTCCGAATCATTTTCATGTGACTCTGCTGCTCTGACGTAATTTCTGTTACGTCTGTGGTTCTGATTTTGTTGAACCCTGTTGTGAATAGGTTTTTGTTGGGGTCTGCCGTTGTTACTGTTATTACTATTATTGCGTGGGTAATTGTACCTTCCACAATATTGTCTGTAGTTATTATTTCGGTTAAACTTCTGCCCGAAATACAATACGGCATTTTGTTGCCCTGTTGCTTCAGTGCAACTGTTTATGAATTTGCCAACGGCCTCATTCATGTTACTGAATTGGCCTGCTTCCATGATAAGTTTAACTTTATCGATGGTGCAATTTTTGGTTAGTGCCTTTACTGCAACCTGTGTTGAATATTTACATGCCAAATCGCATGGCAAACCATCTGATAAATAGGCATTTTCTAATGACTTCGTTAAATTCTCTATTTCACTGCAATAGTTATTGGCAGTTTTATTGTTTTGTCGGGTATTCATTATTTTTGCTGTCAATACCTCAACCGACTCGCCCTTTACTGAGTTTTTTAGTTTATGTATTATCTCAGTAATGGTTTGTTCATTACCTATTAAATTTCTTGCACTTCCCTTTAACTTTGTTTTTATTAAAGAGACTGCGATAGATTCGTGGTCACCTTTGATGGATTCTATTAACTGTAACGAGTCTATAAAGGAACGTAAATTTTCTGGTTTTCCATCAAATTCTATGATCAGCTTTGAAGCTGTGTTCAGAAAGTCAACGACTGTTTGTGTCATTTTTACTTCTGTACTTTCCAAAGAGGTTCCAATATTCTCTGAATTTTCAGTTTCTACTAAGAATTTTACCTCTTCGTGTAGTGTATCTGGTAATTTTACCTTAACACCCTTCTTAGATGATATAATCAGGATTCTAGTCTTGACATCTAAAAAAAAAACTTTCAGCAGCTGTCCTATGTGGTGTCGTGAGTCTGTTATAATTTGCATTTAGTAAAACCCTGATTTGTTCTAACTTTTCGCATAAGATTCTAATATGTTTTATTATTGTTTCCTCTTTTGTGCTTCTATCTATATTTAAACATTTATAAGATTTGTCGAACTCCTCTTTGATTAGTCTCACCTTCTGAATTATTTCTTGCCAATCCATGTGAAAATTATTTAAATTTTGTTTAGGTCATTGGCTCTGCTCAAATATTTCTTTTTTAATTTCTTGGTGTTTAAGGCATAAATATGTAATGCAAAATTTAAGCTAATCAGTACGGTTATTATTAGTAAACAACACTCAATGAATTTTAAATCGATTGAGTCTTCTTTTATTTCTACTTCATTAATAACATTTGCATTGGGATTCTCTATTTTTGATTGACGACCTCCCATTTTCCTTCGCTATTTATTTTGTATTTTTTTCTATTATTTATTTCTACTAAATATTTTTCTGACTGCCTCAATAATTTAACCGAATCTTATATCTTGCTAATTATATATCTTCCCTAGTAATTCATTATTTTTATCAATAGCTTATACTATTTTACATGCATCAGTTTTATTTATGTATATATTTAATTTATAAAATATTTCATTCTAATTTAATATCTGTTTTTTTTTTTCAACAGCATAATTACCATAGTGTTTTTGTTTTTATATATATAATAGCATCAAGATTAAATATAACCTTTTCAAAAAAAAATTAGATTAATTGAACTGCATTCCTTTGTGGATATTTTCTTACAAATTACTGTTTTTATTTTCTATTTCAAATTTTTTTTTTTTATTTATTTATTTGCCAAGAGCGGTTAACGCTTTCTGGCCTACGGGTGCATAACGGGATGCTCCACTTTTTTTTTTTTTTTTTTTGTTTTTGGTAAAACTAGGATGAACTACCTGTTCGTTGTTTTATTAGGGGCATATTGATGTGTATATTGATATATACCAGGGGTCTTTTGATGAGTTTTTCCTTCGTTTTCCGTCTTTCTTCTGTACTCTTCTATGAAGATATGTTTTGGCCCTTCCGCCATTGATTTTGCAATCTCCACTGTCTTTAGGCCAGACAGTATCTTCCTTCAACGCAGCTGATGGATCGTTGTAGCTGATCCACCAGGACAATATTATTATGCGATTTTTTTTTCTTTTTATATTCAGGATTGCTCAATTTGAGAGCATAATCCTTGTATTATATATATATTTTTTTTCGTAATATATATATATATTTTTTTTTACAATGCTCATCTAAGGAGCACTGGCAGGATCGCCATATAGCAGACAAGATAGTTTTTTAGTTTAATAGCATTTATTTTATTTATGCTTCAGCTCTATCTAGGAGCTGAGTCTTTTAATGCTAAATTATTAATGATTAATTGATTATAAAATGTTCCTCTTTATATACATATTTTCAACCTATATTAACAACAATGTGTTACCTGCACTTGGGTCCGCATAAACATAAGTGTGCCAGCGTAACAACAACATACAATAACAATATACGCAGTCATACAATGTTTTGCAAATGCAGTGGTCAACAATATTGATATTTGTTATTTCCGCATTTGCAAATATTGTACGCTATGCAGTGTGGGTATTATACAGCACACTACGAAAGTCGTGTTACGCTACAACGCTGCGCTGGACTTGCATGACGAATTTTACAAATGTTGCAAGTTGAGACACATTTACACAGAAGTCTTCTAAGGCGTGGAATCCAAAATGTTTTTCTGATTTCCCCCAATGTAGCCTCAAATTTTTGATGTTTCATCTTATTATGCATATGAGCTACAATAAGTTGGGTTAAGTGATGAGTGGGCGACAATATGATGGGACGTCTAGAGTATAGTGGTAACCAACTGGCTGCATCGATGCGACCATACACTCGAAGACACTTTTTGTCATCAATATAAGGCGATAAAGTGTACAGGTCGTTACATTTTGGTATGTTGCCACCAGGTTTTAAAATTTGCAATTAATCGCCAAAACTCTCTTGCTGTGCAACTTGACATGAAATATTTTCAGCATCTCTTAATTCGGCAGCAGTTAAACAACTTGTGGCATTGTCTACCTTCTTCTTACGACAGTAGTCAACAAATCTCCGAGCCCATGCCATAGTTCGTTTGAGCCTGAGAAATGAAGAGAAGCGTTTAAAATCAATGATTAAATTTGAACTAACCAGTAATGCAAATTTCGGCCGCAGTTCCTCTTCACAGCAATCACTGTGTTCTCCACAATCTGATGTTGGCCACCCGTCTTCATGGTTTTATAGAAATTTTGGGCCTTGAAACCAGCGCTGCTCATAAGAAAAATTAACTTTATTTTTTCTTCTGGTTGTTTCATCGGCAACATTAAGGTCCGTGGGCAACCATCTCCAATCAGCTGGGCGCGTAGAGTCCAATATTTCGGAAATTCTATGGGCAACAAATGGTTTGTATCTTCTACTTTCTGAACAAATCCAATTGATGACTGTTGTAGAATCGCTCCAAAAAATACAACGGGAAACCTTTAGCGAATGCTCCTCCAGTATTGTACACATCAGTCTTGTTCCCAACACGGCTGCTTGTAGTTCTAATCGGGGAATAGTCATGCTCTTCATTGGAGCGCATTTTGACTTGGCAGAGATAAAAGAGACACTGATTTTCCCACAAACTGTTATATATCGCCAGTAAGACACAGCACCAAATGCGTCTTCACTGGCATCGACAAACACATGTAGCTCCAATACATCGGGCAATCCATTTCCAAAGTAAAATCGTGGCGCATGTACATCGGAGACATTTTGCAAATCCTGGCGCCAATTATTCCACAGAACTTCTAGTCCCTCAGGCAATCTTTCATCCCAACGTGTATCGCTTCTCCAATTTTCTCTCAATAACAATTTAGCAGTTATCATAAAGTGGCACAAGAATCCAATGGGATCATAAACGGACATGACTACACTTAGCAACTCACGTTTTGTAGGGCACCTTAATCCTTTAACAATTTCTTCGTTAACCCGATGAAATTTAAAGATAAATTTAAATGCGTCGTCTTTCGGGTGCCAATACATGCCCAGGATTTTTTCCATCGATGTCTTAAATTCATTTAAATCGACGTGATGATCCGAGTCTCCCTCTAGAGCCACAACCACATCCAATGAGTTTGATTAAAATTACGCAGAACAAACCCAGCAGTCTTATGTATATCGCGAACTTGCATAGCTATTTCGATGGCTTTTGAGACATCTTCAAAGCTGTCAACGAAATCATCAACATAATGGTGTTCCAATATAGACTTAACGGCCCTTGGGAAATGGTCTCTGAACTCTAAAGCGTTTTTCTCCTTTACATATTGAGCAACACACGGAGAGCAGGCAGCACCAAACGTCATCACGACCATTTCATAAACATCAGGTGAACAGCTTCCACTTTTTCGCCAAAGAAATCTTTGCGAACATCGATCTTCAGGAGCCACAACGATTTGGTGAAACAATTATTTAATGTCACCACACACAGCTACTGCACCAACTCGAAAATTAAATAAAACAGATGGCAGTGGCTTATATTTTTGGGGACCCTTTAGCAAATTTGAATTTAGTGAAACACCTTCCACCTTCCAGCGTCAAACACCAAACGAATTTTCCCTGGCTTATTGGGATTAATCACTCCAAAATGAGGCAAGTACCATGTCCTTGCATTACAGCTTTGGGCCTCAGATGATGTCAGTTTACGTACATACCCTTTTTTCTCATAGTCGGCAATAATATTTTTGTACGCCACGCCAAAGTCAGGATTTCTTTTCATTTTCCTTTCCATACCATAGAGACGATTAAGGGCCATAGCATGGCTATCCGGCAGGACTACGTCATCATGGCACCACAGTAGTCTAGGTTGAAATCTTCCGGCAACTCTCTTCGTTGAATCATTTAAAATCTTTTGAGCACGTGCAACTTCTTCAGACTCAATGACCGGTAGAGCCTTAACTCCAAAATTCTCCGTCTTAAAATAACTTGCCACCAAATCATATAAATTGTCCGGCTGTGCTGTCAGCAAACACGTACGGGCTGTAGGGTGACCTCCTTTCAAATTTCCAAAAACGATCCACCCTAATGGCGTGTTGGCAGCATATGGACCAGCTTCCTCAAGAGGCACTATTTCATCCGGCAATCCTAAATGGCAATGGTCCAAACCAATCAACAATTTTGGAGCCACATTGCCATATGAGGCTAATAGGAATTCCATGATTCTTTATTAAATTTGCATCAAAACTCTGGTTTGGCAGTTTTAGATCCGAGACACCATAAACACTTTTCAAAGCGTATTTCCTCTGCCTGTTGACACCACTTACATGAAGATCGACTACCGTGGCTACCTCCTGTGACGACTTTCCACCATACCAGTTCAAATTCAACTTGCTTTGTCTTCCCTGAAGTCCAAGCTGCCTCACCAAAGCACTATCCATCATGGTGACCGATGAACCTTCATCCAAAAGAGCATAAGTCTCCACAACACAATTAGGGCCATAAAGTTTCACTGGTAGCACTCTAAACAGCAGCTCATTTTTCTCAGAAAAGCTTAAAACGCAACTTAAAACTGGCTCACCAATCTGACCACTATCAGCTGAAGACAAATTTGAACTGTTATTTGCATTTGATACACTGGGCTGATCCTCATGTAATAATTTGTTATGCTTTTTTCGACAATTTTCAATTCGACACTCTTTACGTCGACGGCAATCCCTGCTTGAATGTCCTCCACTTAAGCAAGAGAAACATAACCTCAACTTTTTCACTTCACTCCATCTGTTCTGTACGGTGAGCGATAAAAATTTCTTGCATTCAAAAATTCAATGCTGTCCGCGGCAATGGAGACGTTGGATCTTCCTTCGTTGCACATCTGATGCATATAGGACCACTCTCTTTTTAGACTCACTGTTATTTGGGCGACTGGTACTCGTACTGGCTGTTTGAATACTTCTTACCAAATTGGCTACACCCTGAAGCCAATTGCTGAAATCCAAAACAGTGGGCCACTGACGTAAACTCGCTGCATACTGTGCCCAATCCAAACGACGGCTCATAGGAAGCTTTTGCACTAACTCCTCCATTAATGTCGGGTTCGACAGATGCTGATGCCCATTTGCAGTTTCCAAAAAGGCGGCCAAATTTCTTACCTCTACTGAAAATGGTATCAGCTTCTCAACCGCATTTTCTCCAATCGGCAAAATTTCCCGTACTTGCTGCAGTTGGCATCGTATCAACAACTCGGGGCGACCATATTGGAACTTCAGTTGCTCAATCACAGTTGGAACATTGTTTGGGTGAATGAGCAAAGATTTGACACACTCCCAGGCTTCAACTTTCAATGCCTTTTGGAGCCGCAAACAATTTTGGCTATAACCATACGCTGCAGTGGTGTTGTCAAAGGCTGACAAAAACATAGGCCAATCCTCAGCAGCGCCATTAAATTCAGGCAGGTCGTAAATTTTCCTTAGCGTCGGCATAAAACTCTGCACCTGATTCGTCGCTGTCGGCTGCTGCACACTCGGCGGCTGCGCTGCTAACATATGCTGCTGACCTTGGTAGCACGGATGGCGATGAATCGCATCGATCCATAATGTCTTCAGGATCACTGCTATTGGAAGTACCGGCGATGTTATCTGGAACAGCTGGCGTAGTCCCGTTTGACATTGGCATACTTAGTGGATTACTTACACGATTTGTAGTTGTAGCAGCTTTCAGGGCTCGTTGGGCATTTAAAAGCTGTGCCCGTAACACATCGATTTGCCTTTGAAGATTTTCCATCTCTGGGTGGGCAACTTGATTGGGAAATGACGTCATTGGCGTCTGATGGCTACTTACACCTGGTGCTGGAGTCAACGGTGGCGGCACGTGTGACAGCAGAAAGCTTGGAGCGGTATTTTGAACATTAAGCGTGGGCTGATTTGTCCCACGAACACTTGTGTTGATCTCGGCGGCTGTGGTAAGTGACTCTGATGATGGTCTGGCAGTAGAGGAACTTGTGTGGGGCACCGGCGGCATTTGGGCCACATTCACACCTTCATCTGCTCCGGCGGACATGGAACCGGTGGGCTGTCTATTTACTGTGACCGGCAACGAATCAACTGTGGGCGGGTTTCGCGGGCTTCTTCTTGGCGGGGAACGTTGCATGGACATTTATACGGCAAACTTAAAAACAATGAATCGCACAAAGGTTGCGAAATAAACTTGAATTTAACTTGAATAAATTAAACGCAAATTTTTCCCTTAATAAGTTTAACATATACAGTTGTTGTTTATTTCTAAAAAAATATAACATTAGAAACAAAGTAAATATAAAAATACCGCAGTGCTACTTACCGCAGTCTTTATCCCCAGCAAACTGACTTCACATTTAGAGCCACCGTTTGTTTGGGTATCTTCATTCTATTCTCACTCAATTGTTAAAACGGTTCTATTCCGTTACAGAACCTGTTTTCTCATGAAACACTGCAGTAGAATGAAGATAAAAAAGACTGCAATAAATTTGGCGACCACATAGCAAACAAATAAATGAACATAACAACATACGCACGCACCTACATACACTAAAAATAAAGCAATTACCATTGCTATGTATGTATGTGCGTATGTGTACAAACATGTAAATAGAAAGACAAATATATGAGCGGTTCCAGTGACAATTTTATAGCTCAAAATCTCTAGTTAAAGACTGTAAAACGGCATGTTTGGAATATTGTTTTCTGTAGCTTTGTATCACCTGAAAAATTACAAAACTAAATATTAGTACAATTAATAACAAAACAAAATAAATTCAAAAATTACTTTTAGTAAGTGTTGCTTTTGCTCCTCATCCTTCGTGATTTTACAATGGTATTCCTGGATAAGTTTAATCCATCTTTCAGCACAATCGTTGAGAACACTTAAACTTTTAACAATTTCTTTTCCTCATTTAAATTCTTCATTAAATTCCCATATACGCGGGTCTTCTTTAAAGAAACCAGTGGATATTTTAAATCGCTTAAAGACGTTTTTTGTGTTAAATGAGAATATATATTCTAAAACTACAGAAAATTCTTTGGAAATGAAATCCTTAAAAGTTTCTTTTCTTAGGGGAAGCTTTTTTGGGATTTCTTCTTGCTCATCTCCAGGGTCGCCAATAGACATTTTTGCCACCAGTGTGCCTTTGGTTTTATAACTTACTCGGTCGTCAAACAAAGCAAAGCCAACAGATTCTTCGCTTAAATTATAGAGGTGGTTCAACATTTTAGAAAGTGCCTTTTCACATATATTTAGGTTAACATTTTTGTAGTTATCAATTTCTTTTAAAAATTGTAAGTCATTAAGGGCAGCTTTATCGGCTTGGTTTGAATCAAACCAAAACCGTGAATAACATTTTACAATGAAGCCCGCAACCTCAATCAATCCATTCAGCTCCGAATCTGTTATTTCTGGAAACTGATGACTAAAAATTATAATTTTAAGGCAATAAATAGCTTTAGCCATACATCGAGCGTAGTGTACGGCACCTGGCATTGCAAAATTAATACCTCTCGGTGGGTTTCCACCCAGAAATATTACAATTAGCTCCAAAAACTCCTTATAGTCGCATCTTGGGAAAGATTCATCAAGCTTTTTATATGCATGGCTCAAAATTTCTGTTGAATCGTCGCCAATTATTTCAAGAATTCTTGAATGACTTACTCCAGTCATAAAATTGTTTTGTTGGATTTGACGCCAATGTTTTTTAAATTTTTTAAAAATTGTGATATCAGGGCTTGTTGGCGATCCGAGATTTGCCTCTGTAAACACTGCAGCCAAGACAATTTCCAAAATATGGTGCCTGCAGCCAAAAAACAAAATATCCCGTCCAATAGCTTTTTCCAACAGGTACAAGCGCCCTTAATTCGGCCAGTATTGGACGATGTTGTCTCAAAAACAAAGGCTTCCGTTTTAGACAAAATTCCGTTTTCTTCTAAAGCACCATATACTGCTGAAGAAATTTCCAATCCAGTTCCAGAGGGAATGTCAGGCATATTTATAATTTGCTCTAAGTCCAGTGCGGTAGCTATTATTGCAAGACGATCTTCATTTTTTCCTGTAATTTAAGTAAGGAGTTTCGTATCCCAATTTATTGTTAAAGGGTTGTCATTTTCTGAAAATTTTTTCTTTATTTTTTGGCTTGTTACTTCTCTTATGTCGGATTTTTGTATTGAAAAGCGATTTACTATGTACGGAAGCATTGAGCCCTACTGCGTCTAATACAGCTGTCAATATATGGACGGCGTCTCTTTGGCTAATTTTCAATTTATCGAAAACAGCTGCAAGCCGTGGTGTTAATAAGTTTTTTTTTGTTTTGGTTGTTTTATGAACACGCTTTGGTTCTTGAAAATAGCAAGAACTTTCTTCAATATTTTGTGGACATTCTTCAGTTTCAGAAAGATCAATATCTTCAGTTTCAGAAAGATCAATATCAACACTACAAGCTGTGTAAATTTTTTGTTTTTTACTTCAAAAAAGGTTTTATAAATTTAAACAAACCTATAATTACCTGTTAAAATTGATGGCGATTCTTCATATTTTATCTTTCGATTTTATTCTTGTTGTCTTCGTTTAAGTATTCGATCTTCCTTATTTTTTAAATTGATGTCTGCTCCCACCATACTGCCTTCATGTCCTTTAGACCTATGTGCAGTTAAAAATAGTTTGTCTTCTTCAATAGTAATCAAATTAAGTGAGTCCATATGTGCAATGTCAAACAAGTCTTCCAATCCATCCATCCACTCGTTTCTTTTTTTTTAATTTTTCATTTTCTCTAGACCGACACTTCACATAATATTTCCATTCTTTATATAATTCAATCAATTTTTTTTCCAGCTTTATGCATGTCTTGCATAGGAATGCGGGCTTTATTATTATAATACCCATAATACCTAAAACACAAATCATATGAATTAGCACTTTCGCAATTATTCTTCTCTAATAATTGCCAGTGTACATTTTCTTCGTCTGGAATATTTCCTGACAGACGACATACATTTTATATTTTTTTATTCCAAATTAAATTTAAGCATAAGTTTGCTTCGTTCCCAATATATAAAATTGCAACGAAACACACTTATGATAAATAATTTTCAAGTTAAATTTAAGAACCAATAACATCCGTTAAACATAAGTTTGCTTCGTTCCCAAGATATAGAATTGCAACGAAACACACTTATGCTAAACATTTTTCAAGCTAAATTTAAAAACCAATAACATATATATATAATTACAACAAATACATTTTGGCTAAACTAAAATTTGCTAACACAAGTTGATTTGTTCCCAAACTACACCGGAAACAAAACACACTTATGATTTTCGAATTAAATACAAAAACAATAACATAAGTTTGCTTCGTTACCAATACATAAAAATGTACTGAAACGAAACACACTTATGACAAATATTTTTGGCGAAATCAAAATTGCTAACATAAGGTGTTTGTTACCAATGCATTTATACAGGAAACAAAACACACTTATGAAATGACGAAATGACAATTGTATCTAGAATAAGTTTTAGCTATAGAATATAAACCAATGTAAATTTGGAAATCCAAGCAGTAATGAAAAGTCAGTAATAAAGATAGTTTTAAACCAGAGTTCAGAAAAAAACACACACTGAATAAAAAACTCGTACATATATGTAAACAAACATAACTTAGGCCAACACACACATATTTTTATTTTCATACCAATTATGTTTGTTTTTAAATTTTCTTCGGTGCCCAACACAACCATGACTGTGTTCGTTTTAATATTTCGTTATTTACATGAACATTTTTGTATCACATACTTTTTGTTTCAATCACACATAAAGCACACATTTTTGAGTGTTGCTTTATTTGAAGTTCATGTTCTGGTACGTGTACTGCAAAAAAAAACACAGAACATGTACAATAAACAGGTTCGAGTTCAGTTATATCTTAAGTCGTGTTTAAAATATAACTGAACTCGAACCTGTTTATTGTACATGTTCTGTTTATTCTCACTACACGAGCCACAACACGACTTAAAATAAGTCGTGTTTAAAATATAACTGAACTCGAACCTGTGTATTGTACATGTTCTGTTTATTCTCACTACACGAGCCACAACACGACTTAAAATATAACTGAACTCGAACCTGTTTATTGTACATGTTCTGTGTTTTTTTTCAGTACACGTACCAGAACATGAACTTCAAATAAAGCAACACTCAAAAATGTGTGCTTTATGTGTGATTGAAACAAAAAGTATGTGATACAAAAATGTTCGTGTAAATAACGAAATATTAAAACGAACACAGTCATGGTTGTGTTGGGCACCGTAGAAAATTTAGAAACGCACATAATTGATATGAAAATAAAGATATGTGTTGGCTGCTTTTGAACAGAACATTGTGTGTTGCATGTGTGTATTTTCTGAACCTTGTTTTAAACTGAACACAAAAAACAATTTGTCGTTTTTTTATTTATTAAAAATAATAAAGTTTTTTTTTAAAGTATTGAAAAATCAATACATTAATTGGCGCAGTCGGTAGGATACTCGGAGTATCCCGCGAATTAATTAAATATTAAATTAATAAAAAAAAGGAAAATCCTTTTTCCGCGAGTTACCAGACTTTTAAGTCTTCACCGAGATCCGCGTAAGAACTATTCTAAACTTTTACACCAAATGAATTGTGAAAAAAATTTTAAAAACTGTGAAACAAATTTTTTTTCTTCTTATATAAACTGTTACTAAAAATGAAGAAAACTCTTCTAAACAAAACATTAAAAAGTGAAACAAAATTTATATATATTTTTCTTAACTGTTGCTGAACAAAAGGAACACTTTTACAAACAGGAACTTATATCTAAAAGTGGTTTTTTTTTTTTTTTTTTTAAAGGGAAGAACATTTTTTTTTAAACAATATCATTCAAAACGAAAAACTGTTGCTCTTTGTTATTGCTGAAATAAAAACAAACTGTTTTAAAAAAACCGATTAAAGCAACGAATGAAATTATAAAATCCGCTGTGTGAAAAGAAAGAAAGCCGTCAGAAACCAGAATCACCGAAACATCATTCAACAAAATAAAAACAAAAACATCAGTCAACCAGAAAACATCAACCAACATCAGAATATATCAACACCTTAGAGAGAAAGAAAATTTACAAACCCCATCTTCATTCAAAGTAAGAATTGATAATTTAAAACTATATTATTATAAAATTATATTATCAAATTAAAATTATTATTTTAAACACATTGAATCAATATATATTGTAAATTAAATTACGTCCTTTATGACCGACACAGGAGACACTTCGACAGAGTAGGCCAATTAATAAAGGAAAATAAGAGAAAAAAAAAGGGAACGTAGGCGTTTTTACTACTATCTACGCCAACAAAGTTTGGGAAATCAGGAACATTACATATAAAAATAAAGAGACAATTTTTTTTACAATACATTTAAAGAAAGACATTTTTCATAATGACAGAACCACAAAACCCACTTTCTGTTAGGATAGACCCACTTAAATACTTAGACAGACTTCCCGAATTTAACGGAGATTACAGAGATCTACAGAATTTTTTGAATTTAGTAGATAGGGTCCATCCTATTTTGACAGCTTATGATGCACGCTCACAATATTTATTTTCCGATATGATAAAGAGTATGCTAAAAGGAAAAGCTAGGGAAGTTATTGAAATATATTGCCAGGCACAATCATGGGACGATATAAAAACAGTTTTGACGAATAACTTTGGTGAAAGGAGTAGCATAGAGGAGCTATTTGATAGATTGAAAAGCGTTAGCTTTAGAAATAATAGTGTAGAATTCAATAATGAAATCAAACAGAGACTAAAGAGTCTAAATAATAAAACAGTTTCAATACTTGGAAACGGAGAAGCAGCGAATGAATGTGCAAGAAACGATATGCGTACGGCACTAAATGTGTTTAAAGAGAAAATGCCAGAACCCATGAGAACAATACTAACGTGTAGGAACCCTGATAGTTTAGAAAACGCTATGGAAATTCTATTTCAGGCTGGATACGCTTATACCACAAACAATAACGGAATAATCGGAAAACAGGGAAAATCTTACCAAAAAGAGGACCAACAGAAATTTAAGAAAAACGATAATTCAAATAGGCAACAACAGGGAACACGGATTTATTCTAATAATAAATTCCAAAATAATGGACTACAAAACAACCCCAGAAACAATAATATAATAATAATAATAATATACAGAACAGTAGATATTCTCAAAATAATTCGACACAACAAGAGTATAATTATCGACCAAATCAGGGAAATTATGAACAAAGACAATATCACCGTAACGACCCACGTCCCGAGCCTATGGACATAACTATGGTCGAAAACGATCATCACCAATTCAATCCAAAGGACAATGAATGTAATAATCAGAACAAATATTATCGCGTAATTACAATTCAGAAAATTTTCATTTTCGGGCCTCACAGGAGAATTACCCCATATAATTGTTAAAGGAAAATTAAAATTTATTATAGATTCCGGAGCCACACACTCCATTGTGAACCCTGGATTATGCGACCCAAAATGGAGAATAGAATCCAAACTTTGGCCCTTAAAACATTACAGAATCAGATCAAGACTACAATTATTTATAGAGTTCCTCTTTTTTCCGAGTTAGGAAAAGAAAATGATAAATTAGATTTAATAGAATGTAAGTTTCATAACTTCTACGACGGGATAATTGGCAACGACGTATTAAAACGTTTTAGAGCCATAATAGATTACAAAAGTAACACATTGATTATCAACAATCGACAGGTCCCTCTGATATACGGAAAGACTCGTGCGATTAATGACAAGAATGTCACAGCCATCAATGCCAGGAATTTTTGCGTCATAGACGGCGAATTTCAGAAAAAAATCAGCGTTAAGCCAAATACGCAGCCAAATACCACATTAGATTTGGCAAAAGGATTTTACCAGATAGAAGTTGACGAAACCGACATACATAATACTGCTTTTACAGTCGAAGGAGGTCATTACGAATTCCTCAGAATGCCATTCGGACTGAAGACAGCCCCGGCAACGTTTCAACGCCTTATGAACACAGTTCTAAAGGACTATATTAATAGGATATGTCTAGTGTATTTAGACGACATAATAATATTTTCAACATCCCTGCAAGAACACGTCCAATCAATAAATTTGATTTTTAAATGTCTCGAAGACGCCAACCTAAAAGTCCAATTAGATAAATCTGAATTCTTTTTTAGGACACATAGTGACCCAAGAAGGAATAAAACCAAATCCTTTGAAAATAGAAACAGATAAAACAATTTTTAGGACTTACGGGATATTACCGTAAGTTTATCAAAGCCAATGACAAAATATCTGAAAAAAGACGCAAAATTGAACATTGAGGATCCTTTATACCGAAAATGCTTCGACACTCTAAAGAAGATACTGACGAATGACCCAATATTAGCCTATCCCGACTTTTCGGCAATATTTACACTGACCACAGAAGCAAGTAATTATGCACTTGGCGCGATATTATCCCAAAAAGATAGACCAATATGTTTCGCAAGTCGAACCCTAAATGAACACGAGATCAACTATAGTACCATTGAAAAGGAACTACTTGACATAGTTTGGGCAACTAAATATTTCCGATCTTATCTATTTGGAAGAAAATTCTTCATAGAAACGGACCATAAACCCCTCACATGGCTTTTTCAATGAAAGAACCAAATTCAAAATTTGTTAGGTGGAGGCTAAAGTTATCGGAATTTGATTATAACATAAAATACAAAAAGGGAACTAAGAATTCAAATGCAGACGCCTTATCTAGGATAATACCCGAATCTCCAGAGATAAATACAATGGAAAACACAACTGGAATAAAAGAAGTCGCATCACCCATTAATTTCTACAAAAATCAAATAATCATAAGGAAAATATACTCAGGCTCTACGAGAATGAAAACTACGAAAATATTCCGTAATACTAGGAAAGTTTTTCATTTTAAGGAAATGGATCGAGCAACTGCGATAACTTTAATCAAGAATCATTTCAACCCTGATCAAATCAATGCAATTATCATTGATGACAGTTTTTATCAAAATTTCAAAGATACATATGACGAAATATTTTCGGCTAACAAACATTTCAGAGTTATAAGATGCAGAAATAAATTCACTGATATAGAAGACGAAACTGAACTGACAAAAATTATCGAGCTGGAACATCTTAAGAAGAATCATAGGGGAATCCAAGCTGTATACGAAGAATTAAAATTCAAGTACTACAACCCGAATCTAAAGTTGAGAATAGCTCAATTCATAAATAATTGCGAAATATGCACTCTAGAAAAGTACGATAGGAACCCTCCTAAAATACCGTTTAAAATAACAGAAACACCTACCAAACCACGAGAGATAGTACACATAGATGTATTCTATACCCTAGACAAAAAATTATTCATGACTATGATTGACAAATTTTCAAAATTTGCCATGGCCTTCCAAATTAATGGAAGATCCTGGACAGAATTCAAGACAAAACTACTGCATATAATAAATACATATGGGAAAATAGGAAAGATAATTGTCGATAATGAATTAGGCTTCAAAGCAATTTCCATGCAACAATTTCTGAACAATGAAGACATTAACATACATTTTGTATCCAATAGCAATCATACTTCAAATGCGGACGTAGAAAGACTTCATAACACTATTAACGAACACATAAGACTATTAAGACATGATGAAAAGAACAAAGACGAGACAATGGAAGAAAAAATGTTTAGAATCATAGGATTCTACAACAATACAGTGCACAGCACAACTGGCATTAGGCCAATAGACTTCATTAATGGAAAGATACACGAAAACGACTATATGAGAATCCACGATATAATCGCCGCAAAGAAAGAAAAATATATCCATAAAATGAATAAGGATAGAAAAGACGTAGAACTGGAAGACGGAACTAATTTTATTAGGGAAATTAGAGGTGGAAAAAACCACCGGAAATATAGGAAAATTAATTCAAATAAAATAGATGAAGAACATATAGAAACTATGAAAACCAAACACAAATATTATAAGACCAACGTACGACCCAAGAAATAATATCAAGATAAGGATAATCCAACTATCAAAATTAGATAATGACCGATCCCACTTAATTTCAGATGATTTGGATAATAATACTGACTCTCTTTGGGACCATTACGATGCAGACAATTGACATTGTGGACCTAACAGCGAATAACGGAATTATACCAATTAAAACTGCAGACTTTCGACCCATTGAGGACTACAACAAAGTATTACATATCATTAACTTAACTGAATACCAACAAACATTAGAATTTCTGGAAAATAATATCGAAACCCTCAAACAAACAACATTTGAAACCGGACCCTTAATGAATACAATAAGACAAAATTTCATTTTGTTAAAGAAAAAGATAGAAAATTTAAGTCCCCATTTTAAGACTAAACGAGGAAGACGAGAAACATATACAAGACAAACTCAACATCCTATACGATAGAGAAATGAAAATGACGAAAGATTTAAATGACCTCACCACTTTTAATAACGTTATAACCTTGCAGATACGAAATATAACTGACCACATAAATAGCCATCAAAATCAGGTGGAAAAATACATAAATAAATTCAAAAACATCATACAGAACAAAATAACGACTTTAGAAGATGAAGTAACCTTCATGTCACAAGTGTACCAAATAAACAATGACATTTCACTATTAAAAGATCACGTAGACGACATTGGACAAATAGTATTTTCAAGTAAACTAGGAATAATACCTACTGACATTTTGACTCAAACAGAACTAGACCTCATAAAAATTTCGATAGGTACACGAACATAAAGACAACCGTTGCACTACACGAACAAAATCTAATAATAATTCTACTAATAACTATATATTCAGACCAAAAACTTACGAAAATTATGTTCGAACCCATTCCGAATTCTTCTAATAGATCGGTAGTTCTTGAGACTTCCGAGATCTTGACTGACATTAACAATAACATATTTAAGACGAACGTCAAAGATGACCTAAAAAGAAATCTAGTAACTATAGAAGACGAATGTTTAGAGAGCATTCTTAACTTTCGAGAAGCGAACTGTAACATGAAAATACTAAACGAAACAAAAGTTGTAGAAGTCATTCAAGGCGTACTAGTATTTAAAAACTTTTTTAGTAACATAACACATAATTGTAATAATGTAAAACTAAACAAATATGGAAATTTTATGATAAAATTTGAAAATTGTTAAATTTATATAAAAAATAAAACATTTACAAATTTAAACGTTAAAATCCATGAAAAACTTTTGTTACCAAATATGTTCGTAAAAATTAAGGAAAAACCAAACACTACTATAACTGATATAAAACTAGAATCATTATATTTAAAACAATTAGAGTATGACCAAAATATTGATAAAATTATTTACCACAATAGAAAAGTAAAAACATTTAACTACAGAATCAATGGATTAATTATCATATCTATTATAATAATAATTGTAGTATTTAAATCAAAAACCAATCAAAAATTTGTGATTTCGTCGGAGCCTCAATGTAACGGTGGGGGTATTATAATACCCATAATACCTAAAACACAAATCATATGAATTAGCACTTTCGCAATTATTCTTCTCTAATAATTGCCAGTGTACATTTTCTTCGTCTGGAATATTTCCTGACAGACGACATACATTTTATATTTTTTTATTCCAAATTAAATTTAAGCATAAGTTTGCTTCGTTCCCAATATATAAAATTGCAACGAAACACACTTATGATAAATAATTTTCAAGTTAAATTTAAGAACCAATAACATCCGTTAAACATAAGTTTGCTTCGTTCCCAAGATATAGAATTGCAACGAAACACACTTATGCTAAACATTTTTCAAGCTAAATTTAAAAACCAATAACATATATATATAATTACAACAAATACATTTTGGCTAAACTAAAATTTGCTAACACAAGTTGATTTGTTCCCAAACTACACCGGAAACAAAACACACTTATGATTTTCGAATTAAATACAAAAACAATAACATAAGTTTGCTTCGTTACCAATACATAAAAATGTACTGAAACGAAACACACTTATGACAAATATTTTTGGCGAAATCAAAATTGCTAACATATGGTGTTTGTTACCAATGCATTTATACAGGAAACAAAACACACTTATGAAATGACGAAATGACAATTGTATCTAGAATAAGTTTTAGCTATAGAATATAAACCAATGTAAATTTGGAAATCCAAGCAGTAATGAAAAGTCAGTAATAAAGATAGTTTTAAACTGAACACAAAAAAACAATTTGTCGTTTTTTTATTTATTAAAAACAATAAAGTTTTTTTTAAAGTATTGAAAAATCAATACATTAATTATTTATCCCAAAAATGAGAGCATACTCTAATAACCAAACGCACACTTCCTTCCAAATTTAAATTAATTGATCTCATATTGTTAAATAAAACCTTAAGGCAATCACCTTTTGAAGGTAACTTGCTTCCTGTTAAATGCAGTTGAGGATAACCGACCATGTATATTTCTTCTCTTAATGAAGGCATTTAAATATTAAGAAAAAAAACACAATCACTGAAAATCACTCGAAAAATTCACTAAAAATGCATACGCTCTCAAGTTTGCGTGGTCGACTGAAACTTTCAATTATTTTGAAATAGAAAAAGGTAAGTTAAAGTTGTTTTGCAAATCTAGTACTCCTTGATTTTCGTATAAAAATTTAAAAATTGTAGACTTTATGCAGGGGTATCGCATGGCATGACAATGCCGGCATTGCCGAGAGTGAGACAATAGATGGCGCTGATCCAAATTTATTTCTATTTATTGAATTTTTCTTCTATTTCATTCAAATTTCTATTTTATTGTGTTTGTTTTGTATTTGTGAAATTTGATTTGTATTATTGATTGCATTATTGATTGTACTGTGTAATTTTTAACCTTTTTTTTTTAAGAGAGTAATAATTGACCATTGTTCTCTATTGGTGACAGATTTTTATAATTGTTGAAAAAAATGTTAAAAATTAGTATATAAACTGTTATATGTGATAGAAAAGCATTTAAAAACTTTTTACTAACACCTTTTTTGAGTGTAAAACTAAAAATATTGTGTTATATTTAAAGAAAAAATCACCTCAGGTTTGCAGCTTCAAATTTATCAGCAAGATTTATCGAAATCCTTCAGCAAATATATATTATTTCGATATTTTGTTTCAAAAAAATGTGAATCTCCTTAAATTTGACCTTTAAGAGGGACATTTAAAGAGGGACATTTTATAGTCTTTCGATATAACCTTAACTTCCAAGATTGAGAACTTGTATCAAATAGTATAATATTTTGATAAAAGATATTTGAGATATGAAAACACCAAAAAGATGTAGCCTAAAAGTTGAAAAAATATGAAAAATCACATTGTTCTTCAAATCCGCTGAAATAAAAACGCTGCCCTCGCCAAATTAAGAACAGGATACCCACAATATTTGGCATTTTTAATCACATATATTTTGCTAATAAGACCTTGAAGTCCAATCGTTGATTTCGGTAAATTTCTTGGACAAAAATTTTGAAAAAGTAAAATATGGGATTTTGAAATAGTGCTAAAAAATACGTGCCATTTTGGCATTAATTTAGAACGGCATAACAATAGACGAGATGCAAAATACTTTACATAAGATCATTTTGGGATCAGCAGAATGCAAAAATGTTGTTGTTGTAAATTATTTCAATGTCTTTAAAAATGTGAATTCGATTTTCTTAATCAAGTGGTCTGCGGCGCATATATTGCCTGGGGAACTTGATATAACTTGGCTCTTTTTCAACCGATAATAGATTTTGTTGTTTTATTAGAAAGGTAATTTACTCTAGATTATGGTTTATTAATTAGTTTAATTGAAACGCTATTATTATCAAAATTTTTGTGAAAAATTATTTTTTTTTTGATAATTTTCCCATATAAATGCATTTTTGAACTTTGAACTCAATGCGCGCCCAGAAAGCATTGTCCGATTTGGCTCAAATTTTGCGCACTAAAGTTTTAGATCCAATGTCACAATAATCCGACCCACGCGTCTTAAAATTCCAAAAAAAAAAATGGCTGTCACCCTAATGTACATCCATAAGAATATTTAGTGCAGTGATTTTTTTTTAAATTAAATATTGTGTTTTATACCATAGGTCGGCAAAACGTTAAATGAGGTTGTGCGCGAGCTACCCAGCAAACACGAAATAGAGCGTTTCAAATTACCATTCCCAATGTAGAAAAAAAATTAACAACAAAATTGATATACAAACGGAACTTCTAATACTTCCCAGTTGATTTATTTACACATACAAATTCTTAGTCTTTATACTGTTATGACAATTTCTTATTAATAAAATGTGTTCTAAATTTGACGAGCTTAACTTACTTGGAAGAAATGAATTTTAAGTCTGAAAAAATTTGTTCATAGAGGTAAGTAGAAGGAAAAAACGATAAACATTTTAAGGAATTTTTTCTGAGTTCGGGAAATGCTAATTTATCCAAATTTTTCCAGAACTCAATGATATTCATTTTGTCGGGAGCATTTAATTCGCTTCGAAGTATAATCAGTTCCGTTTGTATTTCAAACTCGTACTTAGTGACATCACAATTGAAAGGGTTTTCAAAAAGATCAAGCAACGGTTGTATATTTTCAAAATCTTTAAACCTGTCTTGAAAATTATACAAAAGTGTCTCAAATATTGTAATGTATTCAAATTTTATGACATTCTTCTGCTTGTCATATATAAAAGCCGTTTTTGGAAAGCTGGAAAAATCACCTGACTGAATTTGGGAAAGTAGTAAAAATATTTTTGTCTTAAAGTTAAAAAGAATTTTGGACAAATCACATAAATTCTTTCCCTTTCCTTGCAGTTCTAAATTAAATTCATTTAGAAAGGAAGTTGTGTCTGTCAAAAAAGCTAAATCTAAAATAAATTGATCATCTTTTAAGGCGTGTATTGCCCACTCTTCTATATTTTCCGTTTCTAAGAACTGCAGCACTTCTTCTCTGAAGTCAAATAATCTATTCAGGCAATCACCACGGCTTAACCAGCGAACTTCAGTAAACATTTTTAGATCATTATGTGCAGCGTTTTTGCTTTTCAAAAAACTAACAAACTTTCTGTGAGTGAGGGCATGATGCCCTCCTCGTATTTTATTAATTATACGCTCTGCAGTCTTCATGGCAGGGTAATTAGTTATAAATTTGGATGCAAGAGCGGCCTGATGAATACAGTGAAAGCTGTGAACTAAAATTCCACTTTTTTAATTGCCCTATGAAACCTTCGTATTTTCCGGTCATTACGTTTGCTCCATCTGACTCCAACAATTTTTTTTGTGTCTATAATAGAAAAAAGCTTATCACCTACTACATCAAATAAAAGCTTGCCCGTTACGTTTCCGTAAAATGTTTCGAGAGCAAACATTGTTTCAAAAACATTGTAGTCCCTCTCTACACACCGAATACAAATTACCAGTTGGGAAAGATCATTAATGTCTGTGCTTTCATCTAGACAAAAAGACACAAATTCACAATTTATTAATTTTTCCTTAATAGCAGATTTTACAGATTTTCCTACTTCAACAATACGCCGTACTGCACTTCGGGGAGACAAGGCAAGATTTTCCATACATTTTGTTTTATAACTAAGCCTCTGTAAAATTTTATGTAAAAGATTTTTAACAAATATCCCATCAGAAAATGGCCTTCCATGCCTAACAATATCCAAGCTTATTAACCTTGATATCTCTAATTTCACTTTTTTATTTTCTGACTTTTGCTCGTTTTGATCTACAGCTAGTAACCATTCTTTAATTTTTTGCAGATAAATGTTTTTATTTTTATTTTAAATCGTTTGTCTTTCCTTACCTTGAAAATTATTCATATCACTATGAAAGGCATCATAATGTCTTTTAATGACATATTCCCTTTTTTCCTTAAATATTTGATAACATAAAAGGCATTGCATGTTACCAAATGCATTATCAATCATAAAATATTTTTCGTAATTCATTATCAATTTGAAATGTTTGTTGGGGAAGTATTGCTGAAAAAAATATAAAAGCATCCGCCGCATGTGCATACTTCGCTGTCTCAACGACGACTAAATGAAAGAGCATAAGTATATGTGTGAAGTGGTCTCTGCACAATTGTGCTATGAAATGCCGACCACTGTTTTATACACTATGTCGTGTGTGTATACAAAAACAATAACCGTACGTTCTGTTGAGGAATAAATCTACGCACAAAGAGTGTATTATAACAACAAACATCACAAAGAAGAGAAAAGAGGAATTGCACTGATCAACGAGTTGTGTTTTTCTATTGACAGCAGTGGGCAAGATAAATGGGTACGTTGTGGTACAAATACATATATATATATCTTCACAAATGAGAATTTGATTTAGTTGCTTCATGTGTATTGTGGGGTTCGCTTTTAGATCGATAATTTTAATTTTGCAAATAAAAGCAGTGCAGTAAAGGTGCGATTTCATTTGCGAAATACATAATTTTTTAAATATGAAAATTTTTAAGTGCAAAAACTTCTGTTCTTTTTTTTGAAGCAGAATTTTGCTTTTACCGATAAAGTTTAATTCAGAGCCTCAAAGTAGTAATTTCTTAGAAAATAAATCAAGTTTGGAATTGGTGTTTATTCTACACCAAAGCTGGACGGTATTAGTTCTTTTTGGTTTAATGGGCATATTAAATGCTAAAAAATTAGAGGCAGTTCTCCAGTGCTGTAAAAGAATACATTCATTCGACAGAAGCTTTCAACTCAGAAACTTAAATTTCAAAAATATATAATTTTGTATCTTTCTTCGATTTTTACATTGTGGGTGATAGAATTTGCTTTGATAGAATTTCTTTTCACCTTTTCATTTCATAAAATAAAATTTTCGGTAATTTTGTTTTTCTCTCGATTTTAGTGTTTTTGATATTTTTTTTTTTTTTTAATAAATTTTTCGTTGGAAAGATGGCAAAGTCGCACAAATTAATTAAATTTGAGAAAATGGCTACTCTATTTCTCGAATTTTAGAATGAGTTTAATGATATGCCACAGCAGAGCCACACGTCGTTTACTATCGACCTTCAGAAAGAAGAATTCACAACTCTTTGGGAGAAAGTAAGACTTTCTTATGAAGATTTTGTTACCGCTGGTAACACAAAAGATTCTGAGGAAGATTGCGATTCAGCCAAACAATTATTTAAAGAATGTAGGTTGGCCTACATATCTTGTGCTGGGCAAATCGGTGAGCTTTCGCAAAGTTTTGTCAATAGGCCAATACTTTCACCTCTTCATGGTGGGACAAATTGAGCAGGGGCTCCTACTTATATCGAAAGTCAGATGCCTACCCATCATATGCAGCTTCCGCCCTGTACTGCTGAAGTATTTCATGGTGATTATCAGTCCTGGCCTTCGTTTCGTGACATGTTCACTGCGGTTTACATAAACGGTACCTCTTTAACCTCAGTTGAAAAGTTATTTTACCTTCGCCAAAATACTCGGGATGAAGCTTTGGAGATTGTTAAGAAATCTCCCCTCACCATTCAGGGTTCTGAATGTGCTTGGGCCAATTTAAAGGATAGGTACGAAAATAAACGCATTTTAGTCAATAGCCAACTCAGGGTCTTATTTAACCTTGTAGTTGTCAAATCAGAGTCTGCGGACGGAATAAAATGGTTACAACGAGATATTAATAATTGCATTTCGGCATTTAATTTACATGAAATTGATATCTCTAATTGGGATCCAATTCTAGTTTATCTTTGTTCTACCAAATTGCCCGAACTTACGTTGTCTTTGTGGGAACAGACAGTCAGCATCAAAACTGAGATTCCTAAATGGAAAGATTTGGACACTTTCCTGACTTCTCGGTTCCAGTCGTTGGAAACTGTTTCGAATATTCGTTCCGAAGTAACAGAATATTTGGGGAAGTCTGATGTTGGGAATAAATGTCAGTCGGGTAATAATTCACTTTTGAGAGGGTTAGAACTTATCAGGCGAACGTTGTGGGAAGATCGTGCCCTTTTTTGCAAAGGGCCATTTGTTAAGGACTTGTCCGACATTTTTGGAACTGACTCCGACCGAAAGATTTCTAGTGATTAAAAGACATAACCTTTGCATAAATTCTTTTAGTAATAGTCATCAATTAAATGCATGTCAAAATAATTTCTGTTGCTTAACATGTAAGCTTAAGCACCATACGTTATTGCATAGACAAGTGTCTGGATCTCTTCCTTCTAATTATTATGCCGACTGCACCAAGTATAAATGTTCAAAACTGTTTTGCTACTTTCTCAAAGCATATACTTTTAGGGACTGCTGTAGTTAGTATCGTGCACCTGGGAGGTGTTTTTATAACACTATCGCAAGTACTGTCCAAAAGCAATGGTCATTTACTTTGATGTATCCCCTTAATAGCCAGTTTAAACTTGATGTGAACGGTTTGGTTTTGTCCAAATTGAGTCTTTAGTTATTTCTGGCTCAAATTCGTTACTAGATATCGAGTTAGTTGATCCGAACTTTTCAAAGAGTGGTCAAGTGGATATATTACTTGGGGGGTGACGTTTATTCTCAAATAATTCTAGATGGGGTTAAACGCAATATTTTAGGCAAATTAATGGCCCAAGAGACAATATTTGGTTGCATCTTGTCCGGTCCCTTATCTGAGAAAAACAATAAAACTCTTCCTTCGTGTGCGTCCCGTTATGCGAAAGTTGGACGCAACAAAAGACGTTATCGAAAATGTTCGAAAAGAAATATTAAGATTGGTGATTTGGTTGTCATACGTGAAGACAACCTGCCGGCAATTGAGTGGCAAATACGTCGAGTGCTAAAAGTCCACTTCGGTAAAGACGGTCATGTTCGGATGGTAGAGTTAAAGACAGAGCGTGGTTTAATTACTAGGTCAGTTTTGAAGCTTGTGGTTCTTCCAACTTATTAACATCCTTTATTTTGTTACAAAAAATCTTCTTGTATAGTATCATGACCCCCTACTAGGAAGTATTTGGAATCCCGCCGAACCCCATGCCAAAGTGATTTGTCGCGTTTAGATTATAATTCATTGCGCCTAAGCGATAAATTTCTACAGATGGACTACCGTGAAAGAATGTAATTGCATTTCCCGGTACTTGCGAGAGTACGGGGAAATGCAAACGCTGCTGTGATCTACATCACACGCTCCTCCAAAGCCGAAGACGAGACCAAGCTCTAACTGTCAAAAGTAGAAGAACCAGAAGAGCAAGAAAATAAAAATAAATCGTTGAGAACGGGGACAATCTTCATCTACCCGCCCAAAGAGCAGAGGACGCATTTTGTCCCAAAGCTCACCAGGGGACACTATTTCGTCCGGTGATATGGGATGCGAGAGGCGCGATTTGTCTCGGGCTGTAGTTCCTAGTCAATTGGGCAACTTCAATCAGCACACATAGTCTCGAAAGGACAGCCGTAGAACCCATGGTGTCGTTTCATTGCCAATTTACAACATCAGCAAGACGATAATGTTGAAGCCGACAGCTATTGTGTCGAAGGAACGGTACTTTTTAGAAGGAGCCCTTATTGATACGAGCTCAGCATGCTCGATAGTTTCGAGGGAGGTGTTTGGTTATTATCCGTGGCAACTACAACAGCGGTGAGAGTAGTGAAACGTATTCCGAAGTGAGATGAAGGTTCCGGATTGTGACGCCTTCTAAGTTGGCCGATTGAAGATTTTTAGATAAGTTTCCGGTTCTACAATTGGCTGATCCGTGATTTCATGTAGCTTCACCTGTCAACCTAGTTTTTGGTGGTGATGTTTATTTGAAAATAATTCGGAATGGTATGGCTGGCGGAAAACCATTGTCCTAATTCACTGTTTTTGGGTACATAATTTCGGGATCTTGTCTTTCGTGAAGTGTTAAACCTACAAATGGTATACTTTTCTTTTGAGGTCATGATACTTAAACATATTTGTTTTCCTTTGTAACGGCTGGTAGCTTAGTTATGAATTTGGTTGTTGCTGGCGTTTGCAACTAATTTTTTTATTTTTAGTAATTTAATTTTTTGAATAAAATTGATTCTAATGGATTTGTTTCTTTTATATTTGAAGTTTTGGAGTTTTTGGGTTTTTTCTTTGATTCTCTAGATTGGACTTAGGTCGAAAGTTTTTGTTGCAGTACTGCAAGGCGGCCGGGATGTTCAAGTTGGGACGGTCAACCTAATGCTTATTTTGAAGCTGACACATAGAGGACTCCACCTTTATTATATATTACTTTTTAATATTATATTTAACGAAAGAATTTTGTCGTATTTTGGCATTAGTTGTGAATTCGTAACCAAATTGAGTTCGTATTTTGCTTTTGGCGCTGAAGCTTGACCGTAATTTTGCGATATATTTTATAAGAAAAATTGTTTTGGAATTTGCACATTGTAATAAAGGAAAGTATATTTTTACTTCACATTTTATGAAAAAATCAACACTCTTTTGTATGTATTTTCTTACTGGATTTTTCCTAATTTTCGGTTCCAGATTGCTAACCACCCTCTTGTTGTAGTACAAGGAAATTCATTTGGAATTTTTTATTTTATCGCGTATTTTTGTTAAATCAAAAAAAAAAAAAAAAACAATTGTTAGAATTTTTCAAAAAAGTTAAAATGATTTAAAATAATTTTTTTCGTTTTGTGTATTATGTTATGTATGACATATAAATCATATTTGAAATTTAGCAAATGGCGCAGATTTGATGGTTGCTTTTAACGCTTTTTATTCTCAATACACTAAACTTTTTTATGTTTGTATTTTTATAAATAATTAAATGGTAAAACGTTTACGTTTTTCTTTTCAATGCATTGTATTTTTATATTTTTTTTAAATTTTTTTTTAAATAATTATTTTGAGTTTCTCTTTTTGTTTTTAATTTTTTTCATTTGGTCTCCATTTTTATTTTATTTTTTTTTTTTTTTTTTGTATTTTTATGGTTTAACAATAAAAAAGTTTTACAGATATATGTTTATATTTTATTTGGTGTTATTAAAAAAAAAAAAAAAACATTATAACACATTATTAGAACACTTGCAATTTTATTATTATTTTTTTAATTGTTTGTTTAAATTAATGCCTAATGTTTAAATTTCACACAGGCAGGATCGCCATATAATAAAGAAGTATCAAAACTTCTTATTTACGGTTTGAACAGCCGCTTGTGGGGCAGTTCATTTTCACGTTTATTTATTAATTGTTTTTATGTTCTACACTACATTAATTCCATGTAATTATTCTAAAGCATAAATTAGCTTGCTAATTTACATACAGAAATACTAAAAGTATCATCACTTCCAACAGCAAAAATGGCGAAAGATGCGTTAGAAGCCCGGAACAAAGATTACCGCATTTGCCGTCAGCGAGAAAGATATCCCGATTAAATTCAATGGAAGACTTAATGCATACGCTTTTGTGTTCATCAGATCACTTTCTTTCAAATTTACGCAAATCACAAGGCAACTCAAAAATGAAGAAAGTCGAAATGATATTTTACAACTTTTGTCAGAATATTGTGTACCTTGCAGCTTAGATTCATCTAGTACTTCCGAATCGAAATAAAAAACTGTTATTACTATTGTTATTGCTTTTGTTATTTTTTTTTTGCATTATAATTAAATTTTTGCTATGAAAACAACTGATATATATATGAAGACCAAAAATGTGTAGAAATGCATGTATGCATTTCTCACGTTTTAAGTTTGGAGTGTGCGGATATTGTTACACATAAATGTTCAAGGTTACCATTTAAGTTACCGTACTGAAGGTAGGATAACTTTGACTTATCAAACACACTACAGATATAATATATATCTTTGCATGGTCGGTGCTACGCCCACTGCTCCGATCACCCCCATTTCTTCTTCGACTAATTACATGAATAACTTATGGGCTCATTATTACAGTACTCTCGATATATAACATTTAATATTTTCTTTGTATAGGAGGTACCACGCCCATTGATATGATCTCGCCCATTTTTATCTGCCTACTTACATTAATATCTCATGGACTCGTAGAAAGAGTCAAGGCTTTTATAGAAGAAGGATTTGCCTTGATCAGAACAGATTTATAAATTAAAACAATTTAATTTAGGTTTAATAGTTCTTTGCAAGAGCTAATTAGAGCTCTCTGGGTGTTAAGCAAAGAATGTCTTTATTGCAAAGAATTGAGCCAAATTTATATAATGAATATGTTTACACAGCAGTTCTATGTATATACAGTAGGGAGTCTAATAACGTAATGCACATCTGCAACTCAATTGATATGTACAAAGCAATGATTATTACTCAACACCAAAAGGGTTGACTGTAAACACACAAAACGCTTTATCGAAGGTTTTGCTATTAATACAAACATTGTTGATCGTTTATTGCTTGTGTACAATATGATAATTTATATTTCGATAATCAAAAATGTTGTTGGCTGTTTAACACTTTTGGCATGATTTCACGTATTTTGTTACGTCTTTTGTCATATTTTTGCAATAGTATTTTCTCTTGATTTTGTTCAATGTTCTTGAAACACCGCAGTGACCTCCTTCTGCTGGATCATCATGGTATCGTTTCATAACATTTTCAGTATCCTCGACATTATTATCAATTCGATTCACCTCATTTAGTAGCGCTACTCTAATATTATTGAAATATTTAATGCCCATTTGTCTGAATTCATTAATAGAGATAAACTCGAAAATTTTCTCACTAGGTGCCACTTGTAATTTTTTGATGCCTTGTTTACCGGTCACTTCCTCGAGCCTTGGGAAAAATTGTGCTAAGTCAAGTTTCCCATTGATAAACAAATCATCGATTTGTATATATGTTCTTATAGATTTTCCTCTTTTGATGTAACCTCCCGGGGGTAATCTTCAATTTATAATATTTCCTGACGTCAGTGTTAATTGCTACATACTTATATACTGGGCTTTTAGTTTTCACTTAACTTATGCAGTTCTCTAACATTTTGATTTTCAGCCGAATTTCGTATCCTGTCATCATTGTAAGTGGTCATTCTAAGTATAATTTTATTTTCAATGTTCAAGTCCTTTAATTCATTTATTGTTACATGCGATAATGCGTCCGCAACATGGTTATCTTTTCCCCTAAGATATTCAACCTCAAAATCATACTCTTCAAGGTCTGTGACGGTGCTAAAATTTTGCTCTACAGTGTATAGGCTAAAATAGAAAAAAACAACTCCTTATTTGGTAATGTTCTTCGCCAATTTTTTTTTGTTTGCAAAAAATTCTACTTTTAGTAAATTGAGTGTTGGTGCGAATTTTTTTTGCACAGTCTCTTCGGTTTTGTTGCATTAAATCATGATTATTCATGTATGTGTTAATTCCCTCATGGAAATCGTTCTCGTTCTCCCACTTTGTTTTCAGCTATTGTTATTAGCTTACCCCTTCATTCATTCAGTAATCACACTTACTCTCTCTTAGTTTAATATGAGTTAGTAATTTTTTTTAACATAGAGAATGAAATGAATGCACGAGTGTTTGTATATCTATGTCAGTGAAGGCCGTGCCAAACACACTGGTGCTCGGCTTCTTATATGTATACAGCCGAACGAAAACAAAAATACTTACCAAAGAGTAAAAGTAAACAACAATTTCATTCAGTATTATGAAAACTTTTGAACAAAGCAGGTCTATGTCGCATTGCCTTTTGAAATTCATATATATTTTTTTTTAATAGGTACACCGAGAATATTTGTTTAGAAACCAAAAATGTTGAGAAAATTTCGAAGACTTGATAAACTATAAATTAAATATTTTTCTATAAATAACAAACGTCGCATCCATTTGACAACATTATAGCTGTCTTTTATGCATTTTTTTTTTAATTTTAAAAAATATCCAGTTACTGGTAATTTTTTTAGTTTTTGGTAACATACCACTTAATAACATTTGAAATTTCTTATCTTTTTAAGTTTTGCTATCTTGTGTTTTTTTTTTTTTTTTTTTGTTTTTTAAAGAAATGAATTACTTATTATTATTTGATTTAATAAACTTCAAACTTATGGATAAAAGAGATTATATGTTCTTTACATTTTGTTTTACATTTTCAGAATGTAAGATTTAAAATTTTAAAACAACAAAATATATATAAAATTTTACAATATTCTTCGTGCACTCAACTATTTGCCCTTTTATCCATTCATATAAACATTCATACAAAATCTACACAAACCCATATAATATCGGCGTTGTGTTACGTCCATGGATTTCGATCAGTGTAGTACAACTAACACATGCTCATAAACACAATTACTAACTCAATTCTCTCGATGGCCACCACTGATCTATGTGTATAATAAATGCCGAAAAGAGAAGTTACATGATATACATAGGTAACTAAATGAGTGATTGAGCGATTTTTTTTAACTGGTTTTGTTTTTTTACTGAACAGGAAAAATTAGCGTCGGTAGGTTTAAAAGAATGACGCAATTTGAAAAGAAATTATTGAAGTTCTGGTTGGAGAGGATCGGTCGTATTCGGAAGAAAAAAAAAACTTAAAGGCAGTTACTTAAATATGAGTACTGTTGTAAAAATCATACAGGAAACAAAATTACAGAAACCTAAATTTTGAAAAAAAAACCGAAATTTGATATGAATTCGAAAACTAAAACTTGAAAGAAAACCATTAATTAAATTTAAAAAGAAAATGTGACCAGACAAAACTAGAAAGAAAACAAACTTAATGTAAACTTAGTAAAACAAAAACTTATTTGCAAGAAACCTAACATTTTAACAAAAAATTAATAAATGTGTAAATCTAAAATAAAATCTGAATTTTTGAACTAATTGTAACTTCGACAAATGTACTCCAGCCACGATCCCACGCTTCAGATATGAAACCACGCTAGCTACAATTATAATACAGCAGTGCAGCCACCAAGCACAACCCCGGCGTCCGACGACAGCAGCATCATGCGGTAAATAAGTAATTTTATATCCACCACTCCAGTGTGCAGAGGGTATATATAAGTTTGTCATTCCGTTTGTAATAATTAGAAAAAAAATTTGGGCCCCATAAAATATATATATTTGTGATCCTTATAACAACCGGAGTTGATATAGCGATGTCCGTCTGTCCGTCTGTGGAAATCACGATGACGGCATCAATTGGGCAGCTAGGGTGCTCGTTGACACAAAAAATGATTCACTAACATCCTGAGAAGTTTGCTATTTAAAATCGTCAAAATCGGTCGATCACGCCCTCAATAGGATAGCTAAGGTGATCATTTTCAGTGAGAATGATTCACCAAATTCATGGGAAGATTTCGATTTCAAAAACATTAAAATCGGTGGAACAGGTCCAGGGAAATCTTTGAAAATTTAAAAATATGTTTCTATATTGTTCTTGTTGTTATTCTAAATGTTGCCATAGCTGGACTTGTTGTTTTGGTGGTCATTGTGGTAATAATATAATAAAAACTAACCCTTTGTACATTTTTTTATCAAGTCTGGTAGAAAAATGTAAAGTTTCCATTGTTTTGGCATCACTAAAACAATTTATTAGATCATTTCTGTCACTGCACGAGCCTGCCTGCAAACTTTCAGATCGATTGGGTCACGGGAAAGGGTTAAAATCGATCCAAAATTTTTTCGACAAGCAGACACTACGTGTTAATATAAAGGGAGTAAAAATTCACCAGCATCTAAAGCAAATAATGCTAAAATACCTAGTTGTCAATAAAAAAAAAAAATGTAAATTTAGAAAAAAAAAATTTTTATGTATTAATTTATGTAAAGAGAAAAACTCAAAAATAACGTTTGATGTTGTATTTTTTGTGTGTAATATTTACATATACATACATACACATATTAAATAATATAAATAATATACATATATTCTATATATGTATATCCATAATAACTTCATGTTAGAAATAAATCGGTATATTATTTTATTTACATAAAATTCTGCAATATTTTGTTGTGGGGAAAATACATTTCTTTTGCATTAACAGAGTGTCACTTCATTTTGCTCAGCGTGACTATGCCACAGTAGATGGCGCCACAATTTTTGTTCTAATTAGCTTTGCAATAGTTATTTCTATTTTAACATGAATGTCAATATTTTCAACTAGATATCATACAGAACAATCTTAGGAGTATACACGGGCTGGTCTTTTATTTCATACGTTTTTTCATTATTCTTTTACAAATATGAACATAAGTTTGGCATATTAACTTTTTGTTGTCTTTACAAAATAGAGTTACCGAGTTATCAATGAGTTTTCTGCTTTCAAAAAAGTTCTACATAGTTATATAGAATTACCTACAAAATATCTGATTGCGATTACATCTAATTTTTAAAAATTGTTTATAATTACTAAAGCATTATTATTCACATAAATACAAAATTGCATTTTTTAAATTTTCCATTCAAATTTTAGAAAATATCAATTCTAAAAACTGGAATTAAAATTTCCAATTATAAATTAGAAAATATAAACTGAATTTCAGAAAATCATATCAAAACGTCGGAAATAATAATTTTAAATTTAGAAGACATCAATTGCATCTTTAATATATAAATTTTATTCGTTAAACACAAATTAAAATTCCAAAAAAAAACACCAAATATGTTTACATTTAAAAAATGTTTACATTTAAAAAAAATATTGGCATTGGCATAATAGCTTTTCAGTAACTTCTTTTAACGATAGTCGAATCGTTAAAAAAGAAAATAGCAAAATTATCAGTAAAATTTTTAAACGATATTCGCTATTGTTAAAGTCAGCTGTTGTTGTTATCTAAACGACAACCATTTTTGTGTTGTTTATTCAATCGATAAAAACTTAAATTTTTAGGTTGAAATGTCGTCATACATAAATAAAAATCATAAAATAGTGAAAATATTTTGCTTCTATTAAAAAACTTTATATAAATAAAAAAATTAAATAGCATATTCAATTCATTATTTCAATTTCAAATAAATAAACAGAAATATTAGTAAAAAAAATAAAGATATTAAACATAAAGATAAAATCATCCTGTCAAACACGAAGTAATTTGTTTTTTTCTATTCTTCTTTGTGTTTTTCGCTTATTTTGACAGAGATGCCACTCTTTACAATTTAAATAAATAGAAAAATAGAGATGTCGACTGTCGTTAAGATGTCTGTACTTAGTGAATCACTTAATTCTTAGTGCAAACAACAATAGCTGTCTATATATTTTGCGATTGTCGGATCGTTGAAATTTACAGAATCGGACTACAGAAAACATTGATTTAAATTCAATGAATTTTAGAAAACCTCAAATGATATTTAAGAATTGCGAACACAAAAATTGTTACATAAATAAACGCAATTTGATGAGAATGTTATTTATATATTATTTTTCACAATTTTTTTTGGATGAAAATTTGAAGTTTTTCAGAAAATAAAGATAACAAATTTTTTGCCTTTGGCATCCCTAATTTGATTATTTATTATTATTATAAATTTATTCTCTATGTTTTCCAAATATGGCAATATTTTAATAAAAAAGTTGAGAGAGCTTTTTTTTGTTATTATTTTGTTACTCCATCCGACCTATATGGCCGCAATGAAGAAATATTTGGCCAGTTAAAAGAAACTATACAGCCATCTCCAATTAGCACGATTTAATGCATTTAGCCACCCTACACAACCATTACCTTTGCAATGGAGGTTGGGGCGAGCTATTTAATTAGCAAAAACTAAATTAAACGAGAAATTATGTCATATAACCAGAAACGCATGCATATAGGTATATAACCTAAATGCATGCCGATCAGCAACCACAATGACCAAAAAGCAAACACCGAAATAAATCCGAAATAATAGAAAAGACGAAAACCAAACCAAAGAATTTGCTGAAATAATTTGGTATTAAGTTTAACAAATTGTTTACTTTTTCCAATATTTTGTTTACATTTATTATCAATACTCAAACCGAGGTGGAGGGTATCAAAGATTCGGCACAGCCGAATTTAACACTCTTGTTTTTAATACCTTCGTGGAAAACCCTACTAAAATAAAATATTGAAATAAAGATTTTCGAAAATATTAAATTAAAATTTTAAGCATAAATTGAATTCAAAAACAAAGATTCTACATTTGAAATATAAAATTAAACTAACAATTTTCTAAGATTAAAATTTGTTCTAAAACTAAAAATTTTCTAATCTAAATTCTATTTTTAAATATAAAATTAACTACAAAAGTTGCTAAGCAGAAAATTTTTGTTAAATTGTGCTACAAATTTTACTAAAATTAAGCTAAAATTTTTCTAAATTTAAAATGGTCCTTAAATCTAAATCTATACCATGAATTACCTACCATAAGATTTTGTTAGCATAAACGTAAACTACCAATTTTCTACATTTTTCTAAACCTAAAATTAATCAAAAATGTCTAAATTTGGCCAAATTATAAAATTTTCCTAAATTAAAATATTGTTAAATATAAAATGATTGGTGAATAAACAAACTAGACCTTAACCCAATGTAGAAACATAACCAAACCAAATCTTTTAATTTATGTGGGTTACCTTCCAATTAAGATGGAAACAGGTAACATGGTAGGGAGGGCAATAAGAGCATTCAATCTAGTCCCCATCTGAACGTAAGTATGACCATCCATCCATCAACCCTATAGTTTTTTGACAGTTTTTTTTAAATCGCACGTGAAAATCTGTACTGCGGTTTCCCTGGGCCTGAACAAGATCCCACCCATCCGGCGAGCTAGGCCCAACGCCAGCACGTGCGTACCGCAAAGGCTCAGGGAAACAGGAAGCGGAAATTCCAACCACACCGTACCATTACAGGTCCAATCTCATTCTAGTCAGTATGGAGCTCGGATTTTTCATAGAAAATAAATAAGTTAGTGGTCTGTGATCAGTTCTCACGAGAAACTGTGTTCCATATATGTATTGTCTGAAGTGTCCCATAACCCAGTGTATCGCAGTCAACTCTTGTTCTTGTAGACTTATTGCCACTGGGAGATGCTTTCCGTTGTGCTCTTGGGTGAGCACGGCACCACAAGCCTGTTTGCTTGCATCTGTGGTAATACAAAATTGTTTCCCGAAGTCTGGGCATTGTAGTAATGTTGGGTTAATTACTGCCTTTTTAAGATGGTTGAAAGCATCATTGCATTCCTTCGTCCATTCGAATGGTATTCCCTTTTTAGAAAGTCTGGTAGGTGTCTTGAATACTCAGAAAAATTCTTAATAAATCGTCTATAGTAGTTGCAAAAGGCTACGAATCTTTTTGCATCTTCTGCGTCTGTGGGCGTTGGATAATCCCTAATCGCCGAATACTTATTATCATCAGGGAGGATGCCCTTATCAGTGCATTTGGGTCCCTGGTAGGTGACTTCATTCATAAAAAATTAACACTTTTCAGGATGCAATTTGTGATTGTACTTACGACACAATTCGAAAACGTCTGTTAGGTTTGAAAGCATATGTTTTTCGGAACAGCCCAGGACAACTAAATCGTCCATATATAAAAAGGCTTGTTCTAGCTTTAAGCCACTAAAAGCAATTGTCATCATTCTTTGAAGAGTTGGGGCTATTTTAAGACCATATGGTAGTCTAGTGAATCTATATGAACCCATGTTTGTAGAAAATGAAGTTAGGTCTCTAGATTCAGTATTCAATTCAATCTGGTGGAAACCCGACATTAAGTCAAGACAAAAAAAACTTTGCCCTGCCGAGTTGATCTAGAATATCGTCTATTCTCGGCAGCGGGAACTTGTCCCCCACCAATTTCCTATTAATCTGTCTATAATCTATCACAAGTCTCCATCGTTTTGGTTCAGAATTTGGGAGACATTTCTTTGGTACCAACAGAATTGGACTATTATACTCGGAACAAGATGGTTCAATTATTCCGTCGTCCATGAGTTTTTTAACTTGTTTTCCAATTTCTTCTCTGTGTGTATGTGGTATACGATAGTTTTTAATGTATACTGCTTGTGTATCTTTCACCTTTAAACCTTGTTCGTAAAAATTATTGGTCGAAATTATTTCCGATTCTAGACCAAAAATATCGGTGTATTCAAAACAAATTTTCGTCAGTGTAGTTCTAAAACATTCCGGAAAATTTTTCTCCAAAATTCCCATTATTATTGATTTACTCTGTCCCTTGCATGATCTATTTTTATATATTTCATAATTACCGACATCTTCAGTTAGAATTTTGAGTTGCTTCAGTTTCAATCAATGCTCTGTCCGTCCTTACTAAAGCACCAGCTATAAACACTCCCTGATGGGATTCTTGATTTGACACTAATACCTCTCGATTACAATTTCCAAGTTTCACCTGACGTATAACCTCAGACCTGGCTGGTAAAACCATGTCATTGTCATATGTGTTTGTAATATGTATTTCTATGTGTTGTGTAATATAATTTGGTCGTAGGACAAGGTAATCGTGATCTTCGTTGAATTCAAGTATACAGTTATACTTTTTGAAGAAATCTATTGGGAAATCATAATGTACTACGCAGTGTTGCCATATTGACAGATTTATCTGTTTTTGACAGATTTTTTTAGACCAAAACAGATTTCAAGATTTTTTGTTGAAAAAACAGATTTTTTCTATTTTTACAGATATTTTAAAATTTTTCCATTTTAATTCAATGTCACTGCGAAATTAGAGCATCTGGAGGTATTACAGATTTGAAGTCACATGCAAGGACTGCAAAGCATATGGAAAGTGCAAAAGCCATTGATGTACACAAAGGCAGCATTAATTTTTTCAGTAATGAAACTCTGCATAATAACAAATTAGCAAATATTGAAATTCATTTGGCAGCTTTTTGCGCTGAGCACAACATTTCATTCTTAACAATGGACCACTTACTTCCATAGCTAAAAAATAATGTAGATGATTCGGAAGTATTAAAAAAGGTTACATGCGCTAGAACAAAGGCTTCAGCAATCGTAAAAAATGTCTTGGGAGAAAGTCACCATGAAGATCTTTGTAATCTACTTCGCACAAAATGGTTTTCGTTATGCGTCGACGAGTCGATCGACGTTTCCACAACTAAGATGCTATCCTTAGTGTTTAGACTAGAATATAACTCCAAAATAGGTGATTTCTTTTTGGACTTAGTGAAAGTTAACGACTGCAGTGCTAAAGGAATTTATGAGGAAATTATCAAAGTTTTTGTAAATAATAATATAGATTAGAAAAAAAAATTAATTGGATTCGCTGCTGACGGTGCCAATGTCATGACGGGTGCTAATCACTCGGTGGCAACATTATTAAAAAAAGATTGCCCACAACTAGTCAATTGCTCGGACGTAATTTCTGTATCTTTTGACAATACCACGTCCTCGTCTGCATCTATCATTATAGCCATTGTTTTGGTTGTTATTTATATTACTGTTATTGTTATTTCCATTATTACTCCTTGAGTAATTATTTCCCCTACGGAGTTTTCTGTTATGTCCGCGGTAGAATGTATTCTGTCCTTGTTTGTAATATAAAATGGAATTTTTTGACAAGTTGTCGCTGTGCAACTGTTTACAAATTTAGACACTGCTTCGTTCATATTCTAAAATTGACCTGCTTCCATGATAAGTTTTACCTTTGGATCTAGCTATAAAAATTATTGAAGACAGATGGGAAGAGATTGCAAAATACACAAATATGACTAAAAAACTATTCTTACGCATTCTAAGATTTCGCATTAAAGACAATAGGTATTTTAAATATGATAATAAGATTTACACCCAAAAGAAAGGAATGCCCATGGGGTCACAATATTAATATTTATAATAAACATTTGTACTTAGTGCAATAACTGACGATGGTGGAGACACAACAATAGTTTCAAGAATTTTGTGTGAATATTTAATGTGAGAATTTTTATGATTTAATTTTTGTTACAATAATGTTTGTTTATATGTATGCATATGTTTTTATATAAATCCCTGAGGATGCTATTCGATGAATAGCGAAATATTGGAATAACAAAATAATAATTTTTTTACATGAACAAACGACAGGTCGAATAAAACATTACATCTTTTAATACCTACCCTATATGTGTTGCAAATAATATACACAGCAGTCAAAATGTATGAGCTAAGAATGCCATAGATATTTCTTTATATATATTTATTATTAATTTAATGTTTGAGAGCCTATTAATATATTTTCACTATATTATAATTATCATATCATATTTTACTTTTCATGTTTAGCTCGTGTTTTATTAATTCCAGTTATTGAAAGAGTTTTTTCAGTTTTTTTGCTTCTTGGCAATGTTGTGCAACTTGCTGTGATTTTATCCTGTAAATTAAAAAACAAATAATTTTTAGAAGGGTATACATATAGTCAAAATAATAATTACATGCAAATTTTTTTAATTTAATTTTAATTTTCATTGATATGTAAACATCTATACGCGCAGGGGGTAAATTTATATTTCACAATACAATCACAAAAAGAGCGTAACATGTGAGCCGTAAGACAAAAGCGGTGTGACTTATGATTGTATTTGTAAAAAAATTATGATATAAAATTGTTTCAGCTAATTAAAAAATATTTTCACAATATAAACGTATAAAGCCCTAAACACATAACTGCGAGTTGCGAGTGCGAGAAAAAACGAGAATGAGGCAGCATGATTTTTTTTATATGTGGAAGCGAGATCGATAGTAAAGCTTTTTTTGTGTGGCGTTGCCAACTTATGTTGTAAAAACACTCGCAAGGAAAATGGAATTGATTCTATTTTCTGTGCGAGAAAAATCAGATGACAATCAGCATTAAACGCGATGTCTACTATAGTAATTACTTTATTTAACCCGTTAATAATTTCGATTTTATTCATTTTGTTATATTTATTGGTTGTTATATGAATAGCTTTGTATACAATTGACAATTGAATTATGTTTGACAGTAGGATAATCAGCTGCTCGAAAACATTTTGATGATTTTGTAAAAGCACAAAAGCACAAATTCTCGCATGCAAAAAGCTTAGTTTTTACTCGCACTCGAAACTCGCCGTTATGTGTTTAGGGCTTAACATATACATAATTCAACAACCCCACAAGTATAACCTGCAGTTGTTTGCTATAAGTGATACATAGATGGTACTTGCTGTTGAATTTTACAAAATTGCAGTTAGAATAGTTTGTTATTCCATTAATTTTGTGAAATATATTCGTGATGACTTGCAAATTGTAAATATTGAAACTTAAACTTTGAGAGCTGGTTGTTTGTTTGAAAATGAAAAATTAAAAATAAAAAATGACAAATAAGAAATGAAAAATTAAAAATGAAAAATAACAATGAAAAATAAAAAATGAGTAATAAAAATAAAAAATTAAAAATGGAAAATGAAAACCGAAAAATAAAAAATAAAAATGAAAAATTAAAAACAAAAATGAAAAAAAATTAAAAAAAAAATGAAAAATGAAAAACGAAAAATAAAAATAAAAAATGATGACAAATTAAAAATAAAAAATTAAATATAAAAAATTAAAAATAAAATATGAAAAATGGGAATAAAAAATGAAAAATAAAAAATTAAAAACAAAAATTAAAAAAAATGAAGAATAAAAAATGAAAAAGGAAAAACGAAAAATAAAAAATGAAAAATAAAAAATTAAATATAAAAAATTAAAAATTCAAAATGGGAAATAAAAAATGAAAAATTAAGAAAAAAAAAAAAGAAAAAAGAAAAAAAAAATTAAAAATAAAAAATGGAAAATAAAAATATAAATATTAAGTTGATCTACAAAAGGCAAATAAAAAGGTTTGTTTGTTTTTTGCACAGCGATGCCAACTTTTTTCGAGCAAAACGCGCTAGTATTTGATGTTACTTTTTAAGTGTTATCAGTAAGAGTAATATAAAATACGTGAACAATTTTTCAAATACAAGCGAATCATTTTCTTCCTCATGTCCAGGCCATTGTATTGTTTTATATAAAATTTTGATTTTTTTTTAGATGTTTGAAGTGAAATAAAATAGTAGAAAAATTTTATCAAATTTTATAATTAGCACAACATCAATTTCACATTTTAAGTCCATATTTGATATGTATTAAATAAGCGTAGGAAATAAGCGTATACTTTTGGTTTTTATTTATTATTATTGTTGTAATATTGAAACGAAAACGGCACATTAAGTAATTTTAGAATTGTCATATAAAATTCACAAAAAATAGTTTTTTTTTAAATATAAAATTTGGCAATTCTTTACACTATCAGCTGTTCACTGCAATACTATAAATTCAAAGAAAAAATTAAGCAAACCAGCTCTTATAAAAATTAATAGGAATGTGAATATGTTGAAAATAAACGTAATACACTTACAAATAAAAAAAAAATCTTAATAACCACTGGTCTACAAATTAAAAAAAAAAAAAAATTGACTGCAGAAACGAAGCATGTTTTTTAACTAATCTGGGTGCGTTGAATTCGAATCTCGCATATCATGGCAATACTGCAAAACAGTTAATACTGACACTACAATTTCACAATTATTAATTTGACAGAAGCCCACATTCATTCTAAAATTTCATAATAGTAGCGTTTAAGCATGTCAGGGAGATCGTGTGTTACTGATTCAAGCTATTTTTGCTTTGTGTGTGGTGAATGTTTGGTTGCAAAAAAAAAGGATATGAAATATCAGAATCATTAAAATATGCATATTTAAATTATTTTGATTAAATGGTGCGTGGTAAAGAAGAAGAAAGCATATATTACAAAAATTCATAACTGCCTTCACATACACTCGTACTTGCACTTTTTGGTCAGCGCTTTAACACACTCACCTAAAGTCAGGCCTACGAGCAGTGTGGTTAGATTCAGTTTTCTACCATACAGCTTTACTTTGTATTAATTTCAGAAGATACAACTCTGTCCAAACAACCAATCGTTATTTTTGAATTTTTTGAATATTTACACTTCTAATTTCCGCCCTAAGTAGAAAAAAATTTTCATATAGAAACAATCTATTCAATTAAAAACATAACAATTATCACAATGTTCAATAAATCGCTGATGAAGGCTGAAATGCCAGAAACCGGTCCGATTAAGAATACAGTGCAGTTATGAATTTTTGTAATATATGCTTTCTTCTTTTTTACCACGCATCATTTAAAAAAATAAATATTAATTACAGCAGTAATTACAATATGTCTGAAAAATGACTATAAATCTAACAAACATAAATTATTTTGATTTTGCTGTCAGAAACTTGGACAAACCGTGCACACCGACAATGTTTTGCAGAACTGTTTCATACAATTATATAATTATAATTAATGAATTAGAGCAAAAGGAACAAAAAGCGTAATTTACAAAATTTTTAAAATTCCTAAATCAGTAATTGTATACTAAATTCTTCAAAATATATTAATATTTGCGACCTGTAGTTTGATTACAAGGTTTTCATGGACACACAGACGGACGGACGGACATCGCTAAATCGAGTCAGAAAGTGATTCTGAGTCGATCGGTATAATAAAAGATGGGACTAGGTTAAATATTTTTGGGAGTTACAAACAGCAGCACAGGGTATAAAAACCCTTCAGGAAAAACTTAAAAAAGCCGAGGACGACTTCCTTCCTAGAGGGGGAGTAAGCTTCTATCGGCCATAGGATGAACGCTATTAAAATTGGTGAATTCGGTCCATGTTTAGACCTAGTCCCCAAACAAATGACCCCGATGAAATCGTCATAAAGTGCCATACGATACAAATTATCATATAGATCTCAGTCAAATTGGGTTTGTATGTGTTTATTACATCCATTAATCAGTAGTCTAAAAATAATCCCTATAGGACAATTCTTAGTCATAGGCCCAATATAGAGCTACTTCCCGATCTTCACTTAAATCTATCAAAAAACAAAAATATTACACAGATTTTTCTCAAATTTGGTTTGAGTAAATTTTTTCAAAATATAAGTGACTTTACCAAATATGGTCAGGAACGGTTTATTTTTCGACCTAGTCCCCATATAGATATAACATCCGATATGAACTTTTTCATATCTGCACTCAAATTTTTTTAAACTGCCACTCAAATTTGGTTTATGCTTATTTTCTATATCCAATTATTTGGACCGAAGAGATAGGGTCTCTAAACCATGGTCTAGACCGACTATAATTTCTCTTACTTGTTATATTTTCTTACTTGTTATAAAAATATTGCGCTTTTTGTTTTTAAAAAGCGATTCGTTGATGGTAATTGATTCTGTGAATGTTACAAGGTAAGTACTATTTATTTGAGTTGGCGGTTTTTCCAACGGCTTAATCATCGCTACTGCATCATTAATAACACAAGGGAACAAGGTATTTGTTGATTAATAACTGAATGTTGCTTTTAAAGTTATTTGGGACGCTGAATCCTATCAGCTCGACTTTTCGCGATATACCGTTATGTCCAATAATAAGGCACTTCCATGATTTGGATTCAGCGTCCCAAATAACCCTAAAAACAACAGTCAGTTCTTAATCAACAAAAACCCTGTTCTCTTACATTATAATTAAGAAAATCTTATAAAATCTTAAGGAAATCGCGATTTTTATCAATTGAGTTTTCTCAGTAAATTGTGAACAAAATCAAAAGTTGTGCACCGATTACAATGAAATAAAGCTAATTTCATTCGAAATATGTTTAACTAAATGATTTTAGACCAAACCTGTGATCTATGTCCCATTTTTATTTTTTATGAATTTTTAAAGGAAAGAAATTTTTTTTTTAATTGTTCTCTTTTTTTCAAAACTTCCACGATATCTCTGAAGCTGCTGGGCAAATTTAAAACCAATGCAAGCACGGCTTAAAGATAATATTGCTGACGTGTTTTGGATTTTTTAAACTGAATATGATGAACCGTTTTCAAGTTATTCCAATATATGTAGTGGAAGTGCCTTAATTTTGGACATAACGCGAAAAATCGAACTGATAGAAAATATCCAAGTGCCGATTTGAAATCAGCGACCTTAAATTTGTAAAAAATTGCAATAAAGTTCCAGTCAACACCAAAAAGTTCAATTTTGTTCCCTTGTGTAGTAAGAATACCGTCTGTAATCTCCGAGATAGGAGGTAAATCTGTTGTCAATTCGGAGCAATTGGCTTCGTACGCATTAAGAATATTTCTCAAGGAAGTATTCTTCGAAATTAGTTCTTTGCAGAAAATTGTAGCACTTTTTTTATTACAATCCTCAAGTACCTTGTACTCATTTTTAGCTTTGCCACCAGATTGTATTCAAATTTTAGTATTTTTTCATTGTGCGAAACGGGATAAATTGAGGTTGCATTGACCTCTGCAACAATGCAACATTATAATATCATTATTCTGGACAATCTTAAACTTACTATTTTTTAATAAATCATTTATACTTATATCAAAATTTTCGAGCTTAAAAATAAATTATATTTCTTAATAGTATTAATGACATCGGCTTTAGCTAGTGCTATTGATAGGGGGCAATTTTCTAGGTATTCTATGATTGCCTTAGTTCTAGTGTTCGTTAATTCGTAAAGATACAATGTGTTTATTTTGGAAGGTTCACTGTTTGATATTAGTTTGTCCACTGCGTCCGAGAGTTTGTTTATTTGGTATTTCTAACAATTTGGTCTTCGTTGTTTTGTAACAACAGCCCTGCTTTTATTTTTAGTCCGGTGTACCAGCTATAATCTTTAATGCTGATCCTAGGAAGTTAAGGCAGCGTGCTTGTCGATGATGAATTTTAACATTGTCTAAGAGTCGATCTTTTTGTTGCAAGTCGAGTTAGAAAATCTTCCTCATATGGGACTGTTGAATATATTCGATTAAGCTCTCAGTCTCTATTCTAACTTGTTCGCACTTTGTCAAGTTAGTCAAATGCGTGAAAGCACCAAAGTCATTGAAGATTGCTACATGTCCTTCTGTGATGCGGAGTAGTCTATAATTTCAACAAATTCCTGTGATATCAGTGAGATACTAGAAGATTAAAAGAAATTTTGGCGTTAGTGTTTTACAGATTTTATTTATTTTTTATTATTTTTTCTATGTCTTCTTTTTTTTATCGTAAGTTATTTTTATGAACTTTTCTTTTATATACCATAATTGCTGCACCTAGATCCTTCTGCATTAGGTTTTCTACAAAAACTTTATCAAACTTATTACCTAATCTCTTATTCCTTCTAACAAAAATTACTTCTCTTCCTTTAATTTTGTGATATTAACAGTCTGACGCTGTGTCAATTTGTCATGAGCTTCTTGAAGCTTTACCCTAATGCTATTCAATTTCTTCCTGGAAAAGTCATTCATTCATTATATCATACAACCGAATGAACGGTTTGATTATAATTAAGGGTTGAGATAAGAACAAGATCGATTGTGTCACTTATTTCCTGCTGAGCCTTGACACAACGTGCTATTTCCGTTAAGGTTGAGTGAAATCTTTCCACTTGGCCATTGCTCTTGCTATGAAGAGGTGGTATAAAGAATTGTTCGGCGTCGTAATGATTTTTCAGAAAATTTTTTAAAGAATCTTCTTTCTCATTATCCGACACGATCAATTTAGTTCCCTTGAATCCGTTCAAAATTTGGAAGAGGGCATTTTTAACATCGATTAGATTCCTTGATGCGATTGGAATTATGCTTGCAAATTTTGAAAATTTGTCAGTATAGGTTAAAAAATGTAGACGATTTCTCGAAAAATATCGATATATAGTATGTGCCCCGGGTATTCGGGAATAGGAGTATTTCCAATTATAGTGTTTACTGGTTTTCTGTTGTACTTGTTTTCCAAACAAATTTTGCTATTCTTGTTAATAGTATTAAGTAATTTTTTAATTTGTTTAAAATTTTCATTTGCTGACCTATGTGCTTGATTATGTTCACAATGTGCCATTTCCATTTGGTCGTTTCAATTCGTTAGATCGATTAACATTCGTTCAATATGAACGAATTTTAATGCTGGAAATGTTTGCGTTTACAACCTTGCGTTATATTCGATCGCGGGACGAATATATCTTAAAAAAAATATTTTGGTCCTTTTGGAATATGTTTATTCCTTTATTAATCACAATTTGATTTCTGAATTGGTTTACGGGAAATTTTAAAGACCTTATCGCATCCGTGGATGACATTTCGCTATGGGCCGTACCGTTAACTGACTCGATTTCCGATATGTTGTTTCAAAATTGTTGTGATAATGCATCAGCGACAAAATTTTCTTTTCCTGGTTTGTAATAAAAAGTGGGGGAAAACTCCTCATCTTCTAATTTTCGAATTCATGCTCTTATCTGAGATGGAAAGAGTTAGCTAAAAGTTCTCGTTCATTGGTGGCATAGTTTTCTTCCGCTGAAGACAATGTTCTAGATATCATGGTTATCGGGCGTCCATTTTGCGATAGGATAGCACCCAATGCATGACTCGATGCATCCGTAGTCAACTCGAACGGTTTACCGAAGTCAGGATAAGGAAGTAATATATCCTCCGATACGAGGATTCGTTTAGTCTTTTCAAAGGCATCCAGAGCTTCGTCGTATCTTGGTACCGTTCATACAATTTATGGGCGGTTTGTGCCGATTGTCGCCAAGAGACGTATTTTGATGTTTCCCCATTGAATTCGGGTACTGATTTAACTATATCTAGTGGTTCATTGTTCTGTTGCCTGAGTTATGGCTGTTGTTAATAGAGCCTGAACTGTGTTTGTGTCCATCGTCGTTGTGTTTAGTCGTAGGTTAGCAAAAGTATCTATAATATCTCCTATCTCTCGTAAGTTTGTTATTGTGTCCTAAGAGCTCATTAATAGAGATACAAAAATTTTGTTTACTATTTATTATATTACTTAGCGGTACAAAAAAAATTTTTTTTTTTATTTTAGAGAGTCTATTTAAATTACTTAAATAATCTAACTTACATAAGAACAAGTTTTGCTGCCATGTTGATGTTTTGTTGTTGCTTAAGGTTGATTTTTGTTGATGTGTTAGTTGCTGCTTAATGTTTATTTTCATTAAGTTACAGTTGATATCCCTAGCTTCGGAGAGATAGCGCTGGTTAAGAAATTTCTTCTAATTTCTGCCCTTCGGAACTTTTCTTAATGAAATGATTAGTGCACTATTCACACTCTTTATTCGTATTGATTTCTAATTTAGATGTTTTTTATCGCTTAATTGTTTTATTCTGTTTTTGTTCACACCAACTGTTGAGATTTTTGTTTACAAATTTTTTTTTTTAAATTCAAATTTGTTGGAATTTTTTCGTGAAAAATTGTCACTTCACTGTTTCTATTTCACTATATTTCATTATATTTTTCTCAAAATTTAATTCAAATTGTTTAGAGTTTTTTCCTGGCAAATTGTCACTTCACTGTTTATATTTTAGGCCAAAAAATGTTCCCAATTTTAAGTCAAATGGAAAATTGTGACAACACTGCAAATGGTTTTCCCAAATTTTTAGTTTATAAGGATTTTTTGTGTTTAAAAACTTTTGTCCTTTATAAGGATTTTTTTATTTATTTTTATATTTATAGAATTGTATCATTTATAATGATATTTATTTATTTTTATAAGGATTTTTTTATATTTAAAAACTTTCGTCCTTTAGGATTTTTTTTATTTATTTTTATAAAGATTTGTTTTAACTTAAAAACTTTCGTCCTTTATAAGGATTTTTTTATATTTAAAAACTTTCGTCCTTTATAAGGATTTTTTATTTAAAAACTTTCGTCCTTTATAAGGATTTTTTATTTAAACACTTTCGTCCTTTAAAGGGATTTAGAACGTCGTTGGGTGCCAATTATGTAAATTGATATTTATCTTTTTTGAACACTATGAGTTCATTTTTATTCCGTTAAAACACCATGTGTTTCTTTTTCGGTTGGTAGATAAACTGCCTTTTTATTTTCCAAACATCTTAAATACTAAATTTCTTAATTCTAACATAAATTCATATTTTTATTTCGCATGCTTTATTCATATGATAAATTCTTATTTCTTTATTTCTTATTTTACTTAATGCTATTTTCCTATGTTGACCAAACATGTGTTAACGTGGGAAGATGTAAGAATTGGAAGATTAGGACTAATTCCCAGAATTCTGGTGCTAAATTATTGGTGGGAAAATAGATTGAAATTGTTCGCCCAGGTGTGGCTTTCTGTTGTGACAACTTGTGCCTCATTTTTGGTGAGAAAGATGAATTGTTTGGAAGTGCAATGTTAACTTGTGTTAACTTGCAGCACACTTCCTGTGAGAACAATAAATTATTCTCACGGATGCAGTATAAGTGTTAACTGTGCTAATATATAAGTTAAGTTACATTTTTTAAAGAAAAAATATTAATATCTTCTGCAATATCATCTAGAGGAATGTGTCAAAAACAAGAAGCTTTTCACATTACAGGACTTGTAATTGATCTAGCTATGTTAATGTAGAGAAAGCTAAAAATTTGAAAAAAGAAACTCAGATTGTTCGCACTAGCTCTCGTATAAAGAATAAACATTCCTCATGTCTTTCTCCTTCAAATATTTGAGTTCATTAAGCATGAGTTGAAGTAATAGGCAGAAGGATGCTGAAGATGAAAAAGTTGTGTTGTTCGAAAGTAGCTCCATCTAGCGCTGTCTTCAATTTTTTCAATATTTCTCCTACATTCCAAAAATTATTATCTTTTCTATTATTAGAAAGTGTAAACATGATCTAAAACAGAAAAATATAAACTAATTATTGTTGTTTGAAATCAAAAATCTCCATGTGCAATTTATGTTAAAATTATCTGGAATAACGTTACATTAATTGTGTCGTTAAAAATCTTTATTAGTTTTTTACTAAAAGCCATAATTTGGTTCGTAGCGTGATATATGTTACGTGGCATGCTATTAAATGTAACCAAGAGCAAGAAAGTCATAAATTCAATTTTGAAGTCATAACAAAAGCGTTATTTCTTTAAAATAAAAATGTAAATATTTTTTTTAGATATCAATTGAAAACGTTTTTTATTAACATTTTAATTTTCGGGAATTTTCGTGATGTAGTACAGCCTTATAAATGCAATTCTATTTCAATTCCATTTATTCAGATGATATTTTTGTTTACAATTTCTCTTTAAGTTATATATAAATATTCTACTTTTTCTTCTTAAAAATTATTAGTGAATTTTAACATTTAATATATACTATATACACTTATAATAAAAATGGAGGCTAAATTTGAAAGTAAATTTTTAATAAAAATAGCTTACTAGCTACCTAAGAAGAAGACAATTAATTAATATGAGAATATGCCGATCCAGAGCAAAATAGCTATCTATTTAATTTAGACGCAACAAGGTCTATATGTCGCAAAGAACCAAGGTTAAATATCAGTTTCAATAATTTTTGTGCAACATGGGGGCAAATCGCGCATTCGATACGAGAAAATCAATCGAAAAATCATATTTTCGTTTCACTTTTATTAACTGTGGACTATACCTCGTTAGCTGTGACAGAGAAAAATTACACTTTGTATTTTATTTTGGAAAATAAAAAAATAATTTCGATCGAAAAATTTCGATAACGAATGCGACGATTCCACCCCTGAAGTTTTTAATGTGGCAAACTGCAATGTTTGCCCACATGGGAGCTGCATCAAATATTACAGCCTAAAAATCATTTTAAAAATAAACATTTTGTTGCATATGGTAAGGCTTGAGTTTTTGTTAATAAAAGGATAGAGTATGCGTGTGAGAGTATTTACTTTGTTTATAACATATTGTATATGGTCATTGATTTTCATTTTTGGATCTTTGTTCAGGAACAATATGTTGCTCTGAGGAATGTAAAAAGTTTTTCGTTTTTCTTGTTTTATTGTGAAATAAATTGCCTTTGTTTTTCAGCATTCAGGCCAATCCTCCCTTTATTAAAATTTTGCGTCAACTTGTAAAGTGCCCTTTGCAAATGATATATAATATTTGAGGATAGCATGTCGGATCATAACGGGTGATTTTTTAAGAGCTTGATAACTTTTTTTTAAAAAAAAACGCATAAAATTTGCAAAATCTCATCGGTTCTTTATTTGAAACGTTAGATTGGTCCATGACATTTACTTTTTGAAGATAATTTCATTTAAATGTTGACCGCGGCTGCGTCTTAGGTGGTCCATTCGGAAAGTCCAATTTTGGGCAACTTTTTCGAGCATTTCGGCCGGAATAGCCCGAATTTCTTCGGAAATGTTGTCTTCCAAAGCTGGAATAGTTGCTGGCTTATTTCTGTAGACTTTAGACTTGACGTAGCCCCACAAAAAATAGTCTAAAGGCGTCAAATCGCATGATCTTGGTGGCCAACTTACCGGTCCATTTCTTGAGATGAATTGTTATCCGAAGTTTTCCCTCAAAATGGCCATAGAATCGCGAGCTGTGTGGCATGTAGCGCCATCTTGTTGAAACCACATGTCAACCAAGTTCAGTTCTTCCATTTTTGGCAACAAAAAGTTTGTTAGCATTGAACGATAGCGATCGCCATTCACCGTAACGTTGCGTCCAACAGCATCTTTGAAAAAATACGGTCCAATGATTCCACCAGCGTACAAACCACACCAAACAGTGCATTTTTCGGGATGCATGGGCAGTTCTTGAACGGCTTCTGGTTGCTCTTCACTCCAAATACGGCAATTTTGCTTATTTACGAAGCCATTCAACCAGAAATGAGCCTCATCGCTGAACAAAATTTGTCGATAAAAAAGCGGATTTTCTGCCAACTTTTCTAGGGCCCATTCACTGAAAATTAGACGTTGTGGCAGATCGTTCGGCTTCAGTTCTTGCACGAGCTGTATTTTATACGGTTTTACACCAAGATCTTTGCGTAAAATCTTCCATGTGGTCGAATAACACAAACCCAATTGCTGCGAACGGCGACGAATCGACATTTCACGGTCTTCAGTAACACTCTCAGAAACAGACGCAATATTCTCTTCTGTACGCACTGTACGCATTCGTGTGGTTGGTTTAATGTCCAATAAAGTAAACTGAGTGCGAAACTTGGTCACAATCGCATTAATTGTTTGCTCACTTGGTCGATTATGTAGACCATAAATCGGACGTAAAGCGCGAAACACATTTCGAACCGAACACTGATTTTGGTAATAAAATTCAATGATTTGCAAGCGTTGCTCGTTAGTAAGTCTATTCATGATGAAATGTCAAAGCATACTGAGCATCTTTCTCTTTGACACCATGTCTGAAATCCCACGTGATCTGTCAAATACTAATGCATGAAAATCCTAACCTCAAAAAAATCACCCGTTAGTATAGCAATATCATCAGCGAAAACCGATAAGGTAAAACTTTCTAGTACAGGTAAATCTGAGGTGTAAAGGTTGTATAATGAGGGAGATAAGCAAACCTTTTAGAACACGATGAACCAATGTGAATTTTATATGAGCGTTTATTAAGAAAACTTTAGATTATACAGGTCAACAGCAAAAATGCCGACCAATAACCGCTATACAGATTAGATGCATCATGGCTACCTAAGTACAAAAATGGTCAAATTTTTCAATTCTACGGAATTTTTTTTTTAATTTGTAAGTAAAATTGTCAATATTTTGAGATATTTCTCCACTTATGTTGTCAAAAACAGCTACTCCGATTTTTTTAAATTAAATTTAAAAATATTAAGGTTAACAATATCTTTAAATCACATATAGTGTTATTTTTAATCTGATCAATAGTTTAAAAGTTACGAAACAATTTTTTTTTTTCTTTTAAAAAAAAACTGGAAAAAATCTAAAACTGCAAAAAGTATTAAATTTTATTTATTTATAGTGAAGCTAGATCATGCATCATGTGAATTAAACGAGATATGGATCATGAAAATCGATGCATGCTTTAGGTTTTTATTCATAATTAATTGAAGGTATCGCATTTTTACAAGCACTGTCATTATTTCTTTGGGTTATATAACAATGACTAAATAATATTTTTTTATTGAATGCATTTAAAAACTTTTCGTCGATGTTCTATAGAAAATGGTGTAATAAAAATGCAGAACATAGAAAGTAGGTGCATTTGACGACACGGATTTTGGCAAACGCCCTTACCATGTAGAAAATTGTTTGGAAAAAACGTTTATGACTTTTCTATGATTCTCAGAATTAAAAAAAAAAAATAAGTAATAAACAAAAGGTAATCTGACTTTTATGATTGCGGTAGCAAAGTAATAAATGCTCATAAATTTTCGTGGACGCTGAATTGTTGTTCTTGCTCATATATGATACCGAATCCGTTCACAGTCAATTAAACGTAAAAAAGTAAAGTGCACTTTTTTATAGATGTGTGTTTTTCCGTTGGCTACCTGTAACGGAATTTTGCACACACAAACTGTACCCATACAAAGGGTTATCCCAAATTATAGTATCGTATCACAAAACAGGTCCATAGATATTGCACACTTGGAAATTGCGCTCAGTATTTATAAGAGTTCGTTGAGCCGTTTTATTTCATTCAAGAAGTGTTTGCGGTAACGGAAACATCATTTTATCCCTACATAAAGATTAAAGTCATTCAGCTTAGAAGTTAAAAACAATTTTCAAGTATTAATAAAAATGAGCAAGAAAGCCAGAACATTTGTATGTAAAAATAATCCAGATTTATTTTGTTATGTGTGCGGCCAATATATCACCGGGAAAAAACTGAAATTCAGACGACACTTGGAAATTTCGAAGCCTATGGTATGGAGAGAAACAGCGAGTCACGAATCCGATTGTTATTTTTGTTTAAGTACAAAAAGCGGTTTCGGAAAACATATGCGACGGTCTTACCCCACGAGGTCTGCTGAACTTGCAGTTCTACAATCACAAGAAGTTGCATATGCTAAATATCGGGGTGCAAGCTGTAGTCAAGTGCTTTCATCTTCACCAGGACACTCAAGTATGTGTTACCAATCAGATAGTTCAGATCCATCATTACCATCTACATCTGAAAATGACGAGTTCATCCCACACAAACATTTCTCGCCGAGACCATGGAATCAAGACCAACTTAATGATGTAATTAGAGACCTTGGATTGTCGAAAAGATCTTCTGAAGTACTTGCGTCCCGAATGAAAGAAACAGGTCTCATAACTAAAGAAACTACAGTTTCGTATTACCGTACTCGAGAAAAAGCCTTACTTCATTATTTTGCTGAAGAGGATGATTTTGTGTACTGCACAGATATTTCTGGTTTGATGACTGCCATGGGCTTACAGAGATACGATTCAAACGAATGGCGTTTATTTATCGACCCATCAAAACGCAGCTTGAAGTGTGTCCTTTTGCATAATGGAAATAAATTTCACTCCTTGCCGATCGCACATTCAACCAAAGTAAAATAAGAATACTCTGTAATTGCATTGGTCATGAAGAAGATAAAGTATGATGAAGATAAACGGGTAATTTGTGTTGATCTTAAGATGGTTAATATTCTCTTAGGTCAACAAAGCAGCTTTACCAAATATCCTTGTTTTATATGTTTATGGGACAGCAGAGCTAAATCAGAACATTGAAAGAGAAAACAATGGTCTTCTAGGGAAACACTGGTTCCAGGTATGCCAAATGTTATAAATGTGGCTCTAGTTCCCCGAAATCGCATCATATTACCCCCTCTTCACATTAAACTTGGTCTGATGAAACAATATGTTAAAGCACTTAACAAAGACAGTGAATGTTTCCAGTATATTTCAAGGAAGTTACCCAATCTGAGTATGGAATAGCTAAAAGCAGGCATATTTGACGGCCCACAAATTCACAAATTGGTGAACGATACTGATTTTGACAGTTCAATGTCAGAAATTGAGAAGAATGCTGGGACGCACACATGATGGCTGATTTTTGACGGAGTATTCAGAGTAACACTTCGTCATTCAACAATAATAGAAAATGGTATACAAAAAATTCCAGAGTTTGTAGTTTATATTAATTATAATAAATTTAAATAATAAAATATAAATTTTAATAAAATATTAAATGTTTTTTAAATTCAATCAACCGAAAGAAGAACATTAATAACTCATTTTTATGTATATCAAACAAAAAACTAAAATTTTGTGAAAATTGGCGAATTCACTTAATTGTGAATAAATTCGAAAAGAATTAATCGATCGATTTTTTCTTATTTTGTTTCTATTACATGTGGCTTTGTGAGAAAGCAATAAATCCGAACAATTTTTGCAGTTTTCGATTTTTTATGATTTTATTAAAACAAAAAAAAAATTGATTTTCACGTAAAAAATATATTTTTTGCTTCAATTTTTTATTAAAACTCCAAAACTCCGAGCCGATTGAAACTCAATATATAAACGGATTAAAGGTTATGTAAATCTAAATTTTTCTAAGCTTATTTTAATAATATAAAATAAATTTTTTTCGTTTTTGTTGCCTTGTGTTATTTTAATAAAAAAAACTAGGGATATTAAAACAAATCATTTTATAAATTATGCCTTACAGAATCGAAAAATGCCTTGACGTCCAGTAAAACCCTTCCCGTCGATTTTTGAAGGTCAAAATTTTAGTTACCAAGTTTTTGATTCGAACTAGAGATTGTGATGTGTTATGTTTCCTTCGCAACCCATATTGATGTTGAGGATCAATATAATAAATATCGTTTGATTCAATAAAAAGCTTTAAGTTTTCATTGATAATTTTCTCAAATATTTTACTTATAGAGGACAATAAGCTTATTGGGTGATAAGATGAAGGATTCTCTGCAGGTTTATTTGGCTTACGAATTGGAATAACTTTTGCTATTTAAAATCGCGCGAAAAGTATCCTATTTTAAGACATGCATTGAAAATAGCAGTTAAGAATAGGGTCGATTTTTTAAGGAAGATACTTACAATTTCGTTACTAGTTCCGTCGAGACCTGGATTCAAGATTTTTAATAATATCTTGTATTTTGGAATTGGTTACTAACGTTTCGTCTGAGATCCTAAAGACACGTAACCTGAAAGTACGAAGCAACTCTCTTACTTGTAAATTTGTTTCATGATTAAATTACATTTTTCAACGTTACCATATATCGAGTGTCATTATAAGTTAAAATGGGAATGGTGTTTCTTTTTTCCTAATTATATTTGTTAGATTCCAGAATGGAGTTGAACCTTTATCCAACTTAGTCAGTAAGTTATTCCAGTATATATTTCGTATTTTTTCTAATTCATCACCTATTAATGTAATAAGGGTCCTTGCCAGTTTTTGCGAAAAATATCCTTTGTTGAATTAAGATTTTCAAAAAAGTGGATAGGTGTTTTGTATGCGAAGATTGGGTTTCATTGGACCGCTTATATCAACTACCGTATTAATGAGATTCTCAAATTGCCAAATATGTATTTTCTTCGGAAGCAATGTTCCTCAAATTAAGAAAGTTGGTATTCGTATTAAGATAATAATTAAAAATTTGCCAGTTCACATTTAACAAAACTAGTTCTCGATGTTTGATCCAAGAGTTTTATCTGAAGTGGTAGGTGATCAGAATTGAGTTCATTAAGAACAGTTGCGGGAGAAATAATTTCCGGTATATTTGTTAAGAAAAAATCAAGACTATAACCTTGTCTGTTTGATCTGCTGGGCACATATGAATTATCAAATGGATAAACCATATCAATACTATATGATACAAGCTTTTTGCTTAGGGCGTTTCCCCAACAATTTGAACTTTAAACATTAGCAATTTTGCTAACACTAAGGCTTACGTATATCCGAAGCAGTGTTGCTTCCTTGCTACGCTACCAAAGTCAGTATTAATTTTGACTCCAATGTTTTCAATAAAATGAGTAATAACAATAGGTAATAAATAGTGCTTAGTATTCTTCTTAAGAATTACAGCAACGTCCCAAAGTGGCTGAAAATCGTTTTTCATTGGACAAAAGTCTAATTCATAAACACTTTTTAACAGCTTAATAAGCTGTTAATAAGAAAAAATCGGAAAAACAGTATTCATAAACACAAAATAGCTTATCAAACGTTTAATAAACGTTTGTTAAATATGAAATTTTTATTGTAGGCTTTACCATACTTTAAACCTTTCATAAAATTACATTTTTCAATGTTTATTTACATTAATTGGTCTAGTTAAAATAAAATTACCATTTTTGTTATTATTTCAATAAAAAATAGATAAATCTTTTTTAAATAAATAAAAAAATGGATTTGATTAATTTAATTGGAAGAATTGGTAAGTATAACAAATTCTACAACTTCTAGTTTTTCATATTGTAGCTAATTAAAATGAAGTCCCCATCTTCTTACCATTAAGGTCTGCCCTTGATAGTTTATTTTCCAGTGCATAAAAAATAAGTCCAAATATTGGCAAACATTTTCTGTGACTCCAAATCACTAATAGAAACAATAATAACTTTTCGGTATTGTGGGGTAAATTACTTTTGGCTTAAGTGGAGTTTAGGGGCAACTCCCCAATCGGTTTCAAATTCTCACCAGTTATAAAACATTTTATTGCGGTTCTAGGAAAATATTTTTTTTCGGCGGTCGAGCCTATTTCCCTAGTTATGGACTTTCGAATTATTGACATGGATTTGTATATAACTGTGTATATATCATTTGAAAGCTTTCTTGAGTGCCTTTTATTTGATATTTTTAAATTTAAAATCTATTAACCCATTAGGAACCTATTTAAAATTTTGTATTTTTGTAATAGTTTTTTCTTAAAAATGGAATTATCTCGTAAATAGACATATATCATGTGTGCTTTTACGTAAACTGAATAAAATCTGGGTCCACTAGCTTCATTTTGATATATATTTCGACCTCTTAACCCTTTCAGGACCGGATATACTATCATTTTTTTTTACGGAAATTAACCCACAAACTACTGTTTTCATATTATGAAAATTTTTGATAAAATTTTCCTGCGGCGCTTAAAAAGAACTAAAAAAATATTTAGAGGAATTAACCCACTAACAAATATATTTTCATAATATTATGAAAATTTTTGCTAAAAAATAGGAATATATATTTCGAAAAAACCAAAAAGTGTAGGTAAAATCCGTAATATAAAAGAAAATAAATAAAATATTATTCAATTACCGAGTAGATGATTTATTTATTTTATTCATCACTACCAACAAACTGACAACTGCAGAGGACTAGTGTTGCCAGCACAAAACTATAAATCAAATGAAACGTTTAATAGCTAACTTTCTGTTATTACGTGTTTATGAATAGTGTTTTCTAATAATGGTTTATAAGACAAAATCCGTGTAATAACAAAAGTATACTTTAGAGGCAAAATAAAGTTTTTTTTATGAATTAGACCGTTAATGGATATATATTTAGTTGAACTTGAGTCTGTTTTAATTTCATTAAAATTGATTGAGTACTTTTTATTGAATTCTAGGTGAAAGTTAAACCCTTAATTTTTTTTAACTTTTAGCGTGAAATATGGGTGTTTTATTTTTTAAATAATGTCATATTTGGATTTTAATATTAATTACAAGCAATTTTTGTAATGATGGGATTTTTTTTAAATGTTTACAATCAAAAAAAATTTTACATAAAAAATAAATGAAAATCAACTGGAAATTTTGCTATTACTACTGAAAAATTAAACATTTTTTGCTGTTAAATCTGCAAATTTGTTTACACTCAAAGAATACTGTGATGAATAAAAGTCGCACGCTCGTTTTTATACCCACAATTCCACACCCTATGCTATCGTTCAAAATAGGCCGTGAGTATCATTAAATGTTATCTTTAAACCAAAAAATAAACAAAATATATTTGTTTTATTAATAGATATAACCATAATATATTTAGAATATAAGGCAAGTAAAATCTAGTATTCATAATTGTTTCTTTCACTACCCAAAGTGGTGTACATTGAATTAAACACACACCGAAAAAGAAAGATATTATTAACTTATATGAATGCCACTAAAATAACAAGCGATCTCATATCATGTTAAATATATCCCACTAATTTACATTAGCTACATAAGTAATGACTATTCTGTTAGTTCATAAAGTTCAGATTAAAAACAATATGTTGAGATCAACCATAATGTTAACTAGAGTAAAAGCACATAAGATTAACAGACCACCAAACAACTGTCATGTTGAAAGCATTTTGTTTCAACACCACCACTGTAATAAGCTTGTGATTAAACAGCTTATGTGTTGTCAGACAACGTATAAAAGGCAACGCGCTGACACAAAACAGTCAGTTTGCCAGTGGACGGCCAAAGGTAAGGTCGTAGTCAAATGAAAGACTGGGTTTCCTATCATCAAGCGAATACGACTGCCTAATACCAAGATACTGTCACCAGGGTTGAAAGATTGTTTCACCAACATCAACCCAGTGACTTTATCCCGGGTAATACTTCGGACAATTAGCGACTCCCAGTACTGTCAGGATCAATCGAAAGTATCCGGGTTTCCATCATCGATTGAGCCTGACTGGACTGTGTACTAAGGTGAACACCACTGTAGGTTGAAAGCTTGTTCTACCAACATCAACCAGGTGACTCATAGCCTTCGTCCGAGTCAGACCAACACTCACGGTACCCGCTATACCAATCGAAAGTATCTGGGTTTCCATCATCGATTGGGGCAGCCGTACTGTTTTGGTGCAAATTATATAAATAAAGTGCGAATTGTATTAATAAAGTGCGAATTGTATAAGGAGTGAATTATAACGTTTAAGAAAAGAGAGTGTGTTTTTTTTTATTTCCCGTCGATAAACAAATAAAAATAGTGTAACGAACCCTGGGCACGCTGAGGGTGCCCCAGCATAGAGCGTAGAACGTGTCGTTACAATGGCGCCCGAGCAGGGACAGTCGTAAATACTGTCCACGACGGAAAGAGAAAAATAAAATATTCAATCAGCAATTTATACCAAAGTGTACGCGAACAAAATAATCAAGTTCAAGAAAAAAAAAATACAACACAGACAATAAATACGTTGTCATGAAGAGAACTTTAATTACAATAAAATAGATCTTACCATTTAATACGCCGTTAAAACTATAACGGTGTCAGAGACTTTTTTTTTATTTGTATTTATTTTCAGAAGTGTTAAAGGCTGACATCAGTAGCTGGAGCCTGTTGACTGTACCTACATCTACAACATTAGCCAACGGTACCATCACACCATTTAATGTGCAGTTACTATTATAACGGTGCCCGTACATTTCCTTTAAACTTACACCAGTAGCTGAAACCTGGCAACTGTACCTAATTATACAAGAATAAGGAGAAAGAAAACCGACCATCATGTCAGAAACCACATGGGCATACTCGTCAAAACGTGAAGAGCTGCTCACATACGCAGCTGAATTTAATTTGGAACCCACCGGACATGTACGCATAGCAACCAACCATGACGAGGCCCGGAGACAACGCTTACTAGAGCTACAGCTAAAGTTCGAACAGCTGCCCAAGTCATCCAACCTTACCGGGCCAACCATATCAAAGACCAGCAACGACTTTTTAACCACACCAGAGGGAAGCAACGCACAACAGTGTCCATCACCGGTCAAAATTGAGACCGACCAACCCACGTGTAGTTAATGACCGAATGCCTATTCAGACGGAATGCAATATCAACATAATCGACCAAATACGAAAGGACCCGTTGGATTTTATTGAAAGATTAGAAGAACTGGCCAATATGTACGGTGTGTCCCTGGACCGTGTGACCAAATTAATGCCCGAATTCCTACGTGATAAGGCAGTGATATGGTACAGAAATAACAACCTGCATTGGCTGACCTGGCAGAAATTTAAAGAGGATTTCTTGGAATTCTTCCTCCCTCCAAGATACTTTGAGAAGCTGGAAGATGATAAGAAAGCGCGTCCAACGGCCACGAGAAACCTTCAAGGACTATTTGCTCGTGTTGCAAAATTTAATGCGTCATTCCAACTTTACTGAGCTCGAAAAATTAAAACGTATTTTCAGAAATGCACACCCGGACTATCAATGGTACATCCGGCGTAAAGATTTCACCACCTTGTCGGAGTTGATAGCATTAGCCAACGATTTGGAGAGTATTCCTCGAAATACACCCACAGCACAGGTAGAAACCCCGCGGGCGATCAATGGAACATCGCGACAAAACCTACCACGTGGACCGAACCAGCGAGAAGCACTACGCTGTGTGGATTGTAAAACCACCACCACCAAGTCAAAGACACGCAAACCCACACCGGGAAACAAAAACGGAGGTTTCCACAACTGAGGGCAGACAACCTCCCCAATAAGCGACCCTCGAAAAACTTAATACACTTGCAATGCGACGAGACACGGATCACTGCAACCATTTTAGTGGAAAATCGTTTAGTTACCGCCACAATCGACACGGGAGCATCCCGCAGTTTCATCAAAGCCGAGTTCGTAAAAATCTTAGGTAAGCACCCTTCCAATCTCACCGAAGGCATGCTCATCATACTGGCCGACGGGTCGAAGAAATTCATAAAAGCCGCTGCCACCTACACCGTGACCCTCGGAAACCGAACCAACAATTGCACCTTTCTCATCATGCCCGATTTTAACGAAGACCTCATCCTGGGATTGGACTTTCTAAAAAAATGCCAAACCACGTTAAAATGTGCGGGACTAACCGTCCAGTGCACCACCCGAAACATCCAAACCGAACCATGTAGTTTGAATACAACCCAACCGCATTAAGTACAAAAACCACAAAATGTGACCCACCTAACAAGTCAACCACCAGAGAAGGACCCTAGACCATCACGGAACATGGTCCTCGAAAGCAGCGAATCATTAAGCAGTTCCTTGAAACTGAGCTACCAAAATTTCAGTATGTCCACACATTATTATGAAGGATGACCGCCCCATCAAAATAAGGTATGCTCCACGCAATCCCGCAATGCAGAGTATAATTGATGCGGAGGTAAATAAGTTAATTTCACAGGGTTGTATTGAGCCGTCACATAGCCCCTACAGTTTCCCCATTACCCTAACGAAGAAGAAGAACGGCACTTTCCGATGCATACCCATTACCACATATTGATATTTTAAACCGGTTGCGCCATGCCAAGTACACCAGTAGCATCGACCTAAAAGATGGCTACTGGCAAATTCCAATGGCCGAGGCCAGTAAGAAATATACCGCTTTTGCAGTTACCGAACGCGGGTTATACCAATGGCGGGTAATGCCATTCGGCTTACATTCAGCCCCTGCGACGTTCCAACGCGCGTTGGACACCGTCATCGGACCCGATATGGAACCATATGCATTCGCATACCTAGATGACATAATTGTCATAGGCCAGACGCTACAGGCACACTTAGATAATATCCAAAAAGTTTTCCGGCGACTACGTGAAGCAAACTTACGCATCAAGCCGGAAAAATTCGAGTTTTTTAAGAAAGAAACCAAATATTTGGGCCATGCGGCGAGGGTATAAAAACAGATCCGGACAAAGTAGCCGCCATCACAACCATGCGAGCGCCCACCAATATTAAGGAAGTACGCAGTTTCCTTGGCGTTGCCTCATGGTATAGTGCGACGGTGATCTTTTTTGATCTGCACTGTAGCAAAAGAATTTCTGGTACAGGCAGAATAAGAAAGAAGAAAAAATAATAACCTTGATCTTGAAATTATTTTCAAGTTCAAGTATGTACAAGTAAACAACACCTTATATGGTAATAGGTTGATGGCATTTTTTTTTTAGCAAACTGATTTATGGCGTGTTTTTTCTCTTCATTGTGTTGAAGTAAATCATGAACTCATTCATATGCAATCATGCTGGTCAAACCACGTATTTTCTTGTATTGATCTCACTTGCTCTCATAGTCATATATGAGTGGGCGTGTTATAAATACTAGAGAATATTATGAATGCATATGAATGTTCTCAATGAATTGGTGGTGATTTTGTTTGTTTAATAAACAGGTTTTTATCTGCAGAGGAATGAATGAAGATGAGAAGGTTTAGTACAATAAAGTTAAATTTAAATCGAGGAGTTGAATTTTGAATATTGAGAAGAACGGTTGAGGAAAAACCCTCTTAAAAATTAAAAATGTAGTTTAAGAAATCTTAATTAAAGTTTTAAGAAAGTAAAGTAAATAAAAATTGCATATTGTTGAAAAAAAAAAATTGTTTTACATATAAGAACTTAAAAAAGAAAGAAAAAATTTAAAGATTAAGAAATTAAAAATAAGTGTAAGAAAAATCCAAGTTTAAAATAAAGACATAAAATTAAAATTAAAAAGTGTTAAAAAATTAAGAAATTTTAAGAAAAAAAAGTGTAGTAAAATAAAGTTAATGTAAAGTTAAAATTAAAAAAAAAATAAGACATAGTGGTAATAAAATAAAGTTAATTTTGAGAAAATTATTAATGTTAAGACTTAAGAAATTTAAAATTTTGAAAGACTGAAATAATTAAATTTTGAAATTTGAACTAATTTTGAAAATTTGAAATTAAATAATTTTAACCAATTGGTGAGAAAAAAAAACCAGGAAATTTAATAAACTATAAAGGAAAAACTTATATCACCCTAAAACGGTAAACGATGAATGAAAAAAAAAAGTATTGAAACCTGAAATAAAACGCTGAAAATGTTGTAAACTGTACCTTGTATATAGAAACATCAAAAGAAAGAATTTATAATTTTGTAAACAGTTATGAAAAAGAAAAAGAACTAAAATTCGAAATAAGAAAGAAAGGTGACCATAGAAAAAAAAAAAACTAAACCTGATATTTGCATAAAAAACTTAGCTATGGCCAACTTTTTCCAATGGCATAGTGCGAGACACAACCACGGCGTCCGGCGGCAGCAGCTTCATCGGTACCTCATCAACACCAGCAGTAAGTCGGAAATTTTGATTTTTACATACAAATAATTTTCTACATTTAAATTAAAAATAAAAATTTTATAAAATATAAATAATTTGCTAAGACTAAAAAAAAAAAAATTGTACTAAATTTGCTTAATATAAAATGTTTTAAAATATAAAATCAAATAATATTTTTCCTACATTAAGAAATGTTCCGAAATACAAAATTAAACTAAACATTTTACTACATTAAGAAATTTTTTTCTAATTATAAATTTAAACTAAATATCAATATTTTTTAGATATGAAATTTGCTAAAATTAAAATTGTGCAAAAAATTAAAATTGTACTAGAATTAAAATCTTTCTACTATTAAAAATTTTTCCTAAAAATTAAGAATTTTCCTAAAATTAAAAAAAAAAAATTGTCCTAGAATTAAAGTTTTCCTAAACCTTGCTAATTATGGTATAAAATTAAAAGAAGAACAAAAAGAAAAACAAAAATTTCCTAAGATTTGTCTAACTATATACGAGAATTTTTTTTAAGATTTTGCTAATTAGAATTTAAAAAAGTTTTCTAAATGTAAAATTAAATAAAATTTATTTTCTAAATAGAAATTAATTACAATTTTCTAAAGATTATTAGAAATTGTTATAAATAGAGATTAAAATTGTTCTAAAGATAATTATGAATATTACTAAATAGAAATTTAAATTTTCCTAAGGATAATTATAATATTTCCTAAACAATTAAAATTTCGTTAAATCAAACCTAAAATTGTATACTTTTCCTAAAATTAAAATTTGGCTTAAATTAAATAACAATTTTTTCTAATAATTAAATATTGTTAAAATTAAAAATTTTCATAAAATTAAATTGTGCTAAAATTGAAATTATGGTAAATTTAAATTGTGCTAAAATTAAAAATTTTCCTAAAATTAAAATTTCCCTAAAATTAAATTTTGCTAAACTTAATTTAAAATTATAACCTTAAAATGAAGGTTAAATAAACTTTTTTTTATAAAAACCCAATGTAGAAAACCGAACCAAACCAAAATCTTTTTGTTATTGAAGTGGGTTACCTCCAAGTAAGATGGAATATCAGGTAACATGGTAGGGAGGGCAAAAAGGGGCATAACATCTAGTCCCCACCGGAAGGTAAGTATGCCATCCATCCATCCTTTTAGTATCCGTTTTTTTTTGACAGTTTTCTTTTATAAATCGCACGTGAAAATCTGTAGTGCGGTTTCCCTGGGCCTGAGCAAGACCCCACCCATCCGGCGAGCTAGGCCCCACGCCAGCACGTGCGACCAGCAAAGGCTCAGGGAAACAGGAAGCGGAACTTCCACCACCGCCGCACCATTACAGAAATGGCGCCCAACGTGGGGCCGATAAGTTGATCATTTCGATAACCACGTTGCCGCACCATTACAATAGGCGTTTCGTCCCAGAATTTGCTCGGATCTCCCAGCCACTCACCACTTTATTAAAAATAGGCGAACACTGGAAATGGGGTAGCGAACAACAAGAAGCATTCAACACATTAAAAATCAAATTAACTGAAACACCAGTTCTGGCTTGTCCCGACTTTTGTAAGACGGTTACACTACAGACGGATGCCAGTGATCACAGTCTGGGGGCAGTATTAACCCAGGAACTAGATGGTGAAGAAAGGGTCATCGCCTACGCTAGCCGACATCTGAATCCAGCGGAGAAGAATTACTCCACCACCGAAAAGGAATGCTTAGCGATCATTTGGGGTGTCCGGAAAATGCGACCATACCTAGAGGGTTACAAGTTCACGGTCCTTACCGATAGATAACCCAACGGGAAGACTAGCTCGATGGGCTTTGGAGCTACAGCAGTATAATTACTCTGTTCAATATCGCCAAGGTCGACACACTATAGTAGCCGATACGTTGTCCCGACAACCAATGGATGTGCTATACTCTACTAATGTCACCGTGGAGAAAAATAGTTGTGTATGGCTCACGAAACGCATACAGGAGGTGCAGCAGCAACCCACTAAGTATGCCGACTATGCAATCGTCGGAAAGCAACTGTATCGACATTTCCCACGACATCTAAATGATGAAGCTGGGACCCCATGGAAGTTGTGTGTGGCCACAGAGAAAAAGGAGAATCACGACGACGTCACCGCCGGACATCTGGGAATACGAAAAACCATGAATCGGATCGCGAGCCGGTATTACTGGCCAGGTATGTTCAGAAATATCGCCCAATATATCCGACAGTACCAGTCATGTCAGCGCCACACAGTCTCACAACAACGACCCGCTGGGGAGACGCTCAGTCGAGTTCCAAAAGAACCTTGGGCCACTGTATGTGCAGATTTCGTGGGACCGCTTCCGAGGTCCAAACATGGCAATACTATGTTGTTAGTCCTATTCGATCGATTTTCAAAGTGGAGCGAGTTGATACCTATGCGAAAAGCTCCAGCTGAAAACCTAATCAAGGGCTTCCGCGAACGCATTGTCAGCCGATATGACGTACCAAAAACCGCCATCAAAGACAATAGTGTACAATTCACCTCACGCGTATTCCAACGCTACCTCGAGGAAATCGGCACCCGACAACAATTCACCGCACCTTACACACCTCAAGAGAATCCGACCGAACGTGCCAACCGTACCATTAAAACCATCATCGCGCAGTTTTCGAGCCAAAATCATAATACTTGGGATAAATTCTTACCACAAATTATGCTGGCAGTCAACACTAGCACCGCCGAGTCCACGGGATACTCCCCAGCGTACCTTACCCAGGGTCGAGAACCCCGTCTACCGAAGGCACTATACGATGAGGTCACAGTCGGCACAGGAGCTCGTACTATCAGCCCGAATGAACGAGCCCACGAATTAGAAGGTCTTCAAAATAGTGAAGACCAACCTTATTAAAGCGAGTCTAGAGCGAAAACGACACTATAATCTCAGACGACGGGTCTGGAAACCTCAACTAGGAGCACAAGTGTTAGTGCGACACGACAGCACCCACTCTCGAAAGCTCACGGCGAAACTAGCGCCCAAGTTCGATGGTCCACATACCATCATCGACTTTGTGTCCCCAGTAATAGTTCGACTACATGGTACCGACGAACGGGGCACTCGGACGGCTCACGTAGGAGACTTAAAAACCTATCACATATAGTCAGGGATATACGCACACTATCTGTCATTTCCCTTACTAATCAGGTGTCCACTTATGTCTTTTCTTTTTTATCATTAGTTCGGCTGCAACAACCCATAAGCGAGTAGATGAAATGGCTGATCGATTTGAGCAAGCGCGACAACGGTTTCGGCGCAATCTTGAGCAAGAACAGGCCAAGAGACGGAGGACCATCTTCATAGAGCCCGACCCGATGCCTAGTACCAGTCCAGGCAGGCGCAGAGGTCCTACTTCAAATCGACCTACCGCACCAAATCCACCACCAATGTTCACTGCACAAGAGCCGAAGTTGTACCGAATGTCAACCAATGAGCATGCACCACCAACCAATGAACCAAGTACCCCAGTCAGTCATCCTGGTTCACCACGCTACTCCTCCTGGAGTCCAGCAGCCGAAAAACACTAAAAGGGGTCAACCAAAATATTCGAACCCGAATCGCCACCCCAGACGTCCACAGCAACACTCGATGTCGGAGAAGGCCAAGTTAATGTAGAGCCCGAGACGCTAGACCCGATTGAGGTCGAGTTACACCGATCCCTGTTTGGGTACTACGATCGCACCGTCGATCTTCGAGTAAGTACTCCACCGTCACCCCTACCACCTCGCTCTCCACCATCATTGGACAGCGACGATGAAGACTACCACCCTCCTACGCCACCACCAAGAAAGGGTCTGTGTATCATGTCTCAACAAAATCGCATGTATCCACATCTCGGCTATCGGTGTTTTGAGCGTACTATGACCGTACAAGTATTAGTGCCACTGACCAACCATACACCCGAGATGACATCACCCCATGTATTACACCACCAAGGATGATCGACAGAAAGAAGCCGGACTGTGCCAGCTACAACCCACCAGCCCAGCTTATTTCACCGAGTGGCGTTAACCACCCGGATATTGTCTCACCCACACCTCCCACTGACACCACGGTGCAAAGCTCCGACCAATGTGTTACGCCCATCCGACCAGCTCGAGTGGATTTGTTCGATGACACTACTCCAACATCAACATCGGATATACTTATACTTGACGCCACTCCACCGTCATACTGGATGTCTCCAATGGTTGCCAACGATGGGGCCCCACACTGCTCCAAGACCATACTACGAGCCGCACTTCACCAATCGGATAGGTATCATCTTCATCCGAAGCAACATCACCAGCATCATCATCACCCTCATCTTTATCACCATCGCCATCAGTATGCACAACCGCTTCACCGTTACCAGTACACATTTCGGCACCCCCATCACCTATCACCCACTCAGTGCCTATGACCACCACAACAACCGTATCGACAGCCACCGTAGTCATCAGTACTACCCACAACAATCCAGTCAGAGCGGATCCAGCGCCGACCATTGCCACGGGGATGCCAGATCACTTGCTCGAGATGATACAAGAAGCCATTCACTTAAAACCATTCTGTGCACAGCGGTTTAAGCGAACGGTGGCCGGCATACCCTACCGGATACAAATATCCCGCAGTGGGTCCTATCGAATCAAATCAATATTCGAGAAGGAAGAGGGGCCGTGTGACGAATAAAAGTCGCACGCTCGTTTTTATACCCACAATTCCACACCCTATGCTATCGTGCAACATAGGCCGTGAGTATCATTAAATGTTATCTTTAAACAAACCAAAAAATAAACAAAATATATTTGTTTTATTAATAGATATAACCATAATATATTAGTATTTAGAATATAAGGCAAGTAAAATCTAGTATTCATAATTGTTTCTTTCACTATCCAAAGTGGTGTAATTGAATTAAACACACACCGAAAAAGAAAGATATTATTACCTTATATGAATGCCACTAAAATAACAAGCGATCTCATATCATGTTAAATATATCCCAATAATTTACATTAGCTACATAAGTAATGACTATTCTGTTAGTTCATAAAGTTCAGATTAAAAACAATATGTTAAGATCAACCATAATGTTAACTAGAGTAAAAGCACATAAGACCACCACACAACTGTCATGGTGAAAGCTTTTTGTTTCAACACCACCACTGTAATAAGCTTGTGATTAAACAGCTTGTGTGTTGTCAGACAACGTATAAAAGGCAACGCGCTGACACAAAACAGTCAGTTCGCCAGTGGACGGCCAAAGGTAAGGTCGTATTCAAATGAAAGACTGGGATTCCTATCATCAAGCGAATACGACTGCCTAATACCAAGATACTGTCACCAGGGTTGAAAGATTGTTTCACCAACATCAACCCAGTGACTTTATCCCGGATAATACTTCGGACAATTAGCGACTCCCAGTACTATCAGGACCAATCGAAAGTATCCGGGTTTCCATCATCGATTGTGCCTGACTGGACTGTGTACTAAGGTGAACACCACTGTAGGTTGAAAGCTTGTTCTACCAACATCAACCAGGTGACTCATAGCCTTCGTCCGAGTCAGACCAATACTCACGGTACCTGCTGTACCAATCGAAAGCTTCTGGGTTTCCATCATCGATTGGGGCAGCCGTACTGTTTTGGTAAACGCAACGGTCGCTGTCGATTGAAAGCTTGTTCTACAAAGCTTGTTCTACCAAAAAAAGCTGTTTAAAACATATTTGATACAAGCTAAAATGCCAGATGCTGTAACATCAGAAACAAATACCACGGAAACGATGTCGATATCCACCTCAACGCCGCCTTTCAACGTCAATGCACCAAATCTAAGCGTCGAATGGAAAAATTGGAGTCGGAACTTCATAATATTTATGAGGGCGTCAGCATTGGAGACACAGCCGGAATCTCGAAAAGTAGCTTTACTATTGCATCACCTAGGATCAGCAACCATACAAATAGTAAGTTCGTTTAACATTGACATAGATATAATAAAATATGATGAACTATGGAAAAAGTTAGAAAATTACTTTGTTCCAAAGAAAAATACGGCCATGGAGCGCCACATGTTCTTTACTAGGAAGCAGATGATTGGGGAAACCATTTTGCAATATGCAACACAGTTACAAAATATGAGTAACACGTGTGAGTTTGAAGCGTTACGAGAAGGTCTCGTGAAGGACATATTTATTTGTGGCCAGTCAAAAAAATTTTATAAAATTAAAGAAAAACTTTTAACTGGCGGTGAAATAACGTGGGAAAAAGCTCTCCAAATAGCACAAAGCATGGAAGCTGCCAGAGAAAATGCGACTGTAAGAGAGCAAGTGACTCATATCAACAACAACAATTCAAATATATGTGGGATAAAAAAATACAACAACAACTCTACAAAATACAACGATTAGGCTAACAACTACAAAAAACAAAAGCCTAAAGTTAAATTTCCACAACAGCAAAAATGTGGTAAATGCGGTCAACATCATCAGAACAAATGCCCAGCTGAAGGAGTAAAATGCCATCTTTGTGGTAAGTTAAATAATTATGCAAAAACCACAACACCAACAACAAAAACTACAACAGCAATAAATACAACATCAACAACAACAAATATGTAAAGACTGTTGAACATAACGTGGATGAAGATGAAGAAAACCTGTTTATTGGTAGTGTCAAAAACAGCACAGGTGCTACAGGTCGTGATTGGAATATTGAAGCAGAAATCAACAACATGATAGTGATGTTTCAAGTGGACACCGGCGCGCAAGCCAATCTACTATCGGAAAAAACATTAAGTATTTTAAAAATTAAACAAATTTATACTAACAATTGTAGTAATATATTAACATTTAGCGGGGAAAAACTCCCAGTAACATGTAACAAAACATGTTGCTTATCAACATTTTATGTACTTAAAATGAATTGCAAGAATGTAATCGAGTTAGATTTAGCAATGCAATTAAATTTAATCAAAACAATTAGTTCTATAAATATAGATTCGGTTTTTGAAAAATACGATGAAGTTTTTAGTGGATTAGGTCTTTTGAAAAAAGAGTGTAATTTGAAAATAATTGACAATTGTGAGCCTATAGTAGAAGCACCTCGTAGGGTCCCAATAGGTCTTTTTGAATTAAATAAAATAATGTATTTGCTAGTAGTAGATTACTACTCTAAATTTGTAGAAGTTGATATTTTAAGTTCGGGTTATAATAGTAACCACGTTATAACTAAGCTAAAATCAATTTATGCCAGACATGGAATACCAGCTATTTTCATATCGGATAATGGACCTCCTTTTAATTCGAAAGAATTCTCAGATTTTTGTAAGAATTGGGGAATTGAACATATTACCTCAAGTCCTTATTTGCCTAGGTCTAATGGCCTAACAGAACGAACAATACAAAAATCAAAAAAATGTTAAGCAAATGCCTAGATGATTATTCTGATCCGAATACGGCACTATTACAATATAGAACGACTCGTAAAGGATATTTTCCAAGCCCATCAGAAATGTTAATGGGTAGAGTGTTAAGAACTAAATTACCATCCCTTATGAAAAATTTAAAGCCGAAACTAATTAGAACAAAGGAAGTTACTAGACAAACAGATAAACAAAACAAGAATATGGTAAAATATTATAATAAAACAACAAAAAAGTTAAAACCGGTGAAAATAGGTGAAAAAATAATGTTTAAAAGAACACCAACATCTATATGGTATCCTGGTACTGTATTAAAGAATTTCAAAGAGCCAAGATCTTATATTATACAGGACCATGAAGGTGTAGCTTACAGAAGGAATAGAGAACATATTAGGAAAAATAATGAAAATATTAATGAAGATATTAAAACAAATGGTAATGAAAATATTAATGAAGATATTAAAACAAATGTTAATGAAAATATTAATGAAGATCTTGAAACAAGTTCATATGAAAATATTAATGAAGATGTTAAAACAAATTTTAATGGAATTACTAATGAAAACTTAAATGGTAATGTTAATCAAAACTTAAATGAAAATGTTAATGTTGATCAAAATAGAAATGAAATTATTGATGTAATTCCAAATGAAAATATGACTGGTAATTTAAATGAAAATACTAAAGAAAATATTGTAAAGGAATATGTAACTAAAAGTGGTAGAGTTATCAAACCACCTAAAAGATATCATAAATAATTTATATTAAAAACAAAGGGAGATGTTATGATAATGAGTTCACTGTTTACAACCATGTAATAATATGGCTATTAATTACTAAACACAGCTCTATTATTAAAACACTTCCTTATTTTCGAACATAAGTTAAGCATCAGTATACACACCTAACTTATACTATAATATGTATATGGGGGATTTCATGTCAAGTGCACCAACTTTTGAAACCGATGTCTTCCGATCGGGATGAAATTTGCACCAAGGTTAGTCCTATTGGATAGTAGTTTAGACACAACGAGATCGGTCAAGAGCTCTCTGAGTTAGAGGGGATCAAAATTTGACATTTTGGCCAAACAGGTGTTTTTTCTCATCCATGTATCTTATTACCTATTGTTCTTAGAAAATTTTCTCCCAAATAGTTTAGATAGCTATTTGTTCAATATTTCGGAAAAAAATACTTAAAAAAAAAATTTTTTTTTTTAAACTTTTTTTTTACTAAATTAAAGCATTTTGCCTTTATTTTCAAAAAGGGCATTTTTTTTTTTAATAAGAAAGCTTAGGATTTTTCCTCTAAGAGCTTTTTGGTCGCTTAGTGGGATGGGAGTGGGATATCTATCAAAATAAATGTTTTGTAACTCAAGACAACGGTTTTCAATTTTTCACAAATGCACTATTTTGAATTTTTTCCTATTTGTGTCTAAAACCTTACAAATAAAACTTATACTGAGAAACTAGACAAATTAGCATTTCCGAAGGTATGTAACATACCTTCATAACATAACAGAAGAGAATGGTTCTCTGTAACCTGAAAGAGTTATTTGCAACATTTCAATCTGAACACGAGGATGTTAAAATTGGCTTCACGAAATTTACCCAAATGAGGCCAAAACATTCCGTTTTGGCAGGAAGCAGCGGAACTCACACAGTATGCGTTTGCATTTACCATGAAAATGTTAAACTGATGTTGAAGGAAATCAAATTAAAGTATTTAACAGATGATTCGGCAGAAGATTTACACGATTACCGCGATTGCCTTAAATTGACTATGTGTCCTAATGCAACAACTTCTTGCCACTTAGGTGAATGTACCAATTACCCGAAAACCACATTCATCAAAGAAAATTTAATCAACTCTGTAGATCGAGAATATATAGAGGAGGTCAAATTCGATTCTTGGATTCAGACTAACAGATGCACATTGAAAACAATCATTTTAATTGTGGATGATTTTGTGGAAGAAATGTGTACAGGATTGCTAAACTTGAGAACCCATGACTTTTTAGTCAAAGAGCAATGTTCATTCTTCAAGGATTTTAAGATACATTTGAAGTCTGGTGAATTCGTTATTTCACATGATTTCGCAGAAAACTATAAATATGTTCTTCAGGATGCCATACAAGAATTCCACTTCAATAACGACCAAGCAACTATATTCACAGTAGTTATTTACTACATGAAAGATGAAAAACTGGAACACAAAAGTATGGCAATCATATCCGACGATTTAAAACATGATACCGTTGCAGTTTATGAGTACCAGAAGATAATACTAAAATATCTAAAATCTAAATTTACAGTAAAGAAGGTATACTACGTTTCGGACGGAGCTTGTCATCATTTTAAAAACAAAAGTAGCTTCGGAAATCTTATGGCTCATGAAAAAGATTTTGGAATGCCAGCTGAGTGGCATTTTCATCCTACTGCTCATGGTAAAGGAGCATGTGATGGTATTGGGGCAAACCTTAAAAAAAATGCAGCGAAGTATAGCCTCCAGTGCTCTCATCAAGATCGCAGCTTAGATGCGACTGCTTTATTCCATTGGACAAAGAATTATTGTAAAGAAACTAAAATAGTTTTTAGTAGCAACGAGCATTATGAGGAAACATTGAAAACACTAAAGAGCAGATTCGATGCTTCGATAACAATCGATGGCACCGCTCAATACCATGCTTTTATACCGCTTGTCAATGGAAGACTCGAGATGAAAAAGTTTTCTGCCTCTACTCAATGCGATTTCTTTCAAAAGTAAAAAAAAAAAACACCAGCGAAATCAACAGTTGAACCTAGTAACGCCAAGAAAGGATTGGCTAAAAAAAGCAGCAAATAAATTCGACAAATAAGCTGGATGAAAGATTGGATTTTTAAAAAGTGACAAAACTTAAATACTTCATCAGCTACAATAAATTAACTATAAAATAGTTATGATATGAATGGATCTAATGTTTTAAGATTAAATTTTATTAAATAATTTATCTATTTATTTTTATTATAATTATTATAAATATATTAATTTAATTATTATTACAAATAAATAAAAAAATAATTGTTCAACATTTCTATAGAAAAAAAGTGATTTTTTTCCTGAGGTTAACATATTGTGGGTATTACAGTATTGAGGGTATGAAATTTTAGTTAGGCATATTACATATGTACCTTCGGAAAGGTTAATTTGTCTAGTTTCTCAGTATAAGTTTTATTTGTAAGGTTTTTCACACAAATAGGAAAAAATTCAAAATAGTGCATTTGTGAAAAATTGAAAAAACGTTGCCTTGAGTTACAAAACATTTATTTTGATAGATATCCCACTCCCATCCCACTAAGCGACCAAAAAGCTCTTAAAGGAAAAATCCTACGCTTTCTTATGAAAAATATTGAACAAATAGCTATCTAAACTATTTGGGAGAAAATTTTCTAAGAACAATATGTAATAAGTTACATGGATGAGAAAAAAACACCAGTTTGGCCAAAATGTCAAATTTTGATCCCTTCTAACTCAGAGAGCTCTTGACCGATCTTGTTGAAAAATTGTGTCTAAACTACTATCCAATAGGACTAACCTTGGTGCAAATTTCATCCCGATCGGAAGACATCGGTTTCAAAAGTTGGTGCACTTGACATGAAATCCCCCATATAAATATTTTTAGCTTATAAGATCTGGACATTCAATCAAAGCATAGCATAAGAACAACACACTTCCGACCGCATAAGAGCCGATCATTAACTTCGGCCGACACGTCCCACTTGATAAGAACGCAAGTGGTGCAAATTATATAAATAAAGTGCGAATTGTATTAATAAAGTTCGAATTGTATAAATAAAGAGTGAATTATAACGTTTAAGAAAAGAGAGTGTGTTTTTTTTTTATTTCCCGTCGATAAACAAATAAAAATAGTGTAACGAACCCTGGGCACGCTGAGGGTGTCCCAGCATAGAGCGTAGAACGTGTCGTTACAATACTTACACTTAAAAAAAAACGTTTGTAATATTATCTAAAAGTCTTGGTATTACTACAGAAAAATTTATCATTTTTTGCTGTCAAATTTGTTAATTAAAAAAAAAAATCTGTTGAACATTAGCGCCATTATTTTGATATGAAAATAAGGGTTTTTATTTTTTGAATCTTTCTTATTTATTAAAACATTTCATACGTATTTGGATTAAAAAAAACCTTAAAAAAAACTGCAATAGATTTTAATAGCATTTGTAACAATGGGAGGTTCTGTGTATTATTGTTTTTTTACTAATACTATGTTTTTCGTACTTATAATTACTATTCATTTGATTCAAATATTGATTGCAAATATTCCATATTTTGTTCTGTGTTATTTCTGTTCCTTAGTAGTTTTTTGACTTCTTCGTCTAAATGCCGATGTCCACTTTCCACTGATTTTGAATACTGGAGATGAACGGATCTGACGTTGCCAATAATATATTCAATAGATCTTTATTTGTGGAATTTCGTGTAATTTTTCTAGTATTGTGCTCTCTATAAAATCTGTAATCGTTATTCCTTTTTTCCTTAGCCTTCTCTGATAGATCTCCAAGTGGCACAAAATAATATTTAATGACATGGAATGATAAAGAATTTTGTGCACTGTTGCAGACATATTTCTCCATGGGTACTTGGTTTTATATATTTTTGCAGTTTCCTTAGCATAATCTCCAATTTTTGGGAGTCAATTTCTTCATTGCACGCATGAACTTCTAGGATTATTTTAAATCTGAAAATAAGGTTTAAATATACTCCTGTTATTTCAGTTGCTTTTTCTGGATCTGAAAAGAATCTTCTTGCGGTATTGCCATCATTTATATTGCCTGACCCTTGTTTTGGCTGATCTCTAAAAAAATCCAAATCTGCGATATTCATCTTGAACATGTTTGTTTTTTGAACTTCTTAACTTTTTGCTGGTTTCGTTGTTTCTTATTGATCCTGAAGACCCGAAATCCAAATCATAACTGATTTTTAGTATGTGTTCCATAAGTCTCATTCTTGCAAGTAGTGGTGATAATCCAAATTCATATGCATCGGTATTATCTAATGATTTTGTCAGGACTTTGTTTAATTGGCTTGATGTTGTTTGGCATTTAATGCAGCTGGATGCAGCCTTCGTGTTAGTTGAATCCTTTTCCATCTATTATTGTCTATCATTGATTGGTAGCTTGCTTCAATTTGCTGCCCATCTAACTGTAATTGTAATGGCTGTAGTGTTGCAATTTTGGCCTTGATATCAGTAGTTCTTTGTTAATGGCATGACGAGTTCCTTTTTGAATTCAAATTTGATTGGCCTGCAGTATTTCGTAGAAGATGGTGTCTCATTATTCCAAATATCCTTTGTTTGCGTTGTACTAGTCCAAGGCTCCGAATCTTCCAAAATCTTTTTCAATCGCAATGGTAAAAATGATACCATGAACATATCTGAGTCCGAAATATTTTCACATACTACTTGTTTGTTTTATTTTGTCCCGAAGAACCATCACATCCCCATTTCCTAAAAAAAATTAACTTGTGTTTCCATATTTCTTTAACTCATTTCCTTTTATTGATTGTAGCAAGCGTTCGGCTGTGTGATCAAGTAGAGATTGTAGTTATACCTCTGCCGAAATTGTTGTGATTGTGATAGTGTCCTTTGATGGCAAACAGTCCATTTTAGCAGCGGCTATGTGATGATATGCTGGATACATATTTGAACCTTTTTCAATCGCACGCAATCTGAGCTGTATATATCGCTGTTTTGTTAATTTCAAATCCAGAAATAATGCTAATGCCTCCTCATTTGTGAACTGTCTTGTATCGCTCATAGTTGGTATACTTTTAAGAATCCGGTTTGTTCTCACTGGACTATCTTTAACAACTTTTTCAATGATATCCACTTCTGTCAATTGTTTCTGTGATCGTAATTGATATAGGAAAGATTCTTTTATATTTATACATCCAATTTCATCGTTAACATCTTTAAGTTTCCGCCCTTAAGATCTATCCAGTTTGTGCTCATTATATAAACGCTACTTCTTTGTAGCGTTTTTTTAAGTGCTTTGACGAAATTAGATAATTGTTTTTCGATGCTACACGAATTTAAGTTTAATTTTATTCTAACGTAACTAAAAACAACTTCCTGGTTTTTGTTCCTAAAATACTAAAATAAACGGCTATATTTTTCTGAATATTTTTATTTGCGACTGTTATTGCTGAAATATATTATAGCAATTGAGTTTGAATTCAAATATCACTTTCTTATAAGCCTTTTCATAAGCCATCGTACTATGTTTCTAGGTAAAATAAAAAGCTAACAAATGGCATTAATGCATTACTACCTAAAATAATATATAAAATACTACTTACATTAGTGCATTTTTAGGTAAAATAAAAAGGTATAAAAAATGTATGATAATAAAAAACCCCAGGTTACGAGTGAATTACATACTCTGTATTGACATTCTTACTTACAAATATATCAAAAGGATGGGTTATAGAAAATATCATTACGGGTAATAGAACAAATAATGGGTATTATAAGCTATAAAATACCTAAAGCACAAATTTAACACACCATCGTACACTTATAGGGCTGTTTAAATTACCGTAATATGAATTTTTTTTTGAGAAATTAAAATGATAAGTGTTCTTTCGGCGCACCATATTTTGACCATATTTTGAGAAGGCGGCAAAAAATAATTTTTTTATGGTTACCGATTTTAAAGTTATTATTATTCATTTGAAAGTAAATACCAGTGAACCTCGCGACCCAAAAAATTGCGACTCAGCTACATCATGGAAAATGGACTTAACTACTCAGTATTTTGCTAAAATTACAAATTTCTTTGTAAATTTAAATTTTTAAATGACTGTAACTTTTTTGTTTTAAAAGATTTTAAAGTACAATAAATTTTGTATAATTTTGTAACTACTAAGCTATCAATGTTAGAAATATAAAGTCACTGAGTCGTTTAGAAATTAAAAAAAGTTCCAAATTTCCCAAAAATCTCCTACTCCTACTTAATAGAGCATAACTCTTGCCCATCAAAAGCCATAAAAAAAAAATCTTGCACTCTTCTATAGTCCGAACCTCCCCTACACTCCTATATCCCATTGTATAACTGCCAGTTTCCGCTCGTGTGCACCAGAACAATTTTTCTGGCCCAAGGTCAAATATTTTGTACAGAATTTATGAATAAAAAATTTTTCCACTATGTGGTTAGGGTATAATGAGTTTGCCTTGATGTGTGTAACTATCAAAAATATTGTACCTATACCCATCTTTTATTATACGGATCGACTCAAATTCACTTTCTGAGTCGATTTAACGATGTCAGTCCGTCCGTCTGTGTGTTATGAATACAAAAGTTGGTCGTACCGCTGTATTTTTTTTTTGCGTGAGTTTATTTGTTTTTTTTATAAGTTGCGAAAGCTTTAACCGAAATAAAGTCATCGTCAAGCTGCATTATATGCCAAAAGACATCAAGTCAATTAAGCCAACCCCCACCACAAGACGATAGTTTTAAGGAAACATACGAATTTGAAATGTCCCCTCTTCATGCTAGAATACGTTTTATGGAGAATATTCTTAAATTGGGTTATGATTTGGAATTTGGTCCATTAGGTGAAACGGTGAGAAAAAACAAAGAAAATGAAGAAAAAAGAAAGCAAAAAAAAAACAAATTCAAGAAAAATATCTACAGCTAGGCGTCATAATCGACCAACCAAAACAAGGAGAAGGAAACTCAAATGATGGAAATACTGCAAGAAGATTTTTTTCCAATTTAGAAACTGCAGCATCTAGATCATGAATTAATAAGACGATTCAAAATCATATTACAAGTTCTAGCATGGAGCAGAAAGATAAATGCAAAAAATTTGGAGTATACGTCAATAAAACAGCAATACTTTATGACGAAAATTACTCTTGGAGATATATGCCACACACAGTTCATAAAATTTTATACCATGGGGAACAAATAATTCAAAACAATATGCTACCAATTGGAGATCTATCTGAGGAAGCGCAAGAAAAAAGGAACAAAAACTACAGATTCGCGAGCACCACACAAGAAAAATGTCCAGATGTTGCACTCATGAAGTTCTTATCACTATTTTGTAGTGCACTTCAGATCCATATATGTATGTCCAACATTCGACAAAAATGGATAACTACCTCTATTGAATTAGACGAAGAAGCTAAACAACTTCTAGAAGATGAAAATCAAGACTATTTAGAAGAAATATTTACTAAAATTGTTTGATTTAAAGTACGAGTAGTTTTTCAGTACAGTAACAATAAGTTATACTCTTTTTTATATAGTTAACAATTTTTCTTGATTTAAAAATTTATGTGGTTTATAAATTTACCATAAAAATCTATATAGAAATATTTAAAAAGACAAAACATACGACTTTTTCATTGAAACTTCTCTATCTTGAGTTACCTGATATTGGTTCAATTGTCGAATGTTGACCTTGGGTCAGAAAAATTGTTCTGGTGCACACGGGCGGAAACTGGCGGGTATACAATAGGGTATAGGAGTATAGGCGAGGGTTCGCACTACAGAAGAGTGCAAGACTTTTTTGATGGCTTTTGATGGGCAGGAGTTATGCTCAATTAAGTAGGAGATTTTCGGGAAATTTGACCTTTTTTACAATTTTTTTTTTTAATATCTAAACGATTCGGTGACTTTATATTTCTAACAATAATAGCTTAGAAATTACAAAATTATACAAAATTTATTTTACTCTAAAATCTTTTCAACAAAAAAGTTACAGCCATTTAAAAATTAAAATTTACAAAGAAATTTTTAATTTTGGCAAAATACTGAGAAAGTCCATTTTCGAAGACTCTGTTCGCTGTGATAGTTGAAATAGAGTCGCAATTTTTCGGCTCCCGCGGTTTACTGGTATTTACTTTCAAATGAATAACATAACTTTAAAATCGGTAACCATAAAAAAAATATTTTTGGCCGCCTTCTCAAAATATGGTCTACAGTACGGCGGGTTGTGGCAGAACACTCCTAATATTAAACGGTAGGGTTGTGACCGCTTACAACAACTAAAGACTGCAATCCTACCAACCTTGTAAAAAAAGACCGCAGGTCATTATCGATAACTGGCGAAAAGTAACCATTTATTTTTGATAAAAAAAAACAAAAAAATCACCTTTTTCTGAAATTAAAAAAAAAAACAGTTGAGTTTGACAGCATGCCACGCCCACAATTAGCAAGAGTTTAAATTTTTTTTTTACTACCTTAAACTGGGTATATTAGCTACAAAATGGCGTTAAAATTTTAAAAAATGGTAAAAAATTAAACTTTTGGCCAATGAAATCGAAATTCCAGTCACTGTGCACCGCCTCCTCTAGAAGAAACTCTTTCCTTTCTGTAAACAAAGAAGTTTTTGCGATTTGTAGAAATATTTGAATTTAGCCATGTTTCCGATAATAAATATGCATTCACTTTGTGGTTATTTAAGAAATGAAATAGTTCCAAACTATATTGCGAATGCGTCTAGCATTCCATGTAATAATATTAAGTTAATTTGCCATTATGCGAGCAACTTCCTTGCGAGGTTTTTGATAACATCGAATTGATCGGCCTTACTCTGACAGTTGCAAAGGTTGGAAGTTAGATCAAGTTTCATTGTTATTATTGTTGATTGCATTGTTGTTGTCATATCACTGCAGATTCGGCAGCATTCTGGCGAAGAGTATTGGGAAAATTTATTTTGTAGTTCACAGGATCCAAGGTATTATGAGTGCGAGAAATCGTCTTGGCGCTGGTTTCGAACGTTTTCTGATTTCTAAATACGTAGATCTACTGGGACAGACTTCGGAAGATGTGTGTTTTCCACTGCAATTAGCAAATTTTAAAATCGATTCTGTACAACCGGCAGTTTTGTGTGAACCGGCACATATTGAACATTTTTAGACTTTACACCTGTTAGAACCATGGCCAAACATCTGGCAGTTGTAACATTGGGTAATTTTGCTTTTTCTGGCTTGTAGAAACTCCCATTTGATTTTGACATAACCTAATACGGAGTAATTTTGCCGTAAATCTTTCATTGAAATACTATTCTTTTAACTACCAGCTTAACGTCTAAATATTTTAGGCCCATGTTTAAGAGTTTTTTCTTAATTACTGTAGGGTCATGCTTATCACGACCAAAAATTAAGCTTTATAGGGTTTTTCACCTTTGGTTGCACATGTGAAGAACTCTATGAATCAGTAAGTGCAGAGCATGATTTGGCAAAATCTTTGAACGACAGAATAGTTTCAAACTAGTAAAAAATTTTCTGATAGAGTAATCAGAAGTTTCATTTGTTTTACATATTTCATGTAGTTCTTCAATTTTACATTTTAACACAGTGATTGGAGATATAATAACTTTTGTTGGCTTTTGTAAACAAATTTCAGCTTCACTATTATCATCGGCAGCTTGTAACGGAAAGTAATAATTTGTTGTCAATTTTGAATTTTGACAGACTCGCATTAGTCCAGTTGTTATTGGATTTTGACTTTTTGTTCATTGTATTAACGTTTTAGTTTTAGTTTTTGTTTTCCTTTAATATTCGAGTTTATTGTACGAAGGAATGCAATAGTTTTGTATTGTTTTGTCGTAAAATTATTATTCATTCTTTTTATTTTTATGTTCCTTTAGTAACGAGAATACACACGTCTTTATAATTCAAAAAAATTAGCAGAACTGTCTTATAAATAAATAAAAATATCATATTTTAATTTGTTTTCTTAGAAATGCTTTAATTTATCAATTATCAATTATTTTTTTGTAAATAAAGAAGTAGTGAACACAAAAAAAAAATTATTTAATATGCACATGTCATACATCAAATTAAAGCACAAGATCTCTACTTCAATAATCTAATATCATATTAGTTGCAATCTGGTAACATGTTTTTCTCCAAGCGTTGCGATCCAAAATGGCCGACCTGATGTTCTAAGTTGGTAGAGACATCAGTGGTGTGTTTTTTATCAAAGGAATTGCAAAGCCTCAAGTTTCCAGGTAAATAATATTCTTTTTAGAAAAACTAAGTGACATGTCACAACCGTAGAATAAAACGGATTCTGTACTCATTATTATTTTGTAACATGTGTAATATATCAAGAGTAATACTTGCCATGTGTGCAAGCATAATAATGTAAACAAAAATGCTATATTGCCCAGTTATAACTGTTTTTATTTAGAGTTACGGTTGTGACACACATGGTGTTACGGTTGTGACACAAAATGTTTCGGTTGTGACATGTTATTTTTGTTGCTGTTATTTACACACTATAAATATAGGGTAAAAGATAGTTTCCATTATAATGAACTTATGCACAATGTACACAACACACACAGGTGTGAAAAGAACAATCATACACAATGCAAATCAATCACACGATTTATAAATAACTCATGCTGTATTATGTTATTTCTACTAATTATGATTTTGACAGTGATGTTGGAATAGAACAGATTAATTGTGATTTGCCTATTCCTAAAGAAGTTCGGGTGAAATTGTATTTCAAAGATAACAAGTTTTTAAATTTGGTGTATTCATAACATTGTAATATCAGTATTGTAATACCTATACAGTTACAACTTACTCCAAGGGACCGCTAAAATGTTTCATAGTAACGAGATTTTCGTGGTAATGTAACAAAACTAATGCCCATTCATTTGTTTTTTTTTTTCTTACTTGAAAGTTTCTCGCTTGTGGTTACATAAACTCTTTGATAAATCCAGATTTTCTATTAATTTCTGTACAATGTCACAACCGTAACGCACCTGTCGCAACCGCAACAACTTTTTAATATTTTTTTTCTAAGGGACCAAGAGAGAAAAATTTTGGAATACAAGTCTAAATAGTTAAATATATATCTGTTGTGACAATTATATTTTTTTGATTTCTGTATTTTTCTTAAGGGAGCACAAAACGTGAAATGATCATCAAGGGGAAAAAATGTGTCACCAATTGTGTCACAACCGTAACAACAGCAAACTAATTTTTTGCAATAAGTACAATAGTAAATTTGCATAAGTGAATGTTCCATAATTGTACCATTAGGTGAATGCTAAAACCCAAAAATTTTTCATAACGTTTTCATAAGACAAAGTAGCTGCAATCACCCGGTAAAGGTTTACTTTGTGTCACAACCGTAACCAGGATTTGCTCATATATATTTATTGAATCTTCACTTTAAATATTAAATCCAGCAGACAAAACTTCATTGGATTCAAAATTCGAAAATAAAGAGATATACTGTATAAAAAAAAAAACGAAATTAAATTGTATATTCTCGTACCAGTATTACTAAAGACGCAAAAACAAAGGACAATTTCGTTATAGTCGTTTACAAAAAAAAATTTTTTGATGATTCGGAAAATTTCGGAAGAGTTGTTAACTTTTTCCGATAAATGTGAGTTTAGCAAAAACAAATTTTCTTTTTAAAGATTATAACAAAAACTTACATATTTTGTAGTATACATATTTTGTAGTATACAAATAAATTTTTTCAAAGTTGTTTATATATGTTTGTTATTCATTTATTTACATTATATTTTACAAACTAAATTTATAAAATATAAGAAAGGCGCCGGGTAACTAGACAATATGCGCTCATTTAGTTTGTATTAAAATTAAGAAGAAAAAATAATTAGATAAAATAAAGTACATCAAAATTAAAAAATTCAAAGTGAGGAAAAATATACAATAGAAAATTAGTTCAATAAAATAAAAATATATTCAAAATAGAATAACAGAAAGATAAGTCAGCATTAAGCATCTTGTATGTTACACTCTTGTGTAGACATCTTTGAATTTTCGGTAGATTACACCCTCCTACAATTTTCAATTTTTTTTCACACTTGATGAAGACCATATATACGTGAAACTAGAGACCTTATATAGTAAAACTGGGTTCTCAGTTTATCGCCAGAACGTCAGGATTTTTTTAAAAGGACTTCAAAGTTTCAAAGGATACACCACTTTCAAAAAATTAAATCAAATATTTCCACGAACCATATGATAACGGTATGGGTATCAAATGAAAGGTAAGAATCTCAGCAATGCAAACAAATAACAGATTTTAATGGATCTGGACCAAAAATTTCAATAATGTCCTTTTCAAATTTTTAAAGCTTAATATCCTTTAAATAATTTTTTTTGAAAAAAATATATGTTGAAGAAGTTATATGTACATTTTATTTATCTAGCTTTACTAGTTTAGTAAAAAAGAAAAAAATATTAATCCTGTTTCAAAAAATTGCATGTATATAAAAAAAACTGAATAAAAATTAATTAAAATGTAAACGTTGACTTTGCCGCTTATGCTGATCGTCTGTGTCACGACATATTGTCCAACAATATTCCGCCATCATGCGGCATGCACTTTTTCCTCTAAATCGATTTTCAATCGTCGCGATTTCTTGATGAAAGCGCTCTCCATGGTCATCACTGAAATTTCCCAATTTGTCGGGAAAAAAGTCAAGATGGTTGTCCAGAAAATGAATCTTTAGCGACATATTCACACCCATTTCACACCCATTTATCAAAAGACTGCATGTTTGAGCGCTTTCGAGCCGATGTTACTCGAAAATCTTCCGAAACTAATCTCCACTGCTGCAGGCGAGAGGCCAATATTTCGGCACTTCTCTTTGAAAGATTTGTATCTCGAATTATATCATTAAAGTCTGCCTGTGTTAAGATGACGTTCTGAAGTGCCAAGCTCACTTTGAGTGGGCACAAATTCCGAAATATTTTCATCATTTGTAAAGTTGCAGAGCGAACCGACTTCAAAGGCATCGGCAGCTGGTTGGATCTCTTCAGATGGAGCGGTTGGATTTGATACTGAACGTTTTATAGCTGGTTTAATAGATTCGCAAGAATAGTATTGAATTTGATGTCGAAATTGATAGCTAAAACCAGCTGTTTTCGCTTTGCCAAAATATCACGACTCCACAGAATGCTCGCTACGAAGCAACCAAATCGTTGGGTAAACGTATTTCATGGGATGCTGTTTCGGCTCAACGCAGTTGGATCCTATAATGCAACGGTAACAATAGTCGCATGCAACTTCCGGTACATACCATACATTTGGTATATAGTTTATTAAAAAATATTTTTCATAATTTTCCACGAAATTTTTTGAAACTTTACGCGATTTCTTTAAAGGCACGAATAAACCACAAACAACACAAAATTTGTTACGATTGGGACATTCCATTTTTAATCACTATTGAACGATCGGAAGCGTTTTTCCAATCGGCAGCTGTATGGTTATATGAACGTAATGCCAAGAACTATACGCTGCAATGTAAATTACAGAACCAGCAAACTTTAGCGATGAAGGTTAAAAACATTCAATATGTTACTGTTCGCGCAAAAGAAAACACAAAACGACTTGTTCCAATGACTTCAAAAATAGCAATGCTTTATTCTTATTAAACTCAAAAACAAATAGCACAAAAAAGGGAATAAGCGATTAGTTTTACATATGTATGTATGTATGTACAATGTAGGTACGTCGTCTGCATATGAACCAATGCAGTGTTGTTGTTGTTATTGGCTAGACACTGAGGGATGAAAGAGTTGAGTATTTGCAGTGCTAAGTCAATATTTCTTTTAGCATATAACTAATATTTCTTAGTGAAGTAAAACTTAAAAAAATTGTTTTTACTAAGCTATTAAAGCTAGAATAATAAAATTTACAGAATATCTTCTTATTCAACATATATTTTTTTAGAAAAAATACTTTAAATGTCTTAAGGATATTAAGCTTTAAAAATTTGAAAAGGACATTTTTGAAATTTTTGGTCCAGATCCATTAAAATCTGTTATTTGTTTGCATTGCTGAGATTCTTACCTTTCATTTGATAGCCATATCGTTATCATATGGTTCGTGGAAATATTTGATTTAATTTTTTGAAAGTGGTGTATCCTTTGAAACTTTGAAGTCCTTTTAAAAAAATCCTGACGTTCTGGCGATAAACATAAGGTCTCTAATTTCACGTATATATGGTCTTCATTAAGTGTGAAAACCACCGTTGCACGGTGTTATCATCAGCTGTACAATCAAGAATCTTTTCCAGTGGTTCGTCAATTTTCGATATTGGGCAATTAGTCAGCATATGGGATATGGTAAGATAAACATCACAGCTATTGCATTTTGGCGGATCTGTCTTCTGGTAATAATGTTTGGAATTGAAAACGGCTTTACCCACCCTTAGCCGGGCCATCATTATGCACTGTGACCTCGTCAAATTTTTATTGTATTTGGGTCTGCTGGGAGTAGAATTTTTATTGTCTTTGAACCATTATAAAGGGGTTAGTCAAAGCCTTGAGAAAGCAGTGTGTTTCCGTGATCTGAGGTAAAGTTTCTGTTCGGCAGTTTACACAATATTTACGAGTACAAGTTTCATGTGTCTGAGTAAATCCACATTACTTTCATTGTTCCACGCTTTTATGCCATTTTCTTGTGTGGCCTAATCTCTGGTAGTTTAAACATCTCATGGGATTTGGTATATAACCTCAACGGTGACTGCTTCCCAGCCAAGCTTGAAATTCTCCGGGCGATAGATGAGATCAAAAGTAATGATTGCAGTTGCTACTACTTTGTCGTTTTCTTTTTTAGTAATCTTTCTTATATCAAGAACTTTTTGGTCTTTAAGAGATTGCAGCAACTTCTCTTGTGAAATTTCTATTATTTTTCTAAAGAATATACGACCTTGTACTGTATTCAGTGGGTTGTGTAGAGTAATTCTAACTGGAATACAGTCGAAGTAATTGGATCTAATATACTAATAATATATTTTTGAGCCGTTTTGTTGTCTAGTACTTTTATTAACAAGTCACCACTTCTCATCTCTTTGACTTCCACCCGAAACCCGTTATAGTCAGGGGGATGAACCCCGTTTATAGCTTAAAATCAAGGAAAAGACTTGTTTTTATTATTTAAATGTCCAATAAAAAATCAAAATTAAGAAATTTATTCAATGGAAAAAAATTTTCATTTTCAAAAAAAAGAAAAAAAATATAAACAGAAGCCGCGATAACTTAACGCAAATCGATAGTACTAATCAACCACTATAAAAATATGTGTTCACTCGGCAATTGCCTGACACAGACTGATGTTAGGTTGTTATATTCGAAAAAGCTTAAATAGTACTACTCTTTGCTTGTATTTAACTTTTCCACAAAAACTATCTACTGCTTTTGGTAACTAATGAGTGTTTGTGACTCGATCCGAAACAGCTGTATAACCTGAATTGCAGAATATATGGTCATGTTATTTACTATGTAAAATGCTGTTATTATTGTACACATTTTTGCATAAACAAAAAATTAGCAACAACTAATTATAATAAGTACAGTTATCTTTACTTTGCTCAAATTCAGCCGGAGCACAACTATAAACGCAATAAGTAAATTATAGTTAGTTTGTGTTATCAACTATTGATAATAAGATTAATTTAACAGCTAATTATTTGATCCCTGTTATTAACAATGACGAATTAAAATGTCGCGTGGAAAAGAGCTATCTGAAACTGAAAAAGGCGAAATAATCCTGAAAAAAATTCTCAATACACTTTCTCCAATTTTCTACCCATTCCAAATAAATGGATTTCGCTAGGTCCGTAAAATACGAATCAGGTTGATCAATGATTTCATCGTTGGAGCTAAATCTCTTTTTGAACCATTTATTTAGGTTTGGAAGTAGATAGTTGTCACTGGAAGCTAAACTGCCGGCGGTCTTTATACATCTTGTTGATCTTTTGATTATGAACTTTTAAATATTCCTAACATTTTTAATTAGATGAGTAGGACTAATATTTACGTAGGACTAATATTTACGTGCAGTAACAAAGGAAGACTTCATTGGAAATTACTAATACATTCAGACTTGGACATGTTCTAGAAAATACAAACCTAATGGTCGAATATCATATGTAGGTTTAAAATATGGGTTAGTTACAATTGTATAACTAATACAATTTGAGTTACTTGGTGAACTATTTACTTAAAATCGATTTCAGAACCAGTTAAATAAATCACTGTCTCACATGATTCATTAAATTTTTAATGGCAAATTAATTTCGTAATCATATTGAATTTGATTTGCTAACGAGAATTAAAATATTGCGTCGACCGCTAAATTTTTAAAATTTGTTATTTTATTTGTAATCAAAAAAAGAGTGTCATGACCAAATGCAATTTTAAATTACATTTAAATATATTTCTACATGTCCTGTTATTTATTTCTCGCGATTAACCTTAAATCGTTTAAAAGCATACATGTTTTTTTTTTTTGAAGTGTCAACAGTATCAACAAGATCTCTAATTGCCAAGCTTTGATTTTCTTGACGTGTTCTTCATCAGTTGATATTTTTTTACCCAGCGCTCCGACTTCTTGGAACTACTTAAGCCACTTGTAAAATTTTTTGTTCGTGTGGTAACCGAAGGCCTTATGCAACATCATTTTTTTTGCAGCAGAAATTTCATTCCACAAACACAATTTAATAAAACTTCTTTGTTCAACAAAATCAGACATCGTTAAAATCTCAAAATTTAGCAGTTTACAAAAAAGAGCGTCACTATTGAATCCATGAAGATATTGACACGAAAGTAAAAAATAGTACTACCAACCTGCGATGTTTATATTGAAAAATCACTTTTCATTTGCACACAGTATTATGAGAGGTACGTGTTTGTAGTAACATAAATAGATCGTGTACTTGTTTAAAATCAAATTTATTTTTTTGTAACCTGAAACACATTTTTAAGTTTAAGGATATATAAGAGGGAGTGTGCTTGCTATGAGGGAAGCGATTTTGAAGACAAATATATAAAACGTGTACCATTTTTCGTCAAACTCTAATCGTTAAAACTTTCTCTCAATCATACAATATTCTTCAACAACCAACAGTTTTTCTTGTTCTTACCAATGTGTTAATTTAAAGCCATATTTCTTAATAATACACAACAAACTTTAAATATATAGTTTAATTTTAAAGTCTTTGTTTTGTACCACATAAGTCTTCAAAATTTGTCTTACGTTCTCTTAATGCAATATAAACATAATAATTATATATGCCCAGGTTATCAAAAGTGTTAATTATATGTACTATTGTTGTTCATAGAACGTTTTAAAATCAAAAATATTAGTAAAAATATCTATTATTATATGAACATACTTTAACAATTGAACTGGGAAACAAAATGCATGTTAAGGTCTAGTTTCTATGATCATTACAGTTGTTAATTAGGCAATATTGAGAATTAGTTTGCTGTAGGAGGAAAGACTTGATCGCATGTATTTACCAGACTAAAGTTATATATCAGTTTCTTTAATATTATATATTTCTTTTTGGTTTTTCCTTATAACATTTTGTGCAGATCTTGTTGGCTCCAAAATAAAGCTTTTCAAAGGCTTAGGAGGCTGTGGTGCTTTTCCTTTATTATGAAGGTGAGGTCGATGATTTGAGCTGGCAATAGGCGATTTCGGCGACATAATAGAAATTTTGGCTTTTGAATGGAAATCATTTTCAAATTCTTTTAAACTAGGACGTAATTCATTTAAATTTATATTTGCATTAGCTGCATCTTTTTTCTGATTACGTTTATGCTCTTTAAAAATTTCATTCATATTAAATATATCGTCAGAAGTATTTGAGTTTGTTTCGAAAAATTCATCATTCTGGTCTAATTCTTCTTCCGTATCTGTAAATTCTTCAGATGCTCGTATCAGAGCCATTGGTGGATTCATGTTTTGATATGTACATTCGTCTTCTTCGAATTCAATGTCAGGCGTATAATTTATTATATGGTTTTCAAAGCTTAAAGGATATTGACTATTTGATAATTCAGAAATGTGTGGATTAAACTCTGTTGTACCTAATTTTACCTAAGATTATATAAAATAAATTTATAATATATATCTTATTAAAATACGACATTAAAACTTAGAGAATAATTTTTTTTTAAAAAGGGAAGATATGTCTCTATTGGAGATATGTCCAAGGAGAATCGTATCATTTCCCTCTAAATGGGACAAAATTGTACAAAGATGTGCATTGAAGTATACAAGTTAACACATAATACCAATTAAAATATTATAAAATAGCTAACACTCAATATCAATCTAAAACATTATAAAATAGTTAATTTAAAACACTATAAAATATTTGATAATAATTGTATTATTTTATATTTTATTTGGGTATCCTAAAACTACATTTAATTCATTTTTAGTCCGGCAAGGCCATTCTAAATTGTAATGTTAAAAATAGACGTAAGACGAGGAAACAAAAAACTAATAACAAAAGAAGTCAGTCACATTTTAATTAAAAATCGTGTAAGCAATTAGGACAATTGGGACTTATTAACTTATATAATTTAGCTTTAACCCACTCAATAGTCAATTAAAATCTGTGTATAGAACTCAAAATGAAAGAATCACTTTTTTTATTTTTGAGATTACAAAGAACAACTAATTTTTTTTTTTAAAGTCACATCATGTGTTTTGTACACGTATCAACATTTGTTTGGTAAGTATAAGTTCGATCGCGAGAAAGTTATGGGAGTTTGAGTCCACTTCTTTCCTACAAATTTTAAAAGTATTACCCAGCTTATTCGGTTTGAAACGTTTCCATCTCTCATATACTTCATATTTTTTTTATATAATATATGAAGTACTGTACCTTTTTTTGTTATGACTGAAATATATTTTTAATACGGATAATTTTCTCATCCTGACTAGGCGCACAGAAAATTCAGTCCTACCTTATACCCGAACATCGATGACGCTTTCAATATTGCCCATTACAAACTTTATCCATTTTTAGAATATTTTAGATTTTTTTCATTTGTAATGGTAAAAGTATTTTTTTTGGAATAAATTTGCAAGTTTTATTAAAACTTACTAAAAAAAAAAAGCTAGAAAATTTTGGTATGTGTTACTATTTTCATATTTTTGTTGTTATTATAATTTTTTTTCGCAAAAAGTTATTGTAAATTTCAAAGGACAAACTTGAAACTTTTATTTTCAACAAAAATGAATTTTACCGTGATTTGTTTACGTTTCTATTTATGCCGTTAAAAAGAAGAAACGTAATATGACAAATGTAGCGACAATTTTACGATTTTCAAACCATAAATTTAAACATAAAAAAAACTGAATTTATGCGTCGATGAAATATATAAACACATGTAATTAAAGTGTATTAAAGTGTATACTGTACCCGATGTTCTTACGGGCAATCTCAGCAGAAAAGTGAAGTGTAATTTTAATATTATACCTAGTTTTCCTAAAAAAAATTCGGTAATCTCAAAAACTCTACAGATTTAAGTTTACAAATACAAATAGTTTTAGGAATCTGGGACACATATCTTAAAAATAATGGTTGTAAGTTACATGACATTTTATTGTCATATTTTAGCAAAGTTTTTCTTGAGAAAAAAGGCTTAAATTCCAAGTCTATCATATTTTTCTCTTACCTCTGAACGTTTTGCTTTTAATCGTGTTTTAGAAGCATTAGTCATTGATGAGGCGCGACTTAAACCGCCCGGAATCGGTTCAGCGCTTGAGTATCCTGAACTAATATCATCTGATGAGCGTATGTTATAACTGTAAGTAGTAAAAGGTTTTATGATATCGTTAAAAGTTGAGGTAATTCAAAACATTCATACTTCAAATCTCCTGCTTCTTTTGCGTTGAGATCCACTTCTGTAAAGTACATTCCAGTCGAATGTCGAGTACCTGACGCAGAACGCCCTACCGGCGTATTTAAGCGAGGTCGTAACAATCTTTGCTGATGACGCAGTGTTACGACATCATCTACCTTTTTGAAGTAAACGACAGATTAAAAGAAATATAAATAAGAATTAATGAAAATAACATTCATACCTCATCCTGTGTGCGATGAATATCTGGTTCTGAAAGATCACTCAAACTGTAACTGCGACGTATAGTTTGCACCAAGTTGCCTCCACCCTAATTTAAAATACAGTCAAAGGTACATACATAAAGACAAATTTTTTTATATGGCAACAGAAAGAATGTTTGAACAATATTCTTTGTATTTTGTATTAAGAGGGTCAAAAACGTACAAAAATATCAATACAAGACTTAGTTACTACCTATAGAACACTACTTAAAATTATAAGATATAAATCAAAAAATCGCAAAATATTCGAAGAGATCTGTGGCATAGTATTGATACGCTTGTTTTGTAAAGAAAATTATTCCACATCTATATCAGGTGTAGCTTCACGCAGTTTTCGACGTCCTCTTACTCCCGATGTAGAAGCTTTGGTGGCATTTGTTACTTTTGTGCGTGGTAAAGGTGAAACTTCAGTAGTAGTTTTAATTTTTGTTTTCCTGATAGGTGGATCCCGAATACGAGCTGCTCCAGTTTCTTCAAATGCAACAAGATCTTCATCAAATCTTCTATCGAAGAGTTGCTCGTCATCTTCGGAGAACTCTACATGCATTGAAACCATGGCATTTAATGAACTAGATCGTGGGCCCAATTGGCCATCCCGCGTTTCATTGAGTTCATCAAGATTACGTGAACTGTGTGCATAAATTGTACCGTCTGACTGAGACGATGGTAACATGAGTGATTGCTGATTGTTTGTTGCATTTAAGCCATAATGAATGGTCTATTATAAGTGTGCATTCGGATGAAGAGTTAGAAGTGTAAAACGTTATGGAATTATCGGTTAATGTTGTTTGGAAATGAAAAGAAAGCAACAAAAAGTTAACTTAATAAAATAAAAAATAATTAGTTAAAATAAATTAAATTTTGGTTTAATATCCATTTACGTGAATAAAATAAGTAAGAAAGTTAAAATCGGTCTCTATGCCGATTATGCTATAACCGACTATGGGTGACCAACTGATTTAAAATTCCGATTGACTTCAGAATATTAAAATTATTAGCGATTTACCAAACAAAAAATTAGCGAATAAAAATTTATATATAGCACTTAAAGGTTTTTTTATAAAATTCATATTTTTGGACAAATTAACAAATATTATTAAAATAATATTATATAATTCCAGCGGATCCAGTCGAACGGTGTTTTGACATAGCCTCTATTAAATGTTTTTGCGTGGGTATAAACAACAATATTTTCGCAATGTCATTAAAAATATTTCAACTCTACAGAACTGATATTATATATTCCATTAGACCGATTCCAACCATATTTGACTCTACCCGGCCGAGTTTAGATACAAATACTCCCATTAATAATTTATGGACTAACACAAAGTTTAAAGACTCTCGTTATCATAGTAATCTAGATATTTGATTAAAATATTTACTTATGCCCACTAATCCGATGCCGTCTATTTTTGGCTTAGAGGATTTGAACTAATACAAAATTTCAAGACTTGCTGACGTAGAACTCTAGATATTTCATGATAAATATTGACTATGCATGGGAGATGCCTCGCTCTATTGTCCGATCGCCACCATTTTTGAGTTAACTACACTGTTTGTAGCTGATAAACTCGCACAAAGTGTCAAGACTCTCGCTATCACTGTGTTGGATATGTACCGTTAATTCAGTTGCATTGATCTCTTTGATGCTTCGTTTCAAATGTAATGTGTTTATACGGCGACTGTTGACGACGTATATTTTCGACGTCTTTTTTGTTTGTAGGCGAACGGTGTAGAGAAGCACGATTTCTGTTTTCAAAACTTTTTTCATATTTCTTTTTACACTTAAAACTTTTTTTCTTATTACGTTTTATTCTTTTTCGTACTTTGAAGTGGCCACTTCAGTGAGATCAAGAATCGCTTACATTTTTATTTATTTTATTTAATATTTATGCATAATTTCTTTAAACTGAATATGTTTTAACTTAAATCTTTTAAATATTGACACGTTCTGCTATTTGATTAGATATTCTAAAGATTCTACTCTTAATAATTTAAATATTAAATAGGTTTTTGTATATAGTGCGAAAAATTGTGATAAATTATTATGTGTAAAAAGATTAAGTCTTATAATGAAATAATGAATAATATTAACAAATAAATAAATTAAATTGAAAAATAAAAAAGATAATCTGAATTTACATTAATTCATATATTTTTCTTAATGCGAAAAATAAACCAAACCAGATTAAAAAAAAAGACATTAAACTAAAAATCATCGTATGAATGCAGTAGGTTTTTGGTAGCAGCTTCAAAATAGAATTAAAAAAAAGCGCGTCGTCAAAAATCGTCGTCTGAATTAGGCCTAACAAAGCTAAACGGCACTATCTTAAAGATGTTAAAAAGAAAGAATATTATAATTTTGTGCCAAATTTTAAAGTTTTGTTTGCGTCGTAACAAAAAATATGCAAAAATAAAAACACAATTTTATTTTTAGGTGTGGTTAGAGAAGAAAATTTCTATTTTATTTTATTAAGATATATTACCTTGAAAATGCAGATATGGTGATTTTAGCTTAGCACGTATTGTACGAAGGTACCAAAACGATTGATTTTACAAGTTAAAAAATAAAAGAGAGCAATATCTAAGTACCGTTAACGGTTTTAGTAGTTAAAATCTATGTAAACACTCCTTTCAACGATATATTAAAAAAGGAGTTTCATAGTTTTTAACCCAGAATTAACCCAAAAATGGCTAATTGAATCAAAGGCGGAAAAGTACAAAGAAAATAATAAATTGTACTTAAACATTGCCGGGCACCTTGCAACACCAGGATATGTTGCAACAATAATACTTTAACAAATAACTTAAATATCTTAAAATAAGGCATAGTTCAGTTTAAAAATGTGAGCTTGAATTAAATTTTTATTTAACACTTAAAGCCGGATATGACCCACCCAAAAATTGTGTATTGCACCATTGAAAGTCCCGGGCTCGCCTGGGTCCGATTTTTCATCACCTGTGGATTGACTTCTGAACTTAAAACTAATGCGACCCGCCCGGAATAATTGAAAGTGGGATCCGCAAGTTGGAACCCAACGAAATGTTCCCTTATCGCGTCAAGAATTGCCTCTGACGGAGTTTTAATTCCTACCATCTTCACTACTCTAGCAGTAATAGTAATCCGTTGGGTCGTGTCATATATCGATGTTAACCGACAAAACCGATCGTTGTCCATTCTCGAAACCGGCAATCGTACCTGATTAACCATGATTCACAAATATAGCTTGCACTACAGCATGAGTCAAGAACTGCGCGTATCGGAATGGATTTTCCGGGTGTATTTAACTTAACTTGCAACGTAGGTAATAAATTTATAACGTGATGTATTGGTAAGGAACGGACTTCAGGAGCGGACGACGATGGACGAGACTCACCTTTTACACGATTTTTGTGATCAGAGCCCCGTGATTTTGAATTTGCGTCCAATAATGTATTGTGGTCACCCTGGCACACTCGGCACTTTTCTGTGCTAGGACACAATTTTTCCATATGAGAATGGGCAAGCACTTCGAACAGTATAGATGAAGTATCACCATACAAAGGCGGCGCTCACAACTCATATCCCGGAACAAATGACAGAAACGCAAGAGGTGACGTCGTTCGCAGAGTCTACATAGCGGGGACGATGACGGTTTAATCGAGGTTGACAAGGACTTTGAACCCGAGGCTTCCACAGCTGTCGTAGTCGCAGCAATCAAATTATTTAAAGAAATCTTTGTAAAGTAAATTGGCCCCGTTTTTTGCATCACTATTTTTTTATGGAATTTCTGTCAGGAACTTTCTGGACTTTGTATGACTTTAGCCCTTCCATTCTTTTAACTTTTCTGACAAAAGCCTCAGCATTGTACTTTTTCGCCTATTTTTCTAGCCGATATATTGGGATTTTCCTTAAAAAGACTGACTATCTCCTTGACAGCATTTGGGTTATTAAAACATTTTTTCACTTGTTAAATGCTCAGCATAGTTTTTAATGATACGCGAAACGGTATTTTTCGAAACTTTGGATTTTCTATCAATTGTTTTGAAATTACAATTTGGATTTTCTTTAATCAATCTAATAATTTGTTCACGTAATTTTATTTCACAACTCATTTTAAAGGCAAAAAGAATACAATAATTTACACACTTGACGTGAGGATTTGTTCACATTTAGCAAAGGCAACGTGATTTAAAAAAATAGCAAATACTGTGCACTAATTTTATCGTACGCATACATTATCTCCATTCATATCATTTAGGGCGTACGTCGTAGCTCCATTTGCGAATTTTGATCTGTCTGTGAAATAAAAGTTCCAAATGTTCTTAAGGAATCTCTCATGTAAAAAGATGTCATTAGTAATGTTTTCTTTTTGAAAATTTTATAACGATATATCACATGATTCATCCCTTAATATCCAAGAAGTAGAAGCATATTTGTTTTGCTTATTTAAGGAATGAATGTTAAGAGAAGTTGAAAGTTCAATTAATTCTGCAGTTGCAGAAGTTTTCCTGTACTGTCTTATGGCGGAGGAGTGATTCTGAATGGCGTTATCTATAATAGAGTTATTTGGAAATATTATTGAAGGTATTAAATTGGTTTTTATCTCATGTATTCTTCGAGGGATATCAAAACGGATTCGGCCAGAATGTGTTTAATCGGGTTTGTTCGAAATGCGTAAATGCTTGTTCTTATTGCCTTGTGATATAATCCCTTAATTCAGTCATAGTCTATATGAGGACTATGCAACCTCCCGACATTCAATTAAATCTTTCTAATGACTTTCAAGTATAACGTATTTTCCTCAAATTTTGTTTGTATATATCTTGTAACACATAAGTACCTTACTACGAGTAAATATGGTCTTGATCGAACTATTTTTGGATCTAGTCCCGATACGATATGAAGTTTATTATATGGGTACCAGTTTCAAAAATGGTCCGATCAAGATTGTTGTGTTTTAGTGTTAATAACCGCTTATAAGTGGTCCCAAAATGCACGCAAAATTTTAATGAAACAAAAAACATGTTTTTTTTTTCTTTAGTGTTATTTTTTTTATTGAATCATAAAGAAAACAGGATAGGGTTATGTATGGAACAACATATCGAACAAATGGCCTCCACGGCTTTGGCATATAAGCACTCTTGTCGAAATTTTCATGACCATTTTGCATGAAACGCGTTCGTGTAATGCTCCATTTTTAATAACCCTTAAAACTGTCAAAATATCTTTTTCTATTGACTGCAACACTTTACTGCATCAATGGTAGCAAATTCAAATCCTGCGTATATTTTGGGACACCCTTTATATAAATGATACAAACGAACTTTATAGGGAAGAGTTCTACGGCATATTATCGCTAATTAAATTCCGAAATTAATTATAATATTATTAGAAGAATAAGAATGTTTTTAAACCGAACAGCCATTAAAATATATAGAAGACACATTCGTACATAAATCTTTTTTATTAAATCTAGCTTTAATGAAAAACTTTTGGGAACAAGGTCATAAGAATTTTGCAGTAATAATAAAAATTTTGCCTATAGCAATAAAAAAATCGGTGGAGGAAAAATCTATACGCGAAAATTTCAAAATTAAAGTTAAAAACTCTCGCTATGTGATTTCAAAACAAATATAAAAAAAGACCAAAAAAGCTAATAATGAAATCTTCAATGCAGTTGAAGAAAGAATACTTGTCAGAACATATAGTGAAGATCTGTGCAACAAATCAGGGAAATGCTCAATAGAACTATTTTGAACGTTAGAATAGCAAGGACGATGCAACTGCTTAGCAAAAAAAATAAAAAGGACCGCTTAAAGTTCGCTAATTATAAATCATTTATTTCTTTATATTAACTATATGAGTTTTGATTTTAATTAATTTTTTCTAAACTTATTACAGGGTAGAGAAATTAACTATTCTATAAAACTCACAAAAAACTTTATATGTATCACTTACAGGTAAGCTGAAATTAATAGATCTAATAAAAAATTGTTGGCTTTTAACCACTGTCTACGTATAATACAATTTTAATGTGTGACAGTATAAATTTCATATACTTTGAGATCGCCTAAAATATTCCGCGATCGATCTGTTGTCCATCCCTGCCTTGAATACGGTTGCCAGACAACTACAAAAAAATAAAAATAATTATTATATAAATAGAGCCAAGAAAGTTTTAGTCGGTCTATGCCAAATATCGTGGTCTCAGAACAGCATTTCAACAAACAAAGGGTTTCTTTTGTTTTAATAAATAGTTAACACGTGTTGGAGCCTACGGTCAAGCTCGAGACTATTCGTTCTTCTCGAGTAGTAAAATACTATATTTTTTCATGTTTGAAAAAAGATAATAACATCTGTTTAGTAAAACAAATATATACTTTTTAGAATCGTACAAGTACCACGAATAACATCCGTAATTTTCCTACTCTATTGCAGTGGGTAAACTACTACTCGAAAAAGCTCGACCACTTTCTATACAAATGTATGAAAATATGCACTCCATAGTGGGCTAACTTCCACTCAAACGTATGAACATATGTTCTTCGTATATGTTTGATGTCTATTTTCAAAAAATGTTTCAAAAATGCTTGAAAAAAATAATAAGCTTTTCAATTTGAATATAAGTGGGGAATATGTTTTCAAAATTTCAAAGCAATCCAACAAAAATGTTGGCGTGTGGAAACAACTGAAAAATTGCATTATTTTTTAATTACTAGAGCAGAAAAACTATTAAGGTCCCTGAAAAAGAGATTAACGAAAAATACTTTTTTAACGTAGCCTAGTAAGTAATTGTAAAATGATAAAGCTGCCATCACAGTTGTTCTTGACCGATAAGCTCACTTTGGGCATCTTCAGCGCTGGTTCGCCTGGAGAGCCCCATTGTTTAGACTGCTGTTTGTTTCATTCTCTGTTGTAAAAACTCATCAGTATAGCGGTTGAACACTCAAGTTGTCATACGATTGTGTCATACGATTGTGGTCGTTTATGGTCAATTGTGACTAAACGCGGCACCCATCTTTCTTTCGGACAGGTAAAACTCTACTGGTTATTTAAAATTTAGATAACGGGCTCTAAAACCTTTGACAGTAATTATAAAATAGCAAGTTTATTAACCAAGATTTTCTCGCGATAGAGCTGATGGAAAAATGGGAAAAAGTATTTGGAATCACTACCAAACAATTTTTTGTCGGGCTTTGTTATAAATAGAACTCCCCCATTGATATTCTCGGGAGATTATATTAAGGAGTGTTATTGCGTAAAAAACACTTAAAACTGCATTATTTATAACTGCGTTATATTTGAACTCACATATTTTTTTATGAATTGTGACTTGTTACGAGTTTCTGACCAAGACACAGCTTTTATTATACCGATCGACTCAGAGTCGATTTAGCGATGTCCGTCCGTGTGTCTGTTTTCCTGTATGTTTGTAAACTACAGGTCTTCCCAAGCAAAAATCAGGGCTAAAAAAATTACATTTATATGCACAAGGTCTCAACAACAAGATGGATGAGTTTAGGCATATTTTTGTTGATTCTGAAGTTGATGTTTTCTGCGTTTCTGAAACTTGGTTCGATCCATTAATCAAATATGCCATCTTTAAGCTGCCTGGTTTCAAATTGTTTCGTGCCGATAGAAAAACTCATGCTGGTGGTGTCTCAAGATTCGTAATGAAATAAATAGTTGCGTAAAACTGAGATCCTAGCCAACTAGTGAAATTGAATATTTATTCTTGGAGGTTATCCCGGAAGATAAGCGTAAAATAATAATCGCCTGCGTATATCGACCAAATGACAATATTGATACCAATGATATGCTAGATAAAATTGAATCCATTTCGCTATTATATAATGACGTAATTATTGCAGGCGATTTCAACAGTTATTTGATAATACTGATACTGATAATAAACACTCGGAGCCAATGCAAACACTCCGCCTTATGCCTGTAAACACCAACACTCCAACACATTATCCTTCTGGTGCAAATAGTTTACTTGAAATATTTTTTGTTAATCATAAAAACAAAATACTGCTTTCTGACTAGTTATCCGTTATCTTTATGACTAGTTATACCTTTTGTGCAGTGTATGATGTTTTTATTAACACTGAGGTTATTCACTATACGTATCATGATTTCGAAACATTGATTATGTGGCATTACACCAGCAACTCGATTGCATTAGTTGGAATGCAATTTATAATCCCGAAAACGTAAATGATCAAATACCTTTCCTACAGAATAACCTACTTAAAACATTTGATGAAACCGTGCCGGAGAGGACCAAAACTATCAAAGCTAAACAGCCACCATGGTTTATTTCAACTATTAAACACTTAATTTACACCCGAGATTTAGCGTATAAAAAATGGAAGAAATTTAAAACTCCAGAATTGCAAACTCTGTTCAAATCTGCTAGAAGAAAAGTGGTGGACAATATTAATATGGCTACATCTACGTACTACGAACAGAAATTTACATCAGCTTTAGATAGCAAGAGTAAGTGGAAGGAAATACGTAAAATAGGTATTGGTAAGGAAAGTGTTTGCACTTCTAGTGCTGACGTTCACTTGGATGAACTAAACAACTAATTTGTTAAAGTTGAAGTGGAAAGGCCAAGCGAAAATGAATGTGTTAAAATCCATGTAGTGCCTGTTGAGAACTGTTTTAATGTGTGGATCAAGTTGAAGTTCTCTAAAGTATATCATCAATAAAATCTAATGCCGTCGGCCTGGATGGAATAAATCCTAGATTTTTGAAACTTATGTTACCTAAACTTTTGCCCTTCCTTGCGTATATATTTAACACAATATTAACCAAGTCAATCTTCCCAGATGTATGGAAAGAAGCCAAAATAATTCCCATCCCCAAGAACAACAGTGACTTTCGACCAATTGCCATCCTACCATTTTTGTCCAAAGTGATGGAAAATCGCATGCAAAGACAAATTAATGCATATTTAAAAGAGCGCAATCTTCTAACTGAAAAACAGTCTGGTTTTAGACAGGGAAGAAGCTGCATTACGGTGTTGATCGATGTGGTCGAAGAATTTAGGTGCAAACTGGATAAGGATATGGTATCTTTCCTTGCGCTGTTAGATCATAGTAAAGCTTTTGATACAGTTGACCACTCCATTCTACTGACCAAACTCCAAAAGCTTTTTAACTTTTCTGAATCGGCCAATAAACTTATTGCATCTTATCTTTTATACCGAAAACAAGTTGTCTCCATCAAATGTTTGATTTCCAATGCGGTTGATATTGATAGAGGGGTGGCACAAGGGTCCATTCTTGGCCCATTACTTTTTTGTATGTGCATTAATGATCTTCCTGATTTTCTAAGTCAATGCGATATTCAAATGTATGCTCTAAGCTCTAAAGTTGAAAATGTACGTTATTGTATTGACTACATTAACAACGATTTGGATAAAATTCATAAATGGGCAAGTCTAAATGGTCTATGCATAAATACGAAAAAATCAAAGTCCGTTTTCTTGTCAAGAAATAATAACAAAAGACTTGAAAATACCGACTTTTTGAAAATAAACAACATTACCATCAAATATAGGAATAACCTTCAATGCCCAACTTTCATGGAAAACCCATATTAATATTTCGGCTGGAAAAGTTCATGGTATGCTGATAGATAAACCTATTGGTTGTTAAAGCTTCGACGCCCTTTAATATACGGATGCTCCTGGCTAAAACATATTTAATTCCTGTTTTATTGTATGGGTGCGAAATATTTGCAAATTGTGACACCATTGATTTTAATCGACTTGTGGTCACGTATAACAACATAGTCAGATATGTATTTAATCGTAGTAGAAGGGAAAGTATATCACCGTTTTCATATCAGTTGCATAAAATGTGTTTTAAAGATGTATGCATTAAAGTATAAATGTCTTGATGATGTATAAATATAATATTTAAAGGAACTTGAATATCTTTATAGGAGAATTACTTTTGCCAAATCTCCACGTGGAAAAAACCTGATATCACAAAAATATAAATACCTTTTGCCTACGAGACAATTTTCCAATTATACAATCGGTCTTTGGAACGACATACCATCATAAAGTCAATTGCTTAGCAACACATTATGCTTTAAAAAGGAACTTTTAAATTTATTTCAAATATACGAGTATTCAATGTGTTCAATTTATAATATTATACGTTTGTTTTTCAATTTATATGTTCAGACACCAATAATTTTTACTAGTGTTATTTTTAAGTTGTATATACAAATTGTTTTTGAATTTCAAATGACATAATATTCATTTGAAAGCTTTTATTTGCTATTACTTGTTTTTACTTGTTGGGATAGTTATTGAATTTATATATAAAAAATACTAAAATAATAATAATAACAAGCTTATGTCGGTCATTCCGATCAAATTGGCGAAAATCGCTGCATGGTCGGACCTATCCCCCATACAAATAACTCCTATGAGATCTACTAGTTTCCATAAGACCTCGGTCAAATTATTTTTATGTGTTTATTATCCAGTAGTACCAAAAATAACCCCTGTATGTTCATTCTCAGTGTATATATGTTTTTGCTAAAAATAAGTGACTACTAAATGCAGTCATAAGAGGGCACCTTATCTGCAGGCAACAAATTCATAAAAATGCCACTCAAATTTGGTTAATGCTTATTTTCTATATCCAATTAGTTGGATTTGACCCTTTTTCTAATGTCATGGTATAGAGTATCATGTAGTCGGTCTAGACCAGTATCGGCCATATCGGTACCAGCGAGCCGAATTCTAATCGGCTTCTTATATGTATACAGCCGAACGAAAACAAACATACTGCGAAAGAGTAAAAGTAAACAACAATTTCATTCAGTCTTATGAAAGCTTTTGAACAAAGCAGGTCTATATCGCATTACCTTTGGAAATTCTTACATTGTTCTTTTAATAGGTACACAGAGAATATTTACAGCAACGCACAATTTTTTGATTTTATTAAAGCTTATATTTTATAAATAGATTTTTAATTAAAAAAAATATGTGAGTCCGATAACAGTGGAGATGTATAAACGTCTAGTAATTAAAGATTTTTTTAAGTTGGAAGTACTTATGCTTTTAGCATATTTTTTTCAATTTAGAGTTGTTATTCATTTAGCTTAGTTTAATTATCTGTTATATTGTACATTGTTATATTTGTGATTGTGTTATACTTTTTGGTTGTTGAATTAGTTATTATACTTCGATATTGTTATACCCTATACCACTATGTGGTTTGGGTATAATGACTTTGTGCTGCTGTTTGTAACAACCAAAAATATTTGACCTAGACCCATCTTTAATTATACCGATCGAATCAGAATCACTTTCTGAGTTGATTTAACAATGTCCGTCCGTCCGTCCGTCCGTCTGTGTGTCCATGTAAACCTTGTAATCAAACTGCAGGTCGCAAATATGAATATATTTTGAATAAATTTGGTATATAAGCTTTTATCGGCCATGGGATGAACGCTATTGAAATTGGTGAGAATCGGTCCATGTTCAGACCTAGCCCCCATACAAATTACCCCTATGAAATCGACATAAATTGTCATAAGATCCAAATTGTCATATAGATCTTACTCAAATTGGGTTTATATGCGTTCATTACATCCATTAATGAGTAGTCCAAAGATTATCCCTGTGGCCCCATATAGAGCTGCTTCCCGATTTTCACTTAAATCTATTAAAAAACTAAAATATTGCACTGATTCTTCTCAAATTTTGTTTGTATATATTTTTGCAAAATACAAGAGACTTTACCAAACATGATCAGGATCGGTCCATTTTTGGACCTAGTCCCCATATAGATATAGCATCCGATATGAACTTTTTCATATCTGCAGCCAAAAAAATTAATAAAAATCCCACTCAAATTTGGTTTTTGCTTACTTTCTATGTCCAGTTAGTTGGGCCTAAGAGATAGGGTTTCTAAACGCATGGTATAGGGTATCGTATAGTCGGTCTAGACCGACTATAATTTTCTTACTTGTTATATTTGTAATAGTGTTACTCTTGAGGGTTGTTGAATTAGCTGCAATAATTTTATTGCACCAATACACTCATAACTCACACAGTTTTTGTCTTACTCTGTTTTTCTGATTGTATTGTGAAATAGATTTTACACATCAATAAAGCAATCATGTAGGATGAAGAATGGGAAAGTAGTTTTTTCTTTTATTTAAACGCGCTAAATGAAGCAGTGCCTGGTGTGTAACCATGTATTAAAAATAGTAGTCATTTGACCTTAATTTTTGGTAACATACCACTCATTAACCTTTGATAATTCATATCTTTTTAAGTTTTGATATTTTTTATGTTTGTTTTTTAAAGATGAATTACTTATTTGATTCAATAAATTTCAAACTTATGGATAAAAAAGATTAAATTTTCTTTACATTTTGTTTTAAAATTTTAAAACAACAAAATTTATTTAAAATTTTCCCATATGCATCGTGAAATCAACTATTTGCCCTTTTAGTCATTTATATTTATACAAAACCTACACAAACCAATTCAATATCGGCATTGTGTTACGTCCATGGATTTCGATCAACTAACACATGCTCATAAACACTACTACTAACTCATTTCTCTCGATGGCCACCACTGGTCTAGACTGACTATAATTTCCTAATTTGTTATTGCGTTTTTCGAGTTAGCAGACCACAATACATAACATTTGATGCAGTTAACATTCAGACATTCTTAAATTTTTCTAGTGTTACACTGTGGAACAAATTCAGGTTAGCAAAAGTTAGGTCGATTCTGAGAGTGAGGGGTGAAAATAGAGGCTAAATTAGAAGACCCGTATCGCGGCGTTTGTTTATGTTAGTTCGAATTTTTTTTTAATCGACCTTCGAACTTTGCAGTCAAATGCCGATTTTCAGCATACTGTTTATATGGTTTTTTGGCTATAACTCGTCGACTAATTGATATTTTTTCAATCTGTAAAAGCCAAATTATTGCTAGAGACCTGTGCAACAATTAAAATTTGATTTAGATTGATTTAGAAAATTTTTGTGGTGCTTATGAAGCAAAATGTTAGAAAAATTATTTTTTTTTTCTGGCTTTTTGAAAATATTTTCCACAAAACTAAGTCTTTTTTGCTTTCTGTTTGATCTATAATATGCTTCTCAGTTTCTTCAATAAATTTCATTTGAAAAGAAAATGGTCTTAGTCGATAATTTGCGTTAAAAATCCCAAAACCATTAAATAAATAGTGATTTAGGTAGAAGTAATTAAAAAGGGAAGCTCCAAGAATTAGGAATTCGCTCGGTCGTGATAAAATTCGCTATTAATTTTTTTGGAACTTATTTTGTGAGTGATTTAAGTTAAGTGCATCGGTTTTATAAAAATAACAAAAAAAAACATTGTATAATATATATTGTATTAAAAATGTCGGAACCAAAATGTAAAATGGACCATTTTTGTAATGTTTGTGGACGTTTCATAGCAAGCGATGAAAAATGTGACAATGCGAGTGATTTTTTTTGGAAGCCTATAAACAATATTTCTCGCAAGAGTTTATCACTGACGTAAACTATGCCCCTAAAAAAGTTTGTTTTAATTGCTATTCAACTCTTATGCAATGGAAAAGTGAAAAGAAGGCTATGCCTTTTGGTATACCAATGATGTGGTTAGACAACAGCCCGCATCAAGAAGAAAATTGCTATGGATGTATCAACTACCATAAAACTTTGAATAGAAGGAAAGCAAAGAATAAAACTTGTGTAGCAGTGCCAAGTGTCCAATTACCATTACCGCACTCAGAATTCGTTCCTGTACCAACATACCGAAGTATTGATCTTCAAACAGATATCAGTACTACAACCGCCGCTGCTACATCCATGGATTTCTTCTCAGAATACGACCCTGGTGAAGGTACATCGTATGAAACATCAAAGGACCCAATCCTAGTCACACAAAACCAAATGGATGGAATTGTTGGAAATTTGTGTTTGACTCAGAAAAAATCAGAACTACTGGCTTCATTTTTGAAAGAAAAAAATAATTTGCTGGCGAAAGGTACCAAAGTAACAGCATATCGAAAACGCTAAAAAGAGTTAGAAAAGTTTTTCAATGTGAATGATGCAAAAAATTTCGCTTATTGCAACGATATTGAAAAGTTAATGGAGACGATAGGGTTAACCTATAAAAAAGATGATTGGCGTTTATTCATCGATAGTTCACTAATCAGCTTAAAAGATGTGATTTTGCCCAAGACAAATAGAATGCCTTCTGTCCCGATTGCGTATAGCACTGACACTAGTGAAAATTTCGATAATTTGAAACACATTCTGGAAGTAGTCACATATAACGAACACCAGTGGCGCATTTGCTGCGACCTCAAAATAGTTTCATTGATTACAGGCTTAACAGCATCTGGCCGTCTAAAATATCCGTGTTTTTTGTGCGATTGGAATTCACGATATGGAGAAGGTATTAAAGGAAGAAACCAGTACAAACAGCATAACTGGAATCTCTTGCATCAGCATCTTGATCAACTCGCTCAACAGTTGCCAACTGAATCTGACGAGCAAGGCGAACGTTATCACCAAACTGCGCTTCCATTTGAAATAAGGTAACTATAGAGTGTGCATATTTTGAATTCCTAGAATTTTCTAATATCTTTGTCAGAGAGCACAATTTAAACATGTTAACGATTGAAAACTATTTTCGTTTCAGGTACAGAGGAAAGAAATCTCCAGATGCAATACTCGCTGAAATTTGTTGGTGGTATAAAAAAACCTTTGAAGAAGAGGAAGACGAGGAAAAAAGAGGAAGAAGGGGAAGACAAAGATGAAATTCCAGAATATCTGTTGGACGAAATTATCGACCTTTCTGATGATGATGCCGATGACCAAGATATTAGAGAGAGCCGTGATGTTGATCCAGAGCCGCCCGCTAAACGGCAACTTGCCAAATCATTAATTTAATTTATTTAATTTTTTTACTTAAAACTTTTCATAACTAACATTTCAAAAATATATATTTTTTTTTCCATATTTTTATAATTTCTTTTTCAATGTTTCTTCAAAACCAACACTGAACAAAATTGGTACATAAAAAATGAGAAGTAAATTAATGTTAAGCTGGAAAACGCAAGTTTTGTATTATGATTGTTTTCTTTTCAAATGAAATTTATTGAAGAAACTGAGAAGCATATTATAGATCAAACAGAAAGCAAAAAAGACTTAGTTTTGCGGAAAATATTTTCAAAAAGCATGAAAAAAAAATAATTTTTCCAACATTTTGCTTCATAAGCACCACAAAAATTTTCTAAATAAATTTTTTTAAAAATTTTAATTGTTGCACAGGTCTCTAGCAATAATTTGGCTTTTACAGATTGAAAAAATATCAATTAGTCGACGAGTTATAGCCAAAAAACGATATAAACAATATGCTGAAAATCGGCATTTGACTGCAAAGTTCGAAGGTCGATTAAAAAAAAATTCGAACTAACATAAACAAACGCCGCGATACGGGTCTTCTTATTTAGCCTCTATTTTCACCCCTCACTCTCAGAATCGACCTAACTTTTGCTAACCTGAATTTGTTCCAGTGTTATTATAGTATATCTGTTTCCTGTTAATTTAGCTATCTCAAATACAAAAATTTTGAACACAGTACTTTGCTGACGTGCTGTGTTGTAAAGCGAAGGTGTTATGAGTAAACGAAAAAGATGTTGTGTTAAGGACTTTTGTATATAGTTTTAAAAATTAGCTATTTATTGTGGAAGAAAGCAACCTTATGTATTATTCGCATGCAACTCAGAAGGAGCAATGTCTGATAAGTACGGCAGGTGGGGAAAAATTGTCGATTGAGTGTTTCCAAATAGGTTTTGACCAGCGCCGCATGAAGTAGACAAGCATTATAGAGCAGGGGAATAACTTTGTCGTGTCTGGAATAGTATTAGTCATACGTTTCCTTGAGTGTTCGACTCAATTTCCCCAATTATGTTCAAAATAATTTTAAACGAATCTTGATCCAATAACGTTTCAAATTCCGCGTCTTTGTACACCTTCGGCCTTGCGCTACTTTCTTTGCTTTTGATGTCAAATAAATCGTTCTTAAGCTTTTTAAACTGCTCACGACAACTTCTCTCATTTAAGGCAGTCTCAACATATGCATCTACAAGCAATAGGTGCGCTTCAGATGCAGATTATTTCAAATTGAAGAATTAAATCAAATGTTCTCGGATTCTGAATCCAAGCAGAAAGTGATTTTGGGTCAATCGTTATAATAAAAGGGTCTAGGTCAAATATTTGTGGTAGTAACAAACGTCAGCACAAAGTCACACGTAGTGGTATAGGGTATAAATATATATACATGACAAAAGATTTATTGTCAATCACTTAACAACATGTAATTATGTTAACAAATGTTTGGATTGATTGGTAAAACAAAATTTATTCAGACCAGTTTTTAAGATACTTATTTATTACAAATTTTATAGACAATCGGGCGAATACATTTTTCATAAAATCAGTACATTAATTTGCCAACAAGTCCAATAAAAAAATTACCACTAATCATTAATTAACCAAAAATATGCATTGATGACGTTTAAAACTGCCAAATATATTTATTACAACACACTTTTAAAACATAATGTCAAAAAATGTTCGCTGATATTGCTGTAATAATGATATTATAATGTATGCCAACTATATACTACATCTACATATGTATGTGTAAGCAAAATTAAGAATTTGAAAGAAATGATATGTAACGTTCAAACCTAAGAATATGTCTAGAAAAACGAGAGAAAATATTTTGCTTACAAATACGTGAAAGTGAAAAATAAATGACACAGTGATATTAACTTATAATGCCAATTTATTTTCTGACAAATAATGTAGCATTTTTAACTTGTATTAAGACACGCATTAGAGTTTTGAACATGTAAGTGCAATTGTTCTGTGTTTTGATAATTGGCATATTTATAACACTTGAAGGTAACAAGCACTATAAGTAATTTTAAGGGTTTCTTATACAGGAAATATCCAAAAAATACTTTTTGCAAAAATGATAACAAATGTAACATTTTTTTTTTCAGAAAGAAAATTTTAATAGTATCATAACTGTTTAGTTACAGCACTACAAGTTGATATAAAGTAAGAGAAAATATATGTAATATTTACCTTTATTGCTGTTTGCATAATAACATTTGTAGCATAGTTAACGCCCTTCGAACCTAATTGTAACACAGCAGAGTAACCACGTTCTTTGGCTTGGTTGAGATACTCATCAATTTCCTAAAAAAATATCTGTAAATGTGTGTTCACAAATGATTTTGTTATATTTCGCACCTGTTCACGACGCGTCAACATTGGGTGTACAAATTTTCTATATAGTGTTGAACTGCCTTTGGTAGCCGGTGACAGTAGCCAGAATACAAGGACAACTTTAACTTCGTAGTAAAATGGAAACCAAGAAAGGAAGATGTCAGTAAAAGTTTCTGTACACGTAAAAAACGCATACACGATCCAATACATCATCCACTTGACCTTAAAAAAATAAGCAAAATTTTCCTAAAATCACTTAAAAACCATAAGCGTTCTAACTTACATATTCTTTAACGTTCTTTGTGCGTACAGCCTTATATGAGGCATAAGCTGGATATAGCGTACCAAACGATAATCTGAAAGCGGGAAAGATAATATTTTCAGCACATGGTCGAGGTGATATAAATATTGCTAAAATAAAACATATGCACGCTGTAGTTAAAGAAAGTCGAGGCAAAGGCAAGCCTTGCATCATTTCCAATAATCGACCAATTGCTGTCAAATTTTGTACTACTCTTTCTGTATTTATACACTGTGGCTGTACATCATCAAGAGATGATGTGTCAATACATGTAGAATCAAAAAACTTTTTGTACGAGACACGCGACATACCACCGCCAATGAACTCGGCATGAGTTGGGGTATGTACAACGGAGGATATAAATTTTGCACATACTGGAACATTATCGCAAGTTTCTATTGAGTGACGACGATTATCAATGAGAATCTCATTATTACGGCAATAGTTTAGATCGAATTTCCTGTTTGCATGACCTGTCATATTGTTCGTTTTAAAAATGAATTGTTTTTGCCAAAGATCTTTTGGACGACCTCCTTCGAAGTCATTTGGATACATATCCGATTCTAATTCAAATCGTTTTTCTTTCCGTTTTAACCAACACGAATGCTATGTATACGCTAGTTGTAGAACAAAAACGAAACTAACAACGAAATCCAAAGATTTCCAATAATGCAGAGGTACACTCTAAATCTTAAAATAGCAACAAATTAAGTTTAGTATGCAGAGAATAAAATTTTGTATTATAAATTAGAACACTTGTTCATTTACTCACAACATAAAGATTTTCTCTCCCATCGAAGTATTCATTTATAAATAAAATATAAATTCCCTAAGAACTAGATGAAAATGACAACCATATATCACTAGAATTAAATCTTGTAATAATGTTACGCAGGAAAATGACAGTACTGCAATATAATTTTTTTAATCGAAATGTAGAAATATATTTCAAATGAGAATGTATTCATATCTCTTTCTATTATAATTGAGAATAGCATAAATCAAAGGCCATTTAATATTTGTATAGAAGGGACACCTGTGCAAAGGTAGCAAAGTACAAGTAAAAATCTTTTTTCTATGGTGAGAAAAATTTATATTTCTGCAGTGCGAAATGAAATCTTTTTTGGAAACAGTAAATTTTTAAAAGTTGCGAAAAATATAAAATAAAAATATCAATTGCTGAATAATTTCAGGAAAATTTTGTCATTACTTATTGAAATTCTTTTAAATATGTAATACACACTGTACCACAAAAGTCTACGGACAATGACAAATTTTTATGTAATTTCAAGAACTGTTGAATGATTTATCGAAATTTGGCATTTATGTTCATTATTTTATTGTAAACTGAATATCAAATATAATATTTTTCAAACTACAGATAAAGATTTTCATTCACTTTTTGACTTAACGGAAATTTTTCATATCTTCATTTATGTCACTTCACCTATAATATTAATAGGTAAGGCGATTTCTTGTGACCGATGATTTGTTCCACAGTTTTCTCCCGATTTTGACCAAACGTATCTTATTTGAAAGGTATTTCTTTTAGCTGTCCACTAGATTTACAGATTTTTACATTTTTTAATTTTTTTTTGAGTAAAATGCATTTAAAGTTGCTACTAACATATACATAAAATTATACAATGCTGTGTGTGTGTTTATTAAATTTGTTATTAAGCTTGTGAGTTTGTTTTCTTCATTCACAATAAAAATTGTGTTGTATTGAAAAATAATTTTGGACATAAACCAATAATTGGACATAAACCAATAGCGACAATAATCGGTATTTAAAAATGCTGAATTGGCTAAAATTGATTAGCATAACTTTAGGGTCTTTATTAAAAGAAAAAATCAAATTTCCTAGAATTTGCACTCGAATTTCGAGCGCTGGGATCTGCTAGTTTAAATAAATTTCACAAAAAATATTAAATGAAATTGCACTCCAAGTTTACTATATAATAATAAATATAAAAATATGATTCATTTGTTATCCCGTTAAAACAGTAGACAACAAAAATATGTAAATAACAAATATCAATAAAAGCCATCAAAAGTTACTGCAATTACATGAAAATCTGTGGCAGTAAATACACATTTCAGTATTAATGTTAACAAAAAAATTTATTCCATTCTTGCACATTTATGTAGGTTTAGATACACATTTAAGTATTAAGGTTATCAAAAAAATTTATTCCATTATTGTACATTTATGTACACTTGTGCTCATATAGTTAAGTCACCCTAATACTCAATATGAAACAACAAAATTTAATTATCTGTTTTGCTTTAAATTTGATTTGTTTATGATAAATTTGTCCCGTTATACATATGTTCTAATAAGTTAAGTTAAAAAAATATTGTTTTTTGGCGATCAGTATGCAATTCTTTCCCGCAAACTCCACGTCTAAGCGCTCATATAATTAAGTCATTGCATTTAAAAACGGTAAGTTGCTACTTTAAATGACGATACTAAAAAAAGTTTTATTTAAATAGTTTTGTTTAGAAGTTATAAACTTATTTTAAATAAATTTATGTAGCATTTAATCACAATGGGTAAGAACAAGAGCTCAAATCCATGCGAAAGAAAAATTATATGGGAATGTTTCAATAAATACAAAAGCGTTGCAAAAGTTACGGAACTTTTGAGCTTTTCTAGAGGAAAAGTTAATAATGCCATCCAGTATTACCAAAAAAAAAGAATTTCAGCAATTTACCCCATAAAAAGCCAAGAAAGACTACAACTTCTGAAGATAGGCAATTGGTGAGATTAAGCAAGTCAGATACTTTTTTGACCTCTACCGAAATTCGGGCACAAATGGAAGTTGACTATGGTGTAAAAATATCGGCACAAACTGTCCGCCGACGCCTGCAGGAAAAATCGTTGAATGGACGAATTGCATGACGTAAGCCAAATGTGTCCAACAAAATATTAAAAAAAGATTGGCTTTTGCTAAGGACCAATTACAAGAAGACTCGAAATTTTGGAATCTGGTTGTTTGGAGCGATGAATCCAAGTTTAACGTCTTCGGAAATGATGGAAAACCATATGTCAGGCACCTTTGCAAGAACTGAACCCGAGATACTCCAAGAAACCCGTTAAACACGGTGGCTCATCGGTAATGGTGTGGGGATGTTTTACCTCATCTGGCGTTGGTTCAATTGTCCAAATTGATGGTAAAATGACGGGCATTATGTATAAGGGCATTCTGGAGGAAAATTTAATGGGAGATTACGCTGACGATTTACCGTTTCTTTGGGTTTTTCAACAGGACTACGACCCCAAGCACTGTTCTCGGGTCGTTAAGGACTGGAGAATGCCAATGACATAAGAGTTCTTGAGTGGCCAGCCCAAAGCCGAGACCTTAACCCCATTGAAAACTTATGGGGCATCAAAAAAGAGCGGTTTTTGCAAGAAAACCTGTAAATAAGGCTTCATTGTGGGAAATAATTCAGGAAGATTAGTACAAAATCACTCCTGCTCAGTGTGTAGCTCTGGTACATTCAATGAGCAACAGATGTAAAGAAGTTATTTTACATAAAGGATTTCCAACGAAATATTAACTTTGTATCAGGTGAGATTACCGAAAAAAAAATAATTTTCTTCAAATCAAATTTTTTTTTTTTTCAGATGACTTAATTATATGAGCACTGTAAAATGGATTCAAAAGTGCCTTTTTGTTATTTTGTAGTAGTAAACTTAAAAAAGTGTATATATATGAAGTATTTCTTCTGTTTGTTATTTTGAATAAAAAAATTTTGTTGTTTCTTTGAAAAATCACATTATCTTTACATATTGTATGTGTGACTTAATTATATGAGCACAAGTGTAGGTTTTTTCCCTTTTTATACCCTATACCACTATGTGGTTTGGGTATAATGACTTTGTGCTGCTGTTTGTAACAACATAAAATATTTGACCTAGACCCATCTTTAATTATACCGATCGAATCAGAATCACTTTCTGAGTTGATTTAACAATGTCCGTCCGTCCGTCCGTCCGTCTGTGTGTCCATGTAAAGCTTGTAATCAAACTGCAGGTCGCAAATATGAATATATTTTGATGAAATTTGGTATATAAGCTTTTATCGGTCATGGGATGAACGCTATTGAAATTGGTGAGAATCGGTCCATGTTCAGACCTAGCCCCCATACAAATTACCCATATGAAATCGACATAAATTGCCATAAGATCCAAATTGTCATATAGATCTTACTCAAATTGGGTTTGTATGCGTTCATTACATCCACTAATGAGTAGTCCAAAAATGATCCCTTTGACCCCATATAGAGCTGCTTCCCGATCTTCAGTTAAATTTATTAAAAAACAAAAATATTGCACTGATTCTTCTCAAATTTTGTTTGTACATATTTTTGCAAAATACAAGAGACTTTACCAAACATGATCAGGATCGGTCCATTTTTGGATCTAGCCCCTTTATAGATATAGCATCCGATATGAACTTTTTTATATCTGCAGCCAAAAAAATTAATAAAAATCCCACTCAAATTTGGTTTTTGCTTATTTTCTATGTCCAGTTAGTTGGGCCTAAGAGATAGGGTTTCTAAACGCATGGTATAGGGTATCGTATAGTCGGTCTAGACCGACTATAATTTTCTTGTTTTAATTTTATTTTATATATTCTTTTTGTTTCTTTATTTTTTTAACTTCAATTCTAAATTGTGTCTAAAATTCTACTAGGCACCTAGCAGAGTATGAATAAAAACATTAGTGTTCTGTACCTTACGCACCACGTAGGTACACAAACACTATTAATATTTTATTATACTTAGAACGCTCGACCGTTGTTTACTTTTTTAGCGACCACAAACAGTACACAACCGAAATGTTACCGTATGTTCAGTGTACTTTTTGGTGCATGTTTGGTTCATATAGTTTTTTTACATAGACCTAACATGTACCAAAAGTAAAATCAACATTTCGTAAGTTTAATGTATTCTGTTTGTGTTTGCTGAAACTACTACGAGGTAGTGTATGTATAAAACTACACAAACACTAAAAAAATAGATGTGTTCTCTGGAGGTGCGATACGTATAAAGCTACCGTTACACATGCGCCCAAGAAATTAAAATTCACCTCAAATTTTGTTTCATTTCACAATAAGGGCACGTAAAATTTCCTAAATATGTTTATTTTTCTAAAATACTTAAATTAGTTAACATTTTTAATTAGTTTTTTTTTTAAGTAGAAACAAATTAAGTTTCTAATAATCTATCCAATAATTTCCTAAAACAATAATCATGATATTTTGGTCTAAAGTTTTTATTAGTTTGATATTAATTAAAACTTAAAAATAACAAGTAAGAAAATTATAGTCGGTCTAGACCGACTATACGATACCCTATACCATGCGTTTAGAAACCCTATCTCTTAGGCCCAACTAACTGGACATTGAAAATAAGCAAAAAACCAAATTTGAGTGGGATTTTTATTAATTTCTTTGGCTGCAGATATGAAAAAGTTCATATCGGATGCTATATCTATAAAGGGACTAGGTCCAAAAATGGACCGATCCTGATCATGTTTGGTAAAGTCTCTTGTATTTTGCAAAAATATATACAAACAAAATTTGAGAAAAATCAGTGCAATATTTTTGTTTTTTAATAGATTTAAGTGAAGATCGGGAAGCAGCTCTATATGGGGTCAAAGGGATCATTTTTGGACTACTCATTAGTGGATGTAATGAACGCATACAAACCCAATTTGAGTAACATATATATGACAATTTGGATCTTATGGCAATTTATGTCGATTTCATATGGGTAATTTGTATGGGGGCTAGGTCTGAACATGAACCGATTCTCACCAATTTCAATAGCGTTCATCCCATGGCCGATAAAAGCTTATATACCAAATTTCATCAAAATATATTCATATTTGCGACCTGCAGTTTGATTACAAGCTTTACATGGACACACAGACGGACGGACAGGCGGACGGACGGACATTGTTAAATCAACTCAGAAAGTGATTCTGATTCGATCGGTATAATTAAAGATGGGTCTAGGTCAAATATTTTTGGTTGTTACAAACAGCAGCACAAAGTCATTATACCCAAACCACATAGTGGTATAGGGTATAAAAATGCAGATCGACTGGAAAAGTTTTCTTTCGGGTAAACCTTTTTTATTTAAATATCATTTTCCACACACGAAAAAATTAGAAAAAAATAAACAAACAATATTCAATTTGAATAAATACTTCTCTGCGATTCTACATACACTTTTAAAGCAGAATGACCCATTAACAAACTCCGAACAATATGTGCGTATTTATTTATGTATGCATGTAGATCACAAAGGAATAAAATCATTTGTGAGTTATTTAATGATTTGTATACCCTATACCAGTATGTGGTTCGTTTATGACTTTGTGCTGATATTTGCAACTACCACAAATATTTGACCCAGAACCATCTTTTATTATACCGATTGACTCAGAATCACTTATTGAGTCGATTTAGCGACATCCGTCCATCTGTGCGTCCATGTAAACCTTGTATTCAAACTACAGGTCGCAAATAAATAAAATATAAATATCTAATTAATTAATATATATGTATCTATTAATCTAGATTTCAAAAAAAAAAAAATTCAATTCAATTAAGAATATCGCTATATTAAATTTTTAATAAATTTAATTCTATATATTATTTATATTCCTTTGTAATATTTATATATTAATATATAAATTATTTATATATACTGAAATAAATATTGTTATATACGTAATTTAATATATTTATAAATTTATGTATATAATATATAAGCAAATAATGAAAGAATTCACACGAATAACAGCCAACTCAAAGACAATAATAGACTATATAATAACGAACAATAAAAATATAACGGCAAAGATTAATGTCGCGAATAAAATTTGAGACCATGAAGCAATAGACATTATAATTAACAATACCAATAATTGTAATGAAAACATAAATAAAGAAATAGAAACATTTAAATACAGCAGCAATCAATATAACATACAAATAAAGGCCCATTTACATGATACCACTCAGTCGTATGATTTTTCGAAATAAAAATCCGATGAAATTCATCAGACTGTCATAAAGTCGTACCGACATTATTTCTGCATACTTAGGCCATTTACACCATAACACTCAAGTCTTATGAAAACAACTGTTTAGAATAATAAGCAAATTTATTTTGAAATTTATATTTTATTTTCACTTTCTTTGTTTTTGTTTACCATTTTTTTAATATTACCAAAAAAAAACAACTCTGGTCCGATGAAAATGGCAAGTTTTTAGAAATGTTTCAAAAACCATCGGACTTCGAAAATGAAATCCTACAGACTGTCAATTTCATAACAAAAGCTTTTTACATCATACGACTTTTTCATAATACTCGAATTTCTGACAGATCGTATTACAAAGTGTGATAGTGTAAACTGGCCTTAAGAGGCATTCAACAAATAAATATAATCAATGATTTGAATAATAACGTATATGTCTTCGATGAATATCTGGAGAATGCAGTTAAAAAACTAACATATAAAAAGATAATTAAAGTCAATAATAAAAACAAGTGGTTTAATAATGAAATAAAGCATTTAAAAAGAAAAAAAATTGATATATATCAAATAGCTAAAATTGAAAACACTAACGAAGCATGGGAAAATTACAAAACAATTATAAATTTATATAAAGTAAAAATTGAAAACGAAAAAAATAAATATATAAATAACAAAATAAATGATGCCAAAGACCAAAAAGAAATGTGGAGGGAAATAAAAACACATACATATACTCAAAAAAAAGCCCAAATATGATCCAATCTGTGATATTTCAATTTTCAATTATATATTCTTCCTTTATTTACATATTTTAACAAATTTGATATTTACATATGAGATCTTATCTTAACATAGATATTGCAACAAATAATATATAGGATCTAAAGACATTAAATAGTTTTTATTTTATTTTTTAATGATTTTTAAAGGAAAATGGGAGGGAAAAAACCTTTATATGATTTAATAAATTCAAATACTATCTGAAAATATTTATATGCTTATAGAAGGTTTATTAGACATAATAGACCTCTATAAGCATATAATTTTCAATTTGGTGATTTCTTTTTAATTTTACGTTACTTCACTACATTCTCTTATCAGTGGGTAAGATGAATTTTCAATTTTGGCAAAATAATTGTTGTTAATCCTTGTTATGAAATCGATAATTTTTTCATAACCTGTTTCTTCATGAAGAAGATTTGTAGGATACCTCCAGGGCTTTTTATTTATCATTTTAAGACATTTGTTTTGTATAATTTGTAAGTGTTTTAGGTGGCAGTTGGCAGCGTCACTCCAAATAGGACACGCATATGTTAATATTGGCCTTATAACACTTTTGAATAGGAGATTTTTGTTTTTGGGGTTTAGAAATGACCTTCTATTTAGAAGTGGCCATAATGCTTTAAATGATTTTATAGCTTTTTGGCACGTAGCCATAATATGTTGTTTAAAAGTTAGCTTTTTGTCCAAGACAACTCCGAGATATTTGACATGATTAACTACATTTATGGTATTATTTCCAATATGAAGATGACGTCTTGGCAATCTTTTGGGAGATTTGTTGAACGGAAAAATAATTGCTTGGGTCTTGTTTGGATTAATTTTGATTTTCCATTTGTGAAAATATTTACTGCAATTTACAAGTCCCTTTTCAATTTTCTTCAGGAGTGCACTTGTAAGTTTGTTTGAAGAAATTAACGCAGTATCATCTGCGTAGTAAGCAATTTTCATATATTTCGGGACTTTGAAATCGGGTGTATATATCGAGTAAAGCAATGGCGACAAGACTGATCCTTGAGGTAACCCTGTGGTAATGGTTTTTGGAGATGATGTTTCATTATTAATCGCAACTTTAAAGCTTCTGCCGTGAATGAAATCTGAAATAAGTTTGCATAAATATTTTGGTACATTTGCATCAAGAAGTTTAAATACTAGGCCATTATGCCAAACGGTGTCAAACGCTTTTTCGATATCCAACAATATTAGACCCGTTGAACGTTTATTGTTTTTATTGCTGATTATTTGATTTTTAATTCTGTTTATTTGGTGAGTAGTGCTATGCCCTTTTTTAAATCCAAATTGTTCTTTAGCAACAATAGAATTGGTCGTTACAAATTCACTAAGACGAGAATGTAGTATTTTTTCAAATATTTTACCTAAGTTACTTAATAAACTAATAGGTCTATAGCTATTTGGATTATTTTTTGGCTTACTAGATTTGTTGATAGCTATAACCTTAGCGTTTGAGTTTGAGTTTGAGTTTGAGTTTAGCGTTTTTGAAATGGTTTGGGAAATAGTTGAGTTTGATGCAGCTGTTAAATATTATAACCAGTAATTTAAGAGCTTTGAGTGGTAGTTTCTTTAAGAGCAGGTTGGGAACATTGTCATCTGTGATATTTAACAAATAGAATGTAGGGAAAATTATGAAATAGCCAATAAATTTAACAAATATTTTGTAAGCAGTATTATGGATATAAGAAATAAATAATGTACAATATATAAACAAAATACCTGTGATAAACTCTAAGTTCGAATTTCGTACAATAAATATATATGAATTAAAAACGATATGTAAAAATTTAAAAAGTAAGCCGGACTACAATAAAATATCCAGCAAAATGATACTTAATGGTTGGAATATAATAGGAAAAACAATGCTAGATATAATAAATAAATCACTAACAACAGGCATATTCCCCGAAAATTGGAAGGAGTCTATGGTAACACCAATTGAAAAGATTGCAAAAACAAGAAAATGCGAAGAATTTCGACCAATAAACACACTGAAGACATGCGAGAAAATAATCGAAAAAATAGTTAAGGAGCAATTGGAGCAGTATATGGAATCCAACAACTTATTATCCAAATACCAATCGGGATTTAGGAAGAATTTTTCATGTGAAACATCAGTTAATTACCTAATAAACATATGGAAAAAAACAGAAAAAAAAAAAAAAAAAAAAAATTGTTGCAATATTTTTAGATTTTAAACGAGCATTTGAAACGATAGACAGAGATATGTATACTTCTGCAAAAACTGTATAAATACGGCATCCAGGATATAGAACTAAAATGGTTTAAATCATACCTAACCAACAGAAAACAAACCACGAAAGTAAATAAAGTTAAATCCAATATAACAAATAATGATTATGGAGTTCCACAGGGCTCAATCTTAGGAGCTTTATTATTCATCATATACATAAATGATATGCCCAACATAGTGAATAATAGTGAAATAATATTGGATGCAGATGATACACTAATTTTTACCGAAGCAGAATTAGATAGTCAATGCTATCACAATCTAAACCAAGACATGGTAAATGTTAATGAATGGCTGAAAATGAACAAACTGAAATTAAACGAAAACAAAACAAAAATAATGGAAATAAACACAAATAACAACTTAATTTTTAAAATAAATGATAAATTAATCGAAAATGTAGAGCAAATCAAATATTTGGGTTTTATAATTGACAAAAACTTAAATTTTAAAAATCATATCGATTATATATGTAAAAAGATCGGCAAAAAAATAAGTTTCTTCAAACGGTTAAGAAAACAAATATCGACAATAACGGCAATAAATATATAAACATAATGATTAAACCACATTTCGAATTCGGGTCAACAATTATATACTCATGCTGCACAATAAACCAAATTGATCGACTGCAAAAACTTCAAAATCAATCAATGCGTGTAATATTAAAATGTAATCGGTACACATCAGTTAATTTCATGTTAGAATCACTTAAATGGTTGGCTATAAAACAAAGACTTAAATTGAACACCATTAAATTTATTCAAAAAATAAAAATTGGAAAAGCACCAGAAGATTTGACGGAGCAAATAACATACGTAAGAGGCTCAACCTACCAATTGAGAAATGTCGAAGATTTTAGAATTCAGAGGACATCAAGAACTACAATGCAACGCTCGCTATTTTACAAAGGATTACAGCTTTACAACACTCTGTCGAACAACATAAAAATGGAACAAAATATAAATATATTTAATAGACAGATTGTATGCTTTGTAAAAAATAGTAATTTTTAATAGGATATAAATATTTGTATATATTAAAAGTATTTTAAATACTAATAAAGAAAGAAATAATAATATATATATATGTATATATATATATGCAAAAATTAATTATTTATATTAATTTTTAATTATTTTTTTTTATTTAATTAATACATATATAAATTAATTTTAAAAAAAATACTTGAATTTTTATTTATTTTTAAAAATTATTAATCACAGTCTCGTACTAGCATTTAATGCGTATGGTCGTGATTTATTGTCTTCTTGTAAAACTCAGTTTACAGCTACTTTTTCTTTTTTTTCCTTACTTTTGTAAAACATTTTTAATAAAAACAAACAACTATAAAAAACAACAAAATTAAACGCGTGCGAGCGAGTGATGTCGATGCCTCTGCTAGTCAGAGCATGACTAAAAAAACAAAACCAAACAGTTCTCAGAGAACTGCAAATCAAAATTATTATGCACCTCTACAAACAATCGACGATCAAGATGACGAAGTTGTTATCGATACCACCGTAAAAGTTAAAATACCACCAATAACTATACTTAAATGCAAAACAGAGCAAGTCCATGAAGTATGCAGAATATTAAATATAAAAGAATATTCAATACGAAAAATATCTATTGGCCTAAAACTTTTCTGTACCAATAAAAAAGACTTTGACGACATTTGTGAGTCATTAACAAAAACATTTCAATTGGAATATTTCACATATGCCACTAAAAGTGAAAAACCCTATAAAGCTGTCCTTTTAGGTTTGGATAAAACAGACCCAAAAGTAATAAAACATGAACTTACATCATTAGGTTTGAAATGTTCTGATGTTAAAATCGTTACAAAAACGAGAGAAAATCGTAATGAAATAGTTATATATATTGTGTATTTCGAACATAAAACTATTACGTTAAAGGAATTGCGGGAAAATTACTCGGTCATAAATTATATTAAAGTCAGGTGGGAGTACCAAAAGCCCAACAAGTCGAGGGTGACACAATGTTATAACTGTCAAATGTATGGACACGGTTCAAGTAAATGTAAGGTAAAATCATTCTGTGCCCACTGTGCAGGGGAACACAAAACTATAGAATGTAACGCATCTTTCGAAAAATGTGCAAATTGCAATGGTCCTCATAAAGCCATGTCTCTCGAATGCCCAAGTAGAGGTACCTACATGCAGATACGACAGCGCACACAACCGAAAACGCGCAGGGTAGCCAGTCGAACATATAATACCACTGCAAATTACAATGGTAACTTCCCCAACGTGTTAAACCAAAATGTTAGGGCAAACGCTCCAAATTTAAATTATAATCTACCATTCAGTACTACAACAAATGGTACTAATGGAAATAATAACACAAACAACATGTTTTCTATTGAAGAAATAAAAGATCTTACGTTTGAACTGATTTCTAGACTAGGAAATTGCAAATCTAGAGAAGATCAGTTTAAGGTTGTTACCGACCTAGCTTGTAAATTTCTTTTTCAATGAATGCGAAAATCAAAATAGTATCATGGAACGCACGAGGAGTACGCAACAAAAAATTAGAATTGTTTCAGTTTTTGGAAGAAAACAATGTTGATGTCTGTATGTTATGCGAAACATGGCTTAATGAAAATATTTCAATAAGAAACCAAAATTACTATTGCTATAGAAATGACCGTCATGAAGGCAGAGGTGGGGGAGTAGCAATTCTTGTTAAAAAAATATTAAACATCAACTATTACCTGTAATAAATACATCATTAATTGAAAATGTAGGTGTTATGATCCAAAATGTTAATGATTTTGTACACATCTACTCCTGTTACTTTCCAGGGGCTTCATCGGGACACGACCAATCTAAAACACAAGCCTTTACTAATGATCTTCGAAAATTAACAGCATCAAATCATAAATATATTATAGGGGGCGATTTCAACTGCAGGCACAGCTACTGGGGCTGTATAAGAAACAATTGTTGGGGAAATATATTGTATGGAAAACTGCAATTAAATCAAACCCAAATAAATTTTCCCCACGAACACACGTACATACCATCAGATCCAAATAAACAAGGGTCTACTCTAGACTTTTTTCTAACAAATGTAGCGATTAACATGTCTGCAGTTATAGTGATAAATGATCTAAGCTATGATCACCTACCTATTAGTAGTGAGATTGATTTAAGGTGTGTTTTTTTGGATGATCTATACTACGATTTTAATAAAGCTAACTGGACCCGATTTTCTAGGTTCATTAAAAGAAATCTGCCAAGAGGACGTGAAGTAAGTGAAATAAATGACTGCACTCAGATCGATATCATGATAAATATTTTCAATGAAATCATTAAAATAGCAATAGAAAACAGTGTGCCTAAACGCAGAATTACACCATCGTCAAAACCATTACCTCATAACATCAAATTGATGATACAAATTAGGAACAGATTCAGGCGGAATTGGAAACGCTATAGGGATAGTTATGACCACCAACAAATGGCGAGACTGAACAACCAGATCACAAAAGAAATAAATGAGTTTAAAAATAAGTCCTGGAATAGTATGCTGTCAACATTGGATAAATTTTCTTCTTCGTTTTGGAAAATTTCTAAAATGTTAAGAAAGAAATCTAAAAATATGCCGATACTTAAACAAAATAATGAAACGTATTACACCCAGCAAGATAAGTGTGAAATCTTAGCTCACAATTTTAAAATGAACCATTGTATTTCATCTCATCTTAGCGATACAGAAACTGTTTTAGAAGTGAACAATACAGCTGACTTCGTGCGATCAGTGGAAACAAGTCCTCAAAATTGTTACTTCGTAACGCATGAGAAAATAGCGCAAATTATTAAAAATTTAAAGACGAAAAAGTCACCAGGACTGGATCAAATTAATAATAAATGCTTAAAAAAGCTACCAAAAAAGCTATAACATATCTTACCACTATCTTTAATGGATGTTTAAAACAATGTTACTTCCCAAATTCCTGGAAAATATCCAAAACAATAGCAATACCAAAACCAAATAAACCATCTAACTCACCTCTTTCATACAGACCAATAAGTCTGCTTTCTTCTGTGAGCAAAATATTAGAAAAAATTATAAAAGAAAAATTATCTATATTTATTGATTCAAATAATATACTTCCAAGACAACAATTTGGATTTAGAAGTGAACACAATACATGCCAACCTTTGAAAAAAATCAGGAATTTGGTCAAAAATAATTTTCGAAATGGAAAATCATCCGGTATGGTACTGCTAGACATAAAAGCTGCTTTTGACTAAGTCTGGCACGATGGCCTCATTTTCAAATTAAAAGGAAGTAACTTTCCTTTGGAAATAATAAAAATAATACAAAGTTTTTTGCATGGCAGGTCGTTTCAGGTATATTTGGGTAAAACTTGTTCTCAACAAACCTACATATCAGCAGGTTGTCCGCAAGGCTCATGTCTTTCACCAATATTATATAATATTTTTACATCAGACATTCCAACCTTCCCAAATTGTACCACTTCAATCTTTGCAGATGATACTTCAATATTAAGCTCCGATCTTCACGCAACTAGCATCGTTTCAAATCTACAAAGTGCATTAGTTGAGTTAAACAAGTACTTTAACAAATGGAACATCCTAGTAAACCCCGAAAAAACGCAAGCCATATATTTTACGAGGAAAAGGAAAGCATGTTTTATTCCACAGTCTCCGCTCAGGTTTATGAGCCATGATATTTCTTGGGAAAGTAAAGTTAAATATCTTGGAGTTATTCTAGATACCAAATTAAACTTTAATGAACATATACACTATCTGCTCGACAAAATAAATAAAACTACACGGCTTATGTACCCACTGATAAACCGAAATTCTGATCTAAATACTGATAACAAAAAGCAAATAATAAAAGCTATCTTCCATCCCATCATGTTCTACTGTTGTCCAGTTTGGTCCACTGCTGCAAAATGTCATATCAGTAAGCTACAAATAGCTCAGAACAAACTGTTAAAAATGATATTTCAACTTCCCTGGCATTACTCCACCAGACGTTTGCATATAATTGCTAACATCGAACAAATTAATGAAAAAATAAGCAGATTGACTGAAAATTTCATAAGAAGATGCGAACTGTCTCAACATTCCCATATTAATGAAATACTTTCATCGTAATTTTACCCCCTTATCCAATCCTAAATTTTATCTTATACCCCTGCTTCAAAAAGGTTTTTTTTTTAATTTTTCCTCCACAATTAATAATTTGAAATGTAAATATTAAAACTAAAAATTTAATTACTAAGTAGAAAAGGAACATAATCCCTAAACTCTTAAAATATATAATCAACTGTAAATACAAATAAATGTTATAATAAAAGACAATATATATATAAAAAAAAAAAAAAAATTATTAATTAATATTCATCTTAATTTTTAGTTTTTTTTTTAAATTTTTGAAAATTTAAGAAAAAATTTTTTTTTTATATATTTTTGATCTATATAAAAAATTATCTCGAATTTAGGATTAATAGATACCTATGTATTAATATATAAATATTTAATTAATTATATATATTTATTCCTATTTATTCCTGAGAGGAACATAGGGCCACAACAAAATTATTAAATTCAGATCTATTTAATGCCAAATATTTAATTTCACTCCAGCTTCGTCCCATTCTCGCTGCTTCCGTCTCCACAGATTTTATCCAGGTGTTTGCAGGCCTACCTCTTCTACGACTCCATTGCGGGTTCCACTCCAGTGCCTGTCTGGCAATATCGTCTCTTGGTTTTCTTAAGGTATGGCCTATCCATTTCCATTTGCGCTCTTTTATTTCCTGGCTTACTGGCTTCTGCTTAGTAAATCTCCATAGCTCTACTTTAGATATTACATTCGGCCAGAATCTCCTCATGATTCTACGTAGGCACGTGTTCGTGAAGGTTTGCAGTGCCTTTAGCTCAATCAACGCTACGTTCCACGTTTCACAGCCATAAAGAATGACGGACTTGACGTTTGAGTTAAAAATCCGCAGTTTTGTCCCTCTGGAGATGAACCGAGACTGCCACACATTGTCCAATGCTCCAAAAGCTCCACGTCCTTTCTTGATTCGGTGTAGTATATCCTCTTTGGTTCCTCCGTTGTCATTTATGATGCTGCCGAGATACATGAACGAGTTGACCGTTTCAACTACTTTTCCATCTATGTTGATGGACATCATCTTTGTCTTACCGACATTTATTTTTAATCCAGCTCTAGCTGCGTATGCGTGAATAGCATGTAGATTTTCCGCCAAATGTGTATGTTTGTGAGTGAGTAACTGATTAATATATATCTATTAATCTAGTGAAATTTGGTATATAAGCTTCTATCGGCCATAGGTCAAATGACCCCTCTGAGATTGACTTTAATTGCCACAAGATCCAAATTATCATATAGATCTCGTTCAAATAGGATTTGTATGTATTTATTATATCCATCAATCAATAGTCCAAATATAAACCCTATAGGACAACTCCTAGTTTTTTATGCCCAATTAGTTGGACCTAAGACAAATTCTCTAATCGCATGGTGTAGAGTATCGTATAGTCGATTTTGACGGACTATAATTTTTTTTACTTGTTTAATTTAAAAAATTGTCTTTGCTTTATGTCAGGTTAAAATTTTAGTTGGGATCTTTGGAAACTCTGAACACAATTAAACATTTATATAGTTTGTGTGTATAGTAGTTTTTACCAAATTTGTAACGCTTCGAGATTAATTATGGTTGTTTCGCTTCTGTACTTCGCTTATTGCCAAAATTAAACTTTTTAGTGGAATTGCTTGAATAGTTAATCATTCGAACGCATATACATATATGTTACTACATTTTATATATTTTCTTGATGACATTGTAGTTACAACAATAAATTGTTGGTAAAATCATTATCATAATTAAAAATCTAAACCCACATAACCACGTTATTAACAATGATTAATAAAAAAATATATATATATAAAAGATTAACTGTTAAAGTTCTAAAATAAAAATATTACTATTATTATTTAATTAGTGTTAAAACTTTTAGTGTTCACAATGTTTACATATTTAATAAAAAAATTAATTTTGGCTTTATAAATATACATTATTTCTTAAAAATTTTACACATCCTCTTCTAAAAACGCATTTTTATATTATTTGGAATTAAGTTATATAATTTAAGTCCTTTGTAAAAAAAGTGCATTGCTGTTGTGGCGACTCGTTGTATTCTAAAATTTTCGGCATTTCTTAGTCTATACGATTGTACATCTACGTAATTAAGTTTCCCGCTTAAATATTCTGGCGCATTACCGTTCCTTATTTTTTGTAAACACATTAAAGTATTTAATTCCAATGTTTGCTTTATATTTAGCCATTTTAATGCATTTAACATTAAAACTATTGGTGTATATCTGCTGCATCTAAGAATTGTCCGCATTGCTTTATTCTGCAATTTTTGTAGTCTGTCCAATTGCATTGCTTTACACCATGTATAAATAACTGTTGTAGTGTTGTATATATTTATTGTTGCTATTGTTGATACTTTGTTTCTTATTATTTTTAAACAACAAATTTTTTTTACTGATTTTTTACAAATAGACTCTATGTGATCGTTGAATTTCAGTTCTTTATCAATTACGAAACCAAGGTATTTTATTTGTCTCACTTTTTCTATTATTTCACCGTTTATTACAAAATTTGCATTGCTAGTCATATTTGTTCCTATTATTTTTTTTCTGCTCATTTAGTTTTAGTTTATTTATTTTTTTAACCATATACATATTAATATTTTTATATCCTGCGTCATAGTGTAATTCGTAGGACATTCTCTCAAGTTTATACGAAAAAAAATATGTTGAGATTGTTAATATTGCAACATGATTTCAATTCTTTCAAATTTAAATTAATGCAATCTAATTAAAAGTTTTCTTATATTAATATAAATATAGGTATGTACATATATGACGAAGGATACGTTTTTTCGTCAATATGAACGATAACGTAATCAAAATCAATATTTTTCGTATATTTTGGATATGAAACAAAGTTTTTTTTTGTTTTAATGTTTATCGAATAAGGGTAGATTTGTCGCTTTTATTATTCCGGGTAAGAGAAAACACGTATTGATGTTTATTTCATGATCCTCGTGGTTGCTGCTCAGCATGCTGTTAGGTTATGTACCTAAGTGCATGCTTTCTGGTTATATTACATAACCGTTAGTTTTGCTTTTAAGGATTTTGTTTTAAGGATTTACATCGAATATCTTTTTACAAAGGCATTGGTTGTTTAGAGATCTATACGTGGGAATAACTTGGCATTATGATTAGCTGGAACTAACGGCATCAGGTTATCCCACAAGCATTTATACATTAAAATGAATGAAAAAAGTTAGACCCCAAAAGCTAGGGTGATATAATATTAAAGTTGGGCGTTGAAAAATGCCTACTTCTTCATCATAAGTGCGTGAGGGGTTGTGTTCTTATATAAGATAAAAAGAGAAGTATAGAAACAAAGTTTAAAAATGTCAAATAAAGACGATTGCAAATATTGTTTCGTTGAGAACAAAATATTAAATTTCAGAACAAGTCCCTAGAATCAGTTTATTATTTGTTTTAAAAATATAAACATTGAACGCAAAAAATTAAAGTCTAGACAAAATAAAGTCTAGACACTATAATGCTGCAAGTGTTACTCGAATTCTTTTTTTAAATGTAGAAACACTTTATAGTAGATATATATTTTATTTAAATTTTTATAACCGCAGGAATATATAATATGTATAAAAAGAATACTTACATTATTAGCCTTGAAAACAAAGCACTAATCATGGTGTATTTTTCTCTCCTTTGTGGTCAGATGAAAGTGAATAATATTGGAAATTTATATTTGATGCATTACAAATATATTATAAAAATCATACTTATATTTAATAGCGAAGTCCTTTGTCTGAAATTAAAAGCAAAATCTTTAAGATGTATACAAAAAAAAGAGTCACTACACATTCAGCATTTTGCAATAATTTGAAATTTTTAAACAATAAAAGCATATAAAAGTAAATGTCGGAGAACTGATCTATTACGGAAAATTTCATTTTATTTTCAGAAATTGTTCAGAAACCATTCATTGACTTTCAGAAATTCTCAAATGTATTTCAAAAAACATGAATTGATTTAATAGAAATTGTCAAATTTATTTCAGAAAACATCATTTGATTTTCATGAAACATCAAATATATTAAGATATTATCAATTGTATTTAAGAAAATATTAAATGTATTGAAAATAAGAAAAATTGTCAGATCCCTATACAATAACATGTTTTTGTTAGTATTATACTGGATTTGTAAAACTTCTTGTAATCTTTTTTTATTGGACACAAAAGTTGTTTTATTTGTAGAATTTTTTACTCCAAGTTCAAATTTTCATAATAAACTAAAAATCCTGCAATGAAGAGGTCATCATAATTAATTTGCTTTTCTTTTTATAAGAAAATTATACAGGCCGTTAAAATATACTAAAACTGTAGACCGTGGTACCAGAGTATACTTTTGTAAAGGTCTTTGGCGCCATAAAAAAAATATGGGTCCACCATATTTGTCTCTTCTACCACATGTCCAATTATTGGCAGGCAGTTGTGACTGCAATCACTAGTAGAAGCAATAATAACTTTTCTATATTGTAGGATAAACTACATTTCGATTCTGAAATACTTTCATAATTTCTCATATGCATTTCAGGTTTTCTGAAATACATTTAATAATTTCTGAAATACACATGTTTTCTGAAAATGAATTCATATTTTCTGAAATGCATTTGATAATTTTTGAAAATCAATTAATATTTTTGAAATACTGAAATACTATATCTCATGTTTCCTGAAATACGATTCCTTAATGGTAGTCTTTCATATAAGCTTTGCTTTTCAAAATTTTATTTTTTTTGACTTAATGATTGCGCACATTAAAATTCGAACAAAAATAATTCCAACAACTTTTAGTCGAAATAACCGAATTTAATAAAACATAATTGATGGGAAAGTTAATCAAATTAACATACATATTATATATTTTTAAAAATTAATTTTTGTATAAAAAAATTTTTTTTGGAGTATCTTCCATAAGCGCTTTTAACGTGATCCCTTTCCTGTCTCCATCCATTTTCGAGTCTTTTTGCTAAAGTGCAATATCTTTTATGGCCCTTAGTTCTGGGCAGTTGGGTGGATGCGCATATATTGCTATGAAATCAACAGTCGATTAACAGTAAGATTGCAAAAAAAATGTAAATAGGAATGGACATGGTGTCTTGCAAGCATTCTTTAATATACAAATCGGTATAATCGTAGCAGTTTGCACATACGAACTGCTTCTTTTCCCACAATTAAAAATAGCTTGCCAAACTAAACACTTTTTCGGGAATTCTTTTTTTTTAGTGTTTCAAGTTGTTCACAGCCATTCCACTCTTGAAAGCTGAAAGTCGTCAAGCACGTATATTTTATTCACACTTACTGATGAAATTACGTTTAAAGCTTTTAGCATGTTGCCTAGATATTCTTCTTGGAGTTCTGATCGGACACCTTCTGTACTTTATACCCCCCATTGCTTGTTTTCCCTCTGTGTGTTCCTAGAATCCTGTGCACAATTGAAAATCGTTGCACTTTAAAACTTAGAGAATACCAAAAACGGCTCCCATGATTTTGATATAATCTGATATAAAAAAATATCTGCGTAAGCCCATTTATCATAGCTCCCTTGCAATTACACTTACTGTTTTAATATATAAAATTTTTAACAAAAAAATATTTACTCATTTGGTTAAATTGTAGCACCATTTCGAAAATTTAATTTCCGTTTCTGGTTCAAAATTTTTTTTTGCAAAAAAATGACGACAAAAAAACTTTAGTCACATCTCTGGATATTCCATAATATGTATACACCATAGACTAGCACAATTTTAACGTCCATTTCTTGTAAAATGGAAATCGTTGCTGCAATTTGAAATTCAATTGCAAGTTAATGAATTATAATGAAAAGCATATCATTGTCAAAGAAACAACTCAAGACATTTTGCCTCATTTGTGTTAAATTTAATAAATCTTTATATGTAATTAATTACCTTTTGTTACAAATTCACTACTGCACAATGGAACATCAATCGATTTATTTATTTCAGCGTTTAGTATCTTTCTCAGAAATATACATACATATATATTGTGAGCACCAAAAAATTTATTTTAATTTTATGTTAAGTATAAAAATTGTTGTGAAACTACTGGTACTGCGTAACTTCACAATATGATTCAAATTTAATGTAAATGCATTATTTTATTAAACCATTGATCCAGATCATCCAACCAAATCTGTTCAGTAAAAAGTACACAAGAACATGTCAACAACAAAAGAAAAGTAAAATAACAGAACAACAGAGTTGCCGCTTCACGATTGTGCAGTGTTGTTCTTCTGAATTATAATATATACAGTGCCGGAAACACTAAATTATCTCTTGAATGAATTACTTAAGTTAATGTCTACATTTTACTTGCCACTTATATCAGTGAATCATATTTCATTCATTCAATATGGAACTCATTCGTTTTTGTTACATTCATTAATACTAAGCGAATTCATTTAATTTCATTGTTGGTAGTGTTTTTAAAGTGTCGTTTCTCTATAACATATGTTTTTTATTGTGTTTTCCCATATATTACATTCCACTTATTACTGTTATTATTATTATTATCTAACCTGCTAGAACTTGCGAGGAAAAGACAAAAATCAAATCTCTCATTTTAAAATTGGAAATACAAAAATAACATCTGATAAGGACAAGGCGGAAATCCTGGCAAATACATATGTCCCAGCCAAAAACCTCACTTCGAACTACAACCACTCATCAGTAAATAATTTTAAAAAAGAAAATCCTAGTTCTGAATCAGCAATTTATACATCTCTTGAATAAGTAACGAATATTGTCTCATCAATAAAACCCTCAAAATCCCCTGGTTTTGATAATGTTCCCAACCTGCTTTCAAAGAAACTACCAATCAAAGCTCTAAAATTACCGGTTATAAAATATAAGAGCTGCATCAAACTTAACTATTTCCCAAACCATTTCAAAAATGCTAAGGTTATAGCCATAAACAAACCTAGTAAGCCAAAAAATAACCAAAGCAGCTACAGACCTATTAGTCTATAAGTAACTTAGGTAAAATATTTGAAAAAATAATATATTCTCGTCATAGTGAATTTGTAACAACCAATTTTATTGTTGCTAAAGAACAATTTGGATTTAAAAAGGAGCATAGCATTACTCACCAAATAAACAGAATCAAAAATCAAATAATCACCAATAAAAACAATAAACGTTCAACGGGTCTAATATTGTTAGATATTGAAAAAGCGTTTGACACCGTTTGGCATAATGGCCTAGTATTTAAACTCTTGATGCAAATATACCAAAATATCTATGCAAACTTATTTCAGATTTCGTTCAAGGCAGAAGCTTTAAAGTTGCGATTAAAGCCCTAAACACATTCACTGCGAGTTGCGAGTGCGAGTAAAAATAAGCTTTTTGCATGCGAGAATTTAGCTATTGTGCTTTTACAAAATCATCAAAATGTTTTTTACAAATTTTACAAACCTACAAGCAAACCAACTTATCATTTCGCAAGTCACAATGCACAATACAGTAAATATACACTGATTCTCCTGTCATATGTTCATAAATACAGCTAATTCTCCTGTCATCTGATTTTTCTCGCACAGAAAATAGAATCAATTCTATTTCCTTTGCGAGTGTTTTTACAACCTAAGCTGGCAACGCCACACAAAAAAGCTTTACTCTAGATCTCACTTCCACATTAGAAAAAATCATACTGTCTCATTCTCGTTTTTTCTCGCACTCGCAACTCGCAGTGAATGTGTTTAGGGCTTAAGGCTCGTTTTCGCATACACCGTAATCGTCGACGAAAACGAAAACTGAAACTGAAAACGTTGTTGTACGGCACTGTTTCGTTGCTAATCGTTTTCGTTTCAGTTGGGAGCGTTGCGGCATAATACAGAAACTGAACGGAATTTTTTTTAGTTGTCATTGTAAGTGTAATATTGTGCATCGAAAATAAGTATTGATGAAATACAAAAAATATAGAAAATTACAATGTCGATGAAATTAACGAGGCAAATCGTCGAATTGCAGCCTATAATATGGCTCAGGAGGAGTATGAAGAAGATTTGTTACTGCTGTTAAAAAAAAAGAAAAAAGTAAAGAAAAGCAGTTAAAAGTAAAGAAAAGCAGAAAAAATATCCACGTGATGTACAAACAGCGGGCAAGAGAAGGTGTTGGATACTATCAAATGTGATTTGGAAGGAATACCTACTGCCTGGAACAGAGAACCAATGACACCAAGGCAAAAATTTTGCATGACCTTAACGTAAGAAATGGCTTTTTATTAAATAAAAATGTTAAAACATAATCTAATCGATATGTAAATGTTCGGTCGGCGAGGCATTTGAGTTGCATAGCACTTCAGTCAATTGTTCTTGTTCAGCCAAAGAAACTTCTTCTTCACCGACAATCTGTGAAATTTCCATTTCAATTTTGCGATCGACATGGTCGGGAATGTACGCATTGTAGTGGCAATAGATTCAAAAAATTGGTCCAAATGGTCCTTCGACTTTGTTGTGGGTTGCAAAAATCCACTGGTTTTTGCTTGCGCGTTGTAATCAGTTCACGGAGTAGATCATTTATGGGGTCGCAAGATGGAGTACGTCGTTTGTTTCGACTAGACTGTGGAGTTTCGATATCGAAGCTGCTAGGCCGACTATCTGCCCAAGATGTATTGCTGCTGGTACGACCATCTGTGGATTCGTTTATATCCGGGATATTCTCCAAATTGAAATCTATTCCGGACTGATCCAAGTCAATTTGTAAACATAACTCAGGAGATGCTTCAGTGCATAATGATGCCTGGGTGAATGGTGATGCGTCGTTGGTTGTTGATGCTTCGCTTAATGTCAAGTTGGTTACGGTTCTAAAAATTAAAAAATAAGAACATTTTAAATGATATTTACTTCCGCTTCAAAATGGATGATCCAAAAGAAACATCATCGATTCATCTCGCTTTGAAGAGGTCGTTGGGTTTCCAGTGTTTTTTTTTTTTTGTTTGCATCCGAACGAAATAGTCGCGCATATGTACCCATTTTTTTCACAGCATCAACTACATAAATATAAATAAAACTTTAATAAAATATTTTGTTATGTATTTCAGATATCTAACTACTGATGAAACATTTGCATCGTTGGCCTTTCAATTCAGGGCACACAAATCAACAATTTGTAAAATTATTCCAAAATGCCTCAACTACAAAGATTTGCATTCAATTGTACTTTTGGCGATGGTCAATGCAAATTACAAGTTCACAGCGGTAGACGTTGGCTCATATGGCCGAGAAGGGGATGCTGGCATTTATTTAAAAAGCGAAATGGGCCAAAGAATTAACAACGAGCAATTTAATATTCCACCGCCGAATGCTCTACCATACACTGAAACTGTTTTGCCAAATGTTATACTTGGTGATGAAGCATTTGCCTTGCACAAAAACTTCATGAAACCATATCCAAGACAACAATCACTACATGATCGATGCAAAGCAATTTACAATTACCGCCATTCCCGTGCTAGAAGAACAACGAAGAATGCGTTTGGAATTATGGCTTCATATTTCCGTGTTTTTCACACACCAATTGGTATTATTACCCCGGAAACAATCGACAATATTATTGTTGCGGCATGTATATTACACAATATGATGCGTTCCAAAAAAATAAATTCACCGGCAAAGACCATATTCGGAAATATAGACGACTTGACTATCCCAGTTAATAATTTGATTCCAATTGCAAATGAAACAGCTGGTGGCCGACCAAACAATGAAGCATCAATAATTCGGGACAAATTGAAGGATTATTTCAATGGAGTTGGAGCGGTTGCATGGCAGGACCGATCAATTTAACAAATCTTTCACCATGCTTTATTTTAACAAAATAAAATGAAATAAATATACATACTTTCTACATTTAACTCATCTACCAATTCGCAGTCAGTTCGAATCTAATTCTCTTTACGAACGGTCGTGTAAATAATTAAAGCGCTTAGAGTACAACTATTTAAAATTAACAACAAGTGTATATTTTTGTTTTTGCAATTGCCTATTCTTCATCTCATTTGAACTCACGTGGTAGACAATCCAGCTTATAACAGGAATAAAAATTTAGCGATGGCCCGAGGGGCCAAATCTTCATCAAAAAGAAAGCTTGTGAACAAGAAGATGACAAAACTTCCTCCGGGTTTTGTTAACCCGAACATCGCGTCAACTTCCAGCAACAGATTTAGCCTGCTTGCTGGCCTCAATGATATGGACGTAACTCCTGCATCAAATATTAATGATATTAAACAACAAAAACCTCCACCTATAGTTGTAGAAGCCAACGCCTCATTTGCAGAAATACGAAAACTATTTGGTAAAGATTGTATTTTCAAACGTACTTCAATTGGTACCAAAATTTTTGCTCCAACTAAAGAATTGTACGAATGCTATAAGCAAATTCTTAAAGAGAGTAAAATAGAGTTTCATTTATATGGCTCCAAAGATAATAGGTTATACACAACCTTTCTACACGGTTTACCCCGCATAAACTCTGAGGACATCACCGAAGAGTTAAAAAACTACAACCTATCCCCTTATTCCGTGGCTGAAATAGTCACCAAATTCAGTTCGAACAACAATGCTGTTTACAAAGTTCAATTTGTTCGTAAAAATTTTAACCCAACTGCCTTAAAAAATGTAAGGACAATTTCCAACATTATAATTTCTTGGAAAAAATACAAATCTAGATCCAGAAATAAACCAACTCAATGCTGAAACTGCTTAATGTATGGCCATGGCGGTGAACATTGCCATCGAAGTGCTGCGTGTACGATATGTGCAGAACAACATCATACAAGTGTGTGTCCGTTTAACACAAATGAAAAAAGACCAGCTGTTTTAAATGCTTTAATTGCAAAAAACATGGAAAAGAGAGAACTGATCACTCTGCAAACGACATCAACTGTCCGTTACGTTCTCTCTATTTGGAAACTAGAACAAGACTAAATTCCAAAAGTCATAACAACAGCAGGCAACAACAAAATATTTCATTTCAATCAAAGGTTGATTTCCCAAATTTAAGTAACAACAACACAAATTGTAACAATAACATCAATAACAACAGCAAAGCTACATATGCTAACCAGCTGAAAACAAACAACGATTTATTTAGCATTGATGAGCTTTTTGATATTTTCACTACAGCTATGGATGATTTGCATAGGTGCACTTCAAAAGTACAACAAATCAAAGTTGTAATGTCAATGGTAAAATACGCCCATGGATTATACTAATAATTTAAACGAATTCAAAATGCTTCACTTGAATGCTAATGGCATTTCAAACTTTTCTAAATTTAAACAATATGAGATACTAATTGAACGAGAAAACATTAAACAAGCGTCTTTGAATGAAACATTTTTTTCAGAAAATCATAGACCCTATTTTAAAAATTATTATTTATATAGAAGTGACAGAACAGATGCAAGAGGAGGAGGAGTAGCTCTGTTAATTCATAAATCTGTCGCTCATAAAAACCTCTTTATATCAAATACCTCATCAATCGAAAACATCTCAATTTAAGTTTTTATAAATAATAGACCTATTGTTGTATCTTCGTTATATTCACCAAGATATACCCATAACTTCTGTGCTGATATCTTGAACCTAACTCCTTCCACCAAAGAATATATAGTTTTTGATGACCTAAATGCCAAACATTGTTCTTGGAATTGCCGTTCAAATAATACGGCAGGAATTGCACTGAACAATCTACAGCAATCAAGCAATTTTTTCATACACTATCCTAATAGTACAACCCTATTCCCCCATCAACACAATCGCGAAGCATCCACAGTCGATATTATTTTAAGCAACTCCGCTTTAAATATAGACGTAAAAACAATGGATTACGAAATACCATCAGACCATCGCCCCATTATATGTACACTTAAAAGATCAATGGCCTTGCAGGTTGATCTCAATTATTACGATTATAGTGCAACCAACTGGAACATTTATATGAATTTTTTAGACAATAATATCACGTTATATTCCGATATATACAATACCAAGGCAGTAATTGATTAGGAAATCCAAAAATTTATAAATGTAGTTTTCGAAGCAAGGGATGTGTCTACACCTAAAATAACTCAACAAAATAATTACACATTACCAGAAAGTACTGTGAAATATATAAAACTAAGAAGAACCTTTAAAAGAAAAAGCCAACGATCTTCAGATATAGACGAGCAAACTTTTTATAATCAATGTACTAAGTTTCTAAGCAACATGATTGACAAAAGTATTAATTCGGAACGCAATAAGAAATGGTGTCAATTATTATCCAATTTAAAACCAGGTGATAAATCATTTTGGAAAATAAGCAGGAACTTGCGAGGAAAAGGAAAAAATCAAATCGCTCACTTTAAAGTTGGAAATACAAAAATAACATCTGATAAGGACAAGGCTGAAGTCCTGGCAAATACATTTGTCCAAGCAAATATCCTCACTTCCAGCCTTAACCACTCGGCAGATACACTAATAAATACAACAGTAAATAATTTTAAGAAGGAACATCCCAGTTCTGAATCTGCAATTTATACATCTCTTGAAGAAGTAATGAATATTGTCTCATCAATAAAACCCTCAAAATCCCCTGGTTTTGACAATGTTCCGAACATGCTCTTAAAGAAACTACCACTCAAAGCTCTAAAATTACTGGTTATAATATTTAACAGCTGCATAAAACTCAACTATTTCCCAAACCATTTCAAAAATGCTAAGGTTATAGCTATTAACAAACCTAGCAAGCCAAAAAATAACCCAAACAGCTAAAGACCTATCAGTCTATTAAGTAACTTTGGTAAAATATTTGAAAAAATTCTACATTCTCATCTTAGTGAATTTGTAACGACCAATTCTATTGTTGCTAAAGAACAATTTGGATTTAAAAAAGGACATAGCACTACTCACCAAATAAACAGAATTAAAAATCAAATAATCACCAATAAAAACAATAAACGTTCAACGGGTGTAATATTGTTAGATATTGAAAAAGCGTTTGACACCGTTTGGCATAATGGCCTCTTATTTAAACTTCTTGATGCAAATATACCAAAATATCTATGTAAACTTATTTCAGATTTCATTCACGACAGAAGCTTTAAAGTTGCGATTAATAATGAAACATCAACTCCAAAAACCATTACCACAGGTTTACCTCAAGGATCAGTCATTGCTTTACTCGATATATACATCCGATTTTAAAGTCCCAAAATATATGAAAATTGCTTATTACGCAGATGATACTGCGTTAATTTCTTCAAACAAACTTACAAGTGCACTCCTGAAGAAAATGGAAAAGGGACTTGTAAATTGCAGTAAATATTTCCACAAATGGAAAATCAAAATTAATCCAAACAAGACCAAAGCAATAATTTTTCCATTCAACAAATCTCCCAAAAGACTGCCAAGGCGTCATCTTCTTATTGGAAATAATACCATAAATGTACTTAACGATGTCAAATATCTCGGAGTTGTCTTGGACAAAAAGCTTACATTTAAACAACATATTATGGCTACGTGTCAAAAAGCTATAAAATCATTTAAAGCATTATGGCCACTACAAAATAGAAGGTCATTTCTAAACCACCAAAACAAAAATCTACTCTTCAAAAGTGTTATAAGGTCAATATTAACATACGCGTGTCCTATTTGGAGTGACGCTGCCAACTGTCACCTAAAACGCTTACAAATTATACAAAACATATGTCTTAAAATTATATATAAAAAGCTCTGGAGGTATCCTGCAAATCTTCTTCATGAAGAAACAGGTTTATTTAATTTCACTATTCATAAAGTTTATTATTTTAAAAATTACTCAAATTTATTTAAATGTTTTTACAAAATATTTATCTCGCTATGCGAGCTGAGTTGAATGCCGAAATTGAACTAACTCTTTAATCATTTTTCAAAACATATTTAAGGAGATCCACAACTTCAAATGCAAATAAAAATAAAAACAATTATGCTTGTCAGCATAACCAGCGTCACACTTTCGTGTGAACGAAAGGTAAAAACAAAAATGCAAGGTAGCGTCTGGGGCAAGTTAAATATTTTAACTTATAAATTTTTTATTGCGCGTGCCACGCTCATTTTTAGAGAAATATTTTGGGGTTCACATTTCATGTGAACGGAATGTTAAACAAAATGCAAGATAGCGTCTGCTATGAATTTATAATTTTAATTTTAATGTTTTTTGTTGCACGTGTAGCGCTCATTTTGCAAATATTTTAATTTTGCCAGGAATTTGGCATGGTTGCACTTCCGTACCTTAACTGTTCCCCCCTTTAAGCATCGGACGTCCTCGTCTGATCGTAATTTTGAAGGATATTGTTAATTTTTACTTTGCGTTGTCTTTTGGCAAAAATGTATGCGATACAAATTTTAAGGATTAGGAGAAAAAGAGAGGCAGAGGCGTACAATGTTCCTCTTACTTTCAAGTGAAGGTGAGAAATATGGTCCAGATTTTTTATATTTAAATCGTGAAGGTACTGGAGTGATAATATAGTGGTATGATCAGTTAAGTTTACAGTATGCGCTATTGGGATTTCAGGGCTTTTAAAAGCGATTTTTCGAAAATTTTTAAACTCTGTAGAATTAACAGTTAAAGTACTGTCAAAGGTTATGAGATAAGTACCTTTTTGAAGATATTTTGTTAGATTTTCGGAAACAACTTTGGATGGCTGGTTGTTTATGATGACGATTCCATCGTCAATTTCCATAAAGGGTGGCATATTGTGCGCGGATCTAGTGCCGAGCGGCTGTGTTATTGTTTAATAAATTGTTGAGGCACGAATTGTTTTTCTGACCCAATATTTCACAAAATGAAGTTATAGATCTCTTTTTACAATTTTTCAACATAATGCATTTGTAGCCACATTTTGCTACATCATTTGTCTCGAATGATAATGTAATGTTATGGTGAACAACAGGAAATATTAGTTTCTTATTACAAAATTTTACAATTTTAGGAAATTTTATTAAAAATGTGATAATGTTCTCATTCTGTAGGACTTTTAATTTTGAATTCACAATTATTTCGCTTACACTTATACTGGAATCTACTTTGGATTTTAAAATAAAATCTATTTCGGAGCTGTCTAGCAAAACGGGATTAATCATTTGCATCTTTCCCAGAGTTATGGACAGAGCTATATTATCTAGTTCCCTAAGCACTTCCCTATTTCTTTCGCTTAGCAGACTATAGAGGTATCCTGAATCTATTTCCGAGGTTTTCACGGTTTTTACAAGTGTATTGACAATGTTAGTTAAGTTATTTATTCTAGATTGTATTTCAGTGTTTATAATTAATTGTGTGTTACTTGCTGTAATTAATTCATTTTGTTTGTCATACACCTCAGCGATATCATCGTGATCTGGCGTGCCAGCTACGTATTTCAGGGCAGTCCCAATAATATTAATGCTACGTGCATGTCTGTGGTGTATGCGCAAGGATTCTATTGCTTTTAGCATTTGGTCAACATCCGATTCTAGTAGTTTCCGCATGTGTGACTTTGGTAATAGGTCTGTTAGGTTTCTAGTCTCATCTGCTATGGTTGTAAAATTTAGTAGGTCTGTTACATGGGCCAGGACTTCATAAGCGTCAAAAATTGCTACATTTCCATCTGCTATCGGGACATAGCGTGAGGTAGAATAATCCAGGATGGCAGCATAGTTGGTGGATATAATTGTTGTAAGTATTAGGGTGCTGTAATAAGGAAGCGAATGTTATCCTTGTGCACTATTTTATTATCAATCTTTACGGTTGTCCCTAGATCCTGTTGTACTATTTTTTCGACAAACGTTTTACTAAATTTATTCCCGAGACGTTTATTTACTTTAACATAAACCTTCTGTCCGGGGCTGTATGTTTTAACTACGGTTTTTTTTATTACAAAATTGCTTAATCTAATGTGGATGCAACTATTTTGTTGCATCACCTCACTATGTGAGTTGTCATTTTTGTTTCTAATTTCATGCTTTTGACTTAAGTTTAAGTTTAGGTTAATTAAATGTGGTTGTTATAAATTTTCCATTTTTCTTTTTGCTTTAATTTTTGTTTTACAATTAAAAATTTTGGGTTAATTTATTTATTAAAAAAAATAAATTTGAATAATTAATGGTGTTTATTTTATATTAAAAAAAGGGTTCTTCGGTGTTCATGGGAATTTTTTGTTCCGTTAGCGAATTCACCGAATCCAAATTTAATTTTAAATTTTCTTTTTTTTTTTTTTTGTTTTACAATTCAGAATTTTAGGTTAATTTATTTATTTATTATTTTTGTTTTACAATTCAGAATTTTAAGTTCATTTATTAAAAACAATTTTTGAATAATTTGTGGTATAAAAAAAATAATATAATAAAAATGATGTATTACTGTTAACGAATTTGCCTATGGAAAAGTGTTATCTTCAAGTAAATTTCGTTCTGCTGTAAAAAATAGTCTTAATCAAATGCCAAAATTTTTCTTCAAAAGTTATGCTTTAATTTGCTTGTTCTTTTTTATTAACAACTTCTTGTTTTATTTTTGTAAGATAATAAAAAAATAAAACCAAGTTTTTATACGTGGTAATCTTTTATAACACTCTTTTCCTTCTTTGCACTTTTCGTCCTTGTAATAATCATTTATATTTTTTGCTCTTTGTAAAAAAATTTTCGTGTTAAAAATTTATTTTTAAAAAAAAATTTATAAAGTTTATGAAGTTTTTTTTCTTATCTTCTTTCTTTTTCTTTGAACAGCCTGCTGAATAGCAGTATCTAAAAGTACTCTTAAATTTTCTGGGTCCATACTATCCGTGTTTCTTACTGTGTTTTTCACTTGCCTGTCAGAAATTACTAACGCTCTTATCCTAGCTGACAGTTCCTCTGTTCTTCTGACCACTTCTTCACTGTCCATAAGCTTTTGAGAAATTATCAAAGATCACACACAAAAAAAAAAAAATCTTTAATTCTGAAAACTATTGCTTGTTAATTTATAAAATTAAAATTTATTTTAAAATCCAAACTATGTAGGCCAATTTTTTATAAATTTTAATTCTAAGCTTTTTTTTTTTTTTTTTAAATTTTAAACAAAATGGTAGGAAATATAATAATAAAATAACACAAGTTTTTAATTCTAATGCTTACAAATAATTCCTCATGTTGTTCCTCAGCTGCATTAATATGACTTGTAGGATAAAAGTAAATTAGGCTCCTTTCTTTGGCAGTTGGGATTTACCTCTGCTTTATTTATTTCAGCTTGCTTTTAAACTTTTGGGTTTTTTCACAGTCTTGTGACTTTCTTTGTTTAATTTTTATTTGAGTTTTTAGCACTGTGTTCTTTTATTTTTAGTTCGAAACTTTATTTAAAATATATCCATTTGAGCACTATGTGCCTTTAGTTTAAAACTTTATTATTTTTAAAAAATATTTATTTGAGCACTATGTGCTTATTTCTGTTCAAAACTAAATATTTATTTATTTATTTATTTTTTTTTTTGAACACTATGTTCTTTTATTTTGCTTTCAAAACCTTTTTTTTTGTTGAGCACTATGTTCTTTTATTTTTAGTTCAAAACCTTATTTAAAAAATATTCATTTGAGCACTATGTGCCTTTAGTCCAAAACTTTATTATTTTTAAAAAATATTTATTTGAGCACTATGTGCCCTTTTTCTAGTTTCACGTTGGGCGCCAATTAATTTCCTGCCCAATTCCGACAAATTATTAAAACAAAATTTAATGCTGGTACTTAACTTGTATTTTAATATTTTAATATTAAATATTTTAAATTTATTTAATTTCACTATTCATAAAGTTTATTATTTTAAAAATTACTCAAATTTATTTTAATGTTTTTACAAAATATTTATCTCGCTATGCGAGCTGAGTTGAATGCCGAAATTGAACTAACTCTTTAATCATTTTTCAAAACATATTTAAGGAGATCCACAACTTCAAATGCAAATAAAAATAAAAACAATTGTGCTTGTCAGCATAACCAGCGTCACACTTTCGTGTGAACGAAAGGTTAAAACAAAAATGCAAGGTAGCGTCTGGGGCAAGTTAAATATTTTAACTTATAAATTTTTTATTGCGCGTGCAGCGCTCATTTTTAGAGAAATATTTTGGGGTTCACATTTCATGTGAACGGAATGTTAAACAAAATGCAAGATAGCGTCTGCTATGAATTTATAATATTAATTTTAATGTTTTTTGTTGCGCGTGTAGCGCTCTTTTTGCAAATATTTTAATTTTGCCAGGAATTTGGCATGGTTGCACTTCCGTACCTTAACTTATAGAAATAACGTAAAATTAAAAAAGAAATCACCAAATTGAAAATTATATGCTTATAGAGGTCTATTATTACTAATAAACCTCCTATAAGCATATAAACATTTTCAGATAGTATTTGAATATATTAAATCATATGAAGGTTTTTTCCTCCCATTTTCCTTTAAAAATCATTAAAAAAATAAAATAAAAACTATTTAATATCTTTAGATCCTATATATTATTTGTTGCAATATCTATATGTAAAGATAAGATCTCAAATGTAAATATCAAATTTGTTAAAATATGCAAATAAAGGAAGAATATATAATTGAAAAAATTCATCTGCCAATTTCAACCACACTTGATTCTTTCGTACACTGTCACGGAACTGTGCATGTCGTACATTGTACAAAATTTCATTATTTTTGACAAAGTTGTTGTTTGTTCAAGATCACTTTTTATTGAGCGGTTAACCCCCCAATCTCACATCACACTGAAATTGTAAAATCGTTGTGTACGTATTATCAACGAAAAATTGTTCGAATTAGTCGAATCCATCGCCATTAAATTTTATGCTCACACATCTGACTGCATCTCATTTTTAAAATGTTGTCGAAGCGTAAACTTGAAAAAAATTTGTATACTTCTCTCTCTTATTTTATTTTAAGTATACTTACCGAGTTTATTATACAGGCACATGTTTGAGGGAAAATGTTTACATTTATTGTTATTAGTATTATTTTAATAATAGTTAATAATATTTATGCTCTATAATTAACAAACTTGCGTTTTTGTATGCGCATTTCAAAAAATAAATCATTATAATAGATTTAACAAGTTAAAACTTTAATTAAAATTTTACAGAATCCAGTAAATTTGCATTAAATTTATAACATGGTAATATTAATCATCGTTAGGGTCTGCCACTACTCGCACGAAAAATTTGGTGCCATTAGTGTGACCACTGCGGAAAATGAGTGCGTATTAGTAAAAAAATGTGAGGGTATTGAGTTTTTCGAACTTGCAGTGTGATGTGAGATGGCTGGGTAAAAATATGTATATCAAATTAATATATAGTGATGATAGTAATTACAAAGGTTACTTAAGATTAATACTGATTATTTAAAGGGTTACCAGAAGGTAGTTAATTGTATTGACACCTAGCAAACATTTTGGTTTCAATACCATAACATACCTATTTTTTTTACAAGATATATCAAATTCAAAAATTTATGATTTTGTACATTTTTTTTTTATAATAATAAAATTGATTATAAAATAATTATTAGGAATAATAGTTATTTACATTTTTATGATAATAATTCTTTACGTTTTCATACTAATTATTTACATTTCAATTAAATAACTTTCCAAACATTTTAATTAAAAAATATACTATATATAAATATTAATGTTTATATATATTATTAAAATAAATAACATTTATAAATTAAGCCTGTTTAGAGGTACTATTTTTCTTCCAAATTTTGAATATCTATTATTATTATCATTTGTAGTAATTTCTTTATCAACGTTTTCATTACCACCTATATTAACATTTACATTATCATGATTTATATTAACATTTTCATTGTTTATATTAGAGTCATTGTTAACATTTTCAAGACTAACTTCAAAATCATTATAAAAGTTTTCATTATTATTATTAAAATTCAATTTGTGTTCTTTCATCTTTTCATTTATACAATTATTGGATTTTCGAGCGATACGTTTCATTATATGCTGCCTATTCCTCCTGTACACTACTCCATTCTCATCCTTTACCATAAATGACGTGGGTTGTTCACATTTTCCAATGATGTTGGGTTTTTCTTAAAAAAAATTTTCTCACCTACAGTAACAGGTTTTAGATTAATCGAATTTTTGTTGTAATTTCGTGACAACTTTAATTTCCTTTGTTCAAATTGTTTCTTTAGATTTTTCGAATTAACTATTTTTGGTTTTAGATTATTTGTTATAGAAGGTAGTTTTGTACGAAGCTTTCTGCTCATTAGTAATTCCGAAGGACTCGGTGAATTATTTTTAGGCGTAGTACGATGTTGCAAAAACGCAATATATGGATCTGAACCCTCATCTTTGCATTTGTGTAAAATGTTTTTAATAATCTGAATAGACCTTTTTGCAAGACCATTAGATCTAGCTAAATAAGGACTTGAAGTAGTATGATCAATACCCCAATCAATACAAAATTGTCTAAAGTTTTGTGAATTAAAAGGTGGTCCGTTATCAGAGATTAGAATTCTTGGAATACCATGCCTAGCAAAAATCGACTTAAATCTTGTTATAACTTGTGCTGAAGAGTAACCAGAACTCAAAAGTTCTACTTCAAAATATTTTGAGTAGTAATCCACGATTATTAAATACATGTTTTTGTCAAACTCAAACAAGTCACAACCGACCTTGTACCAAGGTATATATATGATTTTTAAGATCCTCTTTGGGATTAGCATTCCTGTACTTAAAGCATGTTTCACAAGTTGATACCATATTATGTATATCATTATTTATATTCGGCCAATATATTGAACCCCTTGCCAAATTCTGACAACCCTGAATCCCCATATGACCCTCATGAACATATTTCAACATTTTCGACCTTAAAGATTCTGGAATTATAATACGTTTATTTTTAAACAAAATACCACCCATCTGGTTCATCTCATCCTTTATGGAATAGAATGGTCGTACATCCGGGTCCATTTGTTTTTTAGGATCTGGCCAACCTTGTTTTATATAATTAAGAATTTTCTGTAAAACTTGATCCTTTTCAACTTCTTTTCTAATCTGTTCTATTTCATCAGATGGTAACTCTATGTGACTTACTACTGCATTGCATTGCAAATCTATATCTCTATCTAACTCAGGAAAATCTTTTTCTTTGAGTGGTGCCCTAGACAAGGTATCAGCGATAAATAAATCCTTGCCTGGTTTATAGACATCCGTTAAATTGTATGATAACAATCTAAGCATAAATCTTTGAAGACGCGTAGGTATATTATATAAAGGTTTTTTGAATAGTGGAACGAGTGGTTTATGGTCTGTTTCCACAGTAACATTTCTACCATATATATATTGGTGAAATCGAGTACATCCAAATAGAATTGCGAACAATTCTTTCTCAATTTGAGCGTAATTGATCTGACCTTTCGTTAAGGACGCAGATGCATATGCAATGGGATTTTCTCCATGCATTATGACTGCTCCTACCACGAATTTCGACGCGTCAACTGACAAAACTAAAGGTTTTTTCGTGTCATAATAAGTCAAAACGGGTGCCTTAGTAATTTCCTTTTTTAAATTTCCAAATTCCAACTGTTGTTCACGATTCCAACTCCAAATTGTCAATAAACGAACCTAAATAGGTAATCATGCCTAAAAAACGCTGCAACTCCTGCTTATTAGTTGGGACAGGCATTGCCAAAATAGATCTAACTCTTTCTGCATCCGGTTTTACACCATTTTCACTAAAAATGTGTCCAATAAATTTTATCTCTGATTTAAGTATCACTGACTTCGAGCGATTAAATTTAAGGCCTACTTTTCTGCCTCTTTCAAGGACCTGACGTAAAATTTCATCGTGTTTTTCAACGGTTGGCGCATGGATCAAAAAATCATACATATATATAACCAGACCGTGTATATCACCCAAAAGTTTTTTTTCAGGGGCTGAACTGATGCCAAAAGGCAAACGCAAGAAACGATATCTCCCAAAAGGGGTATTAGAAGTACACAGTCTTGACGACTCATCGTCCAGCCTTACCATCCAAAAACCAGAATTTGCATCTAGCAAACTAAAAAATCTAGAACTACTCATACGAGATTTGCACTCGTCTATTGTAGGAAACTCATATCTGGGTCTCACGATCACTTTATTCAAATTTCGCGGATCCAAACATAACCTTAAATTCCCATTAGACTTTGTAACAAGCACAATTGAATTCACCCAATCCGTAGGCTCCTTCACTTCAACTATAACGTTTAGCTTTACCATCCTCTCTATTTCTTTTTTCAAAAGTTCATGAAGACTGAATGGTACACGACGAGGTGGGTCGATCACTGGCTGACAATCTTCCCTAATTTGTAAATGACATTTTTCCTTTAACTCTCCTAATCCATGAAACATATCCTCATACTTTTCCAAAATTGTATTACAATTTACTGTATTTATTGATTTACTTAACTTCATTTTTGACGCTAATTCTAAACCGATTATGTTATTACATGCCATGTTAAGAATGTAAAACAAGTAAGACTATACGATACCCTATACCATGCGTTTAGAAACCCTATCTCTTAGGCCCAACTAACTGGACATTGAAAATAAGCAAAAACCAAATTTGAGTGGGATTTTTATTAATTTTTTTGGCTGCAGATATGAAAAAGTTCATATCGGATGCTATATCTATAAAGGGACTAGGTCCAAAAATGGACCGATCCTGATCATGTTTGGTAAAGTCTCCTGTATTTTGCAAAAATATATACAAACAAAATTTGAGAAGAATCAGTCAATATATTTTTGTTTTTTAATAGATTTAAGTGAAGATCGGGAAGCAGCTCTATATGGGGTCAAAGGGATCATTTTTGGACTACTCATTAGTGGATGTAATGAACGCATACAAACCCAATTTGAGTAAGATCTATATGACAATTTGGATCTTATGGAAATTTATGTCGATTTCATATGGGTAATTTGTATGGGGGCTAGGTCTGAACATGGACTGATTCTCACCAATTTCAATAGCGTTCATCCCATGGCCAATAACAGCTCATATACCAAATTTCATCAAAATATATTCATATTTGCGACCTGCAGTTTGATTACAAGCTTTACATGGACACACAGACGGACGGACGGACGGATAATTAAAGATGGGTCTAGGTCAAATATTTTTGGTTGTTACAAACAGCAGCACAAAGTCATTATACCCAAACCACATAGTGGTATAGGGTATAAATATGTATAGTAAACTACATTTTCATAAAATAATTTTATAAAAAATTTTCCAACTACTGGCAATTTCTCGCCACTAAATGTGACTACATTACTTGAAATATTATAATTACATTGTTAATACCTAAAGTTTCAAAAGTACTTATCGACATGAGGTTAATTTGAGTCCACTTAGCAAATCATTCGTCTTCCTTCTATTTCTACGGCAACGTTCCATACATTAAGCTTACTGCGCATTTCGTTTACTGTACCAACAAACAGAGTATCTTCTTCATTTTCGTCAACTACTTTCACGAATTTTTTGACGTTGTTCTTCCTTTCGTACGATTTTGTAAAACACATTTTTGCGTAGTGATTTAATTTATCACATGCATTGCATTTGGCTCCTTCCGCCGGACATTTTGTTTTATGTCTCTGTCCACACTTCTTACAGTCAACTGTAAATTGCTGTTGTTGCTTTTGATGATGCTGATGCTGTTGCTTTTGTTGTTGAAAATTTTGTTGTCTCTTTTGGAAATGTTGCAACGCCGCTACAACTGGCTCGTGTTGACCGCCATTTTGAATGCTGGCTAAACTTTCCTTTGCCATTTCTATGGTTTTTGCAATTTCAAGGGCTTTCTTCAAATTGATTTCCCCTTCACTCAATAAACGTTCCTTTATGTTTTTATATTTATCCGACAGTCCACATATAAATATGTCTTTAACAAGACTCTCACGCAAACTACCAAAATCACAGGTGTTGCTCAGATTGCGTAAAACGGTTGCATACTGCACTATGGTTTCATCCATTTTTTGATGTCGTGTAAAAAATATATGCCTCTCCATCGCCACATTAATTTTCGCCACAGACTTTAACAAGTCTGCATATTTCACTGCATCGATGCTATCGTTGAATGAATTAAATATTTGTAGAGTTGCGGGGCCCATGTGGTGCAGCAAAAGGGCAACTTTCCTCTTGTCTGGCTGTCCATCCAAATTGGTAGCCAACAAAAATATTTGGAACTGTTTGCTCCAATTCTTCCACTCCTCCGCGACATTGAAGGCGTTTATGTTGAAAGGCGTCATAGTGCCTGCAGAAGAACTCATTTCTTGAATTTCAACTTTATTTTCACCAGCCAATGCCATTTTTTTTTTTTAAATTTTAGTTTTGTTACCAAGCTTTTTATTTTTAATAAAGACTCTCGGTTTTTTTTTTTTCAAATACTGCTGTTTTTTTTTTTTAATTTTTATAAATTTTTCAATTGCTTTTAGTTCTTTTTCTTAATTTTCAACTTTATTCACCTGACACCATGTTGTTTGTTCAAGATCACTTTTTATTGAGCAGTTAAAAATATGTATATCAAATTAATATATAGTGATGATAGTAATTACAAAGGTTACTTAAGATAAATACTGATTATTTAAAGGGTTACCATAAGGTAGTTAATAGTATTGACACCTAGCAAACATTTTGGTTTCAATACCATAACAAAAGTCAATGATCCTTTCCTCGTCGCACAAAGAAAATTGTAATTTTTTACTCATTTTATAGTAATAATCACTAAACTTTATCGAAATTTCACAAAAAACAAATGAATAAGATGTCGCACTTTGTTTACTTACTTTTTATTAACACCTCTGTCGCACAATTTTTGATTAACAACTCTGTACGTTCCTAAAGCAACGAAAACAACCTAGTCTATGTTGTTTTCGTTCCGTCGCCAAATGGCTACCCTACAAGAAATGAATCAAGAATGATAGAATACAAGATTACGCCATCCCAACATTTTCCCGTTAGATGACGTCACAAGTCTATCGCAAGGGCTACCACGTATGTTTCATGTGGAAAAATTATAAAATCTTGCGAAAAATTTATGTTTTATGGAATAGTTGGCAACCCTTCAACTAAAATCACTTTGACAATTCTCAAAAAAATATTAAATCAGTTCTTGTTATAAATTACAAATTGAGCATTATATTTTATGAAAAACATTATTAAAATAATTAAAATTAATAAAAACAATCAGTAAAGTGTGTTAATAAGTTGCAGTATAAAGAAAAACTAAAAAACAAAAAGGCAGAAAAAACGTAAACATGCGGTGTGCAGTGGGCAAATGCAAGCAAAATAATAATAAAACAAGTGAGAAATTAAAAAAAACTAAAATTTTGGGTGTTTTTAATAAGTTGATTATATTTTTTAATAAAGATGTATCGTTTTACAAGTTTCCGAAAGATGAAGCACTAAGGAAGCTTTGGATATTGTTTTGCAATCGATGCAATTCCGTAGATGTTCAAAAAGAAAAAATTTGTGCCTTACATTTCAAACAAGAGGATTTTGAAAGAAATATGAAATTTGAAATGGGTAAGTTATCACAAATTTAAGTTTAAGAGATTATCACTTAATAATTATAAATAGGATTCTGCAAACGGGGTACACGAAAATTGAAACCGGGAGCAGTTCCCACCATAGAGACGAGCGCTATTGCAAATGACATTGAAATTTCAAATAAAATTGCAAATCCAATTGAAAATCGATGTGAAGTTGAAATTCCTAATGAATTTGAAACACTTACAAGCGATGAGAAAAACACTTCAATGACGGCTGGCATTGTGGAAGATAGCCAATAGGAAATTTAATAAAACAACAACGTAACGTTCAAATATTGTTTAGTGTTTAATAAATAAATTAACAATATATATAAATAGTTTACATATTAATATATAAATATTTCAAGGAACATAAATATATATATGTATATATGATAAATCTACTATATATTTATATAAAATTAAATGTACTAAAAATTTAATATAACGATATTCTTAATTGAATTTAATTTTTTTTAAAATCTAAATTAAATATTTATATGTATATTAATTGATATCTACTAATCCTATTAGTTGTAAACTATAATTAAAAATCCTGTATCATTCGACATAGTTTTTAAAATTAAAAAAAAAAAAACATAAAAGTTAAGATTAATATTTATTAATAAATTTTTATAATTTTTAAATAATATAGAAATCTAATTAAAACCTCATATTTTAAATGCTTCTTATATATTACTTAAATTAAAAAAAAGTTGAAAAAATTAATTTAAAATAAATAAATTTATAAAAAATAAAAGTTTTTTACTAACAAATTATTTGAGGAAAAAAATAATAAATTATCCCACTGTTGCAATGTTATTGTTTATGTATAAACATAGACATAAACATAAGAGTTTGACAGCTCAAAATTATTAGCCAATAGGAACACAGCTTGCGTGACGTCACAAATCTAGCAGGCGCAGAAAATTGTATTAGTGTCCGCGGGATGGCGTAATCTTGTATTCTATCATTCTTGGAAATGAATGACTGAAACTAACACATAAACAATTTTTGTACTAACACACTTGCAGTTTTTTTCTATTTAAAAACATATGACTGTCATTGTTGCTGTTGTAGAGTTGTTTTTGTTAAGGTTTAGGAAAGGTAAGTAATTAATTAATTTAAAAGTTCAAGTTAATTTTTGTTGTTTCTTTAGGATTCTTCAAAATATGTCAGTGAATTCGTTAGTGCCATTCTCAATTGTGGTGGCACGTCCCTCCATTATACTCTTCCACAATTTATTTTTTGCTCGCTTGTGGCCTATTCCTGTTGGATCGTTAACTATTGCTGTAGAATCTTCACAAACTTTCAATCTAGAACTTTTATACCTCTTAGGAAACGCATTTGTGTAAAGAATTATATTGTGCGACAATATGTTATATCCTGGATTTCGATTGTGAATGCTGTACCAGAAAATAATATGGTTATCTATTTGATATTATTGATGGACTTTTTATGATGCTGGAAGATAATACACAAGAAATATAATTGTGTGAAACAACGCTGACACAGTTTATTAAATCGATTCGTAATGAATCCAGTTAAGTGCGCATGGAAGACATTATAAATATATTGTTAATACATGCGCAATCACCAAATGAACTTATTAAGGTAATGCACCGACATTTTATTAAAAATTGTAGCTAGAAACAAAGTAAATCTTCCTTGCAGCATTTTACACTAATCCTTATATCTATCTTTCAGTCTGTTGCCATAACATGGATATGGGAGTTTGTTTTAATATTTGAATGTTTTAATTTATGCCATTCTGGAATACAGTGTCTGGAATATGATGTTGATAATATGAAATGAAATTAGTTTCTTCAAAAGAACAAAGATGTCAGAATATTGAACAAATTGATTTATGGAGGTATTATCACAATATCTCACACACCGTTCTGTACAAACAAAGGTAGCAGTATTTGAATGGATATATCATTTACTCATCAATTTTCCAAATGAATTGTATCAGGTTTGGCCGAAATTGTTAATTCACAACACTGAAAAGGTAAGCTTTAATATAAATTGTTGATATATATGTAAGTGTTATAATAAATTGTTTACTTTAAGAAACTACTGATTGCACTAAGGCCCATTACCGGAAATTTCTATTGAGTTTAAGGATGTTTCGAGTGAAAAGTCAGCAAAGTTGTTTAAATATCTGTTTTAAGTTAAGCCCATTGTCCTGTTTCAACATTATCTCAAAGTTATCACCACGTTTCGGAATTAGTGATATGTGTTTTTAATATTTAATGTTTATTTTTAATTTTTAATTTGATTTTTAATACAATAAATAAATAAATAAATAAAAAATAAGTCGTGTTTCATTATAATCAAGTATGACCGGTCAACGATGATGTATATATCCATCAAATGTGACCGGTCAACGATGATATATATATCTATCATCGTTGACCACCAAACAGCGGTAGAGTGAGCAGTTCAGATATATATTATATGGTTTACATACTTTCATAGGTTAGAGTAAGATGCAAAATCACATGTACACAAAAGTTTCGGTCAGTTTTGGCATATTTGCCTTAATAAAATGATAGAAACTTTGTTCTACGCGATGACCGACACTTCAGTCAGTAATGACGGTCATATCACCGGTCAAATGACCGTCACTGTTCTTGTAGGGTAGTTTTTCGTTGCTGAACGCCGCCGTTACGTTGCTAGTTTTCGTCGCCGATTTCTGGAACGAACTTTTTTTCGTTGCAAATGTATGCAATTTCGTTTTCGTCGACGATTACGGTGTATGCGGAATCGAACCTTTAAGGCCCAATTCAGACGACGATTTTTGACGACGCGCTTTTTCTTAATTCTCTTTTGAAGCTGCTACCAAAAACCTATTGCATTCATACGATGATTTTTAGTTTCATGTCTTTTTTTTAATCTGCTTTAGTTTATTTTTCGCATTAAGAATAATATATGAATTAATGTAAATTCAAATGATCTTTTTTATTTTTCAATTTAATTTATTTATTTGTTAAATATTATTTACATTATTTCACTATAAGATTTAATATTTTTAAGCCCTAAACACATAACGGCGAGTTGCGAGTGCGAGTAAAAACTAAGCTTTTTGCATGCGAGAATTTATGCTTTTACAAAATCATCAAAATGCTTTTGAGCAGCTGATTATCCTACTGTCAAAAATAATTCAATTTTCAATTGTATACAAAGCTGTTCATATAACAAACAATAAATTTAACAAAATGAATAAAATCGAAATTATAAAGTAATTACTACAGTAGGCATCGCGTTTAATGCCTATCAGCTGATTCTCCTGTCATCTGATTTTTCTCGCACAGAAAATAGAATCAATTCTATTTCCCTTCCTTACAAGAACAGTGACGGTCATTTGACGGTGATATGACCGTCACTACTGACTGAAGTGTCGGTCATCGCGTAGAACAAAGTTTCTATAATTTTATTAAGGCAAATATGCTAAAACTGACCGAAACTTTTGTGTACATGTGATTTTGCATCTTACTCTAACCTATGAAAGTATGTAAACCATATAATATATATCTGAACTGCTCACTCTACCGCTGTTTAGTAGTCAACGATGATAGATATATCCATCATCGCTGACCGGTCATACTTGATGGATATATACATCATCATTGACCGGTCACGCTTGATTATAATGAAACACGACTTATTATTTTTTATTTATTTATTTATTGTATTAAAAATCAAAAATTCAAAAATAGAAATAAGCATTTAACATTAAAATATTAAAAACACAACAATATCACCAATTCCGAAACGTGTCGATAACTTTGAGACAATGTTGAATGTTTAAACAACTTTGCTGACTTTTCACTCGAAACATCCCTCAAAGCGATTCGTAACTTAGCACTGAATAAATTGACTAAACTCAATAGAAATTTCCGGTAATGGGCCTTAGTGCAATCAGTAGGTTCTTAGAGAAAACAATATTATAACACATATATATCAACAATTTATATTAAAGCTCACCTTTTGAGTGTTGTGAATTAACAATTTCGGCCAAAACTGATACACTCCATTTGGAAAATTGTTTGTACAGAACGGTGTGTGAGATATTGTGATAATACCTCCATAAATCAATTTGTTCAATATTTTGAGATCTTTATTCTTTTGAAAACTAATTTCATTATGGACGAATTTACGGATACTGCACATTCCTTAATATTCTTCATATTATCAACATTATATTCCAGACACTATATTCCAGAATGGCATAAATTAAAACATTCGAGCCAAATATTATAAAAACCATATCCATGTTATGGCAACAGTCTGAAAGATAGATATAAGGATTAATGTAAAATTCTGCAAGGAAGATTTACATTGTTTCTAGCTAGAATTTTTAATAAAATGTCAGTACATTACCTTAATAAGTTCATTTGGTGATTGCGCATGTATTAACAACATATTTATAGTGTCTTCCAAGCGCACTTAACTGGAATCATTACGAATCGATTTAATAAACTGTGTCAGCGTTGTTTCACACAATTATATTTCTTGTGTTTTATCTTCCAACATGATAAAAAGTCCATCAATAATATCAAATAGATAACCATATTATTTTCTGGTACAGCATTCACAATCGAAATCCAGGATATAACATATTGTCGCACAATATAATTCTTTACACAAATGCGTTTCCTAAGAGGTATAAAAGTTCTAGATTGAAAGTTTGTGAAGATTCTACAGCAATAGTTAACGATCCAACAGGAATAGGCCACAAGCGAGCAAAAAATAAATTGTGGAAGGGTATAATGGAGGGAAGTGTCACCACAATTGAGAATGGCACTAACGAATTCACTGACATATTTTGAAGAATCCTAAAGAAACAACAAAAATTAACTTGAACTTTTAATTTAATTAATTACTTACCTTTCCTCAACCTTAACAAAAACAACTCTACAACAGCAACATGACAGTCATATGTGTTTAAATAGAAAAATCTGGAAGTGTGTTGGTACAAAAATTGTTTATGTGTTAATTTCAGTCATTCATTTCTTGTAGGGTTGCGAGTGTTTTTACAATCTAGGTTGGCAACGCCACACAAAAAAACCTATTTAATATTTAAATTATTAAGAGTAGAATCTTTAGAATTTCTAATCAAATAGCAGAACGTGTCAATATTTAAAAGTTTTAAGTAAAAACATATTCAGTTTAAAGAAATTATGCATAAATATTAAAACATAAGAAAGTTATCCTTTTAAAATGGTCCTTTTTTTAAAAAGAGTACTTTAAAAAATACTTTTTTAGAAAAATTTTAAGAAAATGTTCTTTTTAAATAGGGTAGATTTTTAAGATTTTTAAGGTTAAGAAAACAAATTTTTTTCATAAGCATAGGTACTTTTTAAAACGAGGTAGTTTTTTTTTAACAAATGATACTTTTTAAGGAAAAGTGCTTAAAAAACAGGTACTTTTTTAAAAAGGTATTTTAAAAAAGAAAACTTTAAGAGAGATACTTTTTGAAGAACGGTACTTCGAAACAAATGTATTTTTTCAAAACAAGAAAAGATAATATATGGTTTATGGGCTCAGGTATTTATTTCGATGCGTTATAAACGGAATGACAAACTGATATATACCCTCTGCATATATACACTTTGATATATACCCCTGTGTAGGGTTTTAAATCGATTAGTATTGAAAATTTTTGATTTAATTAAAAAAAAATTATAATTGAATTTTAGATTTGTCTTGGGACGTCTGAAAATTTATAAACAATTGTTAATAAATGAATAATCATCTAAACTATTTGGAGAAATCATCTTGATTATTTTTTAATATTAGCGCTTAACTCTAAAATTTCGGGTTATCCCCGAAAACACGTATTAATCTTATTAATTGGTAAAAAGTTCCATATGGTTAATGTAAGTGCATAATACACTTTTGCCGGGTAGTCTTCTATTACTGTTGCTAGGGGAATCGACAGGATTTATAATTCCAACAAAATGGAATTCATGTCACAAATGAAACCGTGCTCACAGCCACTACATACCAACCTTTGCATTCGCAATGGAAGACTGGAAAGTTTTTTCAATGTTATTGAAAGAAATATATATATATATATTTATTCAAATAGAAATAAAATGTTACATATGACAAAAGAAAATTTATTCAGTAGACTCACTTTAATTATTAAGGATTTACTTTAAAATTGATTTTTTTCATTTTTTAAATACTTTAATAATTCCTCTTCTCTTGGCCGCTTTCTCTGGCCAATTTGTATTGCTTAGAGACCTCGGACTAGGATGGGCTAAACGCAAAATTATTTTTGCAAAATTAAGATTTTTGTAAACATTTAAATACATAATCACCCACAGCTACTATAATTTGTGGTTGGACCAGCTGTAAAAAATTGTGTTGTTCTTAAATATACATCGCGTAGTTGAATTTTGTAGGGACCCTTCAATTCAGTGGGTGTTATATTTTAACCCATTCAATAGTAAAATGCCAAGGGGCAAAAATTGTGTACAAAACGTTGTTGAGAGAATGTATCTAGAGATCCATTATGTCTTTACCACTAGGATATCCCACGTGGTAGTTTCTTCATAAGTCAATCAGTATATTCTCTTTGAAGACAATTTTTTGTGTAATTTTTTTTTCTGAATAATTACGTTTTCTTCCAACTTAGTGATTCAGAAAAACTATGTCTCCTATATACATATATTTTATGTTGGGTTCTTGCCAACGATTTACATTTAAGATCTGCTTAAACTACGTTCTTTTTCTTCTATATTTGTCTGAAATTTATGTAGATTGTCTTTGATTTGATCCTCTTAACAGATGATTTTTGTATATTTCAAGAGTTGGTCTATAAAGCTCTCTAATTTTTTTGTTAAAATATTGCCATATTTGGAAAACAGAGAATTAATTTTTTTTTCATATTAAAAGGGAGTTTTCACTATTAGATTTTGTGGTAACGCAAAATAGGGCCCATACACGACACAAGCATGATTGACAATCAAGCGATGGATCAATCAGATTGACCGTGTATGGCCTTGATGTGTGATTGTACAATCCGATTGTGGCCGATTGAGAAAAATCAAAATCATTTTGATATTTTTGTGATTGTTCAATCATGATTGTGTCGTGCATTATGTTATTTTCCCATTAAAGTGTTTTTTTTTTTTTTTTTTTGAAGAAGCAACATCGCGCGTGTTCAAACATTTGGTGACTTGCAGTATTATGAATAATAATGATTTTTTAGTGAGAAATCCTTGATTTATATAAATCAATGCCGTGTCTTTGGAAAATTAAAAGTTCCGAGTACTGTAATCGTGACTTAAGAAATCAATGCCATGAAAAATTGGTGGACAAATTGAAAGAAATTGATGCAGATGCCAATAAAGATAAAGTAATAAAAAAATCAACATTTTCCGGACAAATTTTAAGCGAGACTTAAATAAAATAAAAAAAAGTCTAAAATCTGGTGCGGGAGCAGATGATATATATGTGGCTTCATTGTGGTATTTCGAAAAACTAACATTTTTGGAAGATCAAGAATGTTCCAGAGAAGGTAAATGTAGCATGGACGCTCAAAGCTCAAATGTAAGTATGTGTAAAAGTTCATTATACCCGTATATACATTTAATATTGTATTATATTATTTTTGTACAAACAGAGCGAATATTGCGATGAAACATTTGTGGAAACTCCACCAAAAAAACGAAAAGTCACAGCCACAGTTTATACCAGTTGTGACAGCTTGACAGCTGTCAAAAAAGCAATCTCGAACCGTATGGCTTTGTTTACCTTTTTCTCCATTTTGTTTTGGTAAAGAAGTGCGAAAGAGATTAAAAAAATAGAATATACAAAATATAATGTGTGCAAGTGAACAGCTATAGAACATGTTTTCAACCACTGACAGCATAAAAAATAAAAACAATGGAAATTTAGTGAGTATAAACATTGAAAAAAATTCATAAATTTGTATTTTTGACAAATTAACATTAAATTTAGTAATCTGTGGTATTTCCTTTTCAGATATAAAAGGTATAATAGGTGCATATTAAAACCTAAAGCTTGTGATTGTGATAATACCAGTAATGTTGGTATAAATGCTGGTAAATTTGCCAGTTACATTCACCACTGCTCAACCCAGGGCCGAAAGGAAGGAATCAAAAATTACTATAGTTGAGCTAACTATTGGTCCAGTTGCTGGTGGCGAGTCACGAAACTTTTCGCAAGTTGAATTGTGGTATTAATGCTTTGGATTATGACTTGCGCGTGAGTGGTCCTAAATCGAAATTTGTCCGGTATTATTCAATGCTTTGGGCACTACACCATTGGCTTTATAAATAAAACATTAATTGGCACTTTTTTTACTCCTATAAGTAGACATCCAGCTGAAAAGGAATAAAAATTAGCCGCAACTGAAGACAAAATCTCAAATAGTTATTATGTTAAACACACTCATTTCAACATTATTATTTTTCTAGCAAATTTTAATTCATTTTAATGCAAAACTTATTTAACAAACGTATTTAAATTTTTAATACAATTAACAAAAATTAAAATGCGTTAATCTGTCCACGAAAATTTAAATTTGTGACAATGAATAAGAAATAAATTATAAAGAAATATACAACTTGTATAAGGGTGATAGCATATTATTTTAATATAGTTCTTTCATCTGGTTTGATAGGTTAAATTTTTTGTAAATTTTTATAGTTCACAAGCAAAAATGTAGATGTCGCTAGTGTGTGTCTAGACTGGTTGGACGGTGTTTAAGGTGCTATTACACGATGTGTTTTTTACATATGTACTGTCACTTTTTTATCCATATGAAATTCCTCATGTCTGTCAAAATTGTCTTTTACATACGATTCATAATTTTTGCTATCACACGTGCATATGTATTTCCGTATGACATAACCTCTAAATGTAAACAACAGCTGATTTAATGTGTGAATTTACAAAAATTTATTGTTAAAAAAAGTTATATATTTTTTAATTGTTAATTAATATTAAACAATTAGTTTTCTTTCAATATTAATCTTTATAATTTACTCTGTTTTTCTTTCGCCACAAGCAGTGTTGTATTTTCATATGTTTTTCATACAAAAATAGAACCTGCTCTAATTGAAAAATGTACATGTGACTTTCCTCATGTATTGTACATAAACAATGTTTCATATGTATCACACGATGTGTACAACTTTTGTTGTGGGAAAATTTGACAGTACATATGTAAAAAACACATCATGTAATAGCACCTTTACTAGAGTTAAGGTGTGTTTACACTATGTGTATTTTCCATATGTAAATTCAGTTTTACGATCCATACGTAATTCCGTGTGTGTGTCAAAATTGGCGTTTTACATACGATTCATAATTTTTGCTTTCAAACGTACACATATGTATTTCCGTATGACATAACCTCTAAATGTTAACAGCTGATTTAATTTACAAAAATTTATTGTTAAAAATAAAGTTATATATTTTATATATTTTTTAATTAATATTAAACAATTTATTTTTGTTTCAATATTAGTCTTTATAATTTACTCTGTTTTTCTTTCGCCACAAGCAGTGTTGTATTTTCATATGTTTGTTTTGCCAAAATAGAACTTGCTCTAATTGAAAAATTTACATATGTCTTTCAAAATGTGTTGTACATCAACAATGTTTGAAAGGGTTCACACTATGTGTACAAACTACACGTGCTAAAAAAAAAAAGAAAAACACAAGCAAAACACGTAGTGTGAACGCTCTTTCTAGTTCAATTATTTTAAAAGAACTAGTTCGTTCTTATAGTTCAATCGCTCTTTTTTTGAACTTTTGTTTTGTGAACTAGGTTGCACGAACAAGTTCAATAAAAATTGTATGAACTACAGCATTTAAGTCACGATGAGTCAGTTCGAATCTAACTCTCTTTACGAACCGTTGTGTAAAAAATCAAAGCGCTTAGAGTACAACTATTTAAAATTAAAAACAAGTGTTTATTTTTGTTTTTGCAATTGCCTATTCTTGATCTCATTTGAACTCACGTGGTAGACAATCCAGCTTTAAAACAGGAATAAAAATTTTGCGATGGCCCGAGGGACCAAATCTTCATCAAAAAGAAAGCTTGTGAATAAGATGACAAAACTTCCTCCGGGTTTTGTTAACCCGAACATGGCGTCAACTTCAAGCAACAGATTTAGCCTGCTTGCTGGCCTCAATGATATGGACGTAACTCCCGTATCAAATATTAACGATGTTAAGGAACACAAACCTCCACCCATTGTTGTAGAAGCTAACGCTTCATTTACAGAAATACAAAAGCTGCTTGGTAAGGATTGCATTTTCAAACGTACTTCAATTGGTACCAAAATTTTTGCTCCTAGTAATAAAATGTACGAATGCTACAAGCAAATACTTAAAGAGAATAAGATGGAGTTTCATTCTTATGGCTCCAAAGAAAATAGGTTATACACCACCTTTTTACACGGTTTACCCCGCATAAGCTCTGAGGAAATCTACAAGGAGCTAAAAAACTACAACCTATCCCCCTCTTCCGTAACTGAAATAACCACCAAATTCAGTTCAAACAATAATGCAGTTTATAAAGTTCAATTTGTTCGTAAAAATTTTAATCCAACTGCTTTAAAAAATGTACGAACAATTTCTAATATTATAATTTCTTGGAAAAAATATAAATCGAAATCCAAGAACAAACCAACTCAATGCTGGAACTGCTTGATATATGGCCATGGCGGTGAACATTGCCATCGAAGTGCTGAATGTATGATATGTGCAGAACAACATCATACAAGTGTGTGTCCGTTTAACACAAACGAAAAAAGACCAGCTGTTTTTACATGCTTTAATTGCAAAAAACAAGGAAAAGAGAGAACTGATCACTCTGCAAACGATATCAACTGTCCGTTACGTTCTCTCTATTTGGAAACTAGAACAAGAGTTACTTCTAAAAGTCTGAATAAAAGCAGACAACAACAAAATAACTCATTTCAATTTAATGTGGGAGATTTTCCTAACTTAAGAAACAACAACACAAATTGTAACAATAACATCAACAATAACAGCAAAGCTACATATGCTAACCAGCTGAAAACAAACAACGATTTATTTAGCATTGATGAGCTTTTTGATATTTTCACTACAGCTATGGATGATTTGCATAGGTGCACTTCAAAAGTACAACAAATCAAAGTTGTAATGTCAATGGTAAAATACGCCCATGGATTATACTAATAATTTAAACGAATTCAAAATGCTTCACTTGAATGCTAATGGCATTTCAAACTTTTCTAAATTAAAACAATTTGAGATACTAATTGAACGAGAAAATATTAAAATAGCGTCTTTGAATGAAACATTTTTTTCAGAAAATCGTAGACCCTATTTTAAAAATTATTATTTATATAGAAGTGACAGAACAGATGCAAGAGGAGGAGGAGTAGCTCTGTTAATTCATAAATCTGTCGCTCATAAAAACCTCTTTATATCAAACACTTCATCAATCGAAAACATCTCAATTGAAGTTATTATAAATAATAGACCTATTGTTGTATCTTCATTATATTCACCAAGATATACCCATAACTTCTGTGCTGATATCTTGAACCTAACACCTTCCATCAAAGAATACATAGTTTTTGGAGACCTAAATGCCAAACATTGCTCTTGGAATTGCCGTTCAAATAATACTGCAGAAATCGCACTGAACAATCTACAGCAATCAAGCAATTTTTTTATACACTATCCTAATAGTCCAACCCTATTCCCCCATCAACACAATCGCGAAGCATCTACAGTCGATATTATTTTAAGCAATACCGCTTTGAATATAGACGTAAAGACAATGGATTACGAAATACCATCAGACCATCGCCCCATTATGTGTACACTTAAAAGATCAGTGGCCTCGCAGGTGGACCTCAACTATTACGATTATAGTGCAACCAACTGGAACATTTATATGAATTTTTTAGAAAATAAAATCACGTTAAATTCGGATATATACAATACCAAGGTAATAATTGATCAGGAAATACAAAAATTTATAAATGTAGTTTTTGAAGCAAGGGATGCGTCTACACCTAAAATAACTCAACAAAATAATTTCACATTACCAGAAAGTACTGTGAAATATATTAAACTAAGACGAAGCTTTAAAAGAAAAAGCCAACGATCTTTAAATATAGCCGAGCAAACTTTTTATAATCAATGTACTAAGTTTCTAAGTAACATGATTGATAAAAGTATTAATTCAGAACGCAATAAGAAATGGTGTCAATTATTATCCAATTTAAAATCAGGTGATAAATCATTTTGGAGAATAAGCAGGAACTTGCGAGGAAAAGGAAAAAATCAAATCTCTCACCTTGAGGTTGGAAAAACAAGGATAACATCTGATAAGGACAATGCTGAAGTCCTGGCAAATACATTTGTCAAAGCAAATAATCTCACTTCGAATTACAACCACTCAGCTGATAAAGTAATAAATACAACAGTAAATAATTTTAAGAAGGAAAATCCCAGTTCTGAGTCAGCAATTTATACATCTCTAGAAGAAGTAATGAATATTGTCTCATCAATAAAACCCTCAAAATCTCCTGGTTTTGACAATGTTCCCAACCTGCTCTTAAAGAAACTACCACTCAAAGCTCTAAAATTACTGGATATAATATTTAACAGCTGCATCAAACTCAACTATTTCCCTAACTATTTCAAAAACGCTAAGGTTATAGCTATCAACAAACCTAGTAAGCCAAAAAATAACCCAAATAGCTATAGACCTATTAGTTTATTAAGTAACTTAGGTAAATTATTCTCGTGAATTTGTAACGACCAATTCTATTGTTGCTAAAGAACAATTTGGATTTAAAAAAGGGCATAGCACTACTCACCAAATAAACAGAATTAAAAATCAAATAATCAGCAATAAAAACAATAAACGTCAACGGGTCTAATATTGTTGGATATCGAAAAAGCGTTTGACACCGTTTGGCATAATGGCCTAGTATTTAAACTTCTTGATGCAAATATACCAAAATATTATGCAAACTTATTTCAGATTTCATTCACGGCAGAAGCTTTAAAGTTGCGATTAATAATGAAACATCATCTCCAAAAACCATTACCACAGGGTTACCTCAAGGATCAGTCTTGTCGCCATTGCTTTACTCGATATATACATCCGATTTCAAAGTTCCTAAATATATGAAAGTTGCTTACTACGCAGATGATACTGCGTTAATTTCTTCAAACAAACTTACAAGTGCACTCCTGAAGAAAATGGAAAAGGGACTTGTTAATTGCAGTAAATATTTTCACAAATGGAAAATCAAAATTAATCCAAACAAGACCCAAGCAATTATTTTTCCGTTCAACAAATCTCCCAAAAGACTGCCAAGACGTCATCTTCATATTGGAAATAATACCATAAATGTACTTAATCATGTCAAATATCTCGGAGTTGTCTTGGACAAAAAGCTTACTTTTAAACAACATATTATGGCTACGTATCAAAAAGCTATAAAATCATTTAAAGTATTATGGCCACTACTAAATAGAAGGTCATTTCTAAACCCTAAAAACAAAAATCTACTCTTCAAAAGTGTTATAAGGCCGATATTAACATACGCGTGTCCTATTTGGAGTGACGCTGCCAACTGCCACCTAAAACGCTTACAAATTATACAAAACAAATGTCTTAAAATGATAAATAAAAAGCCCTGGAGGTATCCTACAAATCTTCTTCATGAAGAAACAGGTTATGAAAAAATTATCGATTTCATAACAAGTATTAACAATAATTACTTTGCCAAAATTGAAAATTCCTCTTACCCACTGATAAGAGAATGTAGAGAAATAACGTAAAATTAAAAAGAAATCACCAAATTGAAAATTATATGCTTATAGAGGTCTATTATTTCTAATAAACCTTCTATAAGCATATAAATATTTTCAGATAGTATTTGAATTTATTAAATCATATAAAGGTTTTTTTCCTCCCATTTTCCTTTAAAAATCATTAAAAAATAAAATAAAAACTATTTAATGTCTTTAGATCCTATATATTTTTTGTTGCAATATCTATATGTAAAGATAAGATCTCATATGTAAATATCAAATTTGTTAAAATATGTAAATAAAGGAAGAATGTATAATTGAAAAAAAAGTCACGATGAGTGTGCGCAATATATATTTTTTTAAAGAAACGTATACTAAAAAATATATAAAAGAAATTCCTTGTAATGGTGAGTAAAGATAAATATAATAAATTTCAATGCTAATGTTTTTTTTTTTGGTTAAATATTAGATAGTAAATGTCCAGAACGTAGATTGAAAGTGTCAACCGCTAGTGGAAAATCTTCATCAGATGAACCCATAACCTAATCAATGAAGAAATTACGAATTTTTTATATCATAGCAGTTCTACAAAAATTATAATACTTATTTAATTGAAAACCCTTGATTGAAAAAAAATGTTTCACACATTAAATTAAATGTGTATGCACTTTGGCATTGTTATAAACTTTTTGCCTGCCGATATGATCGTATTGGAATAAAAAAATGGACGGATCATGACCATGTATGGTAAAATCATTTATTTTGCGCAAAAAACTATATTCAACCAAATTTGGCAAGGAAATTATAAATTTTTATTGTTTTTTTTTTTTATAGATTTAAGTGAAGATCGGCAAGCAGCCTATTATGGAGACTATGACTGAAAATGCTCCTGCGTGTAATAAAATCATATAAACCAAACTTGACCGAGGTCTACATGATAATTTTTACTTTAGAGCAGTTTAAGTCGATCTCATAGGGGCCATATTTATTGGGACTAGGTCTGAACATGTACTGATTTTCACAAATTTCAATAACATTCATGCTATCACTAACAATGCCAAACATTTCATAAAAAAAAAATCATATTTGCGACCCTGATCACAAGTAGTTTGGACACACAGGCAGCCAGACGGACGGATATCACTAAATCGATTCAGAAAATGATTCTGAGTAGATCGGTATAATAAAAGGTGGGACTAGTTAAGAATTTTTGGTAGTTACAAAACGAAAGTCAGCATAAACTCATATAGCATGTTCAGACGGCAAAATGAACCACTTGATTCGCTCTCTGAATCATGATTGTGAACCTAGGTGTTCAGACGAGTGTTTTTGTTTCATTTTGACGTTTATTTATATATTTTTTTGAAACATATGGCGCGGCTTTTTGTTTTGTTTTTATTTACATTAAAATTTCTCGTTAAATATTTAGGGTTTTTCTGTTTGGAGACATCCTTCTGCACTTCAAAATATGTTTCACTATTTCTTTTTTTACATTTTTTAAATTATTTATATACTTTATGTAATATATTGGTTTTATTTGTTTCTATTTATTTATGTTTCTATTTATTTTTTTGTACACGTTAATTTCTTGTTTTTTTTTTTTGTTTGTATTGTTTTGTACACGTTAATTTATTGTTTTTTCTTTGTTTATATTGTTTTTTACACATTAATTTCTTGTTTTTTCTTTGTTTATGTTCTTTGTACACATTAATTTCTTGTTTTTTCTTTGTTTATATTTTGTATTTGACAGCTAGTTTATATAAACTAGCGATAATTTGTTATCCAACTTGGAGATGACACTGAATGTTTCTAGATTCACAACTAGGTTCAAAATGAACCAAGTAGATTCGCTCACAAAATTTTGTATGGCGAATCATGTAGATTCAATCATGATTCGCTCGCCAACCGAGAATAAGAGAGCGAACCGCGAATATTGCTGTCCGTGTGAACATAGTAATACACTAAACGCAGAGTGGTATAGTTTATAACATTCTAAAATACCCAAAATTGCTTCCCAAGTAACTGACAACTAATGGTGGTCATTATTACCCAAATATTCCACAATTCCTGAACTTCCTCGATTTATAAAAAAATAATTTATGTATATATATGTACATAGATGCATATTAAAAAAACGTTATATTTTTCATATTAATAAAAATTAAAAAGGAAATAAAAAAAAAATAAGAAATAAAAAAGTTTACAAAAACAACATTAAAAGGAAATTCAGTCTTATTAAATAAAAGTACTCATTAAAACTAAATTAAAAGTAAACATAAAAAATTAAGTTTACAAAAACAACATAAAAATGGAATTCACTCTTATTAAATATAAATTTAAGTCGTGTTTAAAATATAACTGAACTCGAACCTGTTTATTGTACATGTTCTGTTTTTTCTTACTACACAAGCCACAACACGACTTAAAATATAACTGAACTCGAACCTGTTTATTGTACATGTTCTGTGTTTTTTTCAGTACACGTACCAGAACATGAACTTCAAATAAAGCAACACTCAAAAATGTGTGCTTTATGTGTGATTGAAACAAAAAGTACGTGATAGAAAAATGTTCGTGTAAATAACGAAATATTAAAACGAACACAGTCATGGTTGTGTTGGGCACCGAAGAAAATTTAAAAACAAACAAAATTGATATGAAAATAAAAATATGTGTGTGTTGGTCTAAGTTATGTTTGTTTACATATATGTACGAGTTTTTTATTCAGTGTGTGTTTTTTTCTGAACTCTGATAATAAATAATATGTATATAAAAAAAAATTCAATACAATACAAAAAATTTATAAAAAAAAGGAACTTGTACGCAGAAATAATTTAGTTATTAAAAATAATGTTTTATAATAAGGTAAAAAGACATTACACATTATTATGCAAAAACACTAGGCTTGATACCCTTTCCGCCTTTAAGAGAGTGCGTCTTTCATTTATTATTTGCCCTGTTGTGGAAAAAATTCGCTCACACGGCACTGATGTGGCTACTATGCAGAGTCTTTTTAAGGCATATGCGTAAATTCGAGGATATATATGTTTTCTTCCTCTCCACCATATGAGTGGGTCCTTTATACGATCTAAGTATTCTTCATTTAAGTACTTATCGAACTCTCGTATAGCAGCAGCAGAATTGTTGTCGGGCCTTACAGTTTTTATTAAATTTTTGTCATACTCATTCCAAATGCTAGTCTCCTCCGTTGTGGATGAAGTCAATGTAGGTAGAACTTCGTCATTGCTGTCAGTGGTATTTGGCAGTCTCATGGTACATATTCTGCTTCTGAGTATTTTAACAGCATTTTCGTATGAAGAATCATTCTTAAAACCATTTCTCTTAAAGCGAGGGTCCAGAATTGTACTTTCGGCATATAAAATATTGCTTTCATATTCCCCAAAGCGCGTGTTCATCTCATTTTTTATACTGGTTATCATTGACGATACTTCGCTATTTACGGAAGAGGATTTTGCAATGAAGCACACCAACAGGTTACATAAAACTGTCACCTTTGAAAGCGTGACACTTTTTTCCGCAGAACTTTCAACAGTTACCTCATAAAATGGCTTTAAAATAGGTATGACTTCATTAATCAAATCCCATTCATGCAAGGGCAATAGAAATTCTGGACGTATTAATGAGAGCGTGGATATAACAGCATCTTTTACTGCAGCTATCCTCTGAAGCATTTCATAAGTCGAATTCCACCTTGTGATCACATCCTTTTTTAATTTTAATTCAGGAAGCTCCATTTGTAGTGTGTTTGATAAGTCATTGTTACCATACCTTCAGTACGGTAACCAAAGGTAACTTTAAACCTTATTTATAAATGAATGACAATATCCACACTCACTAAACTTAAGCGTGGGAATTTGTATTCTCACTGCTTTAGTTTTATATATTTACGTGTGAACTTGCTGACTATGCAAGTTCACACTCATAAGTAATTACCTGTGTGAGAACCACTGCGTGTGTATGTTTTCACACATAGTTGTAAGTTAGAATTAATTATTATATATGTATGTGTACGCGTGCACGATGATTATGTGTACGCGTACGATAAGTTAGGCCAATAAGTTTTAAAGAAAATATAATAAAGTCAGTCGGTTGCTAATAGCTCTGCCGAGCAGAATAAAAACTAAAAGTGAATTTTAATTTAAAATAAATAAACTTATCATGGCGATCCTGCCAGTTTAAAGAAAAATTTTTATCTTTTATACAAAATAATATGGATTTATTACTACCATCTACCAAAAATAGTGCTAATTTCATGGATATAATGAGATATTTACATTTTTTTTTTACAAATCAAATACTAAAGAAAAAAAAAATAAATAAATAATAATAAATGTCAAAACTTTCAATGCGACATCAACAACCAAAGGCGACAATAAAAATATTAAAAACAATACTCAACATCCGTTGCATCAAAACAAAATTTCGTTATTTATGTCAAAATAAAAATTTTTTTCCGAAACAAAATCAAATAATTAAAACACATTAAAATAAATGATATAAGATGGACACCATACAATTAACCTAAATAATACAACCAACAAAATTTCCGCAGAAGAAGATATTTCCGCAGAAGAAGATACCTTTTAACAAGCAAGTAATTCTTTAACATGATAACAGCAGCAGCCACATAACCAGAAATGCAGAAATGAAAGTTAAGTAATGTATTGTTAAGCAATAAATTTTTAAATTAAAAAAAAAATTCAATATTATAATCTAAATAATATAAAAATAAACTTATCATATTTTAAAGAAAAACAAAAGAAAACTTATATATAATAAAAAAAAAAATTTTAAAAATTTTAATATTCTAAAAATATATTTCTATTATATTATGAAAAGAAAATAAACAATCAACTACAATTTAAGAACAATTCTGAATAGTGAAGAGTAAATAGAAACATAATTTAAAAAAAAGGATGAATTTTTATAATAATGAATTTTTATATAAATCAAAATATTTAAATGTTGGAATATTGGACAATTAGAATCCGACTGAAAAGAAGTATATGTTTGGATATATAATAGAAAATTTAGACTAGTACCCTGACCATAGAATGAGGATATAAAAAAAAAACAAAAAAAAGAGGGTTTACTTTATCTTAATGAATATAACTAGCCACATCATTTATTAGTATAGTTATAACTAAAATAATTTTTATTAGTATAGAACAGATTGACATGGGGAAAACAGAATCGAAACTAGAAAAACCGAACGCCAATGTTTTAACCAACATTGAGGCTGTCGACCACACGGGTCAAATAGATTCCTTATGGTACCTCACCTTTTGTCTAGTTGCAATAGGCGTAATTAATTTGCTTCTCAAATTTTACCTGTTGCACAAAAGATCTCTTCGGAAGAGATATATGAATAGAGGCGACAACCTTGATAAGGTTTAAAGATAGCATAAATGAGTACTTGAAAAAATTAATAACATTAAAATTTTTATAAATAAAGCATTAATGACAATTGACAGCCCCATCGGTTAGGATAGATTAATTTTATTATTTTAAATTTGGCATTGATTGCCAATAAGACAGAAATTATAATTTAATATGTGCTGAGTAAAATTTTATTATTTAATTCAATCACTGAAATATTGGGAAATAACATATATAACAAATATATGGAATTTTATATTTTGTACACGACATAATATAATTCTCTCTCGGGATCAAATACCGAAATAATTACATGCAAAAGTGGACTTTGAACATTTTTGCATGGACTGGCAGATGATATTGAGCCAGTGTAGACTGATTAGGGAAGAATTTGATAAATCATATAAATGCCTCAATACTGACAGACCTTCTAAAGAGGATACAGTAGAAAAACACATACAAAACCTACATTTACGCCTCGAGGAAATAAGGGTACTACTAAACGTTAATTACCAAAGACTAACATCCATACACAAAGTTGCAGCGGAGGGTTTTTTTATCGACTTGAGAAATAGGTTAATCAGTGTAGCATCACGTAAAGGCGTTGAGGTCAAATTGCCCCACTCACTACAGGAGAGGGTAGAATTTATTGAGGAAAAACAAAAATTAACAATTCAAACGGTAGAAATAGGTGCAAATATGCCTCAGTCAGCATCTGAATTTTTAAGGACAGCATCCAGGATTATACCTGCCTTTGATGGTAGGGCAGAGAACCTACAAAGTTTCTTGGTTGCATTGTCGCTTGTCGATTCAATCGCAGAAAATCAAGATGCGGTTGCAGTCAATTTGGTAAAAACCAAATTGAAAGGAACGGCACGTACTCTGATAGAGGGTAACGAAGCCAATCTGACAGCAATAATCGCACGTCTAAGGACAGCAGTCAAAGGCGAATCTGTTGAAGTCCTGTCAGCGAGATTAATGAATCTCAAACAGGGTGGTAAATCACCAAATGATTATACCAAGGAAATTGAGGAATTGGCGAAAAGACTACAAAGCGCCTACATTGCAGACGGTTTGACAACAACAGTAGCAGAAAAATACACTACCAACATTGCCGTTAAAGCAATGACGAGGAGCTGCACCAATGAAAGAGTGAGCCTCGTAATGGAAGCCGGCCAATTTAGCACCCTTAATGATGCTGTGGCCAAATTCATAAATAGCTCCACAGATGCGGCCAAAAATAATACTGTGATGTATTATAATAAGGGTAGAAATGCCCCTCAGTACCAAGGACGTGGTCGGTCCAATGCAAATTTCCGGGGCCGCGGAAATGACACGGGTTACCGTGGCCGCAATAATCACGGCAATAATAGGGATCAGTATGTCCGAAACGGTAATTACGGTGGACGATACGAGCGCCGTAGTAATAATAACAACAGAAACTACAACAACGACAATAGTCGTTTCAGATATAATAACGTCAGGGCAATGCACGTAGAAGAGGAAAACGTGCAATCCCCAAGTACTCAATAAGTGAAAAAATAACAAACGGTAAAATCTTAAACATAAATTTAAATTTAGCATCATATATATCTTTAGGATCAACATTCAGTAATAATACCTCTACATACTTAGTTGATACAGGTGCAGACATTTCGATAATTAAAATTGGACAATTGGAAAAGGGAAAATAAACACAAATAAAACCACTAGCCTACACGGCATTGGGAGTGGCATAGTACACACGAAAGGGAAAATTGAAACTGACCACATATTCAATAATTTATTGATAGAGCATGACTTCCATGTAGTAAATGATTTCCCAATTCCATCTGATGGAATACTGGGACTTAATTTCATCAAAAAGTACAATTGTGTACTAGAGTATGGAATGGATCAGAACATGATGATGCTGAGACCAGAAAATTTTCCCGACAGCATGTGTATACCTATGTATGAATCTCCAAACATCAATATAATTTCAATACCTGCAAGATCTGAGGTAATTAGGAAAATTTATATAAAATGTCCAAAGGGAGATGTATTAATCCCAAACCAGACCCTTCAGGAGGGTATATTCATAGCTAATACGATTTCGGACTGCGAAGAAACGTTAGTTAGAATAATTAACACGACAAGTAAAAGTGTAATCCTCTCCAATTTTGAAGTATAGACTGAAAATTTGGATGATTACGAATTTTCGAAAGCGCCCGGAATCGAAAATAGCAATGAAAAATTAGAAAAATTATCGAAGAATTTCCCAAAGTTCGTTAAAAATGAACTCAAGGAATTATGTAAGAAATATATAGATGTCTTTGCGCTTGAAACTGAGAAAATTTCAGTAAATAATTTCTATAGATAAAGATTAAGGTTAAAGGATAACAATCCAAGTTATATAAAAAATTACAGAATACCTCATACGCATAAAGAGGAAATTACGAAACAGGTAGACAAGTTGATGAACGATGGCATAATAGAGCCATCAGCTTCAGAATTTAATAGCCCGATTTTGTTAGTGCCGAAAAAGGCAATAGCCGGAAGTGATAGGAAAAGATGGCGATTAGTAGTAGACTATAGAGGAGTTAATAAGAAATTAATTGCAGATAAATTTCCATTACCAAGAATAGACGATATTCTTGACCAACTTGGTAGAACTAAATATTTTTCATGCCTTGATTTAACTTCAGGATTTCATCAAATTGAATTAGATGAAAAATCAAGGGATATTACATCATTCTCAACGGATAAGGGTTCTTTTCGATTTAAACGCTTACCATATGGGCTCAAAATAGCCCCGAATTCATTTCAAAGAATGATGACAATAGCATTTGCTGGACTGTCACCAGCACAAGCTTTTCTGTATATGGATGATTTGGTTGTACTAGGCCGTTCCGAAAAGCATATGTTAAAAAGTTTAACAGATGTTTTTGAAACATGCCGAAAATATAACCTTAAGTTACATCCAGAAAAGTGCTCGTTTTTTGGTCACGAGGTGATTTATTTAGGGCACAAATATACAGATAAAGGCATTCTTCCTGATGATAGCAAATTCAAAATAATTCAAGACTATCCAACCCCCCAAAAATGCCGATGAAACTAAACGATTTGTTGCATTTTGCAATTCTTATAGACGTTTTGTTCCAAATTTTGCGGAACACGCTCGCCTTCTAACGAGGCTATGCAAGAAAAATGTGAAATTCGAATGGAGCAGTGACTGTGAAAAGGTATTCGAATATTTGAAAAAGTCATTAATGAGTCCTATGATACTGCAATATCCAGATTTTAATGAAAAATTTTGTATTACAACCGATGCCAGCAAATATGCATGCGGTGCCGTACTAAGCCAAGAGTACGATGGGATACAACTCCCCATAGCATACACTTCAAGGTCATTCACTAAAGGTGAATCAAATAAGTCTACTATAGAACAGGAATTAGCGGCTATTCACTGGGCAATTACTTATTTCAGACCATATATCTATGGCACAAAATTCGTGGTAAGAAGTGATCATCGACCACTGTCATACCTATTTTCAATGAAGAACCCATCTTCAAAACTGACGCGAATGAGGTTAGAACTAGAAGAGTATGATTTTACCGTAGAGTACTTGAGGGGAAAAGACAACCACGCTGCTGACGCCTTATCTCGAATAGACTTCGATGATATAAAGAACATCAGAAATGTCTATACGGTAACGACAAGATCGAGATCGAAAAAAGCAGCGCTTGGAACAAAATCAGGCAATAGACAGGACAGTATAACGGAAAATCCAAAAATATATGAAACATTGACCATAAAGGAGGTCAAGAAATTTGTTCGCCTAAAGTTTGACCTAAAGGGTAGAACACTGAGGTGTTACCTAAGAAAAGGGAAAATAACTTTAGAGAAAATTGGTATAGATGACCTTGTTGTTAATGGGAAAATTGATTTAGGTCAATTCTTCTCTAGGTTGGAAAGTATAACCGACAGCAAGGGCATAGATAAGTTGCAACTTACTTTAAATGATAATATATTTGATTGGATCCAAATTAATGAATTTAAAAATAAAGCGAACAAACAATTGGAGAATTTAATAATAGCGTTAACGCCAAGGAAGAGAAAAATAAAATTTTGGAGAAATATCATAACGATCCGTTATACGGCGGTCATCCAGGGATAGCAAGGATGATGGCAAAATTATGTGAAAAATATTTTTGGAATGGAATGTCTAGGGACATACGAAATTACGTAAAAAAATGTGAACTATGCCAGACCAACTAATCCCAACCGAAAACAAAGGAACCAATGATAAAACCAGAGACGCCTGCCCGGGCCTTTGACGTCATCATTATTGATACAATCGGTCCTTTTATTAGGTCAAATAATGGCAGTGAGTACGCTGTAACTGTTATATGTGACCTGACTAACTACTTAGTCTCTATACCTATTCCTGATAAGCAAGCCAAGACCGTGGCAAAAGCAATTTTTGAAAATTTTATTTTGATATTTGGTCCTACGCGTAAGATTCTAACTGATATGGGTACTGAGTACAAAAATCAGACGCTGCAAGAACTTTGTCAGCTGTTAAACATTGAATATGTCACTTCGGCAGCTTACCATCATCAGACGTTGGCTGCAATACAAAGATCTCACAGGACATTCAATGAGTATGTTCGATCATACCTTTCATTACACAGAACAGATTGGGACGAATGGTTAAAATACTTCACGTATTGCTTCAATACGACACCATCCACTGTTCATGGCTATTGTCCATATGAGCTCGTCTTTGGTAGGAACATCCCGGACATAAAATTTCTCAATTCGAATGTAGTAGACCCACTGTATAATTTAGAATCTTATGAAAAATAAGTAAAATATAGGCTTCAACAGGCACAAAAGCGTGCCATAAGTATGATAAATGATAATAAAGTAAACAGTAAGTCACAATACGACAGGGTCACAAGACCAATTGATATTCAAATAGGAGATTTAGTTCTGATGGAAAACAGTGCAGGTCACAAGTTAGATAATTTATTTAAAGGCCCATACTCAGTTAAGGAAATTGCCAACTTAGGCCATTGCACATTATCCATAAGCGATGATAAAACGGTCAAGGTACATAGGAATAGACTAAGAAAATTTCGTAGATAATAAAAATTCTTTTATTTTAGAAACATCCTGTAAATAAAATAAATAAACTTATCATGTAAATAGAATAAAAAACAATAAATAAATTAAAACAAAAATTTAATACTTAAACTTAACAAGTAAATATTAAAAATAAATTTAAAATTAAAGTTAGCATAAAATTAAAACCATAAAATTAAATCTAAATTCAAAATTAAAACTAGAACATATAGATACAAATAAATAAACTATTACATAATTAAATTACCTATAATTAATAATAAAAAAAAATTTTTTTTGTACATATAGTAAAGAATTACCTACAGCCAACTTAAGTCAAATATAACAGTAAACTTAAACGTAAATTTAAAATCACAAACTTGAATTTAACCTAAAATTAAGATTAGAGTTAAAATTTAAAAATTAAAACTTAAAATTTATATTGACTAAACAGCCAAAGTAAATTTCAAATTAGAATTACTTTTACATTTAAAATTAAACTTAAATTCAAAATAAAAATCATAATTAAATTTAAAATTTAGATTAAAATCAAAAATTTAAATTTAAATCAAAATAGGATAGGAAATTAAATTACAATAGAAAAAAAATTGTTTTATGTAGGCGATTGACTGGCCAGCAATCGTTTGCGAAATTTGAAATTAGAATTAGTTAATGTACACAAAAAAAAAAAATTTTTTTTACTATTAAAACAATTCAGATTTCAATTCAGAATACATACAATAAATTTCAAATTATACAATAAATTAAATTAAATTATATATTCAAAACTAAACTTAAATTAAAATTAAAATTAAACTTTACATTGAAGTTAAAAATAAAACACATATAATCATTTTATTAAATTCTAAAATAATTGTTACAATTATCAAAAAAAAAAAATTTTTTTTATTTGTACCGCTATATATACATATATTTTTCTGAAAGAAGGTGGAGCAGAGCCTACAATAAATTAAAATAAGGAAAAGAAAAGGAAAAAAAATATATAGATAAAATTTTTTTATATAACCTTAAATTTGAATAATAATTTTAATTATCACAATAATATTAAAGAATGGTCAATCGATAATTGATCATTCTTTTTCTGAAAAAGGGAGGTGTAGTGTGTTTGATAAGTCATTGTTACCATACCTTCAGTACGGTAACCAAAGGTAACTTTAAACCTTATTTATAAATGAATGACAATATCCACACTCACTAAACTTAAGCGTGGGAATTTGTATTCTCACTGCTTTAGTTTTATATATTTACGTGTGAACTTGCTGACTATGCAAGTTCACACTCATAAGTAATTACCTGTGTGAGAACCACTGCGTGTGTATGTTTTCACACATAGTTGTAAGTTAGAATTAATTATTATATATGTATGTGTACGCGTGCACGATGATTATGTGTACGCGTACGATAAGTTAGGCCAATAAGTTTTAAAGAAAATATAATAAAGTCAGTCGGTTGCTAATAGCTCTGCCGAGCAGAATAAAAACTAAAAGTGAATTTTAATTTAAAATAAATAAACTTATCATGGCGATCCTGCCAGTTTAAAGAAAAAATTTTATCTTTTATACAAAATAATATGGATTTATTACTACCATCTACCAAAAATAGTGCTAATTTCATGGATATAATGAGATATTTACATTTTTTTTTACAAATCAAATACTAAAGAACAAAAAAAAATAAATAATAATAAATGTCAAAACTTTCAATGCAACATCAACAACCAAAGGCGACAATAAAAATATTAAAAACAATACTCAACATCCGTTGCATCAAAACAAAATTTCGTTATTTATGTCAAAACAAAAAATTTTTTTCCGAAACAAAATCAAATAATTAAAACACTTTAAAATAAATGATATAAGATGGACACCATACAATTAACCTAAATAATACAACCAACAAAATTTCCGCAGAAGAAGATATTTCCGCAGAAGAAGATACCTTTCAACAAGCAAGCAATTCTTTAACATGATAACAGCAGCAGCCACATAACCAGAAATGCAGAAATGAAAGTTAAGTAATGTATTGTTAAGCAATAAATTTTTAAATTAAAAAAAAATTCAATATTATAATCTAAATAATATAAAAATAAACTTAGCATATTTTAAAGAAAAACAAAAGAAAACTTATATATAATAAAAAAAAAAAATTTTAAAAATTTTAAAATTCTAAAAATATATTTCTATTATATTATGAAAAGAAAATAAACAATCAACTAAAATTTAAGAACAATTCTGAATAGTGAAGAGAAAATAGAAACATAATTTAAAAAAAGGGATGAATTTTTATAATAATGAATTTTTATATAAATCAAAATATTTAAATGTTGGAATATTGGACAATTAGAATCCGACTGAAAAGAAGTATATGTTTGGATATATAATAGAAAATTTAGACTAGTACCCTGACCATAGAATGAGGATATAAAAAAAAACAAAAAAAGAGGGTTTACTTTATCTTAATGAATATAACTAGCCACATCATTTATTAGTATAGTTATAACTAAAATAATTTTTATTAGTATAGAACAGATTGACATGGGGAAAACAGAATCGAAACTAGAAAAACCGAACGCCAATGTTTTAACCAATATTGAGGCTGTCGACCACACGGGTCAAATAGATTCCTTATGGTACCTCACCTTTTGTCTAGTTGCAATAGGCGTAATTAATTTGCTTCTCAAATTTTACCTGTTGCACAAAAGATCTCTTCGGAAGAGATATATGAGTAGAGGCGACAACCTTGATAAGGTTTAAAAATAGCATAAATGAGTACTTGAAAAAATTAATAACATTAAAATTTTTATAAATAAAGCATTAATGACAATTGACAGCCCCATCGGTTAGGATAGATTAATTTTATTATTTTAAATTTGGCATTGATTGCCAATAAGACAGAAATTATAATTTAATATGTGCTGAGTAAAATTTTATTATTTAATTCAATCACTGAAATATTGGGAAATAACATATATAACAAATATATGGAATTTTATATTTTGTACACGACATAATATAATTCTCTCTCGGGATCAAATACCGAAACAATTACATGCAAAAGTGGACTTTGAACATTTTTGCATGGACTGGCAGACGATATTGAGCCAGTGTAGACTGATTAGGGAAGAATTTGATAAATCATATAAATGCCTCAATACTGACAGACCTTCTAAAGAGGATACAGTAGAAAAACACATACAAAACCTACATTTACGCCTCGAGGAAATAAGGGTACTACTAAACGTTAATTACCAAAGACTAACATCCACACACAAAGTTGCAGCGGAGGGTTTTTTTATCGACTTGAGAAATAGGTTAATCAGTGTAGCATCACGTAAAGGCGTTGAGGTCAAATTGCCCCACTCACTACAGGAGAGGGTAGAATTTATTGAGGAAAAACAAAAATTAACAATTCAAACGGTAGAAATAGGTGCAAATATGCCTCAGTCAGCATCTGAATTTTTAAGGACAGCATCCAGGATTATACCTGACTTTGATGGTAGGGCAGAGAACCTACAAAGTTTCTTGGTTGCATTGTCGCTTGTCGATTCAATCGCAGAAAATCAAGATGCGGTTGCAGTCAATTTGGTAAAAACCAAATTGAAAGGAACGGCACGTACTCTGATAGAGGGTAACGAAGCCAATCTGACAGCAATAATCGCACGTCTAAGGACAGCAGTCAAAGGCGAATCTGTTGAAGTCCTGTCAGCGAGATTAATGAATCTCAAACAGGGTGGTAAATCACCAAATGATTATACCAAGGAAATTGAGGAATTGGCGAAAAGACTACAAAGCGCCTACATTGCAGACGGTTTGACAACAACAGTAGCAGAAAAATACACTACCAACATTGCCGTTAAAGCAATGACGAGGAGCTGCACCAATGAAAGAGTGAGCCTCGTAATGGAAGCCGGCCAATTTAGCACCCTTAATGATGCTGTGGCCAAATTCATAAATAGCTCCACAGATGCGGCCAAAAATAATACTGTGATGTATTATAATAAGGGTAGAAATGCCCCTCAGTACCAAGGACGTGGTCGGTCCAATGCAAATTTCCGGGGCAGCGGAAATGACACGGGTTACCGTGGCCGCAATAATCACGGCAATAATAGGGATCAGTATGTCCGAAACGGTAATTACGGTGGACGATACGAGCGCCGTAGTAATAATAACAACAGAAACTACAACAACGACAATAGTCGTTTCAGATATAATAACGTCAGGGCAATGCACGTAGAAGAGGAAAACGTGCAATCCCCAAGTACTCAATAAGTGAAAAAATAACAAACGGTAAAATCTTAAACATAAATTTAAATTTAGCATCATATATATCTTTAGGATCAACATTCAGTAATAATACCTCTACATACTTAGTTGATACAGGTGCAGACATTTCGATAATTAAAATTGGACAATTGGAAAAGGGAAAATAAACACAAATAAAACCACTAGCCTACACGGCATTGGGAGTGGCATAGTACACACGAAAGGGAAAATTGAAACTGACCTCATATTCAATAATTTATTGATAGAGCATGACTTCCATGTAGTAAATGATGATTTCCCAATTCCATCTGATGGAATACTGGGACTTAATTTCATCAAAAAGTACAATTGTGTACTAGAGTATGGAATGGATCAGAACATGATGATGCTGAGACCAGAAAATTTTCCCGACAGCATGTGTATACCTATGCATGAATCTCCAAACATCAATATAATTTCAATACCTGCAAGATCTGAGGTAATTAGGAAAATTTATATAAAATGTCCAAAGGGAGATGTACTAATCCCAAACCAGACCCTTCAGGAGGGTATATTCATAGCTAATACGATATCGGACTGCAAAGAAACGTTAGTTAGAATAATTAACACGACAAGTAAAAGTGTAATCCTCTCCAATTTTGAAGTACAGACTGAAAATTTGGATGATTACGAATTTTCGAAAGCGCCCGGAATCGAAAATAGCAATGAAAAATTAGAAAAATTATCGAAGAATTTCCCAAAGTTCGTGGAAAATGAACTCAAGGAATTATGTAAGAAATATATAGATGTCTTTGCGCTTGAAACTGAGAAAATTTCAGTAAATAATTTCTATAGATAAAGATTAAGGTTAAAGGATAACAATCCAAGTTATATAAAAAATTACAGAATACCTCATACGCATAAAGAGGAAATTACGAAACAGGTAGACAAGTTGATGAACGATGGCATAATAGAGCCATCAGCTTCAGAATTTAATAGCCCGATTTTGTTAGTGCCGAAAAAGGCAATAGCCGGAAGTGATAGGAAAAGATGGCGATTAGTAGTAGATTAGTAGCACAAGCTTTTCTGTATATGGATGATTTGGTTGTACTAGGCCGTTCCGAAAAGCATATGTTAAAAAGTTTAACAGATGTTTTTGAAACATGCCGAAAATATAACCTTAAGTTACATCCAGAAAAGTGCTCGTTTTTTGGTCACGAGGTGATTTATTTAGGGCACAAATATACAGATAAAGGCATTCTTCCTGATGATAGCAAATTCAAAATAATTCAAGACTATCCAACCCCCCAAAAATGCCGATGAAACTAAACGATTTGTTGCATTTTGCAATTCTTATAGACGTTTTGTTCCAAATTTTGCGGAACACGCTCGCCTTCTAACGAGGCTATGCAAGAAAAATGTGAAATTCGGATGGAGCAGTGACTGTGAAAAGGTATTCGAATATTTGAAAAAGTCATTAATGAGTCCTATGATACTGCAATATCCAGATTTTAATGAAAAATTTTGTATTACAACCAATGCAAGCAAATATGCATGCGGTGCCGTACTAAGCCAAGAGTACGATGGGATACAACTCCCCATAGCATACGCTTCAAGGTCATTCACTAAAGGTGAATCAAATAAGTCTACTATAGAACAGGAATTAGTGGCTATTCACTGGGCAATTACTTATTTCAGACCATATATCTATGGCACAAAATTCGTGGGAAGAAGTGATCATCGACCACTGTCATACCTATTTTCAATGAAGAACCCATCTTCAAAACTGACGCGAATGAGGTTAGAACTAGAAGAGTATGATTTTACCGTAGAGTGCTTGAGGGGAAAAGACAACCACGCTGCTGACGCCTTATCTCGAATAGACTTCGATGATATAAAGAACATCAGAAATGTCTATATGGTAAAGACTAGATCGAGATCGAAAAAAGCAGCGCTTGGAACAAAATCAGACAATAGACAGGACAGTATAACGGAAAATCCAAAAATATATGAAACATTGACCATAAAGGAGGTCAAGAAATTTGTTCGCCTAAAGTTTGAACTAAAGGGTAGAACACTGAGGTGTTACCTAAGAAAAGGGAAAATAACTTTAGAGAAAATTAGTATAGATGAACTTGTTGTTAATGGGAAAATTGATTTAGGCCAATTCTTCTCTAGGTTGGAAAGTATAACCGACAGCAAGGGCATAGATAAGTTGCAACTTACTTTAAATGATAATATATTTGATTGGATCCAAATTAATGAATTTAAAAATAAAGCGAACAAACAATTGAAGAATTTAATAATAGCGTTAACGCCAAGGAAGAGAAAAATAAAATTTTGGAGAAATATCATAACGATCCGTTATACGGCGGTCATCCAGGGATAGCAAGGATGACGGCAAAATTATGTGAAAAATATTTTTGGAACGGAATGTCTAGGGACATACGAAATTACGTAAAAAAATGTGAACTATGCCAGACCAACTAATCCCAACCGAAAACAAAGGAACCAATGATAAACCCAGAGACGCCTGCCCGGGCATTTGACGTCATCATTATTGATACAATCGGTCCTTTTATTAGGTCAAATAATGGCAGTGAGTACGCTGTAACCATTATATGAGACCTGACTAAATACTTAGTCTCTATACCTATTCCTGATAAGAAAGCCAAGACCGTGGCAAAAGCAATTTTTGAAAATTTTATTTTGATATTTGGTCCTACGCATAAGATTCTAACTGATATGGGTACTGAGTACAAAAATCAGACGCTGCAAGAACTTTGTCAGCTGTTAAACATTGAATATGTCACTTCGGCAGCTTACCATCATCAGACGTTGGGTGCAATACAAAGATCTCACAGGACATTCTATGAGTATGTTCGATCATACCTTTCATTACACAGAACAGATTGGGACGAATGGTTAAAATACTTCACGTATTGCTTCAATACGACACCATCCACTGTTCATGGCTATTGTCCATATGAGCTCGTCTTTGGTAGGAACATCCCGGACATAAAATTTCTCAATTCGAATGTAGTAGACCCACTGTATAATTTAGAATCTTATGAAAAATAAGTAAAATATAGGCTTCAACAGGCACAAAAGCGTGCCATAAGTATGATAAATGATAATAAAGTTAACAGTAAGTCACAATACGACAGGGTCACAATACCAATTGATATTCAAATAGGAGATTTAGTTCTGATGGAAAACAGTGCAGGTCACAAGTTAGATAATTTATTTAAAGGCCCATACTCAGTTAAGGAAATTGCCAACTTAGGCCATTGCACATTATCCATAAGCGATGATAAAACGGTCAAGGTACATAGGAATAGACTAAGAAAATTTCGTAGATAATAAAAATTCTTTTATTTTAGAAACATCCTGTAAATAAAATAAATAAACTTATCATGTAAATAGAATAAAAAACAATAAATAAATTAAAACAAAAATTTAATACTTAAACTTAACAAGTAAATATTAAAAATAAATTTAAAATTAAAGTTAGCATAAAATTAAAACCATAAAATTAAATCTAAATTCAAAATTAAAACTAGAACATATAGATACAAATAAATAAACTATTACATAATTAAATTACCTATAATTAATAATAAAAAAAATTTTTTTTTGTACATATAGTAAAGAATTACCTACAGCCAACTTAAGTCAAATATAACAGTAAACTTAAACGTAAATTTAAAATCACAAACTTGAATTTAACCTAAAATTAAGATTAGAGTTAAAATTTAAAAATTAAAACTTAAAATTTATATTGACTAAACAGCCAAAGTAAATTTCATATTAGAATTACTTTTACATTTAAAATTAAACTTAAATTCAAAATAAAAATCATAATTAAATTTAAAATTTACATTAAAATCAAAAATTTAAATTTAAATCAAAATAGGATAGGAAATTAAATTACATTAGAAAAAAAATTCTTTTAATTAGGCGATTGACTGGCTAGCAAGCGTTTGCAAAAGAAATTTGTAATTAGAATTAGTTAATGTACACAAAAAAAAAATTTTTTTTTACTATTAAAACAATTCAGATTTCAATTCAGAATACATACAATAAATTTGAAATCACACAATAAATTAAATTAAATTATATATTCAAAACTAAACTTAAATTAAAATTAAAATTAAACTTTACTTTAAAGTTAAAAATAAAACACATATAATCATTTTATTAAATTCTAAAATAATTGTTACAATTATCAAAAAAAATTTTTTTTTATTTGTACCGCTATATATACATATATTTTTCTGAAAGAAGGTGGAGCAGAGCCTACAATAAATTAAAATAAGGAAAAGAAAAGGAGAAAAATATATAGATAAAATTTTTTTATATAACCTTAAATTTGAATAATAATTTTAATTATCACAATAATATTAAAGAATGGTCAATCGATAATTGATCATTCTTTTTCTGAAAAAGGGAGGTGTAGTGTGTTTGATAAGTCATTGTTACCATACCTTCAGTACGGTAACCAAATGTAACTTTAAACCTTATTTATAAATGAATGACAATATCCACACTCACTAAACTTAAGCGTGGGAATTTGTATTCTCACTGCTTTAGTTTTATATATTTACGTGTGAACTTGCTGACTATGCAAGTTCACACTCATAAGTAATTACCTGTGTGAGAACCACTGCGTGTGTATGTTTTCACACATAGTTAGTAGTGTAATGAAGAGAGTTCTGGAAACAAGAGCAGGGAGCAAAAATGTTATACTAATTTTGTATGGGAAAACTAACAGCAACGATAAGAAAATCAACCCTGTTTTGTTAAAAGTTCTGTTGTTAAAAGTTCTGTTGTGGTTTTGATATATATGTATGTGTGAATGTGTGTTTGAAACAGTTGATATGTTCTGTTGTTAAAAGTTCTGTTGTGGTATTTGATTGATATGTATGTATGAATGTGTGTTTGAAACAGTTGGTATGTACCAATAAGTTTTTTGAAATTGTGTGTATGTAATCAGATTCAGCGACGGTGTGAAAATAGTTTATGAAAACATCAAATTAAGTTGTTTGAATACAAAAGCTTGTTCTTAACCTTAGTCAACTAAGTTGATATAAAATTTAATCGTTTAAAAAACAAATCAAAACAATACTATTTATATTCATTTTATTTATTAATTTTTTTGGATAATTTTATAATGTAATAAAAAATAAATCTCATATTTAAGTATATATATATATAATATTATTGAAGTTCATCTTTGTTGATCCAAGAATTATGTTGATTGGAAAATCCCAACCATTTAACGTACATCTGTTGTCCCATAGTTTTAATAACTTTTTCAATCAAATATGTATTTGGATAATGTGTCTTCAATAGTTCATTTTCATAGAATCCGCCAACAATCGGATTCTTTTGATAGTCTTTTAATAAATAAGTAATGGGGTTTGTGTTCTGTAAAGTACGAATTTTAAAAATTTCAGTTGTCCAGTTTGGAGTATATCCTTTTTCCAAAAATATGTTTATATTTGCTAATTCGAACGTGATCTCCAACTTTTAGTTTACCAAATTTATATATTTTGGGATGATTATAGGCTTGTTTTAATATAGAACTTTCATTTTCTATGTTAACAGAATTTGGCTTCATTCCAATTGTTCTATGTTTTTTATTATATTGATTAATTAAATCCTTGCATATATGTATCCATTGATAATTTCCTTGTAGACTAAACTTTTTCCACATCATTCCTTTTAGAGTTCTATTAAATCGTTCTACAATAGACGCTTTCATGATACTATATGTAGAATAGTGGTTGATATTATGTTTTTTCATCAGGTTTTGAAATATTTTATTATAGAACTCTTTACCATTATCAGTTTGCAAGTTTTTTGGAAATCTCTTTGGTGAAAAAATAGATTTCATAGCATTGGTAATATCTTCACTACCTTTCGATTTTACGGGAACAGCCCAAGCAAACTTTGAAAATGTATCTATAACTGTTAAAATAAATCTATAACCTTTGTTATATTTTGAACAAACACCCATTTCAACAAGATCTGCTTGCCAAAGATCGTCAATTCCCTTGTGTACCACTCGACGTCGAATGATATTTCTGCGTGCTTGTTTATGAAGCTCCTGAACCACTTCTTGTCGCTCCATTTCTAACATCTATCTTAGATTACATCAATTTAAATCTGTTGATGTAGGATTTAAATGAAAACGATTTATATTTCAATGTTTAAATGTTTTGTAATGAGCTTAAGACGTTCTTCAACTGAATCAATTTTATAATTAAATAATGATCTCATTTCTTTTAGTGATTGATCGAGATTATTTTGTAAGATACTTTGATCATGTATTAATTTACTTAAACTTGTTTCTAAATTCCCGAATTTTTCTGTACACAACACGTTTTGTTGTTGTATTATTTCGTTAAAACGATTCTCCGTTTCCTTAATTCTCTCCATACACATTGTATCCAGTTGTTTCTTTATTTCACTAAAATAACTTTTCATATAAATTTTGTTCACAGCATCGTTTTCCAATACAGGATTAGCAATATTTTTTATTCTCCGCAAGTTAAAGTTGAAATTACGATCACTATCCAAATGAATCTTGAAATGCGGATTTTGATATCTTGCAGATTGTTCAATATAATGTCCAAACTAATCGATAGGCATTTTATGTATATGAATTGTTAAATATTTTTAAGTCTATTTATATAATAATCTTTGCTTCTCTCAATTCCTCAATAATTGATACAATTTCATTATTATGATTTGAGTGACCAGCTGTTGTGGATGAAATCAATAGACGTAATCTATCAACCAATTCGTTAGCATCATCCCAATAAACATAATTGACCTTTTTTGTATTCAACTTCATTAAACCTTTTCCCTTATGAATTGTCTGTTGTTTAAATAGGTTTTTAATAATCGTTGTATATTTAATTGAACGATTTCCTTTAATTTGACCATTAATGCTGTTATTTCGTTTATAAGCATTAGTCATCTCCAATATTTGTTTATAATTATTTAAATCTGTGTTATTATAACTGATTGGTTTCTTATAAACTAGCAATTCATATAAACCTGATGTAAAGGGCCATTTTGAATTACCTACAGTAATATTGGTTGAATTGAAAGTGATGGGTTCATTACCCAGTCTCCAGATTTGATTTTTGTCCTTATGAGGTCCATAGGTTTTATCATATATATTTAAATTAACTTTTGATAAATTATATTGAATACTTTGATCGGGATGTATTGCAATAGTGTCATCATCATCATCATCATCATTATTAATATTATTATTATCATTATTTGACGGTGATCTGTTTTGCGCTTTACTATAACAAAAGAATTTCTGTTACAAACAAAATAAGAAAGCAGAAAAAAAAATATAACCTTGATCTTGAAATCATTTTCAAGTTCACCTTATATGGTAACATAGTAATGGGAAATTTTTTTGTTCTATTTTTGCAAACTGATTAATGGAGCGATTTGTTTGTCTCTTCGTTGTTTATATGAATTCATGATTGTTCATGTATGTATGGGTCAACTACAGCTTGCAATCCTTCTCGTTCTCCCACTCGGTTTTCAGCTATTGGTATTAGCTTGCCCCTTCATTCACTAAATAATCTCACTTACTCTCTCTCCTTTAATATGGGTTGGTATGTTTTTTTTTACGAAAAGAGTGAGATTATGAACGAATGTATGTATATCTATGTGTATTAGGGATAAAGAGATAAAAAGTTACATAATGACATACATAGGCTATGCAATGAGTGGATGAGCGTAGGTAATAAAAAAAAACAGGTTTATTTTTTTTGGTTATGCTGGTCAGAAGAAAAAAAAGAAAGAATATAATTGGTGTTATGAAGATGACGCCAGAATTTAAAATTAATTCAAGTTCTGGTTAGGAGGTGGACGGTCAGTGGAAGTCGGATAAAGTGAAAATTGGTAAAAATCAGTACAGTTGGATGAATAAAAAAAAAATTTATAAACTGAAATTTTTAATTTTGAAAACATTAAACAGGAAAGAAACCAGGAAAAGAAAAAAAAAACATGTGCCTAACCTGTAAAATTTTAAAAATTAAATTTGACAAATTGAGAAAACTTAAAACGTTGTAAAAAAAAATATAAAACTTGTAAAAAAAAAAAAAAAAAAAAAAATGTATTTGAAAATAAACCTAAATTTTATAAAAAGAAAAATGTGACCACCACTAAAATGAAAACCTGAAAAGAAAGAATTCAATGTAAAATTTATAAAAAATCATCTGAAAAGAAAAATTAAAATTTCTCGAAAACGTGTTTAGAAAAGAAACTCGGCATAAAACCTGAACACATATTTTAACCTTCAAGTTCGACTATAGAACAACTACAGCTCCAACTGAAGATCAGGAGAAACCATCACGACCCAGCAAGTACATGGAACAGAATGGCAACGACACCACAGCCGTAGTAACTCCAGTAGCAACGCGCTAAATACCCAGTTTATATTATTAGATTTCTATATGTTAAAAAAAAAAAAAAAAATGTTTTCTTCAAATTATATTAAATTAAAATTTGTAAAATAAAACTACTAAAATTTCATTGGAATTAAAATCTTTCTAAAACTACATTTAAATTAAAATTTAGCTATTAAAATTAATAGTACATGGAAATTAAAATCTGTCTAAAACTACATTTAAATTAAAATTTTGCTATTAAAATTAAAATTAAAAACCTAATGAAGGTTAAATAAAAAGTTTGTTAAACCCAATGTAGAGAAACCAAACCAAACCAAATTTTATCATTTATATGGGTTACCTCCAAGTAAGATGGAGTCGAGGTAACATGGTTGGGAGGGCAAAAGGGGCAGAACACCTAGTCCCCAATCCCAAGGTAAGTATGGCCATCCATCCATTTAGCATCAGTTTAAATTGACAGTTTTTTTTTTAAATCGCACGTGAAAAATCTGTAGTGCGGTTTCCCTGGGCCTGAGCAAGACCCCACCCATCCGGCGAGCTAGGCCCCTTTGCAAGCACGTGCGACCAGCAAAGGCTCAGGGAAACGGAAGCGGATCTTACACCGTACCGCACCATTACAGAAATGGCGCCCAACGTGGGGCCTGAACATTAATAGTCCAAGTTTAAATTAACCATTTTTTTTATAGCCTACAACAGGAACTAAAAATAATTTCAATTTTTAACATCAGTGCCGACGGGAAAGCACATTGTTCCTTAATCCTAATCCCTTTTGTATCCGTGTTCTTGAAGTCATACTTGCTGATATTTCTGGAATTTTAATTAAATATGGGTACATCTCTATTTACATTAACTGAAATGGAAACTTGTTTGACATTTGAGTTCACATTTCAACATTTTTTAATTAAATTTTGTGATTTTTAATTTGCTTTGGTCAATAAAGTTGTTCCCGGAATACATGAACTTCGTTCTAAACGAACCGGTCCCCTGTCCGAAACAAATTTTATAGTACCGAAATAGCAGCAAATAATCGGGAAAACATAGAATCACAAGTTTAAAAAAATTTTTTAAATTTTTTTTTTGATGGATGGTCATACTTACTTACGGATTTTTTTAAATGATTGGTTTGGTTTTGGATAACTACATTGGGTTAACAATTTATTGAAATTTTTTTTTTTGAAATATATTGAAAAGTATATTGAAAATTTTGAAATTTTCTGAAAGATATTTTATTAACTTATAATTGAACTAAGTTGTAAATTTTGGAAAATTTTTATAAGAAAAAAAAAAAAAAAAAAAAAAAATATTTGAACTAATTTTGAAAATTTATATTAACATAGAGTGAATACTATATTGAAATCTTTTTGTGGAAATCTTTAAAAAATTCATATGGAAAATTATAATTGAAATTTTTTTTGAAATCTTTTGAAAATTTTATAGTGAAAATTAAATTTTGAAAAATATAGTGAAAAGCTATATTGAAAATTAAAGTATTGAAAAATTATATTGAAATACTACATTGAATTATATTAAATTTATATTGAAAATTATATTAAAACTTTATATAGAAATTTTGAAAATTTGTTGAAAATTAATTTTGAAATTTGAAAAGACTTTTTCTGAACTTTAATTTCGAAATTTTTATTAACTTTAATGGAACTTATATTGAAACTTTTGATAATTTTTTTTTAAATTTAAGTCTGCTTTGAAACTTTATTGAATTTTTGAAAATTTAAATTTTGAAACCTATTGAAAATTAATTTTGTACATTTTTGCGTGGGTTCGATTGGAACTCAAATATTTTGTTCAACTGTACTTAACTTACAAAACTTCACACACTCCACAGCCTTACATTCTTTCGATTAGAATTTTTTTTTTAATCAATTTGAACTAATTGAATTTTAAACGCTTTCCATTTAACTTTATTCCATTAATACTGGAACTCAAAATTTTAATTCATATAAATTCACTTAAGTCGACAAGACTTGTCATATTATGCTCTTGCATTGGTTCAATTGGAACTAAATTTTTATCAATTTAAATTAACGTAAATTATAAAAATTCCTTTTTGGAATTCATAAAATTCACATTTGTGGGCCGTACAACCTTTGTTCACTTAGAACTAAAATTTTAATCAATTTGAACGCGTGTCATTAAATATTTCCCATTAACTTCTTTTGAACTTTACCAGCTCAGCCCAACTCAACGTTAACCTGCTCATTTTTTTTACAGCCTATATTTGTTCTATGAGAACACATTGAATTTCATTTATATTATTAAATTGTGTAACATCTCATTACCTTTGCAATCATTGTCGTTATACCAACACTCGTTCATTCTTTCATATCGTCCGAATATATTTTCGTTAAAAATTTTATAGTTAGTCCGAAATCATGGCGGTACGACATAGTCCAGGAAGTTTAGCTTCGGCTTTGGTTGAGAACGTTTGTTTGATATGCCAAGAAAGTTACGATCATACCAGTAACTTAGTTTCTACCAGGTGTAGACACATTTTCCACCACGAGTGCCTTTTTAATTTTCTAAACGTTTCGACTTGTTGTCCGCAGTGTAACAAAACTGTCACTAAAAACAGTTTATTAAAATATTCCGTCCGAGTTCATGATGAAAGTTTACCAGTTAATACTGGAACGATTCCGAAATCCGCGGAAAGAATTTTATCCGGCAGAAAGCAAAGAAACGAAGAATTTAATGCCAACCGAAATATTTCACCAGGTCAGACTAGTGGTGAAGGAAGAGATAGCTTGGAAGATCGAATTAGATCTAAAATTAAAAATAGTTTTCAGGGCGAGATCAATAAGCTTCACGCCGTAGTGGAAAGATTGTCCCAGCAATTCTCAAGTGTAAACCTTAGTGCGAATAGAGAGCCTGAATGGCCCAGAGAGATCTTTCCGAATGCGTCCGTCCCTCGAAATTTTTCAGCACCGTCTGTTCACCAAGTTCCCCATGAACCTACTTTTGTCCCTCCGCGTAATATTAGGCCTCCTTCTACTCACCCGTCCGTAACAGCAAGTCGTGAGAGAGCTTCGTTATCGTCCGTTGCCCTCAACAATAGTGGGAAAATTGCAAGCTTAATCGGTAGCTGGAACATTCTTTTAATGGAAACACCTCAGGGTTACCAGTAGAAAAGTTTATTTATATGGTTAATTCACTGACAAAAGACAGTTTAGCGGGAGATTTCAGATTGTTAGGCGACCATTGCCACATTTTGTTTACGTCAAGAGCTAAAGAATGGTATTGGCGACATCGCAGCACCGTAAATAGAATAGAATGGGAAGATTTGTGCCGAGCGTTGAAAAATCATTTTAGCGATCATTTGTCTGATTTAGATATCAGAGAAATGATCAGGGATAGGAAACAAAACGCTAATGAGAGCTTCGACGATTTCCACCATTCTATTCTTCAGCTTTGCGATCGTCTAAGATATCCGCTAAGCGAACCTGAGTTGACCGAAATTTTAAGGAGAAATTTAAGACCTCATTTGAGGAGAGAATTGTTCTACCTCCAAATTGACAATGTCTCCCAATTACGCCATTTGGTTTTGCGACGAGAGGCACTGAGTTTTGAACTCGACCGAGCCCCGAAAATTTTTAGAAAACAAATTAATGAAATTGACGTGGAGGATGAATTTTTCGATGAAGACCCACCTGAAGAAGTTTGCGAGGTTCGAAAACCAAAAGAAGACCCGGCCCGAAGACAAAATAATATCTGCTGGAACTGCCGAAAGGAAGGCCACAGATATACGGACTGTCTCGAAGACAGAACCATATTTTGTTATGGATGTGGTACCGAGGGAGTGTATAAACCCCAATGTGAAAATTGTCAGGGAAACTTCAAGGCGAGCGCCAGCAACAACACCAGCTTCCGCTCGAGAACCAAATAAATACGTCTTTAGGCGAAAAACAATTTGAAAATATTGATATCTCCACTGAAATTTTAAAGACCAGCTCCGACGGTAGCTCACAAACCGATTTCACTAATTTGACACATTTTACAATTTTGAAAAATGACAAGGAAAAGTCTAAACCAATTTTATTTCCACTCAGACCCTATCATGAAAGAGTTAGATTATATGAGCTAGCTAGAAAAAGAATTTTCTGCGAATCAATTGACACCCCAGCGAAATTTAACACCCAAATTCATAAAGTAAAAAGAAATACTCTACGAATTAGAATTTTTTATAAAATGTTAAAATTAAACAAGTTTAAGGTTAAAAGTTGTATTGAATCTATTGAGAAATCAAAATCTGACATAAGACCCTATATCCAAATTGACATCTTTGGAATGAAATTATTAGGCCTTTTAGATTCAGGCGCCTCTTTATCTTGCATAAGTGGTTCCGCTGCAAAAACTTTTCTTGGTAAAAATTTACCTTTTAAAAAATTTTCTAATTTCGTAGAAGCAGCTGGCGGTCAGCAATATAAAATTTTAGGTTTCGTAGAAACAAATGTCACCTACCGAAATATTACCAAATTAGTACGTTTTTATATAATACCAGATTTAACCCATGAGGTATACTTAGGCATAGATTTTTGGCATTCGTTCGGACTTATGTCTATGATTTTTGGGAACAGCCCGTTAAAAATTGAAGAGCTTAATCAAGTTTGTGAGGAGAATATTCTAACTAATGAGCAAAGACAAAGATTAGATCAAATTATAAAGATTTTTCCAGATTTTGACAAAGAAGGGTTAGGGAAGACCACCATTATTGAACATTCAATAGAAATAGAGCCAGGAGTTAAACCTATCAAGCAGAGGTATTTTTCTGTTTCTCCAGCCGTAGAAAAGAAAATACATGACGAAGTTGATCGCATGTTAGAGCTGGGAGTGATAGAAAAAGCCCCTCCTACTTGTTCTTGGAGTAGTTCTGTAGCTTGCGTCCAGAGAGAAGGAAAGTTTAGACTTTGTCTTGACTCTCGTAAATTGAATAGCGTAACTATTCGCGACGCTTACCCTCAACCTAAAATCAACGGAACTTTATCAAGATTACCTAAAGCTGAATTTATTTCATCTTTAGATTTAAAACATGCTTTTTGGCAAGTTAGTTTAGAAGAAAATTCTCGCGACAAGACAGCTTTTACTGTTCCCAATAGGCCCTTATATCGATTTAAAGTAATGCCTTTTGGTTTAACCAATGCACCCCAGACTCTTTGCCGATTAATGGATGTTATTATTCCACCTCATCTTAAAAATCGAGTCTTCGTTTATTTAGACGATTTGCTCTTAGTAAGCGATGATTTCGAAGAACATATTTCTTTATTGCTCGAAGTAGCACAATTAATTCGCAAAGCCGGTCTGACGTTAAATATTGCAAAATGCAAATGGTGCATGAAAGAAGTCCGATATTTAGGTTATATAATTGGTTCTGGGTGTATAAAACCTGATCCCAGTAAAGTCTCCGCCATTAAAGGGTTAACTGAACCAAAATCAGCTAAAGAGGTTCGCCAATTTTTAGGTCTTGTAGGTTGGTACAGACGTTTTCTAGAAAATTTTGCTTCATTAACCAGTCCGTTAACTGACCTCACGAAAAAATGTAAAACTTTTGTATGGAACCCTGAAGCGCAAAAGTCATTTGATTTGATTAAAGAAAAACTGACATCCGCTCCGTTATTAATAACACCAAATTTCGAAAGACCGTTCATAATTTCTTGCGATGCATGCAAAACTGGAGTTGGTGGAGTTCTGGCTCAAGAAGATGACAATGGTGTCGAAAGGCCCATTGCATTTTTCTCGCATAAATTAAATAGAGCCCAACAGAACTATTCTATTACCGAACTCGAATGCCTTGCTGCAGTTTTAAGCATAGAAAAATTTAGAGAGTATGTAGAAGGTCACGAATTTTGTGTCATTACGGACCACGCTTCATTAAAATGGTTAATGCGTCAACCAGACCTAAATGGCCGGCTAGCTCGTTGGTCCATAAAGCTCCAAGGTTTTAATTTTTCTATTTTTCACCGTAAAGGAAGTGAACACGTTGTACCCGATGCTTTATCGAGGTTACCGTCCGAAAACGAAAACCCCCTAAATTTTGAAAACATTGACAGCTTAGATACGTTAGAACCAGAGATAGATTTATCTTCTGCATATTTTTCATCAGAACAATATTCTAAATTAATCATTGATATCGAAAACAATAAAAATCGTTTGCCCGATTTAAAGGTCGAAGATGGTTTCATCTACAAACGCGTAGAGTTTTCACGCGATGCATTTTCAGAGGCTCGATCATGGAAGTTGTGGGTTCCACAGGAACTTACCTCTTGTGTGATCGAACGCGCTCATAATCCACCCATGTTTGCACATGGAGGTGTGGGAAAAACCCTCGAACGATTGAGGCGAAATTTTTATTGGCCCAATATGGCTACTCAGGTTAGATCCTTTGTATTAAGTTGCGACATTTGCAAACAAAGCAAAGCGCCAAATTTTATTTTAAAACCACCTATGGGTGTTCAAGCCAAATCGGCTAGACCTTTTCAAAGGTTATATTTAGATTTTATTGGACCTTATCCACGGTCAAAAGCTGGCAATGTAGCAATTTTTTTGGTATTAGACCATTTCACCAAATATCCCCTATTTAAAGCCTTACGTAAAATGTCAACCAATTCGGAAATAGATTTTCTTGAAAAAAATGTCTTTCATTTATTCGGCGTGCCTGAAGTCGTTATTACAGACAACGGTTCTCAATTTAGATCGTCACTTTTTGAAAGCTTTTTAACTAAATACGGCGTACAACATATTTTCACCGCCGTTTATTCACCCCAATCTAACAATTCTGAACGTGTCAACCGATCCATTATAGCTGGAATACGATCATATCTAGGAAAAGACCAGCGTATGTGGGATATGAATTTAAGCCAAATAGGCGTAGCCTTGAGAAGTTCGTATCATAGCTCTGTAGGCTTTTCCCCTTACTATGTTCTTTTTGGACAACAAATGTTCACTCACGGTCAATCCTATGAGGTTTCAAAAAATTTAGATATGTTAGAAGAAGGGTTAGATGTGGTGGAAAATACGGACAAATTACATTTTATTAGGCAGAAGGTTCGCGAAAATTTAGAAAAAGCTTACGAAGTGAACCAAAGAACCTATGACTTGAGAACTAGGGCGATAAATTTTTCAGAAGGTGAAGTTGTTTACCGACGAAATTTTTCGCAGAGCAATAAAGCTGCTGCTTATAATTCTAAACTTGCCCCTAAATTTTTGAAGGCCAAAATTTTAAAGAAAATTGGTTACTGTAATTATAAATTGGTGGATTTGGCCGGAAAAGACCTTGGCATGTATCACGCGAAAGATTTGCAAAAAGCCAATGCGTAAATACCCTACATATCCGTTTTCAGTTGATTTTTCCTTTCAAGGAAATCAAAACCATCTGTTTTGTGACGGTGATCTGTTTTGCGCTTTACTGTAACAAAAGAATTTCTGTTACAAACAAAATAAGAAAGCAGAAAAAAAAAATATAACCTTGATCTTGAAATCATTTTCAAGTTCACCTTATATGGTAACATAGTAATGGGAAATTTTTTTGTTCTATTTTTGCAAACTGATTAATGGAGCGATTTGTTTGTCTCTTCGTTGTTTATATGAATTCATGATTGTTCATGTATGTATGGGTCAACTACAGCTTGCAATCCTTCTCGTTCTCCCACTCGGTTTTCAGCTATTGGTATTAGCTTGCCCCTTCATTCACTAAACAATCTCACTTACTCTCTCTCCTTTAATATGGGTTGGTATGTTTTTTTTTACGAAAAGAGTGAGATTATGAACGAATGTATGTATATCTATGTGTATTAGGGATAAAGAGATAAAAAGTTACATAATGACATACATAGGCTATGCAATGAGTGGATGAGCGTAGGTAATAAAAAAAAAACAGGTTTATTTTTTTTGGTTGTGCTGGTCAGAAGAAAAAAAAGAAAGAATATAATTGGTGTTATGAAGATGACGCCAGAATTTAAAATTAATTCAAGTTCTGGTTAGGAGGTGGACGGTCAGTGGAAGTCGGATAAAGTGAAAATTGGTAAAAATCAGTACAGTTGGATGAATAAAAAAAAAAAATTTATAAACTGAAATTTTTAATTTTGAAAACATTAAACAGGAAAGAAACCAGGAAAAGGAAAAAAAAACATGTGCCTAACCTGTAAAATTTTAAAAATTAAATTTGACAAATTGAGAAAACTTAAAACGTTGTAAAAAAAAAACTTAATATAAAACTTGTAAAAAAAAAAAAAAAAAATGTATTTGAAAATAAACCTAAATTTTATAAAAGAAAAATGTGACCACCACTAAAATGAAAACCTGAAAAGAAAGAATTCAATGTAAAATTTATAAAAAATCATCTGAAAAGAAAAATTAAAATTTCTCGAAAACGTGTTTAGAAAAGAAACTCGGCATAAAACCTGAACACATATTTTAACCTTCAAGTTCGACTATAGAACAACTACAGCTCCAACTGAAGATCAGGAGAAACCATCACGACCCAGCAAGTACATGGAACAGAATGGCAACGACACCACAGCCGTAGTAACTGCAGTAGCAACGCGGTAAATACCCAGTTTATATTATTAGATTTCTATATGTTAAAAAAAAAAAAAAAATGTTTTCTTCAAATTATAATGAATTAAAATTTGTAAAATAAAACTATTAAAATTTCATTGGAATTAAAATCTTTCTAAAACTACATTTAAATTAAAATTTAGCTATTAAAATTAATAGTACATGGAAATTAAAATCTGTCTAAAACTACATTTAAATTAAAATTTTGCTATTAAAATTAAAATTAAAAACCTAATGAAGGTTAAATAAAAAGTTTGTTAAACCCAATGTAGAGAAACCAAACCAAACCAAATTTTATCATTTATGTGGGTTACCTCCAAGTAAGATGGAGTCGAGGTAACATGGTTGGGAGGGCAAAAGGGGCAGAACACCTAGTCCCCAATCCCAAGGTAAGTATGGCCATCCATCCATTTAGCATCAGTTTAAATTGACAGTTTTTTTTTAAATCGCACGTGAAAAATCTGTAGTGCGGTTTCCCTGGGCCTGAGCAAGACCCCACCCATCCGGCGAGCTAGGCCCCTTCGCAAGCACGTGCGACCAGCAAAGGCTCAGGGAAACGGAAGCGGATCTTACACCGTATCGCACCATTACAATTATTATCAACATCATCATCATAGTCATCAGCATCATTTTCACCATCAAATGATTTAAACGTATTTGAACTTTTCTCGATTTTCTTGTTATCAAAGCTTGAAGAAAACGTATTATAATCAAGCTTACTCTTTTTATAATGTGTGCTGAAGGCAACTTTGTTATTCTCAAGATCATGTTTAAAAGAGTTATCCAAATACTTTTCATGTTTTATAATATTATTATTATTAGTTGATTGAGCTATTTCTTTTAATGGTTTTGATATTGGTTTAAATGTCTTTTCTAACATCTCATCATTTGCGATTTCCCCAAGTAAAATATTTTTATATTTCTTTTTTAAAATATTTCGAGTTTTAATAAGATTATTAACTAGATTTGTATTCATATTGATAGATTGAAATAGAAGCAAAACAAACATATCAGATTAGCAGTTAGCGATTTATTAGATAGTAGCAGATTATAGTTGAGAAGTTATTAGTTTAATAATTGATTGTGTACTGATTTTAAAATATCCATAATATTTCTTTTATAGATTTATAAATACATCGAAACCTTTTCTATATCGACCATTATTCATAGGATCATCTTTGTTAATAACTAGAAAACCATATTTTTCTTACCAACACTCGGCACATAACTTATAAAATGTTTTTAAAGTCATATCAGAACCAACATGATTATTGTAAATATGTTTAATATTCATTGCATCCTGTTTAAACATTATAATCATATTTGCATTATCGCGAATCAAGTGTTTTGGTATACGTGTATAAGTTTGACATAAATAAAAACTATCAATGTCTTTATGACGACCCATACAAAAGTAAGAACGTACATGATTTTGTTTCTCACAAGCTATATCATCGAATATAAATATTGAATTCGGTTTAACTTCGTCTGGGGATAGAACATCATCATTATTGGAAAATGATGAAAAATTTATCATCTTGAGAGGTTTAATTAAATTTTCTAAGTACTTATATTTCGGTTGTTGTGTTGATTTTGAATATAAGTAAATATTTTTAAATTTCAATCCATGGGGACTTTCGATAAGACTGTGTAGTGTGTTTGACTAAGTCTTAGTTACCATGCCTTATGCATGTAACTAAATACTCACATTCCGCTGAGTTATTTGTCCACACACTCTATAGCTGGCTCACCTGTAAACCGCTGAGCCAGCTAAATCCCACGGTTATGTATTATTATAATTATCTATAGATATACGTGTGAATGTGTGAGTGAATGTAATATTTGTAGGTAGATTTAAGTTGAGTAATTAATAAAGAGTTTTCAGTTCAGTCCGGAGAGCCAAACTGATGTGGTTTTATTATATGGCGACCGTGACGAAAAACAAAAAAAAACTTTAAATATAAAATAACAAGAACAAGTGTGTAACAATTAAAGTGATCTAAAAAAAAAGATAACCAAAAGTGCAAACATGAAAAAAGGAAAAAAAAAACTACGACAAAGTTTAAATACAGGGAAAAATGATAATTTTTTTTTTAAAGTAAACTTTTAACTTAAATAAATTAATAAAGTACAAACAAAATATAAGAAAACATTTGAACATTTAATTAAAAGAAAAAACACAAATGTACTCTTTTAAAACACAACCAAAAAAAAAATACCGCTACCTATGAATATAATAAGGAAATATTGGTGCTGTGTTCAATTATATTCTTGGAGTTAATATTTTAAATAAATTTATAAAATAAAACAACAAAATACCTAAATTACAAAAAAAAGCGGAAAACAAAATTTCAATTACGAAAAAAAATACAGTTAAAAAAAAAAAAAAAGAATGTTGAAAAAAAAAACACAAAATTAAACAAAATTCTTAACTTTGAAAAAAAAAAAAACAACAAAACCTACTACAAAAAGCAATCATATATTAATACAACGTCTATATAATCTCCAAGTGACAAATTAAGGAATCATCAATATTAATCTTTAACCTTATTGCCATAACAACATAACAACAACATAACAACGTTGACAACGATTATCAATACCAACAGCAGAAACAACGGCTAACGGAAAGTTGAACGAGTTAAGATTATCTTAAATTTAAAAATTTAGAATTCAAAATGTTATTTTGTAAGTGTTTGTATATAGAGTTCTTATTAAATTATTTATCAGCAATCACATTCATCAACTGTATTTTCATTCTTAACGTTTCATAATAATATATTTAGATGCTTTAATTTTTTTTTTGAATAACTAACACCATTAAAATTGTTTTTTATATATATACTTTTTCTATAGGGAAAAGAAGAAAATGTAAAATTTTCCAAAACTAGTGTAAAAATTAAAATATAGATAAAAAAATAATTCAATTTTAATTTCTTTTTTTTTCAAATATGTGTACTTAGTAAAGCAATTTAATTTTTATTGCGTTGAGGATATGTTAGATATATATTGAGGTAAATTTTTGTTAGGAGAAGTTTAAAGAATAAGAGATATAATTCATAGGTTACTAGGTAGATAATATGGGCAACCCAGAGTCAAAATTGGAGAAACCGAACGCGAACGTGATAACAAATGTAGAAGTTGTTGATCACACGGCGCGAATCGACTCATTATGGTTCCTACTCCTATGCATTACAGTAATGACTGGTGCAAATCTTTTACTTAAATTGTACCTACTCCATAAGAGATCACTGCGTAAGAAGTACGCAAGTAGGTCCGACAACTTAGACAAAATTTAGGTTTATGGAATCAGCATAACACAATTTGGCTTGATGAGAAGATAACTACAAAAATTTCGATTTTATATTAGATATTTTATATTTTTTTTTTGTGTTTTGAGTAAATGGCCTAATGAGCCAGGATGAATTTGTTTTTTATATACGGCGTCTCTGAGCGCAGATTCGTACTTCAATGATTATTGACTTTAAGCGCCAATATACATTTTTTTTCCCTCCTGTTTCATAATTTAATATATGGACTGGCCAACGATTTTGAGCCAGTGTAGGAATATTAGAGAGGAATTCGACAAATCCTACAAGTGCCTAAATACAGATAGACCGGCTAGGGAAGATACTGTCGAAAGACATATAAGAAACCTTTCCTTGCGGCTAGAAGAGATAAGGGTGGTACTTAACGTCCATTACGAACGACTTACGACTGCACATAAAGTTGCAGCGGAAGGGTTCTTCTTTGACGTGAGGAACAGACTTATTGCGGTAGCGGCAAGAAGGGGCATAGAGGTAAAATTGCCTCTAACACTCCATGAACGAGTGTCCTTGGAGGTTTTGGAACAGGAAATAGACCCTAGTAGAGACCCACAGTCATTGGGAGAAAATATAGACCGAAATAGGGAACCACAAATGATAATGGCGCAGACACCAGTTCAATTTTTAAATATAGCCTCGAAGTTAATACCTGACTTCGATGGCAAAGCGGAAAACTTAACGGCATTTCTAGATGCCATTGCATTAGTGGATTCGATAAAGGAGGCACATGATGCTCTAGCAGTTAGTCTAATTAAGACAAAACTAAAGGGTTCTGCCAGGAATATCTTGTCCACTGAGACCACGGTACAAGAAGTGGTCGCAAAACTGAAAACTTCTGTTAAAGGAGAATCAGTTGATGTATTGTCAGCAAAGCTGATGAACATCAGGCAAACTGGCAAGAGTGCGAATGCCTATGTAAAGGAAGTTGAAGACATCACTAAGGCATTGCAAGGTGCCTACATTTCGGACGGTCTATCGGCCGAAATTGCCAATAAATATTCGACACAATTGGCTGTAAAAGCCATTGTTAAAAATGCCCAAAATGACAGGGTTAGGCTCATAATAGAATCAGGACAGTTCGGGAACATGAACGAACTGGTGGCTAAATTCGTTAATAGCTGTACCGAGGCATACGGACAGCCTAATACAATTTTGTATACAAATAGCCGGGGACAGCGAAATTCCAATAGGGGAAACAACCGCGGTAGTTACCGTGGGAATTTCTACAATAATTCAAATAATCGAGGTAGAGGAAACTACCAAGTTAATAATAATAATAGTCAATATAGGAATAATGGAAATCGTGGTGCCAATGGTGGACGACGATATAATAATGTAAATGTCAGACTGATCAATGATCAATATGAGGTTCCGGGAAACGGGGACCAACCTCTGAGAGAATAATTAATAGAATATATAAGCTCAATCTCAGTCTATGTGTATTTGTGAAACTTCATAACACAACAAACAAATTATTAACATTGCTTGTAGATACAGGAGCAGATATATCGCTGCTAAAAATTGAAAATGTAAACCACAACCATTTGAATTCAGGGGAAATAACAACCCTTAGCGGTATAGGTCGAGATACGGTCCAATCAATTGGCTGCACGCAAATTGACCTTAGAGTTGAAAATATACTAATAAAGCATAAATTTCATGCAGTACCGAATGATTTTCCCATACCATGCGATGGAATCATCGGTATAGATTTTCTTAAGCAATTCAATTGTAAACTCGACTTTATGGAAAATAAGGATTGGCTCGTTTTACGACCACACAATTTCCAACATTTTGCAATACCAATAAAAAACACCTGTATCAATAATTCGATCATGCTACCGGCAAGATCACAAGTGGTGCGAAAAATATACATTGACTCAGAGCATAAAGAATTGTTGATTCCTAATCAGGAAATTCAACCAGGCGTATATATTGCAAATACAATAGTTCAAGGCAATAACGCGTACGTAAGAATACTGAACTCTAACAACTACGATACGGCACTGAGTACAATGAATATAATGACGGAGGACCTATCAAATTATGATATTCTACAAACGACCAAAGAATTGGGGAAGCGATCAGGAAAAATTCTGGATAAACTTAGCAGAAATTTCCCAGATCAATTCAAAGAAAATTTAACGAAACTCTGTACCACATACAGCGACATATTCGCCCTTGAAACGGAAACAGTTTCTACAAATAATTTTTATAGGCAAAAACTTAGTCTGAGTGACAAAACACCGAGCTATATAAAGAACTATAGAATACCACACGCTCATAAAGCGGAAATCAATAGGCAGGTTGAAAAACTAGTAAATGATGGGGTAGTAGAACCATCAACTTCGGAATATAACAGCCCTTTATTGCTAGTTCCTAAGAAATCATTACCAGACTCAAAGGAGAGAAGGTGGCGATTGGTAATCGACTATCGCCAGGTAAATGAAAAGTTAATAGCGGACAAATTCCCCCTGCCAAGAATAGACGATATTCTTGACCAGTTAGGACGGGCAAAATATTTTTCCTGTCTAGATCTAATGTCTGGATTTCACTGACAAAGGTATCCTGCCGGATGACAGTAAGTACACAGCAATCAGAGACTATCCAGTCCCGACTAATGCAGACGAAGCCAGGAGATTCGTTGCTTTCTGCAACTATTATAGAAGGTTCATTCGGAATTTTTCTGATCATTCCCGTCACTTGTCAAGACTGACAAGGAAAAATGTTAAATTTCAATGGAACGAAGAATGCCAGGTGGCATTTAAATATCTCAAACAGGCGTTAATGAATCCGGGGATTCTACAATATCCTGACTTTGATAAACCTTTTTGCATCACAACGGATGCCAGTAAACACGCCTGCGGGGCGGTACTTAGTCAGGAGTATGAAGGCAAACAGCTTCCAGTTGCTTACGCCTCAAAAACTTTCACTAAAGGGGAAAGTAATAAGTCCACAATTGAGCAAGAGCTCACGGCAATTCATTGGGCAATTACACATTTCAGGCCATATATATATGGTACACATTTTTTGATCAAAACAGATCATCGCCCCCTAACCTACCTGTTCTCCTTAAAGAACCCAAGTTCTAAATTAACCCGTATGAGATTAGATCTCGAAGAATATGATTTCACGGTGGTATATCTCAGAGGTAAGGAAAATGTCGTCGCGGATGCACTTTCAAGGATAACAATAGATGATTTGAGGGAGAGGGATAGAACCATCTCAAGTATACTAAAGGTATCAACAAGGTCATCTACGGAACGGACAAATACGGACGAAAATCCCCTCAATCAGCAAAAGGATTACAAAAGGCCCAATGTATTGGAGGTCATAAATTACACTGACGTCAGGAAACATCCGAAATTAAGAATGACTCCAACCCAATGCTATTTGAAGCGTGGGGGAAAAATTATCCAAAGGATAATGATAGACGACCTGTTTGTTAATGGGAAAATTGACCTAGGACAATTCTTCCCAAGGCTGGAATCATTGGCCGGCAAACATGGTATTGTCAAAGTACAAATGTCACCCAGTGAACAAATTTTCGAATTTGTCACATTAGATGAATTTAAGGCCTTGGGCAATGAGAAATTAATAAATTTAAGAGTAGCGCTACTACCAGGGTGACCAAGCTGAAAAATAAGGGTTGTCCAGTTTCAAAGAAGTCTACCATACGTTTTTATTTTAGTTTGTCTACATTTTAAATTCAGTTTGTTTATATTTTATTTGACACATATAATTTTGTAATTATTATTAAGTCACATTTATTTTACTCCACATTTACTTCCGCATATTTTATTGTTACCAAACATAATAATGCTTAATCAGAATAAAACAAAATATAGGTCAATCCGTCAGTGAAATCATTTAACCATTTATGACTAACGACACTAGTAAGCATTATTGTGGTTGAAGATACAACAACAAAATACACTGTTTTTAATTTATAATAATTTAAGTATCAATACACAACAACAAAACACATTTATTATTATTTTGTTTTCAGCGTTTTTTATACTGTTAACCAAAATACAATAACAAACACATTTACACTATTTAGTATTAAGCATTTTTGATTATTGTTTTGGGTATAAAAACCCAAACAAAATAAAGAATCAGTCTAGTAATACAGCATATCTCATTGTTTTATTTACTGGCCATCACCTTTCAAGTTACAAGTGCTTGAAGGGAAAAATAAAAGGACTAAAGCTTAGTGTCAGAACCGATTTATGTGTCGGGGTTGAATCCACATTAACTTTATCCTTACAACACATCTACACTGCCATAACATTGGCAACCGACGTTTTAAGTAAAATTCTGACCATTTGTACAGGACATTTGGTTAGATATTTACATTTTGGTGACCCCTAGACGTTTTTGGAAAAATTAAGTTTCCCCCCACCAGTGGTAAGGAACTTTAATAACCTGAAAACGCATTGAACACGCAAACAAGGGATCGACTACCAATTCTACATTTGGTAATCCCTAAAAACATCAAGCAGATCCGGCTCAGTAGCAGATCCAGCTTGGACGACAAATCAATCTACACTGAGGAAGCCTACAATTGGTGACCCTCGACATTCAACAATCGAATTATTACCATAGCATTAGTAGTAATTGCCTTTTGGGACACCACATATTGGTTACCCCTACAAACATTTTGAACTCGCATCCAAGCGATTGAACACCAAATTTACGTTCAGGTGGCTACAGTACACTACAATACTACAGCAGATTCAGCTATAACACTAGCAGGTCTAACACTAACAACAGTCATTGAACCGTGACGCTTTCGTCAAATTAATCAACATTGAGTCAACACTAAATTTGACCAATTACTATACACAAGAACTAGTCAAACATCAATTAGTCTGTCCTCACAAGTGGCTACCAATTTGAAGAACATGGCTACGTTCGAACATTTATTACAAGCTAAATCAAAAACGGGTGAAGAGATTCAACAAATCGTTCGAAACTATAAAAAAGATTCCGCAGAAAGGAAAACAAAGATAGAATACTTTGATGAACGATTACGACGGCTCAGCGAAGCATGGGATTTATTTGATGCCCAAGATTTGAAACTACGCACACTGGTAGATAAAGCGACAGATCATGCATATTTCACAGAAGAATACTATTTGAAAATTAGTGATATAGCCAACAATTACTTAGAAATTTTCAAAAAAGAAATTGATAAGTTAAGACAATCAGCAGAAAAGCCAATAATTATAGAAAGGAGAAGTATTGAGATACCTACAAGGAAGGCTATTATTCAACATGAAGGTCATGAAGACATCAATAACACTAATAGTCTCATCCGAAGGCCTAAGGTTCGTTTGACTGCTCTAAACCGGCTGCTAAATGGTATAACAGATGAAGATGACCATCCCTTGCAGTACTTTGAAGTGGAAATCAACACCATTGAAAAGTTGTGGAATCAAGCTGAAGTATTACACGATGAAATTTATGATAAATTAGAAAACCCTGCTGATTCTGGTCTGGATCAGAACGAATATGACAGAATATATGATTTAGTGCGACAAAACTTAGTCAGTCTGTCCGTCAAAAAACAAAAACTTTTATCTAATGGTGATTCCAGTCAATATAATGAAATACAATCAATGACAAAAGATTTGAACAAATGCGCATTACATCTACCAAAAGTCACTATACCACGATTTGATGGCGATTATTTAAAATGGCGTCAGTTTCATGATTTGTTTACTGAGATGGTGGACAAACAGCCAATACCATCTATTCAGAAAATGTGGTATTTCAAAAGCAATGTATCTGGAGAAGCTGAACACTTAATCAGTCAGTTTTCTTTATCAGAGACAAATTACAATACTGCATGGAAAACACTTCAGGATCGCTACAACAACAAAAGACTACTGGTAGCCAACTTGGTTGAAAAAATTATTAACCAACCACCAGTTTCATCATCTACATCATCTATCAAAGCTCTGCATGACACCACCAAGGAGTGTTTGCTCGCATTAGACAATCTGGGTATTGTAACAACCTCTTGGGATGCGATACTCATTCAATTATTAATTAAAAAACTCGACAGGGGAACACACATCAGGTACATGCAGTCGTTGGCCAACCCAAGAGAAGTACCAGTAATTGCTGAATTTTTATCATTTCTGGAAATTCAGTTTCAATCAATGGAGGCAATTATTCAAACCGGAAAATTGCCACAGAAAACAGTATCTTCAGTTACAACCTCCAATAAAGTCGATAATGGCACCTGCAAAATGTGCAATAACGGTGGCCATAAACTATATTACTGCAGCAAATTTCATCACTTATCAGAAGCAGAACGACTGAATTGGGTACAACAACACCATTTATGCGTCAACTGTTTCAGAAGTGATCACGTTTCAAAAGAGTGCAAATCAAGTGGCTGCAGAAAGTGCATGAAGAAACACAATACGCTGTTACATTTAGAAAAGAAACAGAACATAAAAAAAGATTCAAAACCATCAATCAACACAACTATGGGTTCGAATAGTCAAAGAAACACATCATCTTCTAACGCCGTCGCAGTTACATCTTCAGCTACAAAAGCAGCCGAAGGGGGCCAGGGTTATGTTTTGCTAGCAACAGCAAAAGTTGTTATTTCTGCCCAAAATGGTACTTCCAATGAGTTCAGAGCAGTATTAGATTCTGGCTCTCAAGTGAACCTTGTCTCCAAGCGACTTTGCCAAAGGTTATCTACCTTCCCAACCAAAACTTCACTTCGCATAGATGGTGTTGGCAACGTACAAAAAAGGTCAAACTACCGCATTAATGTAGAAATGAAGTCCAGAGATCACAGTTTCTCCACAAATTTGGAAGCATTTATACTCCCAAACATCATTCCACCGCAGCCGAGTCAACATATTGATACATCTACATGGGAAATTCCAAGCAACATACAACTAGCAGATCCCAATTTCAACAACCAAGAAAAAATTGATATTCTATTGGGTGTAGAGTTTTATTACAAGTTAATTCAAGCGGGAACAATACAACTGTCTGACGGCCTTCCAACACTTCAAAATACGTCACTTGGCTGGATCGTGGGTGGTGCAATTGGCAAAAATTCAACTCCCAAGTGGTCATTATCTGCTTTAACATGTGCCGTATTTGACAACACAGCATCATTGGAAGAAGCCATTGAACAGCTCTGGAAATTAGATGAAATTGAACCCAGCGACAAAACTCTATCACCATCAGAAAGACAATGTGATTCACATTTTACTCAGCATGTCCACACCAACAATCAAGGCCGTCTAGTAGTCAGTCTACCATTCCGGGACAATCCAGCAGCATTAGGAGAATCACATGCAATGGCCTACAATCGATTCATAGCTCTAGAACGACGATTGTTAAAAAATGAAGAAATTAGAACTCAATATATTAAATTCATGCAAGAATATGAAAATCTGGGACACATGCAGAAGACCAACATAGATGCGGTACCGAATCCAAAATACTTCATCCCTCATCATTGTGTGCTCAAACCCGACAGCACCACAACAAAGCTAAGAGTAGTATTCGACGCATCAGCAAAAACATCAATGGGCCATTCATTAAATGATTTGATGTATGCGGGGCCAACCGTTCAAAGTGAGTTATTTTCAATCTTACTTCGTTTTCGGTTGCCGAAATTTGTATTTACCACTGACATCGAAAAAATGTACAGACAAATACTAATTCATCCAAATGATCAACAATACCAGTTAATTATTTGGAGAGAAGATCCATCGCTGCCTATTCAATACTACAAACTTCGTACGGTCACATATGGAACGCGAGCAGCACCCTATTTAGCTACCAGATGTTTGCAAAAGATTGCTGATGAAAACGCTACAAAATATCCATACGGTTCACAAATGCTTAAACATAACTTTTATGTAGATGACGGCCTGGGAGGTTCAGATAATCTCACCATCACACTTCAAACACAAAAAGAACTCATTACAATGCTAAAAAAACATGGCTTCATACTAAAAAAGTGGTGTTCGAATCATCCACAATTATTAAAAAATATCCCACTCGGCGACCAGGAGGTAAATTTAGATTTCAACAATGACAACACGAATACAGTGAAAACATTGGGATTGTTATGGCTGCCTACGACGGACCAGTTTTGCATCAAGGTAAAACTGAATCATATGCAGACAATTTCAAAACGTACAGCAACGTCCGATCTCGCAAAATTGTTCGACCCTCTTGGACTATTAGCACCTGTAATTGTAAAGGCAAAAATGTTTATTCAACTCCTATGGCAATACAAATTAGACTGGGATGAGCCGCTACCTGATGACCTTCACGCTATATGGACAAAATTCAGAAATGATTTAGAAAACTTAAACAACTTCAAAATCCCTCGACACATTTTTAAGGGTGAAATCCCAACAAAAACCGAGCTCCATATATTCTCAGATGCATCCGAAAAGGCTTTTGGTGCAGTTGCCTACATCCGAGCAACTCTTAAAGATGGAAGAGTGATTGTACAACTACTTTGTGGCAAGACACGGGTTGCTCCATTGAAACAACAAACGTTACCTCGCTTAGAACTATGTGCCGCAGTTATGGCAGCCCAACTTGCACACAGAATCAAAACGGATCTCCAGATTAAAGACCAACCTTTATTCTTGTGGACTGATTCCGAAATAGTATTAAATTGGTTAAACGCTCAATCTACTGCATACCATACGTTTGTAGCTAATCGAAAATCTCGAAAATTCAAACATGGACGTTGCCCGAACAGTGGCGCCACGTCCGATCAAACGACAATCCAGCTGATGTACTGTCCAGAGGTTTAACAGCACTTCAACTATCTGGATGTAACTTATGGCTGTATGGACCATTATTTCTGCATGGTCGACAAGAAATTTGGCCACCTACATTTTCACAAAAACAATTAATTACCAATGACATTGAGAAAAAGAAGACAACTTTACTCGCAGCAGCTGTCACTTCCGCTGATGATTTCATATACAAAATCCCACATAGAAACTCCTTCAACAAATTGCAAAGGATACTGGGATATGTCATCAGATTTATCAACAATACAAGGTTATTAAACCAACAACGCCCATCACATAAGGCGCTAACACCAGACGAATTGAATGAAGCACTTTTCGCAATTATGAAAACGATTCAATTGGCCGACTTTTCACCAGAAATTAAACAGTTAAAGAAATATAACCAAATCGACAAAAACAGCTCCATTAGCAGTTTATCCCCATTTATCGATGACAGGGGTATTCTTCGAGTTGGAGGGCGCTTGGAATCATCAGAATTGTCGAGCGATGCAAAACACCCAATGCTGCTCCCATATAACGACCCAATTGCCAAACTGTTATTTATATCAAAACACATTGAAAATAAACATTGTGGACCTCAGGCGTTACTGAACATAATGAGACAACGATTTTGGCCAATAAAAGGCAAAATAACGGCACGAGCAATTGTACAAAAATGCATAACATGTACTAGAGCCCGACCACAATTATGCCAACAAATCATGGGCAACCTACCACAAAACCGAGTTACACCAGCACGACCTTTCATCAACGCAGGAGTAGATTACTGCGGACCATTCTGGATACATTACAAAATCAGAGGCAAAAGACCAACTAAGGCCTACATAGCTGTTTTTTGCTGTTTCGCGACGAAAGCTGTACATCTCGAATTGGTAACCAATTTATCAACAGAAGCATTCATCGGTGCGCTAAAACGATTCGTTGGTCGGCGAGGTCGGTGTCAAAACATATACTCCGACAACGCTACAAATTTTGTCGGCACCAAAAATCAATTATCCGAATTAATTCAGACCGTATATTCAGATAAAGGTCAAGATGAAATAATTGCAGCATCCAGCTCTAAAGGAATAAATTTTCACTTCATTCCCCCCAGTGCACCACATTTCGGAGGGTTATGGGAAGCTGCTGTAAAATCAGCAAAACATCTACTACTTCGGAGCGTCGCTACAGCATCACTAACATATGAAGAGCTCGAAACAGTTATCGTAGAAATTGAAGCAATTCTAAATTCTCGTCCATTAACCCCAATGTCAAGTGATCCTACCGATTTAACAGCGTTAACACCAGGACATTTCCTAATTGGAGAAGCACTAACTTCACAAATAGATAGCCGAGCACATTCACCAAAACTAACATTATCATCACGCTGGGAACAAGTTTCTAATTTAAAGCAGAGTTTTTGGAAACAATGGTCCAACGAATATTTGAATGAACTCCAGCAAAGACATAAATGGAAAACACAGTGCGTCAACCTCAAACCGGGAGACATGGTCATTATAAAAGAAGATAATGTTCCAGTAATGCAATGGCCATTGGGTCGAATCATGAACGTACACCAAGGATCAGATGACTCCACACGAGTCGTTGATGTAAAAACCTCCAGAGGAATTTTCAAACGTGCAATACACCGACTTGCCCGTTTACCCATTGATACGAATTTAGAATTGGCTACGGTCCCTGGTAATGACGACCACGAAACCAATACTTCTGAGTCAGTTGATGAACCCGAGGTTAAGAGAAAGAAATTGAAAACAAATCATCTTTGCCTAACTTTAGTCGCATTAATATTTCTACTACCAATAATTTCTGGAACTCCAGTCAAAAATACAAAATTCGGACAAAAACTCGGAATTCATTTCGAAGAAGTGGGTACAGCATCTATCTCAACTACTGAATGGAATCTATTGGTATACTATGATCTAGATACATACTGGTCAGAAACGTCAATTCTAGCCAATGGAACGAGGTCATTAAGGACTCTTTGTAACATGATGACCCTTAACGAATCCTGTCGCAATATAATTAATCATTTTGAACATATGGAAAATGATATGCAACTGGACAATCGATTGCTCCGAATTAAAAGAGGAGCATTAGATGTAGTCGGCAACGTTGCTCATTCACTATTTGGCATATTGGACGCTGAATATGCTAACCACATGTCCAATACAATACTTGAAGTCAAGGAAAACGAATCATATTTATTAAGGTTACTCAAAAACCAAACCACAATCATTGATTCAACAATTAACATCATACGTCAGACCCAAATTGCATCTAGAACAAGATTTGAAGAATTAGAGCAGGAAATTAAATATTACTCATCACAAATGCACGATATCGACCAAGTACTACTTCAAATACACTTTAATCAACTATTCACCTCTGGGGTTTTACAATTAACTTTAATTGCGAACAATCTACAAAAAATACAATCTTCAATCCTGGATACTCTTACGGATACACATCATGGAAAAATCAATCCATTACTACTTACTCCAGAACAATTGCAAAATGAAGTAAACCAAATCACACTACATGCACCTCCTTCTGTAGCTCTTCCATCCTCAGATTTGTTGCAATTATTTAAAATAATGAAGGTTAAAGGCGGACTAACTCCTCAACACGCAGTTTTCGAAATCACCATACCATTGATTGACCGTGATAAGTTCAAAATATTTCACCTAATACCTATACCTAACTTAATAAATAACACCATGATAATCATCAAGCCATGTGCTACGTTCCTTGGCACAATGGCATCCCGTCAACAATACATTGTCCTTACAACGTCAGAGCTGAATTCCTGTTACACAATGAAACAAGACGAATTTTTGTGCTCTAACGTCCAAATTCGATACCATTATGATTCCGAAGTATGCTCTTGTGAAATAAATTTATTCAACAACAAAACATCACCAACTTGCAGCTTGGAAAAAACAACAACAAGGCTCCAATGGATACCATTAAATGGAAACAATCAATGGATATATACTACTTCATCATCATCAAGGGCCACAGCAGTGTGTAACAAGGAGATAATTCCTATTTTTCTGAAGGGCTCCGGGTTACTAACACTCGATCCAGAATGCATACTCAAACACAATTTCATCATGATGAACGGAAGACAAATTATATCCCACACATTGAAATCGTCATACTTCAGTCTGGGCAACATGTCGGAACTATCACTAAAAGAAGGCTTCCAACATCCTGTAAGTTACAATCATTCGAATTCAACGGGTCTAGAAGACGCATATAAAAAGGGCATAAATGACTTGAAAATACTACAAAGATCATTGGAACAACACAAAATTATTGACCTTCCAAACAAATTAAGTTCCCATCAAACGCACAGTTCCACAATCGGATATCTAGCACTGCTATTTAGTCTAATTACATTGATAATCCTCCTTTTCAATTGTCAGGCTCGACGCAACAAACAGACCCGCACAATGCCCATTACAAACAACAACGAGGCAAGATCAGTTGGTGTTGAAACAATAAAAATGACACCTATACCAATGCCACGCCAGCATCCTCTTCAATTCACTGTAGACCTTTAACTACACTCCACGGAACAATCACTATAATACATCAATTTGTTGAACATCCGTTCAACGTGGGGGAGAATGTCCAGTTTCAAAGAAGTCTACCATACGTTTTTATTTTAGTTTGTCTACATTTTAAATTCAGTTTGTTTATATTTTATTTGACACATATAATTTTGTAATTATTATTAAGTCACATTTATTTTACTCCACATTTACTTCCGCATATTTTATTGTTACCAAACATAATAATGCTTAATCAGAATAAAACAAAATATAGGTCAATCCGTCAGTGAAATCATTTAACCATTTATGACTAACGACACTAGTAAGCATTATTATGGTTGAAGATACAACAACAAAATACACTGTTTTTAATTTATAATAATTTAAGTATCAATACACAACAACAAAACACATTTATTATTATTTTGTTTTCAGCGTTTTTTATACTGTTAACCAAAATACAATAACAAACACATTTACACTATTTAGTATTAAGCATTTTTGATTATTGTTTTGGGTATAAAAACCCAAACAAAATAAAGAATCAGTCTAGTAATACAGCATATCTCATTGTTTTATTTACTGGCCATCACCTTTCAAGTTACAAGTGCTTGAAGGGAAAAATAAAAGGACTAAAGCTTAGTGTCAGCACCGATTTATGTGTCGGGGTTGAATCCACATTAACTTTATCCTTACAACACATCTACACTGCCATAACATTGGCAACCGACGTTTTAAGTAAAATTCTGACCATTTGTACAGGACATTTGGTTAGATATTTACAAGGGTGATATAGTGAAAATTATTGAAAAATATCATGATGACCCAATTCAAGGGGGACACTGTGGTATTACAAGAACACTGAATAAGATAAAAAGATATTTCTATTGGCCAAAAATGATTAAAGATGTATCGAAATACGTCAAATCATGCCAGAAATGTCAGAAAGACAAGGTAACTCGGCATACGAGAACACCCATGACCTTGACGAAGACGCCTGCTAAAGCTTTTGAAACTGTATTAATAGATACTATTGGTCCGTTACCTCGGACGGAAAAGGGCAATGAATATGCGGTGACGCTTATATGTGATCTTACCAAATATTTGGTTGCTGTACCAGTACCAGACAAAAGCGCGAAGACCGTTGCGAAAGCTATATTTGAATCTCATATACTAACGTACGGTCCTATGATGACGATCATTACGGACATGGGTACGGAGTATAAAAATTCAATAATTAATGATTTGTGTAAGTACCTCAGAATAGAGAATATAACATCGACAGCTTACCATCATCAGACCCTTGGTACTGTGGAACGCAGTCATCGAACGTTCAATGAATACGTACGATCGTATTTATCAGTTGATAGAGATGACTGGGATGAATGGTTATTGTACTTTATGTACTGTTTCAATACAACCCCTTCGGTGGTACATGGATATTGTCCATACGAATTGGTGTTCGGGAAAATACCAAATGGGTTTGAGTTATTCAACACAGTCAATGACGTAACACCTCTCTATAACGTCGACGATTATTCGAAAGAGATTAGGTATAGATTAGAAATAGCCTATAAAAGGGTTAGACTTATGCTTGAGAGGGCAAAGTTAAGGCAAAAGGACTTCTATGACAGGAAAAGTAAGGAGATAATATTGAAGAAAAATGACTTGGTTCTGCTAAGAAATGAAGCAGGACACAAGTTAGAGAATAAATATTTAGGACCTTTTAAAGTAATATAATTAGGTTACAACAATAATGTTGTTATAGAGGATAATAAAAATAAAAGGCAAAATATACATAGAGATAGATTAAAAATTTATAATAAATAGGTAATAATTTTTATTTCTTTTTTTTTAGTCTTAAACATTACAATTGCACAATTATTTTATTCGTTTAGTTCGTTATTAGTTATTTTTAATTATTACTACATTTTTTTTTTAAATATAATAAATTTTAATATTAATAAATTTAAAGGAAAAAAGAAAAAAGAAAATTAATTTTAAATTGAAATTCTCAACTAGAACTAAAGTTAACAATAATACAAAACTTAAATTTGAAATTTGGAAAATTAAAATTAAAAACTTTAGAATTAACATCAAACTTAAGAAAATAAACTTAATATTGAAAAAAAAATTTTTTATTAGATGTAATTTTACAGAAATTGTAATTATTTTTAAAAAAATGATCAACCAGTTATTGATCATTCTTTTTCTAAAAATGGGAGGTGTAGTGTGTTTGACTAAGTCTTAGTTACCATGCCTTATGCATGTAACTAAATACTCACATTCCGCTGAGTTATTTGTCCACACACTCTATAGCTGGCTCACCTGTAAACCGCTGAGCCAGCTAAATCCCACGGTTATGTATTATTATAATTATCTATAGATATACGTGTGAATGTGTGAGTGAATGTAATATTTGTAGGTAGATTTAAGTTGAGTAATTAATAAAGAGTTTTCAGTTCAGTCCGGAGAGCCAAACTGATGTGGTTTTATTATAACTGATCATCACATTTGTTTTTCCACAATTTGATGGACCCACAATAAGAGCTCGAATAGAATTCGGTAGTAATGAACTATGACGAATTTTATTTGATGAATCGAACTTTGATTCAATATTCTTTACATTAATGCTTTTCTGTTGTTTAAAAAAACGCATTCTGAAGTATAATGATAACATAATATATAAACCAGGCTCTTTTATTTGTTTTCAATCAATTTAATTTCAATCTTTAATCGATAAAGTACCAATTGATATGACTATCATTTATAAAAAGATATTCAGTCGTCATCCATCCTTCATTGGTAAAGGGTTTCTGAATAAAATAATTAATAAACTTCCTATTGAACTTCATTTACCCGGTTATCAATTTTGCGGACCTGGTACAAAATTAAAGAAACGTTTAGATAGAGGTGATCAAGGAATCAATCCGTTGGATACCGCTTGCAGACAGCATGATATAGCATACTCAAACAATAAAGATTTAGAGAAAAGACATATTGCTGATAGAATCTTAGCTGAAAAGGCTTGGCAAAGGGTTAAAGCAAGTGATAGTAGTTTGGGCGAAAAATCAAACGCTTGGTTTGTTACTACTGCAATGAAAGCAAAAACAAAATTCGGAATGGGTAACGTTATTAGTAAAACTAAAAGATCGTCTCCAGTAAATGAACATCAACTATTTAGACATGCATTGAAAAGTGCAAGAAAGAATATAAAGAAAACTGAAAACTTGAAAGATGCTATAAAGATTTCACGAAAAGTTGTAAACAATATTTTCAAGGGGAAAAAAAATCATTAATAAAAACACCTCGAATAATACCGCTACCAAAATCTGGAGGTTTTCTTCCACTTGCACCTATATTTGCTGCACTGGGCGCACTTGGTGGTTTAGCTGGTGGTGTATCTGGTATTGCAAAAGCAATCAATGTAGTTAAAAATGGAAAGCAGCAGTTGACTGAAGCAAAACGACACAATAGCACAATGGAAGCCATCGCGATGGGAAAAGGCATGTTCCTAAAACCATATAAAAAAGGTTTTGGATTATATTTAAAACCTTATCAACAGAATTTTTAATGACGCTACCTAAAAGAGCCCTTTCTGATGTAGACTTGAGAAAATATGCAAACATATTCCAAATTTTAGAGGGGTGTTTATGTGCAACACTCTTCCAAGTACACCATTTAAAAAAGAATGTGGAATAATCAATCTGCATACTTCAAAGGGACCTGGCACACATTGGGTAGCGTACTGGAAAAACAACAATCAAATTGAATATTTTGATAGCTTTGGTAACTTGCAACCACCGAAACATTTAATAAAATATTTAGGAAAAAACATTAGTTATAATTATGATAGATATCAAAATTTTAATACAATAAACTGTGGTCATTTATGTTTAAAATTTTTGTTTTCGAAACTAATCTAATAAGAAGAAATTATAATTGCTTTAATAAAATACAACGATTAAGAATTAAAAAGGTCTTGTTTTATTTATAAATAAACATATTTTTTTCATTTATTAAAAATTTCAAGAAAAATGTTATAATTAAATAATTTTTCTAATTTCACTTGTTAGAGGTGAGTATTCAATTAAGCGATCATGAATAACTAAACAGTATGCTGATGTATTATCTGGAATGGGTTTGTTTGCTTCAGTATCAAATTCAATTCGTACATCAATAGGTCCAATTTTAACAGTCTCATTTTGATGTGAAACATCAACAACAATAAGCGGTGCATAAGACTTGTATTCATCAACATCTAGCAATGGTTCAGGTTCTCGCATGTAAAAGCTTTGTTGAAATTTTGCATACATATTATATAGAACAGAATATTGACCCATTTCGAAATGATTATTTAAATCATCATATGGATATGACTCTGAGTTTAGATATACTTTTAAATTAGATATATTACAATGGTCAAAATTATTTTCTTGTTCTTTACTTTTCTCTTTTTGTAAACCAATTATAAGAAATCGTGGTCTTTCGTTTTGTGGAGAAAGCTTTACATTCCATAAAACCTTTGTACTCTTTGGTAACACAGGATTTACATGACAGTCCCAACTTCGAAACGCTATTGGTATAGAATGTTTGCTGTTGATTATCTTAAACATTTCCAATTTTGCAAAGTCCGATAGTTGAATGTGCGGCATTTTCCATGTTATATCCAGAATTGTTAATTTCAACTTATCAGTTGTATTTGTACAATAATATGATCTCTCATCGGATGTAGAACGTTGAAGGATGAGCTCATGTTTTGAATTTAATAGTATTTTGTTATAATCTTCAGCAAAACCCATCAACATTTTCAGAGGTATACAACAACTAAAATGACTTTTTTCCAAAACAAAAGTTTCTTTAGGACACCAACCAGCGTTTTTTAATGTATCACTTTCATCCTTATTCAACGATACAAAATTTTCCATGGTAGATGAAATTCCAAGTTTGCGTGTACGATCAACTTCAAAACCATTAATTTCATAACGAATTTCATCAAACAAATATGAAGCAAAGTTGTTTTTAAATTTTACATCTATAGCTGGAACCTCTTTGGTTGCTTCCTTCTTTACTATAAAACCATGAATGTAAATCATACTCTCACTTGGTAAGACGAAGAGATCTTGATTTTGAATTGGTATACGAATCTCATCATTGTTGTTGAATGATTTTAGATATGGAAAGTAACTATGATATTCCCTTTTTACGATACTCTAATCATACATAGGTTTTTGAAGAACATTTAGTATTTCATTCATGATTGAAGAATAAATCCCAATGATTTTAAGTATTCTGTATTAGATGATGACAACGGTTTTTTATTTTTTATACTTTCTCGAATGTGAGTTGACGAAGAATTGAACGGAAATCCTCTTTGCATTACATTTTTATTGTAAATGATCATTATTCTGGTTTGAAGTGGAGTCTAAGAGTGATTTTTTCTCCTCTAAAATTTATAAGTTCACCGTCTTGATTTAAGATTCTAATCGTTATGTTGCTTATTTGTCGGCAGTTGACTGGTAAATAAATGACAATTCGAGGTTTTTCGTTTATTTTATATCCTGGAGGAACATCAAGAGGAAATTCATGAATAGTATGATCTGAGGTATTATTAATAAATGATCCGGTTGTTAAGTTGTTTTCAATGCGTATTGTGTTAACATTAGTAATATGTGTAGGTAAATCAGATTCAAAATATTCAGTTGAATTTACTTCTAATTTTCTTTTGCTAAATCCAAGCAACTTTCCTATACTGTTTGGTTGTGAAAAATCTATATCCATAGATGAGGTTATTTCAGTTTTAAGGGTGTTATTGTTAGCTTCAATTATTAGGTTAATTGATTTATCGATATCTCTTAAGCATGAGTTTAAGTGAAAATCAGTATCCTCAAGTTCGTATGAGCCCACTGGAACAGTAATAGTATAATTTCCTATATGAAACAAATTGTTGTAAACATCTACATTGGGTATGGAATTGAATACTACAAAATCAATAAGTCCACAAACATAATTTGTAGGCAGTTCAATTGGAGGAAAATATTCTCCAACCAAAGTTGAAGTGTTTCCGGTTAAAGAGATTTTTATTGACATTACAAGTATTCAGAAAGAACTGATGATTGATGTTTATTTTAATCGATTTAAGTGTTAAATAATAATATTAAAAAAATGCTTTTTTGTTTTTATAATTTTAAGTTTTCTTTATTAATATTTGATTTAATAAACTTTCTTAAGAGTATTACATTTTTTTCAGCACATATACAATATTTCCTATGATAACAACAAACATTTATAGATTTATCATTTTGATATAACGTTTTCAAATTTGGACAATTTAGATCATCTAGGTTATAAAAATTAATTTCATCTTTAAAAATATTTTGAATCCACTTAATTTTTTCTAATCCTTTAACATAATAAATAAAATTGTTATCTCTAAAATGTTTAATATAATATTCCATAATATTTGTTAAGGTTGAATCGCCATCTTTCCATTTTAAGCCATGATGATGATTATAAAGCCAATTAATTGAATCTTTTTCTTTTGTTGTCAGCAATGAATATTGAAAAGGTGGTTTAATAATAAATGTTTGAACTTGTGAGTCGTCAATTAAAATACTCAGTTCTTTTACGATGAATTTATTGTTGAGATAAAAACCTTGTACGTCTACAACTAATATTCTCTCCTCAGACATTGTTTAATACTAATCAAGTCACAACGGAGACTATAGAACTGTTGATAAAGTATGTGCTTTTAAATTATTATAAAAATTCATTATATATAATGCTTGATTCCAACTTTTATCGATAAGGGAACATTTACAGGTATCAGGTCCACAAGTTGTTTCATCGTTGGACCACACACAATTGGTATAATGATATCCAAATTTTGATTTACTTTTCTTATAAAATGCATATTCATCGAACTGAGCTTTTAATTTTTTCAAAATAATCTCATGTTCATACCACAAAAGCGTTTCTTCCTTCATGAAGTCATGTAAAATTTTAGAATAAAACTCGTTATTCATTCTTTTTCTTATTTATATATATATTTTTTTTTTATTTGTGTTAAATAAAACTTCCTAACACATCAACATCAAAGTTTATATTAACTAGTAGTAGTAAATGTATTTCATCATATCAGCTAATTTATATTATTTCCATATCCAAATCATGTGTATAATCTTGAATGTTGATTAATGTAACATCGGATCGGTATGTAGTATCATCTTCAGAAACCACCTCAATTTCACCATTACTTAAAATTCTCTCGTATTCAACTTGACGATATTCGAAGCATGAAATATTTAATCGACGTTTCAAGTAATTGCTGTCATATGTACAACGGATTCTCAATTTTATATTATCTTTGTATTGGAGTTGAAAATGTCTATAAAATGGAACCGAACTTTCAATTATTCCTGCAATATTTTTTTCTTTTTTTACTAAATCTTGCCTAAATGTTTCAATAGCTTGTTCAACAGTAAAAGATTGACTTATAGGCGGTGGGGAGTCTTCTTGTTCTTCGTTTGATTTATATTCTGCTTTTGTTGTTGACTCGATGTTTTTATTTAAATCATTACTAAACTTAAAAAGTTTGAAATTTAGTTGTATGCTCACAGTATCATTATTTGGTAATTTTATAGCAAATTCTGTATTTTTAAGTTCATTTTCACTCAAATCAATAGGTAATGAAGCTGAAAACACTTGTATGATATAGATATATGAAAAAAATATGATAAAAATATTTTTCATTTTAGTTTTTCTTTTTAATAGACGTGTTCTTAAGTTAGCGATATATTTTTAAATGAGATGATAAGAATTGTTTCTCATATTTATATATACTAATTTAATAATCGTCGTCTTCGAATGAGTTATCAACTGAGTCATCACCACCACCGTCACTACCTCCCTTCTTAACTTTACTATCATTAACCATTTTTTGAAGGAGGGGAGGTTTCTGTTGATTTTTATTCAATGAGTGGATACCAGTCTTATCATTATATAGTTTATTTGTACCTCTGAAAACTTTAGCCTCTATTTCACTATAAACACACGATGGTTTGTATGAGTATACATTTATATCTTTAAAACCACCTTCATAGACTGTTCCAACTAGTGATATCATACCACCGATAACCTCAATTTTTATATGTTGATTGTGACTAAATTGAAATATTGGAATATTTGCTGGCATATCTTGTCCTCTATTAAGAGAAAAAATTTGAGTTCTTGTCCCTCCTTCTGCGGTTAGGAACACCTGCATTATAATATCCAAAACTATTGCATTTATTATTTGAAAAGTTTTCCACTGTGCATGACAAGTGCAATATTTATCACCAGTTTTTAAAAATTGACCCCAATACATATTTATCAAAGTTTTTAATTCAACTAAATCTCTCATTATAAATAAGGTATATATATATATATATATATATAACACACAAACTTGAATACAATAAGATTAAAACACCAGCTGTTTATATATATTACATACATACATACATACATACATACAAACATACATACGTATACTTTTTTAATATTTATGCTTAACCGCAATTGATAAGAAGTTATTAAAATATCTAAAAACACCTTATAATATCAATTATTGAATATAAAGAATCAGTTTGAAAATTCGTTTTACGGTGAAAAGTTGAAAGCAAAATAATGAGAGCAAGTTTAAGAAAATTGTTTCAAAATCCTAATATTATATACTTACCTTTAAAGGATATGGATGAAAATACTGCATATGAAATCAACAAGATAGAACGAGTAGATACAAAGTATGGTGAAAGTATAAGATGTCTTGTAAATAAAGAATATCATATTTATTTACCTTAACGATTTCTGATTATTACTAAAAATCAGATGGATTATCTAAACACAACTCCACACATTTTAAAAAAAGTTAAAGAAGTGAATGGATTATATACTCTAATCATTAAAAAGAAGAAGCAATATGCATTCTATAACAACTTGCATGACAGTACTGATGAAGATGACGATGATGATCATTATAATGATACAATATATTATCAGTAAAAATCCCTACAAGAAATAAAATTTCTCACGCATTTGATGACCTAGAAACTTTATAAACGAAAAACCGCAACAGAAACTTTTTAAAATTAAAACATATACTTATCAGTAAAAACTTTGTAAGCACTAAAATTTCTCATGCATTTGATGAACTAGAAACTTTATAAAAATGAAAAAACCGCAACGATAACTTTTTAAAATTAAAAACATATATAACGATAAGAAAAAAAAAAAAAAAAAACATCGCAAAAAATTTCTCACACATTTTAGGAATTTTTCATGTTTATAAACAAAAACAATGAAAAGATTGCAAAGCTATAAAATTACATCTCTTAATTTTGTATAAAAACTATATCTAGTTTTCTTTAATTGTTATTCAAGTCAAGTAAATCAACAGAAATGGAAGCACATTTAAAAAAAATTTTTAAAAAATGTCAAGACAAAACCATTCTCTCCGTAAAGGATATGGTTTTTAATCATAAGTATAAAATAACAAAACTAGAGCGTGTACAGACACGCTTTGGAAGAAAAATTCGCTGTTTGGTGGAAAACAGCAAATACATATACCTACCCGGTATATTTAACGATACCCTTGATGATGACTGTATTGCAGAATTTGATAGGAATACCTACTATCTTATAAAATATAGAAAAGGAAGCAGTGATGTATATTACGAACTAAATATACAGGCAGCAACAACAGGTAATTTTAGGTAAATAGTTTTTATTTATTATAAAAATCTAAATATTAATTATTATCGTTTTAGCACAAGATACACCAAACAAATAATTTGATTGTTAAATGCCATTGACGATGACAACAAGCAGAAGCCGAAATTATTTGTTAAATTATTATTTATGTTATATATTAAAATTAAAAAATAAATATTATCCGAAATTATTTGTTTAATCGATATATTGCATTTCTAATGCATAAAACTTAAAAATTAATAAAAATAAAAAAAATTTTTTAAGTAAAAAAAAAAAAATATTTGTTATTATTTTTGTTAGATCGTAAAAACTTGCACTTGAAATATATTCATCGGGCTTGAGATCATATAACACACCCATAATAGAGGTGATTGATAAAGCTGTATGTTAAACAAACAAGAACAATATTCTGTTATTATGCTAATAATAGTATAGTATGAAATATGACTGAATTAAAAATGTGATTAAAAAATGTTTTTTTTTAACTTATCTCTCAACTTGACCACAACAATTTTAATAAAGTTTTAGTTTAGTAAGAATACAAAATGTATATAAGAACCTTTGTTAATGAGTTTTAATGAAACAATTGAATTTCGTCATTCTGAGAAAACACACCGCTCACAATCATTCTGAGAAAACACATCGCTCACAAAAATAAAAAGCATTTTTTAAAAGCTGATATAAGTGGTTGTAAATCTAATAAAAAAGTATTCTTAAAACACAAAATTATAATTTTTATATAATTTAATTTAACTATATTTATATAAAAAAGTGGAAACGGTATTTGACTTAATTTAAAAATTATTGAAATTACGAGATATTTAAATACACACATATACATATATATATATATATATATATAAACATCTACACATCTATATAAATATAAACATCTACACTAAGTCCAGGTATGTTATAGATATTAACAACAAATCTATAGTTTATGTTTATTTCAACTTCAATTTCAAATACTTTCAGAACGTTACTTTCATTTCTGTTGTTGCATTATGTATATCTGTGAGATATGTGGAACGTCTTTCGTATCCAAATTTAATTTTAAGAGACATTTAAATAATAAACATATGAGCTCAAAAACAACTAAAACAAAATTAAATTTAAAAAGTGAAAATATTGTTAAAGTAGAAAATATTGAAGAAACTCCATCATGCAGCTATACACGATGTGAAACTTGTAAATTAAATATAAGAAAAGGTTCTTGGTCTCATCATTTGAGAACTAATGAACATAAAAAAAAAATAATCGTTTGTTTATGAACAACGATATATATAAGCAAAAATTTATTTAATAAGCGTATCCAAACTTTTGTATACGAAAATAAAAAGGAAGATGAGCTTTCAGCAAACATTTTATTTTCGAATGCAAAAGAAAGCATTATAAATATTTTAAAAAATATGTTATTAGAACATCTAAATATAAAATTCAATATAGAACTTTTTGCAGAATATATAAAATTCTCAAAAACTAATAAGAATGAAAATGATGATGATGATAGTGCTCTAATTAGTATGAAATCTTTTCAAACGAAAATGGTAATAGTTCAATTAGAACAAGATCTATCAGACGTGTACGATAGTCATAGTATAGAAATAGTTACCAAAATGGATGAATTTCAAGAGCGAGATAGTGGTTGGGCTCTAGTCTCTATAAATAGAATTGAGATAAACGTAAACAAGTATTGTCCAATAAAAGGATCTAAATATTTAGAACTACCACTATTTATCAGAAATAAAAAAGCGTGCATCAACATTAGAAATAATGATAATTATTGTTTTAAATGGGCTCTGATAGCTGCATTAGAAAACAAACGTTTAAATCCAAAGTATTCACATTTTAGTAATGTTATCACACAAAGTTTAATAACACTAACAAATGGAATAACAATTGATTTCACCACCTTAACATTTCCTCTATCTGTTGGTGATATTAAGATATTTGAAAAAAATAATTTAAATATAAGTGTGAATGTTTTTGGATGTGATGTGATAAAAAAAGAAATCGTTGGACCATATTATAAGACAGTTGATGAAAAAGTTAATCATATCAATCTACTATACATTCAAGACGATAGAAACGATGAATCACATTATGTTTGGATAAGAAACATAAGTAGTTTATTGAGCACACAGGTTTCAAAACATAATGGTGCTAAATATTTTTGTAATTTTTGTTTACAATATTCAAGTAGTGAACTCTTGCTGTTAAAACATAAGCAAGAATGCAATAAAATTGTCACCAAAATGAGGTGTTGATAATGATAATATATTGCAGTTCAAAAATTTTAAAAATCAATTAGATGTACCATTTGTTATCTATGCGGATTTTGAATGTATATTAAGTAAAATTAACAACAAAAATTCTAATAATGTTACCAGCATTCAAAAACATATACCTATAGCTTACAGCTACTACATAAAATCATCTTTCGATTCTAAACTAAATAAGTTTAGAACGTATACGGGTAACGATGTTGTTGAAGATTTTGTTCAAAATTTGATAGATGATGCACGTTTTTTGTGTGAAAACTTTCTAATGAAAGTAGTAGTAATGAATTCTCTGTTACCCCATGAACTTGAAAAACATTATAATACTAGTGTGTGTCATATATGTAAAAAATTTTTAGATGATGATGATAGAAGTGCTGATCATTGTCATTTAACTGGTCAATATCGCGGTCCAGCTCATTCGAAATGTAATATTAATTATCAATTACCTAACTATATCCCAATAATTTTTCATAACTTTTCTGGTTATGATTGTCATTTGTTTGTAAAGGCACTAGCAGATTATCCGGGTGATATAAATGTTATACCCCTTAATAAAGAATTGTATATAGCTGTTACGAAAAGAATTCAAATTACTGATAAATATAATTTAGAATTACGTTTTCTCGATTCTTTTAAATTTATGTCATCAAGTCTAGATAGTTTATCTAATTATTTACATAATGATGACTTTAAAATATTAAAATCGATATTTCCAAATCAATTAGAATTTAATCTTTTGAAAAGAAAAGGTATATTTCCTTATGAGTATATCGATTCAGCTGAGAAATTAAACGAAAATTTCTTACCTTCTCGCGAACAGTTTTTCTCTACATTAAATAATAAAGAATGTAGTATTGCTGATTATGAACATGCGTTAAGTGTTTGGTCTACATTTAACTGTCAATCTCTAAATGAGTATATGCTTTTATATCTAAAAACAGATGTACTTCTTTTGACTGATGTATTTGAAAATTTTCGTTCTGTTTGTAAATCAATATATCATCTTGATCCATGTCATTACTATACGACACCTGGTTTGAATTGAATTGGAATTGTTCACCGATATAAATATGTATAATTAATTTCATTTAAAAAAGGAATTAGAGGTGGTATTGTTCAATGCTCAACACGTCGAACAGTTGCAAATCATAAATATATGAAAACATATGATTGTTCTAAGCCCACACAATATCTTATGTATTTAGACGCAAACAATTTATATGGTTGGGCAATGTCTGAATCTTTACCAGAAGGTAAATTTGAATGGATTGAAGATATAGATAGCTTTGATATTTCGAAAGTAACCGAAAACTCTGATTTAGGTTACATTTTAGAAGTTGATTTAGACTATCCTCAAGAACTTCATGATAGTAACAATGATTTACCCTTTTGTGCTGAACTTAAAAGTCCACCAATAACACATCATAATATCCAGAAACTAATTCCCGATTTAACTAACAAAAAATCATATATAATTCACTATCGAAATCTTCAGCAGTGTATTAGAAATGGTCTAAAATTAGTTAAAATTCATAGAATATTAAGATTTAAACAATCAGCTTGGTTGAAACAGTATATCGATTTAAATACCTTTCATCGAACCAATGCCAAAAATGAATTTGAAAAAAATTTTTTTAAACTTTTAAATAATGCAGTATACGGAAAAACGATGGAAAACGTTGAAAAACGTAAAAATGTGAAAATCGTTAATGCTTGGGAGAGTGAACATAATCATTTGGGTGCACGAGCTCTTATAGCAAAACCTAATTTCCATAGTTCAAAACATTTTACCGATAATATGATTGCAATTCAAATGAGTATGGATAGGGTAACGTTTAATAAACCTATATATTTAGGGTTTTTAGTTCTAGAACTATCTAAATATAAAATGTATGATTTTCACTATCAGTATATGCAACCAAAATTTAATGAAAATTTAACATTAAATTATATGGATACTGACTCTTTAATTTACACAATAAGAACAGACGATTTCTATACTGATATTTACAATGATCTTCATCTAAACTTTGATACATCAGACTATTCAATTAATAATGTTTTCAATTTCCCCTTGCAAAACAAAAAGGTGCTGGGAATGATGAAAGATGAGAATAATGGCCATATAATGTTAGAATTTATTGGGCTTCGATCAAAAGTGTATTCAATAGCTGTTGTTGATAAAGAAGAAACCAAAAAAGCTAAAGGTGTAAAAAACTCTGTTTTAAAAAAACTAACTATTAATGATTATCGTAACTGTCTGATAGATAAAACTATATATTATGATAAAATGTATATATTTAAATCTATTCTACATGAAATTTATACACAACAAATATCAAAAGTTGTATTAAGTTATGATGATAATAAACGTTATATAAGAGAAGATGGTATTAATACCTACGCTTGGGGACATTTCAAAATAAACAATAATTGAAATTTTAATAAAGTCTAAATCATACAAAACTGTTTTTTCTTTTACAAAAATAATATTTATTTATACATATTTATAATAGCTATATATATATATATATATATATATATATATATATATTAGAAACAATTTTTGTTTTTGCAAACAAAATAATTTACAATCACACACAGAATCCGATTGTTGGCGGATTCTATGAAAATGAACTATTGAAGACACATTATCCAAATACATATTTGATTGAAAAAGTTATTAAAACTATGGGACAACAGATGTACGTTAAATGGTTGGGATTTTCCAATCAACATAATTCTTGGATCAACAAAGATGAACTTCAATAATATTATATATATATATACTTAAATATGAGATTTATTTTTTATTACATTATAAAATTCTCCAAAAAAATTAATAAATAAAATGAATATAAATAGTATTGTTTTGATTTGTTTTTTAAACGATTAAATTTTATATCAACTTAGTTGACAAAGGTTAATAACAAGCTTTTGTATTCAAACAACTTAATTTGATGTTTTCATAAACTATTTTCACACCGTCGCTGAATCTGATTACATACACACAATTTCCAAAAACCTACTGGTACATACCAACTGTTTCAAACACACATTCATACATACATATCAATCAAATACCACAACAGAACTTTTAACAACAGAACATATCAACTGTTTCAAACACACATTCACACATACATATCAATCAAAACCACAACAGAACTTTTAACAACAGAACTTTTAACAAAACAGGGTTGATTTTCTTATCGTTGCTGTTAGTTTTCCCATACAAAATTAGTATAACATTTTTGCTCCCTGCTCTTGTTTCCAGAACTCTCTTCATTACACTACTATAGTTGTAAGTTAGAATTAATTATTATATATGTATGTGTACGCGTGCACGATGATTATGTGTACGCGTACGATAAGTTAGGCCAATAAGTTTTAAAGAAAATATAATAAAGTCAGTCGGTTGCTAATAGCTCTGCCGAGCAGAAGAAAAACTAAAAGTGAATTTTAATTTAAAATAAATAAACTTATCATGGCGATCCTGCCAGTTTAAAGAAAAAATTTTATCTTTTATACAAAATAATATGAATTTATTACTACCATCTACCAAAAATAGTGCTAATTTCATGGATATAATGAGATATTTACATTTTTTTTTACAAATCAAATACTAAAGAACAAAAAAAAATAAATAATAATAAATGTCAAAACTTTCAATGCAACATCAACAACCAAAGGCGACAATAAAAATATTAAAAACAATACTCAACATCCGTTGCATCAAAACAAAATTTCGTTATTTATGTCAAAACAAAAATTTTTTTTCCGAAACAAAATCAAATAATTAAAACACATTAAAATAAATGATATAAGATGGACACCATACAATTAACCTAAATAATACAACCAACAAAATTTCCGCAGAAGAAGATACCTTTCAACAAGCAAGCAATTCTTTAACATGATAACAGCAGCAGCCACATAACCAGAAATGCAGAAATGAAAGTTAAGTAATGTATTGTTAAGAAATAAATTTTTAAATTAAAAAAAAAAATCAATATTATAATCTAAATAATATAAAAATAAACTTAGCATATTTTAAAGAAAAACAAAAGAAAACTTATATATAATAAAAAAAAAAAAAATTTTAAAAATTTAAAAATTATAAATTCTAAAATTATATTTCTATTATATTATGAAAAGAAAATAAACAATCATCTAAAATTTAAGAACAATTCTGAATAGTGAAGAGAAAATAGAAACATAATTTAAAAAAAAGGATGAAGTTTTATAATAATGAATTTTTATATAAATCAAAATATTTAAATGTTGGAATATTGGACAATTAGAATCCGACTGAAAAGAAGTATATGTTTGGATATATAATAGAAAATTTAGACTAGTACCTTGACCATAGAATGAGGATATAAAAAAAAACAAAAAAAAGAGGGTTTACTTTATCTTAATGAATATAACTAGCCACATCATTTATTAGTATAGTTATAACTAAAATAATTTTTATTAGTATAGAACAGATTGACATGGGAAAAACAGAATCGAAACTAGAAAAACCGAACGCCAATGTTATAACCAACATTGAGGTTGTCGACCACACGGGTCAAATAGATTCCTTATGGTACCTCACCTTTTGTCTAGTTGCAATAGGCGTAATTAATTTGCTTCTCAAATTTTACCTGTTGCACAAAAGATCTCTTCGGAAGAGATATATGAGTAGAGGCGACAACCTTGATAAGGTTTAAAAATAGCATAAATGAGTACTTGAAAAAACTAATAACATTAAAATTTTTATAAATAAAGCATTAATGACAATTGACAGCCCCATCGGTTAGGATAGATTAATTTTATTATTTTAAATTTGGCATTGATTGCCAATAAGACAGAAATTATAATTTAATATGTGCTGAGTAAAATTTTATTATTTAATTCAATCACTGAAATATTGGGAAATAACATATATAACAAATATATGGAATTTTATATTTTGTACACGACATAATATAATTCTCTCTCGGGATCAAATACCGAAACAATTACATGCAAAAGTGGACTTTGAACATTTTTGCATGGACTGGCAGACAATATTGAGCCAGTGTAGACTGATTAGGGAAGAATTTGATAAATCATATAAATGCCTCAATACTGACAGACCTTCTAAAGAGGATACAGTAGAAAAACACATACAAAACCTACATTTACGCCTCGAGGAAATAAGGGTACTACTAAACGTTAATTACCAAAGACTAACATCCACACACAAAGTTGCAGCAGAGGGTTTTTTTTATCGACTTGAGAAATAGGTTAATCAGTGTAGCATCACGTAAAGGCGTTGAGGTCAAATTGGCCCACTCACTACAGGAGACGGTAGAATTTATTGAGGAAAAACAAAAATTAACAATTCAAACGGTAGAAATAGGTGCAAATATGCCTCAGTCAGCATCTGAATTTTTAAGGACAGCATTCAGGATTATACCTGACTCTGATGGTAGGGCAGAGAACCCACAAAGTTTCTTGGTTGCATTGTCGCTTGTGGATTCAATCGCAGAAAATCAAGATGCGGTTGCAGTCAATTTGGTAAAAACCAAATTGAAAGGAACTGCACGTACTCTGATAGAGGGTAACGAAGCCAATCTGACAGCAATAATCGCACGTCTAAGGACAGCAGTCAAAGGCGAATCTGTTGAAGTCCTGTCAGCGAGATTAATGAATCTCAAACAGGGTGGTAAATCACCAAATGATTATACCAAGCAAATTGAGGAATTGGCGAAAAGACTACAAAGCGCCTACATTGCGGACGGTTTGACAACAACAGTAGCAGAAAAATACACTACCAACATTGCCGTTAAAGCAATGACGAGGAGCTGCACCAATGAAAGAGTGAGCCTCGTAATGGAAGCCGGCCAATTTAGCACCCTTAATGATGCTGTGGCCAAATTCTTAAATAGCTCCACAGATGCGGCCAAAAATAATACTGTGATGTATTATAATAAGGGTAGAAATGCCCCTCAGTACCAAGGACGTGGTCGGTCCAATGGAAATTTCCGGGGCAGCGGAAATGACACGGGTTACCGTGGCCGCAATAATCACGGCAATAATAGGGATCAGTATGTCCGAAACGGTAATTACGGTGGACGATACGAGCGCCGTAGTAATAATAACAACAGAAACTACAACAACGACAATAGTCGTTTCAGATATAATAACGTCAGGGCAATGCACGTAGAAGAGGAAAACATGCAATCCCCAAGTACTCAATAAGTGAAAAAATAACAAACGGTAAAATCTTAAACATAAATTTAAATTTAGCAACATATATATCTTTAGGATCAACATTCAGTAATAATACCTCTACATTCTTAGTTGATACAGGTGCAGACATTTCGATAATTAAAATTGGACAATTGGAAAAGGGAAAATAAACACAAATAAAACCACTAGCCTACACGGCATTGGGAGTGGCATAGCACACACGAAAGGGAAAATTGAAACTGACCTCATATTCAATAATTTATTGATAGAACATGACTTCCATGTAGTAAATGATGATTTCCCAATTCCATCTGATGGAATACTGGGACTTAATTTCATCAAAAAGTACAATTGTGTACTAGAGTATGGAATGGATCAGAACATGATGATGCTGAGACCAGAAAATTTTCCCGACAGCATATGTATACCTATGTATGAATCTCCAAACATCAATATAATTTCAATACCTGCAAGATCTGAGGTAATTAGGAAAATTTATATAAAATGTCCAAAGGGAGATGTATTAATCCCAAACCAGACCCTTCAGGAGGGTATATTCATAGCTAATACGATTTCGGACTGCGAAGAAACGTTAGTTAGAATAATTAACACGACAAGTAAAAGTGTAATCCTCTCCAATTTTGAAGTATAGACTGAAAATTTGGATGATTACGAATTTTCGAAAGCGCCCGGAATCGAAAATAGCAATGAAAAATTAGAAAAATTATCGAAGAATTTCCCAAAGTTCGTTAAAAATGAACTCAAGGAATTATGTAAGAAATATATAGATGTCTTTGCGCTTGAAACTGAGAAAATTTCAGTAAATAATTTCTATAGATAAAGATTAAGGTTAAAGGATAACAATCCAAGTTATATAAAAAATTACAGAATACCTCATACGCATAAAGAGGAAATTACGAAACAGGTAGACAAGTTGATGAACGATGGCATAATAGAGCCATCAGCTTCAGAATTTAATAGCCCGATTTTGTTAGTGCCGAAAAAGGCAATAGCCGGAAGTGATAGGAAAAGATGGCGATTAGTAGTAGACTATAGAGGAGTTAATAAGAAATTAATTGCAGATAAATTTCCATTACCAAGAATAGACGATATTCTTGACCAACTTGGTAGAACTAAATATTTTTCATGCCTTGATTTAACTTCAGGATTTCATCAAATTGAATTAGATGAAAAATCAAGGGATATTACACCATTCTCAACGGATAAGGGTTATTTTCGATTTAAACGCTTACCATATGGGCTCAAAATAGCCCCGAATTCATTTCAAAGAATGATGACAATAGCATTTGCTGGACTGTCACCAGCACAAGCTTTTCTGTATATGGATGATTTGGTTGTACTAGGCCGTTCCGAAAAGCATATGTTAAAAAATTTAACAGATGTTTTTGAAACATGCCGAAAATATAACCTTAAGTTACATCCAGAAAAGTGCTCGTTTTTTGGTCACGAGGTGATTTATTTAGGGCACAAATGTACAGATAAAGGCTTTCTTCCTGATGATAGCAAATTCAAAATAATTCAAGACTATCCAACCCCCAAAAATGCCGATGAAACTAAACGATTTATTGCATTTTGCAATTATTATAGACGTTTTGTTCCAAATTTTGCGGAACACGCTCGCCTTCTAACGAGGCTATGCAAGAAAAATGTGAAATTCGAATGGAGCAGTGACTGTGAAAAGGCATTCGAATATTTGAAAAAGTCATAAATGAGTCCTACGATACTGCAATATCCAGATTTTAATGAAAAATTTTGTATTACAACCGATGCAATCAAATATGCATGCGGTGCCGTACTAAGCCAAGAGTACGATGGGATACAACTCCCCATAGCATACGCTTCAAGGTCATTCACTAAAGGCGAATCAAATAAGTCTACTATAGAACAGGAATTAGCGGCTATTCACTGGGCAATTACTTATTTCAGACCATATGGCACAAAATTCGTGGTAAGAAGTGATCATCGACCACTGTCATACCTATTTTCAATGAAGAACCCATCTTCAAAACTGACGCGAATGAGGTTAGAACTAAAAGAGTATGATTTTACCGTAGAGTACTTGAGGGGAAAAGACAACCACGCTGCTGACGCCTTATCTCGAATAGACTTCGATGATATAAAGAACATCAGAAATGTCGATATGGTAACGACAAGATCGAGATCGAAAAAAGCAGCGCTTGGAACAAAATCAGACAATAGACAGGACAGTATAACGGAAAATCCAAAAATATATGAAACATTGACCATAAAGGAGGTCAAGAAATTTGTTCGCCTAAAGTTTGACCTAAAGGGTAGAACACTGAGGTGTTACCTAAGAAAAGGGAAAATAACTTTAGAGAAAATTAGTATAGATGACCTTGTTAATGGGAAAATTGATTTAGGTCAATTCTTCTCTAGGTTGGCAAGTATAACCGACAGCAAGGGCATAGATAAGTTGCAACTTACTTTAAATGATAATATATTTGATTGGATCCAAATTAATGAATTTAAAAATAAAGCGAACAAACAATTGAAGAATTTAATAATAGCGTTAACGCCAAGAAGAACAATAATAAAGGCCGAGGAAGAGAAAAATAAAATTTTGGAGAAATATCATAACGATCCGTTATACGGCGGTCATCCAGGGATAGCAAGGATGACGGCAAAATTATGTGAAAAATATTTTTGGAACGGAATGTCTAGGGACATACGAAGTTACGTAAAAAAATGTGAACTATGCCAGACCAACAAATCCCAACCGAAAACAAAGGAACCAATGATAAAACCAGAGACGCCTGCCCGGGCATTTGACGTCATCATTATTGATACAATCGGTCCTTTTATTAGGTCAAATAATGGCAGTGAGTACGCTGAAACCATTATATGTGACCTGACTAAATACTTAGTCTCTATACCTATTCCTGATAAGCAAGCCAAGACCGTGGCAAAAGCAATTTTTGAAAATTTTGTTTTGATATTTGGTCCTACGCGTAAGATTCTAACTGATATGGGTACTGAGTACAAAAATCAGACCCTGCAATAACTTTGTCAGCTGTTAAACATTGAATATGTCACTTCGGCAGCTTACCATCATCAGACGTTGGGTGCAATACAAAGATCTCACAGGACATTCAATGAGTATGTTCGATCATACCTTTCATTACACAGAACAGATTGGGACGAATGGTTAAAATACTTCACGTATTGCTTCAATACGACAACATCCACTGTTCATGGCTATTGTCCATATGAGCTCGTCTTTGGTAGGAACATCCCGGACATAAAATTTCTCAATTCGAATGTAGTAGACCCACTGTATAATTTAGAATCTTATGAAAAATAAGTAAAATATAGGCTTCAACAGGCACAAAAGCGTGCCATAAGTATGATAAATGATAATAAAGTTAACAGTAAGTCACAATACGACAGGGTCACAAGACCAATTGATATTCGAATAGGAGATTTAGTTCTGATGGAAAACAGTGCAGGTCACAAGTTAGATAATTTATTTAAAAGCCCATACTCAGTTAAGGAAATTGATAACTTAGGCAATTGCACATTATCCATAAGCGATGATAAAACGGTCAAAGTACATAGGAATAGACTAAGAAAATTTCGTAGATAATAAAAATTCTTTTATTTTAGAAACATCTTGTAAATAAAATAAATAAACTTATCATGTAAATAGAATAAAAAAACAATAAATAAATTAAAACAAAAATTTAATACTTAAACTTAACAAGTAAATATTAAAAATAAATTTAAAATTAAAGTTAGCATAAAATTAAAACCATAAAATTAAATCTAAATTCAAAATTAAGACTAGAACATATAGATACAAATAAATAAACTATTACATAATTAAATTACCTATAATTAATAATAAAAAAAAATTTTTTTTGTACATATAGTAAAGAATTACCTACAGCCAACTTAAGTCAAATATAACAGTAAACTTAAACGTAAATTTAAAATCACAAACTTGAATTTAACCTAAAATTAAGATTAGAGTTAAAATTTAAAAATTAAAACTTAAAATTTATATTGACTAAACAGCCAAAGTAAATTTCAAATTAGAATTACTTTTACATTTAAAATTAAACTTAAATTCAAAATAAAAATCATAATTAAATTTAAAATTTACATTAAAATCAAAAATTTAAATTTAAATCAAAATAGGATAGGAAATTAAATTACAATAGAAAAATTCTTTTATGTAGGCGAGTGACTGGCCAGCAATCGTTTGCAAAAGAAATTTTGTAATTAGAATTAGTTAATGTACACAAAAAAAAAATTTTTTTTTTACTATTAAAACAATTCAGATTTCAATTCAGAATACATACAATAAATTTCAAATCATACAATAAAATAAATTATATATTCAAAACTAAACTTAAATTAAAATTAAAATTAAACTTTACTTTAAAGTTAAAAATAAAACACATATAATCATTTTATTAAATTCTAAAATAATTGTTACAATTATCAAAAAAAAAATTTTTTTTATTTGTACCGCTATATATACATATATTTTTCTGAAAGAAGGTGGAGCAGAGCCTACAATAAATTAAAACAAGGAAAAGAAAAGGAGAAAAATATATAGATAAAATTTTTTTGTATAACCTTAAATTTGAATAATAATTTTAATTATCACAATAATATTAAAGAATGGTCAATCGATAATTGATCATTCTTTTTCTGAAAAAGGGAGGTGTAGTGTGTTTGATAAGTCATTGTTACCATACCTTCAGTACGATAAGCAAAGGTAACTTTAAACCTTATTTATAAATGAATGACAATATCCACACTCACTAAACTTAAGCGTGGGAATTTGTATTCTCACTGCTTTAGTTTTATATATTTACGTGTGAACTTGCTGACTATGCAAGTTCACACTCATAAGTAATTACCTGTGTGAGAACCACTGCGTGTTATGTTTTCACACATAGTTGTAAGTTAGAATTAATTATTATATATGTATGTGTACGCGTGCACGATGATTATGTGTACGCGTACGATAAGTTAGGCCAATAAGTTTTAAAGAAAATATAATAAAGTCAGTCGGTTGCTAATAGCTCTGCCGAGCAGAATAAAAACAAAAAGTGAATTTTAATTTAAAATAAATAAACTTATCACATTTGTTTTTGTGTTTCCTGCAATTTTCTTAATCCTTAGGAGCTTTTATGAAAATATTCCACAATTCTTTTCAACTTGGACACTGTATCGCTAATTTTAATTATAGTAGTTTGTGCTATAAGGTTTAAAGAGTGAGCGAAACATCCAACTCCTCGCCAATTTCCTTTGCGGATTGCAGACTGAATGTTTGGAGCATTACCAGCTACAATAGCAGTTATTTTATTTTGAATTTCAAATTCACACACTACCTTAAGGGAAAATGAAGCAGTTTGTTGTATTTATTAGTATATCTTTTCATAATAAATTCATTCTAATCTATTCATTACCTTTTTTAAAACACTTAATAAATTTTCGCCATACTCATCACATGCTATCAAATGTGATTGAAGCTGTGTATCTTCATCTATATAATGCGCAGTAACAGCTATATAACTGGCATTTGTTCTAGATGTCCAACCATCTGTTGTGAGACAAACAGCCGAAGCTAATTGAATTTTAGATTTAATTTTTTCTAAAATATCCATGTGTATGCTCGGCAATAAGTTTTTGGACAACGTTTTCCTGGAAGGTAATGTATGTATACCCTGGACATTGCGACACATCTTGTATGAGTTTTTAAACTCTGGCTCTTCCACAATTCGCAAAGCATGATGTCCTTTTGCTACCATTTTAAGAACCTGTCTGTCAATTTGTTCAACTTTTCGAACAGGAGGAGGTCTACGAATAAATTGAGAAATGCTTTGCTGTTGTGTCCGAACATGGGTGCTGGTAGAAGGCAGCTCCGACTTAAAATTTAGGGATATTGTTTCCATTGTTATATCTTGCCTTCCTAAAAGCATAGCCGTTGGTGTTGGTGTTGTTGTTTGCCTTTCTAACACCATTGGCGTTAACGGATGCTTCACTTTTAAGTGGCGACTTAAATTTCCGTGGGAACCTCCAGCCATACTCAATGATGATTTGCAGTATTTGCATTTAGCTCGTTGGGGTCCATCTTCAGTAAAATGCATCCACACTTCACTATATTTTCTTTTTGAAGACATTTTATAATTAAATATAAAAAAATTAATAAAAAAAAACACTGAATATTTGACAAAACTTGAATGAATTGAAGAAATAGAATAGAAAGGGAAATTACATTTCTGTTTAAAGTTAACTACAAAAGAAAAATCAGTCTGACAACAAAAATTAAAAAAAAAAAAACAGCTGCGATGGTGAGAAAAAAAAGAACGAAATGGAAGTTCATAAAAAATATAATTGAAAATAAAACAATGAATCTAGATTTGTATTTTCTAGTTTACTTGATTGAGCGCTCTTTTTTTCTCAGTACGGGTACTAGTAATAAAACCTAAGAAAAAGATGACAAAATATTAATAGAAGATAAAATAGTGTGTGATACATGTTTGCAAAAATATGGGAGAAAATATTACCAGTCTGGCAGCATACATATAACATTATAGCGTAAAATATATAAGTATGGCATTCAAAACAGTTGCAAAAGGTAAACAATGAAATAGAATGAAATGACAGAGCCCTACAAGAAATGAATGACTGAAACTAACACATAAAACATTTTTGTACTAACACACTTAGTTTTTTTCTATTTGAAAAACATATGACTGTAATTGTTGCTGTTGTAGAGTTGTTTTTTTTTCATTTTTTTTCGTTAAACAGAAATATTTGTGAATTACCGGGTATTATTCATTATTGGCTGTCGGAAAATTAAAAATATTTGTGAAGTGTTAACTTAAATTGTTAAAATCAACAAAAATATACACATAAATAAAGTTAATGCTTTAATTTTTAATTTTTAATTTTTAATTTTTAATTTTTAATTTTTAATTTTTAATTTTTAATTTTTAATTTTTAATTTTTAATTTTTAATTTTTAGTTTTTAATTGTTAATTTTTAATTTTTAATTTTTAATTTTTAATATTTAATTTTTAATTTTTAATTTTTAATTTTTAATTTTTAATTTTTAATTTTTAATTTTTAATTTTTAATTTTTAATTTTTAATTTTTAATTTTTAATTTTTAATTTTTAATTTTTAATTTTTAATTTTTAAATTTTTAATTTTTAATTTTTAATTTTTAATTTTTAATTTTTAATTTATAATTTTTAATTTTTAATTTTTAATTTTTAATTTTTAATTTTTAATTTTTAATTTTTAATTTTTAATTTTTAATTTTTAATTTTTAATTTTTAATTTTTAATTTTTAATTTTTAATTTTTAATTTTTAATTTTTAATTTTTAATTTTTAATTTTTAATTTTTAATTTTTAATTTTTAATTTTTAATTTTTAATTTTTAATTTTTAATTTTTTATTTTTAATTTTTAATTTTTAAGTTTTAATTTTTAATTTTTAATTTTTAATTTTTAATTTTTAATTTTTAATTTTTAATTTTTAATTTTTAATTTTTAATTTTTAATTGTTAATTTTTAATTTTTAATTTTTAATTTTTAATTTTTAATTTTTAATTTTTAATTTTTAATTTTTAATTTTTAATTTTTAATTTTTAATTTTTAATTTTTAATTTTTAATTTGGCTTGGCGGCTACAAGTTTAGGTTTAGGAAAGGTAAGTAATTAATTAAATTAAAAATTCAAGTTAATTTTTGTTGTTTCTTTAGGACTCTTCAAACTATGTCAGTGAATTCGTTAGTGCCATTCTCAGTTGTGGTGGCTGGTCCCTCCATTACACCCCTCCACGATTTATTTTTTGCTCGCGTCTTGTGGTCTATTCCTGTTGGATTGTTTACTTAAATATATTGCTGTAGAATCTTCACAAACTTTCAATCTAGAAGCTTTTATACCTCTTAGGAAACGCATTTATGTAAAGAATTGTATTGTGCGACAATATGTTATGTTCTGGATTTCGATTGTGAATGCTGTACGAGAAAATAATATGGTTATCTATTTGGTATTATTGATGGACTTTTTATGATGTTGGAAGATAATACACAAGAAATACAAATGTATGAAACTACGCTGACACAGTTTATTCAATCGATTCGTAATGATTACAGTTCAGTGCGCATGGAAGTCACTATAATTATATTGTTAATACATGCGCAATCACCAAATGAACTTATTAAGGTAATGCACTGACATTTATTAAAAATTCTAGCAAGAAACAAAGTAAATCTTCCTTGCAGAATTTTACACTAATCCTTATATCTATCTTTCAGTCTGTTGCCATAACATGGAGATGGGAGTTTTTTTAATATTTGGCTCGAATGTTTTAATTTATGGCATTCTGGAATATAGTGTCTGGAATATAATGTTGATAATATGAAGAATATTAAGGAATGTACAGTATCCGTAAATTCGTCCATAATGAAATTAGTTTTCAAAAGAATAAAGATCTCAGAATATTGAACAAATTGATTTATGGAGGTGTTATCACAATATCTCACACACCGTTCTGTACAAACAATTTTCCAAATGAAGTGTATCAGTTTTGGCCGAAATTGTTAATTCACAACACTCAAAAGGTGAGCTTTATTATAAATTGTTGATATATATGTGTTATAATATATTGTTTTCTTTAAGAAACTACTGATTGCACCAAGGCCCATTACCGGAAATTTCTATTGAGTTTAGTCAATTTATTCAGTGCTAAGTTACGTACCGCTTTGAGGGATGTTTCGAGTGAAAAGTCTGCAAAGTTGTTTAAACATTCAACATTGTCTCAAAGTTATCGACACGTTTCGGAATTGGTGATATTGTTGTGTTTTTAATATTTTAATGTTTATTTCTATTTTTGATTTTTAATACAATAAATAAATAAATAAATAAAAAATAGTAAGTCATGTTTCATTATAATCAAGCGTGACCGGTCAATGATGATGTATATATCCATCAAGTATGTCCGGTCATGGTTTACATACTTTCATAAGTTAGAGTAAGATGCAAAATCACATGTACACAAAAGTTTCGGTCATTTTTGTCATATTGGCCTTAATAAAATGATAGAAACTTTGTTCTACATGATGACTGAAATTTCAGTCAGTAGTGACCGTCATATCACCGGTCAAATGACCGTCACTGTTCTTGTAGGGAGTCAACTCAAAGACCTAGAGAGCAAAAAGAGCGAACGAGTACGAACTAGTTCACATCGTTCATTAAAAGGAATCGTTCAAAAGAACTAGTTCGTTCATGAACGATACAGCTCTGTGTTTACAACACACTAGTTGGAAAGATATGATGATTGAAACAAGCATGCTGGTGTCGTGTGTGCTTCGAGCTTGATAGATCAATCACTCGATTGTCAATCATGCTTGTGTCGTGTATGGGCCCCATAACACAATACAATACAAAATCTAACCCAGTGATGCCAACTTTTGATTTTGAATTTTATTATGCTAATAAAATATGTTTTCATTTATTGACTCCGAATACTACTTCCTGGGAATTATTATCGAACTTACATTTTTTGGGTTTTACTTTGCATACCATGAAGTCAAATTCTGAAATCATCAAAACCAAATGTTCCAAAAATTTTAAATAAAATAATTTGTTATCTTTATTTTCTTAAAACTTAAAATTTTCATTCCAAAAAATTGTGAAAATTAATATATAAACAAGTAAGAGTGTTAAATTCGGCTATTGCCGAATTTTTTGATACCCTCCACCCGAGTCTTAAACTCTATATTACACCCAATGTTGAGTACGGCTACCACTTTTAAGCTTTTGCCGATACTGAAACATTAATTTCGAATTCCAAAACTCAAATGATTCTTGGCTAAAAAGTATTATTATTAAAAATAAGCTAATTTTAAAATATTTTTATCTGAATTATTTTTTATTTTTATCTGCATTACATTTAATACACAAAAAAAAAAATATATATATATATAATAATAACAGGTAAGAAACTAAATATTTAAACTTTTAATATTTAATTTTTAGTTTTTAATATTTAATTTTTAATTCTTAATTTTTAATTTCTAATATTAAATTTTTAATTATTAATTTTTAATTTTTAATTTTTAATTTTTAATTTTTAATTTTTAATTTTTAATTTTTAATTTTTAATTTTTAATTTTTAATTTTTAATTTTTAATTTTTAATTTTTAATTTTTAATTTTTAATTTTTAATTTTTAATTTTTAATTTTTAATTTTTAATTTTTAATTTTTAATTTTTAATTTTTAATTTTTAATTTTTAATTTTTAATTTTTAATTTTTAATTTTTAATTTTTAATTTTTAATTTTTAATTTTTAATTTTTAATTTTTAATTTTTAATTTTTAATTTTTAATTTTTAATTTTTAATTTTTAATTTTTAATTTTTAATTTTTAATTTTTAATTTTTAATTTTTAATTTTTAATTTTTAATTTTTAATTTTTAATTTTTAATTTTTAATTTTTAATTTTTAATTTTTAATTTTTAATTTTTAATTTTTAATTTTTAATTTTTAATTTTTAATTTTTAATTTTTAATTTTTAATTTTTAATTTTTAATTTTTATTTTTAATTTTTAATTTTTAGTTTTTAATTTTTAATTTTTAATTTTTAATTTTTAATTTTTAATTTTTAATTTTTAATTTTTAATTTCTAATTTTTAATTTTTAATTTTTAATTTTTAGTTTTTAATTTTTTATTTTTAATTTTTAATTTTTAATTTTTAATTTTATATTATTAATTTTTAATTTTTAATTTTTAATTTTTAATTTTTAATTTTTAATTTTTAATTTTTAATTTTTAATTTTTAATTTTTTATTTTTAATTTTTAATTTTTAATTTTTAATTTTTAATTTTTAATTTTTAATTTTTAATTTTTAATTTTTAATTTTTAATTTTTAATTTTTAATTTTTAATTTTTAATTTTTAATTTTTAATTTTAATTTTTAATTTTTAATTTTTAATTTTTAATTTTTAATTTTTAATTTTTAATTTTTAATTTTTAATTTTTAATTTTTAATTTTTAATTTTTAATTTTTAATTTTTAATTTTTAATTTTTAATTTTTAATTTTTAATTTTTAATTTTTAATTTTTAATTTTTAATTTTTAATTTTTAATTTTTAATTTTTAATTTTTAATTTTTAATTTTTAATTTTTAATTTTTAATTTTTAATTTTTAATTTTTAATTTTTAATTTTTAATTTTTAATTTTTAATTTTTAATTTTTAATTTTTAATTTTTAATTTTTAATTTTTAATTTTTTATTTTTAATTTTTAATTTTTAATTTTTAATTTTTAATTTTTAATTTTTAATTTTTATTTTTTAATTTTTAATTTTTAATGTTTAATTTTTAATTTTTAATTTTTAATTTTTAATTTTTAATTTTTAATTTTTAATTTTTAATTTTTAATTTTTTAATTTTTAATTTTTAATTTTTAATTTTTAATTTTTAATTTTTAATTTTTAATTTTTAATTTTTAATTTTTAATTTTTAATTTTTAATTTTTAATTTTTTATTTTTAATTTTTAATTTTTAATTTTTAATTTTTAATTTTTAATTTTTAATTTTTAATTTTTAATTTTTAATTTTTAATTTTTAATTTTTAATTTTTAATTTTTAATTTTTAATTTTTAATTTTTAATTTTTAATTTTTAATTTTTAATTTTTTATTTTTAATTTTTTAATTTTTAATTTTTAATTTTTAATTTTTAATTTTTAATTTTTAATTTTTAATTTTTAATTTTTAATTTTTAATTTTTAATTTTTAATTTTTAATTTTTAATTTTTAATTTTTAATTTTTAATTTTTAATTTTTAATTTTTAATTTTTAATTTTTAATTTTTAGTTCTTAATTTTTAATTTTTAATTTTTAATTTTTAATTTTTAATTTTTAATTTTTAATTTTTAATTTTTAATTTTTAATTTTTAATTTTTAATTTTTAATTTTTAATTTTTAATTTTTAATTTTTAATTTTTAATTTTTAATTTTTAATTTTTAATTTTTAATTTTTAATTTTTAATTTTTAATTTTTAATTTTTAATTTTTAATTTTTAATTTTCAATTTTTAATTTTTAATTTTTAATTTTTAATTTTTAATTTTTAATTTTTAATTTTTAATTTTTAATTTTTAATTTTTAATTTTTAATTTTTAATTTTTAATTTTTAATTTTTAATTTTTAATTTTTAATTTTTAATTTTTAATTTTTATTTTTTAATTTTTAATTTTTAATTTTTAATTTTTAATTTTTAATTTTTAATTTTTAATTTTTAATTTTTAATTTTTAATTTTTAATTTTTAATTTTTAATTTTTAATTTTTAATTTTTAATTTTTAGTTTTTAATTTTTAATTTTTAATTTTTATTTTTTAAATTTTAATTTTTAATTTTTAATTTTTAATTTTTAATTTTTAATTTTTAATTTTTAATTTTTAATTTTTAATTTTTAATTTTTAATTTTTAATTTTTAATTTTTAATTTTTAATTTTTAATTTTTAATTTTTAATTTTTAATTTTTAATTTTTAATTTTTAATTTTTAATTTTTAATTTTTAATTTTTAATTTTTAATTTTTAATTTTTAATTTTTAATTTTTAATTTTTAATTTTTAATTTTTAATTTTTAATTTTTAATTTTTAATTTTTAATTTTTAATTTTTAATTTTTAATTTTTAATTTTTAATTTTTAATTTTTAATTTTTAATTTTTAATTTTTAATTTTTAATTTTTAATTTTTAATTTTTAATTTTTAATTTTTAGTTTTTAATTTTTAATTTTTAATTTTTAATTTTTAATTTTTAATTTTTAATTTCTAATTTTTAATTTTTAATTTTTAATTTTTAGTTTTTAATTTTTTATTTTTAATTTTTAATTTTTAATTTTTAATTTTTAATTTTATATTATTAATTTTTAATTTTTAATTTTTAATTTTTAATTTTTAATTTTTAATTTTTAATTTTTAATTTTTAATTTTTAATTTTTAATTTTTAATTTTTAATTATTTATTTTTAATTTTTAATTTTTAATATTTGATTTTTAATTTTTAATTTTTAATTTTTAATTTTTAATTTTTAATTTTTAATTTTTAATTTTTAATTTTTAATTTTTAATTTTTAATTTTTAATTTTTAATTTTTAATTTTTAATTTTTAATTTTTAATTTTTAATTTTTAATTTTTAATTTTTAATTTTTAATTTTTAAGTTTTAAGTTTTAATTTTTTAATTTTTAATTTTTAATTTTTAATTTTTAATTTTTAATTTTTAATTTTTAATTTTTAATTTTTAATTTTTAATTTTTAATTTTTAATTTTTAATTTTTAATTTTTAATTTTTAATTTTTAATTTTTAATTTTTAATTTTTAATTTTTAATTTTTAATTTTTAATTTTTAATTTTTAATTTTTAATTTTAATTTTTAATTTTTAATTTTTAATTTTTAATTTTTAATTTTTAATTTTTAATTTTTAATTTTTAATTTTTAATTTTTAATTTTTAATTTTTAATTTTTTAATTTTTAATTTTTAATTTTTAATTTTTAATTTTTAATTTTTAATTTTTAATTTTTAATTTTTAATTTTTAATTTTTAATTTTTAATTTTTAATTTTTAATTTTTAATTTTTAATTTTTAATTTTTAATTTTTAATTTTTAATTTTTAATTTTTAATTTTTAATTTTTAATTTTTAATTTTTAATTATTAATTTTTAATTTTTAATTTTTAATTTTTAATTTTTAATTTTTAATTTTTAATTTTTAATTTTTAATTTTTAATTTTTAATTTTTAATTTTTAATTTTTAATTTTTAATTTTTAATTTTTAATTTTTAATTTTTAATTTTTAATTTTTAATTTTAATTTTTAATTTTTAATTTTTAATTTTTAATTTTTAATTTTTAATTTTTAATTTTTAATTTTTAATTTTTAATTTTTAATTTTTAATTTTTAATTTTTAATTTTTTAATTTTTAATTTTTAATTTTTAATTTTTAATTTTTAATTTTCTAATTTTTAATTTTTAATTTTTAATTTTTAATTTTTAATTTTTTAATTTTTAATTTTTAATTTTTAATTTTTAATTTTTAATTTTTAATTTTTAATTTTTAATTTTTTATTTTTAATTTTTAATTTTTAATTTTTAATTTTTAATTTTTAATTTTTAATTTTTAATTTTTAATTTTTAATTTTTAATTTTTAATTTTTAATTTTTAATTTTTAATTTTTAATTTTTAATTTTTAATTTTTAATTTTTAATTTTTAATTTTTAATTTTTAATTTTTAATTTTTAATTTTTAATTTTTAATTTTTAATTTTTAATTTTTAGTTTTTAATTTTTAATTTTTAATTTTTAATTTTTAATTTTTAATTTTTAATTTTTAATTTTTAATTTCTAATTTTTAATTTTTAATTTTTAATTTTTAGTTTTTAATTTTTTATTTTTAATTTTTAATTTTTAATTTTTAATTTTTAATTTTATATTATTAATTTTTAATTTTTAATTTTTAATTTTTAATTTTTAATTTTTAATTTTTAATTTTTAATTTTTAATTTTTAATTTTTAATTTTTAATTTTTAATTTTTAATTTTTAATTTTTAATTTTTAATTTTTAATTTTTAATTTTTAATTTTTAATTTTTAATTTTTAATTTTTAATTTTTAATTTTTAATTTTTAATTTTTAATTTTTAATTATTTATTTTTAATTTTTAATTTTTAATATTTGATTTTTAATTTTTAATTTTTAATTTTTAATTTTTAATTTTTAATTTTTAATTTTTAATTTTTAATTTTTAATTTTTAATTTTTAATTTTTAATTTTTAATATTTAATTTTTAATTTTTAATTTTTAATTTTTAATTTTTAATTTTTAATTTTTAATTTTTAATTTTTAATTTTTAATTTTTAATTTTTAATTTTTAATTTTTAATTTTTAATTTTTAATTTTTAATTTTTAATTTTTAATTTTTAATTTTTAATTTTTAATTTTTAATTTTTAATTTTTAATTTTTAATTTTTAATTTTAATTTTTAATTTTTAATTTTTAATTTTTAATTTTTAATTTTTAATTTTTAATTTTTAATTTTTAATTTTTAATTTTTAATTTTTAATTTTTAATTTTTAATTTTTAATTTTAAATTTTTAATTTTTAATTTTTAATTTTTAATTTTTAATTTTTAATTTTTAATTTTTAATTTTTAATTTTTAATTTTTAATTTTTAATTTTTAATTTTTTATTTTTAATTTTTAATTTTTAATTTTTAATTTTTAATTTTTAATTTTTAATTTTAAATTTTAATTTTTAATTTTTTATTTTTAATTTTTTAATTTTTAATTTTTAATTTTTAATTTTTAATTTTTAATTTTTAATTTTTAATTTTTAATTTTTAATTTTTAATTTTTAATTTTTATTTTTGAATTTTTAATTTTTAATTTTTAATTTTTAATTTTTAATTTTTAATTTTTAATTTTTAATTTTTAATTTTTAATTTTTAATTTTTAATTTTTAATTTTTAATTTTTTATTTTTAATTTTTAATTTTTAATTTTTAATTTCTAATTTTTAATTTTTAATTTTTAATTTTTAATTTTTAATTTTTAATTTTTAATTTTTAATTTTTAATTTTTAATTTTTAATTTTTAATTTTTAATTTTTAATTTTTAATTTTTAATTTTTAATTTTTAATTTTTAATTTTTAATTTTTAATTTTTAATTTTTAATTTTTAATTTTTAATTTTTAATTTTTAATTTTTAATTTTTAATTTTTAATTTTTAATTTTAAATTTTTAATTTTAAATTTTTAATTTTTAATTTTTAGTTCTTAATTTTTAATTTTTAATTTTTAATTTTTAATTTTTAATTTTTAATTTTTAATTTTTAATTTATAATTTTTAATTTTTAATTTTTAATTTTTAATTTTTAATTTTTAATTTTTAATTTTTAATTTTTAATTTTTAATTTTTAACTTTTAATTTTTAATTTTTAATTTTTAATTTTTAATTTTTAATTTTTAATTTTTAATTTTTAATTTTTAATTTTTAATTTTTAATTTTTAATTTTTAATTTTTAATTTTTAATTTTTAATTTTTAATTTTTAATTTTTAATTTTTAATTTTTAATTTTTAATTTTTAATTTTTAATTTTTAATTTTTAATTTTTAATTTTTAATTTTTAATTTTTAATTTTTAATTTTTAATTTTTAATTTTTAATTTTAAATTTTTAATTTTTAATTTTTAATTTTTAATTTTTAATTTTTAATTTTTAATTTTTAATTTTTAATTTTTAATTTTTAATTTTTAATTTTTAATTTTTAATTTTTAATTTTTAATTTTTAATTTTTAATTTTAATTTTTAATTTTTAATTTTTAATTTTTAATTTTTAATTTTTAATTTTTAATTTTTAATTTTTAATTTTTAATTTTTAATTTTTAATTTTTAATTTTTAATTTTTAATTTTTAATTTTTAATTTTTAATTTTTAATTTTTAATTTTCAATTTTTAATTTTTAATTTTTAATTTTTAATTTTTAATTTTTAATTTTTAATTTTTAATTTTTAATTTTTAATTTTTAATTTTTAATTTTTAATTTTTAATTTTTAATTTTTAATTTTTAATTTTTAATTTTTAATTTTTAATTTTTAATTTTTAATTTTTAATTTTTAATTTTTAATTTTTAATTTTTAATTTTTAATTTTTAATTTTTAATTTTTAATTTTTAATTTTTAATTTTTAATTTTTAATTTTTAATTTTTAATTTTTAATTTTTAATTTTTAATTTTTAATTTTTAATTTTTAATTTTTTATTTTTAATTTTTAATTTTTAATTTTTAATTTTTAATTTTTAATTTTTAATTTTTAATTTTTAATTTTTAATTTTTAATTTTTAATTTTTAATTTTTAATTTTTAATTTTTAATTTTTAAT